>OY821758.1:24078334-24686456 GCA_963682095.1 Potentilla sterilis | reverse complement strand
GATCCAGATCAACGAACCTCCTAATCAGGAGGTTCAGGGGAAAAAAAACGGGACTACCAGGGTTGCGTGGGGGCACTGATTAGGGACAGAGTCCCTATGTTGTGGACACGGTGGGCTGATGTGCCCGAAGAGATAAAGAGGGAGGTGAACAACGCCGCGTCGGTGAGTAATTTAAAAAATTTAATTTATTTATCGTAATATTTAATAATTTTCGGTATTGTTACAATTGTAAAACTAATAAAATATTATCTTTCAGACATTCTTCGAGATTGCCGAACACAAGCGGGATTGGGCGGACTCCGTGCAGAACTCGAGGTACGTTGGGAATTCCTCATCTTATAATTTGAAATATTTTATGATATTAATAATAGTTCTAATGCACTTTTGTTTTTTCCGTAGGTTCAAAGAGTGGAAGAACGAGCTCCGTTCCCACTTTAACGAATATGACAACCGTGGTCGTATGGGTACTCCCAGAGAGTTCATGTTCAGGGAGTACGAGTGGCGTTGGTTGAAGACAGTAGACTTCAACAACCCAGTTACGCAGGTAAATACTAAACTTCACTAAAAATGTTTATTTTGTTAAAATTTTAATTATTAGTTTAATTATTTTATAATTATTACACTAATATTTTTTGATGCATTTTTCTAATATTTTATTATTTGTTTGAAGGATCGTTCTCGGATAAACTCTGCGAACCGCCGCCGTAACACAACCCCCCATCATGGTGGTTCTAGGCCGTTTGCACAATATCAAGAGGAGGCGGTTAGAGATCATCCTGATAGCAACCCGTACGTGGAGACGTTCAAGATCGCTTATCCACAAGCGACAGAACAGCTCGTAAGTCGTTCATTACGATTTTAAAATTTTAATTATTAATTTTACTTAATTATATATTTGTTAGAATATTAATTTTTTTTTTCCCGTCCAATTAGGAGAGGGTGAACCGGGCCGAAGAAGAGGTGTTCCAGCAAGTAGTTCGGGAGACACAACCGAACATTTTAGAGGCAGATCTGGAAGAAGCCCTGCGCCAGGTCGACCGGTCTAATGTCCAAACGGCAGCGAGGATGTTCGACGCAGCCTTCCCAAACCGCTCAAACAACTACTACTGCCGGGGTTTGGGAAGTTCTGGACTAGGGCTCCTGAAGACCACTAAGGGAGGTCAAAAGAAGGGAGACGGGGAGAGCCAACAGGTGAGGGGGGAAGTGCGGAGATTGGCAGAAGAAAATGTAAGGTTGGCGGCCGAGTTCCAGAGATCACAGGAGGAACAACGCAGATCATAGGAGCAACACCGCAGAACACATCAGTATTATTTAGATCTGTCCAGTTGGCATGCTGAATGCGAGAGAATTCGGCGACACAACTACGCCGGCCAACAAAACTGGTGGTATGATATGTTCGCCGCACAACAACAAAACCTTGAACCCCCGCCCCCGTTTCAGCTGTTACTTGAACCTCCAATGCCTCAACCTCCCGAGTTCGGTCAGCAGGATGACGAGCATAATGGAGAGCAGGATGCTGGGGATGACGTGGTGGACTTTAGTGGTTTAGGTGATGATTAGGGTTATATTTTATGTATATTGGAACGAATTAAATAATAAGTCATTTAGACGTGTTTCTTGTTGGTGCAAATGCATTGACTGTCTTTGTGATTTGCAGGTTGCTTGGAATGGTAATTTAGGAAATAATTTAATTTTTTTTTCACCAAATGTAAGAATAGCCGACGATTTTGGCATTATTTCGTCGGCTATAAGCACTATAGCCGACGATTTTTACCAATATTCGTCGGCTATAAGTCTTATAGCCGACGAAAATGACATTATTTCGTCGGCTATAACTAATTAATGTCTATTAAAATATTAATATATTCCGACGAAATAACTGACGAAATATGCTGGAATCGTCGGCTATACTTCAGAACAAATAGCCGACGAATTTCGTCGGCTATAGTTTACGATATCGTCGGCCATACTCGAAAATACCCGACGAATTTCGTCGGATATTTTACCAAGGTTTGGTCGACGAAATGATGTTTCGTCGATAAAGTCGTCGGCCATACTCGCATATAGCCGACGATTTCGTTATTTTCGTCGGCCATTGGTATTACCGACGGCGTTTTTCCGACGAATTATAGCCGACGAAAATTTCGTCGGCAGAGGGTATAGCCGACGAAATTTTGGCATAGTCGACAAAATTTTTTTCGTCGGCTATTCTCTCCGATCTGGTAGTGTACCAAACTGATTAAGTATCGGAAGGTAATAGTATCCATGACAGGAGAATACGTCTCCTCATAATCAATTCCAGGGCGTTGAGAAAAACTTTGCGCCACGAGTCGAGCTTTATATCGCTGGACTTCACCCATTCTCATTTCGCTTTCTGACAAAGACCCATTTATGTCCAATAGGCTTCACGTTCGGCGGTGTAGGCACAACCGGTCCGAATACTTGTCTTTTCTTTAGAGAGTCTAGTTCAGCCTGGATTGCTTCTTCCCACTTCGGCCAATCCGCCCTACGTTGACACTCATCAACAGTGCGGGGTTCCATATCTTCGTCGTCAATGACTTCTTGAGCAACGGCGTAGGCGAATGCATCATCGATAATGGAATTCCTTTCCATAAGATTGTGCATGCATAAGTAGTTTAGTGAGATTTCCTTGTTCTCCAACATCAACGGTGAGTCTGAGGCGTCCCCCAGATGATTCAGAGTTGATTCTTGGACATAGGTATAGTCGGAGAGAATCTCGTGTGACGGCGTCACAGTATCGATGATGAACGGATCGCTTTGTGCCTGGACACATGCCCTCTTTCTAGGTACATTGTCCTTGGAACCGATTGGTCTCCCCCTCTTTCTAGGAGGATCCGAAGTCGACGCCGGCCCTCCACTTGGAGGTGCTGAGCCTAGGCTGCCGATGGCACCTAGGGCTGCGGCTTCGAGACCGGCGGCGCGTGCTCGCGCATGGCGAGGAATGTTGAGCCTTGCAGGTACATTCGCAGCAGGTATGGTTGATCTTGTCACTTTCGCAATATCAGTAAAGGAGTCGGGCATCGAATCCGCCACCTTTTGTAGTTCCAATATGCGTTGTATTTCGGTCTCACACTGAGACGTACGGGGATCATAATGAGACATAGTGGGAGAGAACCACGTCAATTCCTGACGTTCATTAGGAACGGATGCGGCCCCATCTCCCCCTAACGGCGGGAAGGATGTCTCATTAAAGTGACAATCTGCAAATCTTGCAGTAAACAGATCACCTGTCATAGGCTCTATGTAGCGGAGAATTGTTGGTGCTTCATATCCAACATAAATAGCTAATCGTCGTTGTGGACCCATCTTGGTACACAGTGGAGGCGTGATAGGCACATATACGGCACAACCAAAAGTACGCAGATGTGAAATATCAGGTTCGTAACCAGTTACCAACTGGTACGCACTAAATGGTTGGCTATCTGTGGGTCGTAGATGAATAAGCATAGCTGCATGTAATATTGCATATCCCCATGCCGAAACTGGCAAGTTTGTGGCCATGACAAGAGACCTAGCTACAAGCTGTAGTCTCTTAATAGCTGCTTCTGCAAGACCGTTCTGAGAATGAACGTGGGGCACGGGATGCAATAATCATCAAAACACTTTGACGTAAACTCTCCAGCGTTATCCAGTCTGATTGACTTAATCGGATTGTTCGAGTGGTGAGCCCGAAGCTTAATGATCTGAGCTAGGAGTTTAGCAAATGCAGCATTCCTCGTGGACAACAACGCTACGTGTGACCAACGTGTTGACGCATCAACCAGAACCATGAAATATCTAAATGGTCCGCATTCTGGTGTTATAGGTCCACAAATATCACCTTGTATTCGTTGTAGGAACGGAATATTCTGTTTATTATCAATAGCAAAAGATGGTCTTGCTTGAAGTTTTGCTAGTGAACAAGCTTTGCAAAATGAACGATGAGCATTAGACATCGCTACAGAAGCATGAGAAGCAGGAGGAGGCCGAACCTCTCCTTGGAGCCGAGAGGCGGCTATCGACGGCATGGCGGCCAAACCGAGGCCGAGGCGCCCTCTGTGCTTTTGTGATCTGAAAAATGGATGACCGTGGGAGCATTTCAAAATACGGATCATCAGATCACGACCCGGATGACCGAGTCTCTCATGCCAAAGCTTGTAAGCATCTGAATCGCATAAGACAACAACATGAGATTCATTGGCTCTAATGGTTGTGAAATACATGCCATTTCGAACACGCTTACACTTCTCCACAATGCGAGTACGCAAATTCTCAGTGGAGGTGATCAACAGATATTCAGTTCCATTTTCAACATAAGTGCTGAGGTGATAGTCGTTATCACGCACATCCTTGAAAGCTAGCAAGGTTCTTGGCGCCTTAGGCGCATATAGGGCGTCCCTCTACCCGAATTTCAGTGCCATTTGACAATAAGAATTGAGCAGTGCCACGACCCTTAATTACGGGTCCAGTTCCTGTCATCGTAGATAACGACGATTCTCTTGGCGAAAAATCCGAAAACAATTGTCGATTCCTCAGAATCGTGTGAGTTGTTACGCAGTCCAACAAACACTCAATCTCGCCTTGATACATCTACAAAAACAATGTAAATTGAATCAATAGTCTACTTTAGACTTTGGCGAACACTTGAAAGTAAGTGTACTGAAGCAATATATCATCACAAAATGAAGTGCATTAAGGCCAATGTTGACAGTAGCCACAGAGGGGCTACAGCAGGCCCGCAGACCCGCAGCTAGTGCACCAGGGGCCGGCCCAGGGCCCGGGACAGGATCACCATAACCCGGCCTCGGGGTCCAGCAGTCCATCCTGCTACCAGGGGCCCGGGGTCCGGGGTCCGGGGTCCGGGGGCTCCTGCCTGCCCAAGAGGTCACCAAAGCTGCCCTTTGGTGTGCAAACAGAAGGGAACCAGTCTCACATCGAAGGGTAAGGCCAGACCTCACTCCTGGCTACCTATATAAGGGCCACAACTACCCTCATTAATAGGTAACTGATCATTCCTACCGCTTATATACATGCTTAAGTTATATCTATTCCAACTATACTAACTTAGGCATCGGAGAGGAGAAGACCGGCCTGCCCGGTATTCCCCTTAGTAAGCAGGTTTGCAGGAGATAGTACGAAGATTTACCTGTGTCTACCAGGCCCCAGGGTTTGTGCAGAAACAATTGGCACCGTCTGTGGGAACTTTGGACAAGAAACCACGTAAGCACTATCGATGGCAGAGAGTTCGGAAGCAAGACAAGAAAGAAATACCACCGAGGAGCAGCGTGTTGCACCAGTGCAAACGCTTGTCTCCACCCCGGTCGTTATGCGAGAGCAGCGCGGCAACCAGGGCGATCAGGAAGGCGGGAGCTGTGGGAGACCGACCGGCACGCCGGGACCAAACCACGACAGCTCGCGCGGCAAAGGCCCGGCAACTGAAGACAGGCCTGTGCACCGGGGCTTTTCTCTGACGTTCTCGGATGATCCGAGTGACCGAGAGGAGAGCCCGCGCTGTAACAGTGACCGCGACACTGCGTACAGCCCCGACCAGAGCAGTATGGCGGGAGAGATACGGACAATGGTCGCAGAGGTCAGTCGCCTGCGTGAGGAGGGCGACCGGGATAGAGCCAGGTCCAACGCTCGGTATGAAGAAATGGAGGCGGTGAACGCTGCCCTGGTAGCCGCCCTGGAGAGAGGACAACAGCGCAACGACGCTTTGGTCAAGGCACAGGCACCCCCGCCAGTTCAATCTAAGCAGTTTGAAGCGGGGCAGTCATCGGGCGGTAGTCCCAGTGATCCCGGGCGAGCAGATTCACCGGTCGACAGGGCCTCGCCAAAGAGCACGCTGACGCCTCGCCAGCCCCACACTTCGTTCGAGGATGAAACGTGACCTCGACTGCACGGGCGTTGCAGATGCTCGCCGACACTGTGTCGGATTTGAAGGCCCAAATGGAGGCCAGCGAGAGAAGAGCCGCACGGCCTATGGAAGGCGCACGGTTCAACGAGCACATGGGCCCCTTTTCGCACAGGGTTATGGAATCGAGGAGGTCTGGTAACCAGAAGTCCCTCAAGCTCACCTATTCAGGGTCCGGCTGCCCGTACCAGCACCTGGATAGTTTCCGGTCCCAGACATGCGCCAAAGGCTATTATGATGCAGTATGCTGCAACATCTTCCAGGAAACTCTGCCTGGGGAGGCGCTCAGCTGGTTTTATGAGCTCCCGGCAAATTCAATCGAGGCCTTCGAGCAGTTGGCCGACCGGTTTGTAGGCCGCTTCATCCTCAGGGTCGAGGGAGCCCGCACATCGACCATCCTCTTCAACTGCATGCAAGCGCCCAGTGAGGAATTGAGGACTTTCGTCAACCGTTGGCAGACGGCAACGGCCGGGGTTCGGAACCTTGACAAAGGTATCGCCGAGATGGCGTTCAAGTAAGGGCTCCGACCGGGAAAATTTTCCTACGCCGTGCGGGTGGAACTCCCGCAGGGGTATGACGAGTTGATGGCAATGGCCATCCGGCACGCCCAGGCCGATCACGAGACGTACGGGCAGCACCTGCTGAAGAGGAAGCGGGAAGGGCAGCAGGAAGACCACCCCCGGGAAGAGCACCCCCCGCCCCGCCAAGAAGACAAGACCAGCCAGCGGACCGAGAACCGATCCGCCCGACCGAGCCGGCCCAGCAGAAATTGGGGGCAACGGCAGCAAAGGCCCTATCATGACCGACCCCAAAACGAGCACAAGCCGGTGCAGTACCGGCAAGAACGCCCCCTGGCAATCATGCTAGCACAACCGGACGACCCACCGGTCAGCGTCACCACCGCGGAGGGAGGAACGTCCATGATCCTCCGCCTCTTCTCACCCCGGCCGTCAGGCGAACAAGATTGCGCGCTTAATCGGGTCACCCGGGTGACGAGCGGGACTGACCCCGGCCGGTATGGAATCCGGCTCACTCCACCGGGAATCTTCAGTGGCCCCCCGGTAGTCTTGCCCTTACCGGGTCCCGCCTTGGGCGCAGCAGGATGGCTCTTCACACGCGCCATGACGTAGCCCTCATCCTCGACATCCATGGCCCGCGGTTCGGGATGAGCCGTAAGCCGACCGGACTCCTCGTCCACTAAGGTCCGTGAAACGGCCTCGCCTTTCTCCTTCAGCTTCGCGAGAAGTTCTTCACCGTTCATGGATAGGGTGGTTTCGGGTTTGATGACCGCCCTGGAAGATGCACCTGCAGGGACGAGCAAAGGTTAGTATTTAAAAGTTAGCAAAAGTATCACCGCTAGCACTTGGTACGCACCGGGATCTCACCCAAGATAGCAATGCTCCAGCACTTCTCGCCGGATGAAGTTGTAAGAGCTCTGTTCGAGATCATCCCAACATCCGAGTATGGTCGTGATCCTCTCCTGCTCCAACTCGGACAGCTCGAACGATTGATCCCCAAGGGGCTGGAAGACACCAGGAACCCGGTACATCTTACTCCTCTTCTGCCACTTACCGCCCGCCATCACCACCTTCTTCCTCCAGTTGTTATCCACCCAAGTGGGCATATTGGTGATGATAGGTTGAAAATACCGGGCGCTGAAGGACAGGCAACCCCGGGACCCTCGCTTCTTCGAGTATGATAACCTGTACAGTGCCCGGAATTCGTTTACCGTTGGCATACTCATCCCGGAAAACTCGTACAGGCAGCCGAGGCTCAGCAGTCGCCTCCACTGGAGCCCTGGAAGCTGCGCGGGAGATACTTGCAGTGCACTGAGCATGTACTGCACGAAGTTTGGCAGCGGGAGCGAGAACCCGTGGCGAAACTGGTCTAGATGCACGGCAACCCAACCTGCCTCAGGGTTACAGGCTGACTTTCCGGGATTCAGTGGCCGTAGCGCCACCTCATCCGGGATACTCCACGTCTCCCGAAACGCAGCAATCTCTCATGGATTCATGCTACCCTCCGGCTCATCGCACACCACAGCACTCTTCCCTCTACCGATGGTGTAGCTCACTGGCGGAGCACCAGCAAGGCGCACCCCATGCGGTATTTCCTCAGAACCTGAGGACCCGGAAGGCGAAGCCCCGCTCCGGGAGCGGTCAGCGGCTTCAGACACTGGGGATTCCGAACCAAGCCAGTCCTCCAGTCTTTCCTCATCATCCACAATGGGACGCCTGTCGGTCGATTCGGAAGCCCCATCAGAACTTGTAGAAGACATTTTTAACCTAAGGGGAAGAAAAAACAAAACCCTAGCGCTGGTCAGCAACAGGCTAGAACAGCGCCCTCTGCGGCCCCTCCCCAAGTCTACCACAGACGCTCCGCTTAAAACAACTCAATCGGCAAAAGAGATCCCTTCCCCCCGCCGCAAAAACACTGAAAAGAAAAACAAGAACAACACCAGGCAAAGAAAGCAAGAACTTACCGATTAGTATGCTCAACCAAGGAAAGTCCGCCCTGCGAAAGCAGCGAGCAATGGTAGGAGAAGAGTAAAAGAGCACTTGAGGCAACGGATGTCGCGGGGCACCTCCACAGAGCTTTCGCCGGATTTCTCTCTTTCTCTTAGTCTCTCTGAGCAAGAAGCAAAACAGAATGAAGAAGGCAAAGCAGGCCCTTTTTATAGAGAGGTTCGGTGCCCTAGGCGCTTGTAATCCCCCCAAAACACGCAATCAGAGCAACTCAAATGCTCGCGAATCCAGACCTTCCATCTCAGACCGCTCCCTATCAGCACGTGTCCCAGCATCAGTAAACTGCCAACGCCATCAAAACTGATGGGACTATGGACTTCCTCCTTAAATGCATGTCAGCCACTTGTCCCGCCTGCTGGCGACAGGTAAGGGAGTTAGGAGCGGGAACCGAGGCGTCAGGCCCCCCCCCCCCCCCACACTTCCCCAGGCTCCACGGCTACATGGCATCTTCACTGCAAGTCACCGGTTATGATCTTTCAACCGGCTTGAAGACATCTCACCGGTTATGAGTTTTTCAACCGCTTCGAGAGCTTTGTTCCGGGTATGAGCCATCCATCCGGTACCATGGCAGTTCACGGTTAGGTATCATTCAACCGGCTGCATGGCATCTCACCGGTTATGAGTTTTTCAACCGCTTCGAGAGCTTTGTTCCAGGTATGAGCCATCCATCCGGTACCATGGCAGTTCACGGTTAGGTATCATTCAACCGGCTGCATGGCATCTCACCGGTTATGAGTTTTTCAACCGCTTCGAGAGCATTGTTCCGGGTATGAGCTATCCATCCGGTACCATGGCAGTTCACGGTTAGGTATCATTCAACCGGCTGCATGGCATCTCACCGGTTATGAGTTTTCCAACTGCTTCGAGAGCTTTGTTCCGGGTACGAGCCATCCATCCGGTACCATGACAGTTCACGGTTAGGTATCATTCAACCGGCTGCATGGCATCTCACCGGTTACGTAACATTCAACCGACGCGAGACCATCTCACCGGTTATGATCATCCAACCGGCTCGAGAGTTTTTTTCCGGGAACGAGATCCACCCGGCCCCATGGCATCTCACTGGGGGACTCGTCTCGATATGGCAGGACTCCCGGTCGAGGTCCACCCAGTTCCATGGCATGACCCCGGTTATGAGAACATTCGACCGGCATGGGCTTTATACACCCGGGTGAGTTTACATCTAACACATGTACTCTTGTCAAGCAGGATAAAAACCCTGCATCGCACTGAACTGCGGTCAATATGGGGCTCTACGGCGAGCCCTGTCACCTCAACGCCACCCCATTTCCTCAATGCTTATTCCAACACAAGCTGAGAAGAACTAGCAAGTGTTAACCAGTGCCTCAACAAACCGCAACACAGGGGCCACCGCCCCGCAGCCTAGCAATATGGACTCGTCGCGATTTGGCAGAACGCCCGGTCGAGGTCCCATACTCCGACTCGTACCGATTTGGCAGAACGCCCGGTCGAGGTCGCAGCCTAGCAATATGGACTCGTCGCGATTTGGCAGAACGCCCGGTTGAGGTCCCATACTCCGACTCGTACCGATTTGGCAGAACGCCCGGTCGAGGTCCCATACTCCGACTCATACCGATTTGGCAGAACGCCCGGTCGAGGTCGCAGCCTAGCAATATGGACTCGTCTCGATATGGCAGAACGCCCAGTCGAGGTCCCATACTCCGACTCGTACCAATTTGGCAGAACACCCGGTCGAGGTCGCAGCCTAGCAATATGGACTCGTCTCGATATGGCAGAACGCCCGGTCAAGGTCCCATGCTCTCCGCTTTGTACCGATTTGACAGAACACCCGGTAGAGGCCCAGTGAACTCCGCTTCGTACCGATTTGGCAGAACGCCCGGTAGAGGCCCAGTGAACTCCGCTTCGTACCGATATGGCAGAGCGCCCGGTCGAAATTCCATGCACACATCTATTGCATGGCGGATTTCAACGCCCCATCATTATTCCATGCACACATCTATTGCATGGCGGATTTCAACGCTCCATTATCATTTCATGCACACATCTATTGCATGGCATCATCTCATATACTTTCCGGGTTTCACCCCACTCCATGCTCATAGCACCACAACACTTGAGCACAGTACTAATATTGCAAACGCACTCATAAATTATTGCTCACCATCGGTAACAGGTACTCACCCCGGTCATGCCCAATCTTCAACGCGGACTTGGGGGACTGGGCACCGTTGGGTTGGTAACCCTGCGGGTCTGCAAGGCAAGGGTAAGACAGATTAAGTCCCCATTCAAGATTGCACTTGACCGGGAACTTGGGGGACTTGTTGACAGTAGCCACAGAGGGGCTACAGCAGGCCCGCAGACCCGCAGCTAGTGCACCAGGGGCCGGCCCAAGGCCCGGGACAGGATCACCATAACCCGGCCTCGGGGTCCAGCAGTCCATCCTGCTAACAGGGGCCCGGGGTCAGGGGGCTCCTGCCTGCCCAAGAGGTCACCAAAGCTGCCCTTTGGTGTGCAAACAGAAGGGAACCAGTCCCACTCCTGGCCACCTATATAAGGGCCACAACTACCCTCATTAATAGGTAACTGATCCTTCCTACCGCTTATATACGTGCTTAAGTTATATCTATTCCAACTATACTAACTTAGGCATCGGAGAGGAGAAGACCGGCCCACCCGGTATTCCCCTTAGTAAGCAGGTTTGCAGAAGATAGTACGAAGATTTACCTGTCTCTACAAGGCCCCAGGGTTTGTGCAGAAACAGCCAATAACATAGTCATGGCAACGACATAACTTGAGAGAAAGAGAGAAGCCTTATTTTAATCATCGAATACCAACATTGAGAGTTAACATAGCCTAGGTCAGAGATTGAGACCGGACACCGTCGTAGGTGGCGTGGCCGAGCCAAGGCCGAGGCCAAGGCAAAGGCCGGGGCCAAGCCAAAGCTGAAGCTATGGTAAGGCCGAAGCTACCCTGAGGCCGAGCCGAAGCAAGGCGAGTGGTGAGGGTCGGTCAGGCATTGAGGCAATGCGATGCGATGGTTGAGCTAAATCCGAAGCATGGCGAGTCTGAAGACACGTCGTTGCCGAGCCATTGATGCAAAAGTTGCATTTGTTCGATAGGCTATCGATTGTTGGTTTCAAAAAACCGGATTCCGTGTTGAGCCAAGCTTGGTGAGTGGCCATGGCGAGCGAGGCCTGGCGGATCGCGGCCAAGTTGGCGGATCGCGGCCAAGTTTGCGAGTAGCCATGGCGAGCGAGGCCTGGCGGATCGCGGCCAAGTTGGCGGATCGCGGCCAAGTTGACGGATCGCAAGTCTCTCGTTTTGTCTTTGTGATCTTATTTCGGATATGAGTTAACATCACCAGAATTGTGGTGAACTCAAAATAATTATGCCATTGAGAATTGGACGCATTGAACCATTTATGCTTTCATAGGGATGTAAAAATCTCAAGTCATTCGTAGAATAAGAGAGATATTATTGATGACAACTCAAAAGTACATCAAGGTTGTTCTAAAAAGAGCGACTTGTCGAACAAAGTCGTGATTTATTGACTATATTATGTCAAAATAACAAGCACAATCAAACTTGAACATGTATCTCATGACCTAAGTCAAATACTTATTCATAATCCGGAGTATCATACTCCTGAGTTCTACGTTTCTTGGTAGGTTGGAAGTCATCGATGGTGAAGTTGGTATCTTCCTCATCGTATTCTTCTTCCTCAAAATCTCCTACATAGTTCGTTTCTTGTTCTATGTATTGTTTGTGTTTCTTGTAAGCGGCTTGAATCTCTCTACTTGCTGTGCAATCGCGTTGAAGATGATTCTTAGAGCCACATTTGAAGCAAGGAGTCGAAGCATTGTTCGGCGTATGGCCACCACGCCTGGGACCGGAACTAAAACTGTTCCTCCCTCTGGGAGCGGCGGCGCCGCCACCATCCCTTGTCCAAGAAAGCTGTCGGCCACGGCCGGCGCCTCTTCTCCCTCCTCGTCCACCACGTGTTGCTCTTGGCGTACGTGGTGGTGGTGCTTGACGTTCATGAGGTTGATGTTGTTGTTTAGAAGCTTTACCACGGGCTTGATGAGATTCCGCAATGAATTTCGGTCCTCGAGGCCTCTTATTGGTGGTAAGAATCAACTCATGGTACCTCTCTTTTCTTTGAAGTACATTCATTAAATCACTGAAGGTTTTGATAGTGCCTTTCTCACGGGGATCACAGTACTGATGCGACAACATGGACGCGGATTCTGGCAACGTCGTGAAAGTCTTCTCCATCATATCGTCATCGGTCTTTTCGACCCCACAAAAGCTCAAATCAGATTGCAAGTTTAGCATAGTCTGATGATATTCCTGGACGGAATCAAAATCCAATCAGCGGATTTGCTCCCAATCGGACATGAGGTCTGGGAGTTGTGCGTCATGCACATTATCGAAGCGGTCCTTGAGGATATCCCATAGCTCTTTGGGATCAGTTTTCCTCAGGTATTGTTTCTTGAGCGTTGGATGGATATGGCGCCTGAGAAACATCAGGGCTTGTGCTTTCTGTTCAGGAGAAGCTTGTAAGCTTGCATCCTCAGGAGGGTTGATGGTGGCGGTAAATCTTTTATCAATGAAGGTGTTCTCTACATCTAAGATCCACCTCTTGTATTCCTTGCCTTGGACATCCAAGATGTCAAATTCTGGACGCTGAGTGTCAGCCATCTACATAACACAAACAGGGAGACGTTAGTATATTTGAATACTAATCAAGTTTGATTGTTCTTTTAGAACAGTGCCAAGATATATCATGGTCACATAAATCGATGCTTAACGTGACTTCAAGTCACAATCGATATCTTCCCTTTGTTTTCTTTTCAAAAAAAAAGAATACATTATGGTTCACAGTGACATCACAGTCACAAGCATAACGGTGGCCGGTAACATCACAGTTACCCCAAAAAACGTTGGCACCGGGGTGACTAAATCCCCGTATGCCGTCCCGAGAAGCGATAGAATCGGGATGAGGTAGCAGGGACACGAAAAGGTCCCGGAAGAAAAAACAAAACCCAACTATTGAAAATTCAGAAGCGGGAACATTTATAAAATATTTACCTCTTCAAGAGAAGCTTGATCAAATGAAACTTGACTCTTGGGGAAGCTTGTTTTCTTCGATTCTTCTTGATTTCTTCTCAACAACGAACTAGGCTTTAAAAGCCGCTTGCTTGGCTTGCGAGCAATCTTGAATCTTCGGGTATGCGTGCAAGTTATGGCACGCAAGGGAGGGAGGGAGGGCGAGGGGGGGGGGCAGCGCAGGTGCTGCTGAGAAGAGGCTGACGGTGCCGAAGGGAAGAATCGGCGGCCGACGGTAGGTTAGGGTTTCGAAAAAAAATTTCGGAATCAGGGTTTCTAGGGTTTTAGGGTTATTAGACGGGAGGCTAGAGCAACGTGCTGATAACGTGTTGTAGGAGAAATAGATTGATAGTAAACTGTCTCTTTATTGATTGATAATGAGGCCTTTATATAGGCATTACATCAAGTATTCCTGTGAATCAGGGATTCCCTATCTAATACAGAATCTAGACTACTAGCCTTATTAGGACAAGACACACTACGGAAGTTACGGAATTAACCTTCTTTGAATAAAATCAAAAAAATGAAAGAAAAACAGTACGTGGTTATTTAGGAGTCATTTTGAACCATAACTTCATGATACAGTAAATTGTTTCTGAGTAAATAGATCCAAGAGACGACGAGATCATTTACTACAATTTATAATTAACAAGCTAGCCTCCAAATAAATAAATAATGTGAGAATATAAAACCAAATATAAAACTGATCCGTTTTCAGGTCTTGAGAATCCACTTCCAGAGCAATCCAATCCATTCTTACATTTTACATCTAAAATAGTGTACATTTAAGACTTGAGAGAAAAGACAAAGCTTTTTCAAGATTGTAATCAAGCCACCAGAGCATGATGCCAAGATAAGAAGGGGTTCTCTGTGTACCAGAGAAATGTGTTGATTGATTATCCCATCCGCCATCAGAAGTATCTCTGGGGAAGACGCTGATCAAACTCCATCGGTAATTGGGTATGAATCTGGGTTATATATGAATAATAGGGTGTGATGTTTAGTACTTTAATTTAAGAACCTATAACGCTTTAATTTTTGCTTCCAAGACACTGTGGAATTAAAAACTAAAAATTAATCTAGTCTTAAATTGTATTTATTAATTATAGCAATCCTATTACACATTATGTAAAAGAAAAAACCAAACCACAAGTCTGATCAAGTCTTCAGTTGAAAAATATGTACAAAGCTTCACATTTTGTCATATGCTTAAAAAAAATGTAAACAAAACTTAGACCATACTCCATATGACTACTAACATATATGTAATTCTCACCCTCAGATTCCAACTTAAGATGTCAAAGCAAAGATCTATAGTCACATTTGAGGTTATGAAGTTGCTTTGCTCATGGCCTACCGTTGTTCTTTCTACATAATATATATATATATATATATATATATATATATATATATATATATATATTGTTAATGAGACAATTTGATTGAGGTGTTATGCTCTAACAAGGATTAATGAATATACTTTACTTTATAGTGGAAAAGTTGTTAAGGCAGTTCTATCTATCAAACACTAAGGCATATAATTGAAGTATCTAAGGTATCAAGATCCACGATATTACTTAATAAATTTCTACATATTATCTACTGGTTCTCAAATGATTAGGAGAACCAATCTAGAAATAAATCTACTGTTGGCTTAAGATTTAACAATGAAGCAGACATACATGAAAAAAAAACGTCATCGCTTCTTAATTGTGAACACGAAAGTATCACATGTACACGAAACTATAAAATGAGATTTTGTCTTCTTTTAGGAGGGGAACTGTTTTTAAGAGAAAAAACTTTCGAGCTACAATAGACTTGAATACAATCGTATGTGAGTAATAAATAACCTCCGTGTAGCTTAGTCATTAAATGACCATATTTTTCATTTTCAATATCATTATTTTTTTTTTTTTCAAATCTAAGCCACATTTGCAGTAAATATGTATCAACTTTCACACGCTTATAAAACAAGAAGACTGACATGTCTTCTAATTGTCACAAAGGCTTGATTACTATTTTCTTAACACCAAGGGTACTCCACTTCGGATAGCTGACATATGTATTATAAAATTAAATAAGCAACACTATCACTATGTATTCTGCAACTATTTTGATAACATCTTTTTCTATGATAAAAAAAAAATATTAACAATCCTCTGGTTGTTGTATCAAATAATACAACGTACTCTGAGCAGGAAGTAGCTAATAACTGATATTATAGTATGCACTTCATCAAGAGTTTCTTGATGTATTATGCACTTAATCTCATTGCTTTACAGGTATAAACCCACTCTAAGCCGTGTTATCTATCCCTCCTTATGGTATAAGTAACAATATATTGGGACCTCAGCTTGAATTTCCCCAATTAAAAAAACGGCCGATCTCTAGGCCAAACAACCCAACTTTTCAAACGAATTTTGAATCTATTCCGTTCCAAATCTCTTGTGTCATGTTCTACGTAATGTGTTTAAGTGTCTTATCAATCTCACTTCGATGACTCACAAACAACATATTTAAAATTAATACAATGCATCATACAAAATATAGTTAAAGAAATGACAGAACAAAAAGCAACAATGTGTCTCTAATTCCACTTCCTTTAATTGGCTCTCTTATTCTCATCAAACAAGCTCTATGTATACTGCAAAACTGATCTTTTATGTAATTTTAATCATCTCCATGTGAATATCATGTCTTCCCTTCGTCCAATATTTCAACCTTAATAATGAAAGTCTCCATTCAGAAATGATTCAACACAAATGATTCAGAGTTGATTCCTAAAATTATGTATGTTTCTTGTTACCTTGTTTCATAGTATATTGTCGTTTGTAATTCTTCATACTCTCTTCCATTTGTATCAATACCTATGAATCAAATAAGTAAAGTGAATTCAACAATTGATGCCCCGGTAATATTTTCAACACAACACACTTAATACAATGAGAAAGCATTGTACTAATGTAATGCATGTAGACTCATACACATGTTATTGCAGAAAAGGAAGATGCACGTGTTCCACTCAATTCATATCATAGAAGGTAAAAGACTCTTTTTTTTTTTCCTTCAATTAAACATAATCGGATAGAAGCGGTAAAATTTATATTTATTCAAGATAAAACACACCTAAACGTTAAAGATAACCACACATGACATTTGTTTCAAATAAAAAAGAAAAACAAAACTCTAAATAACAGTAACAAATACAATTCACAATCCTTGCGCCATACTAAAAACCACCAACCTCATCACCTTCTGCCATCTTCGGCTGCTCTCACCACTGCACTCCAACCCCTCAATAATGATGAGGGTCAGAGTGCTTCCTCCATTCATCATTGCATTTTCCACTAGCCTAGAAGAATTGTTTCAAGTGTCTTAACTTATTTAGAGAGTTAAAGCTGGGTTTGCGTCCCTTTAAGGGCTATTTTCCCCTCCCTCTCTATCTATGTGTCTCTCTCTCAACACTTGTGTAGGAAACTTCAGGAG
Source organism: Potentilla sterilis (assembly GCA_963682095.1). Classification (NCBI taxonomy): domain Eukaryota; kingdom Viridiplantae; phylum Streptophyta; class Magnoliopsida; order Rosales; family Rosaceae; genus Potentilla; species Potentilla sterilis. The sequence continues at coordinate 24,669,440 of OY821758.1, read as the reverse complement.
TTGTGTAAAAAAGGTATTTGAAAGAACCCTTTTTGTCATGTTCTTGGATCTCACTCAAACAAGTTAGAAGTGCAACTGTGCAAGGATGGTACTTGGCTACCCATATGGTCATACATAAAAACAAGAGGACGCATGACCATTTTGAGGGTTTAACAGCTCAATCAAGTGTTACTTTGCATCTCATTTTCTTGGTACACGTTATGTTTGTGTTGCTCATTATAAACAGACATGTGTCCTCTCGTTAGTGAGTATGGATAACCTTAGCTAACCTGGTTAGCCACAAAATTACATCGATCTTATGAACATCTTGTAATACACCTTGAAAAATATAAATGACATCCAACATGCAATGAAGACATGAAGTAATATCGCGATTATGAGTGTGATTGTTTGGGACTAATGGAGTGTGATATGTGATGAATAGCAATTCCATGAAATAATATGTAAATGTAAAATGTGGTGGCAGTCAAGTTTGAAGTTCAGCGGCCTAAAAACCCTTCATTCACAAGAATCCAAATTTGAAAGGAGGAGCAAAAAAGTGAGAAAATGACGCTCATATCATGCACTCACTTCAGTTTGTACTCATTGGGATAACAAATATGACTTCTTCACAGGAAAATCTACTGTTGACAGTAGCCGCAGAGGGGCTACACAGACCCGCAACCAGCATGCCCGGGGCCGGACGGAGGCCCGGAGCAGGATCACCAGCACCCGGACCCGAGGCCCAGCAGTCTACCTTGTGACCAGGGGCCCGGGAACCGGGGACGCCAGCCTGCTAAACAGACCACCAGAGCTGCCCCTTTTATGTGCGAACAGAAGGAAACTAGTCACACATCGAAGAGTATGACCAGACTTCATGCTCAACCACCTATATAAGGGCCTCAACTACCCTCTTTAATAGGTAACTGATCTCTCCAACTGCTTATCATTCTTGCTTAAGCTATCTATTCATCCCAACTGTACTAACTTAGGCATCGGAGAGGAGAAGACCGGCCCGCCCGGTATTCCCCTTAGTTAGCAGGTTTACAGGAGAAGATCACATCTAGATTCATCCGTTTCTACTAGGCCTACGAGTTTGTGCAGAAACAATTGGCGCCGTCTGTGGGAATTATTTGATCCACGAAAAAGTAGCGTTGCTCTACTGGAGGGTAGGACCCGATCGACCCTTTGAAAGGCAGTTTGAAAGCAAATCCACGATCCGGACGCCATGGAGGGAAGGAAGATGAAAGCCGGCAGAGGAGGGCTGAAAGAGCGAGTCCGGGTCCCCGACCGGGCCCGAAACCCTAAAACTGAGGCCAACTCGAGGTTTGTCCCTTCTCCCGACCGGGACAGAACCCTCGATCGTCGGGGCTCAGGCGACCCTGACCAATACGATGAGGGGAGGGAGATAAAAAAGATGAAGGCAGAAGTCGCGCGATTGCGAGAGGAGGACAATCGAGACCGACTAAGGGCGGACGCCCGGTGCCAAGAGTTGGAAGCGGTAAACATCGCCCTATTGGCGGCCCTGGAGAAAGGGCACCAGCAGGACACCTCTCGGGCGGCATCACTACCCGCAAACAAAGGTGACGAGTTCCCGCACTTAGAAGAAAGACTACGCATGTGCCCACGCCACTCTTTCTAGAGGCTCTGAGGAATTCCGGGCCGGTTGAGCCCCCATACCGAGCGAGCTTAGCATCGGGCGAGCAGGACAGCTCTACCGCGAGGACGCTTCAGACGCTCTCCGCCTCGGTGTCGGACATAAAGGACCGGTTGAAGGCCAGCGAGAAAAGGACAGTGCGACCGCAGGACAGTGCGCGATTCAACGAATGCACCAGACCTTTTCCACACCGGGTTAGGGAATCCGGCAGATCTGGTAACCAAAGGTCTCTGAAACTGACGTACTCAGGAACGAGCTGCCCATACCAACACCTGGACAGTTTTAAGTCACAAACGGGCACAAAAGGCTACTCAGATGCCACGTGCTGCAATGTGTTCCAAGAGACGCTTTCGGGGGTAGCATTGGGCTGGTTCTACGAGCTACCAGCAAACTCGGTGGAAACGTTCAAACTGCTGGCTGATAAGTTTGTCGGCCGATTCATCCTTAGAGACAAGGCGGCCCAAACGTCAACGATCCTTTTCGATTGCATGCAGACAGACCGCGAACCGCTGCGCGCGTTCGTTAACCGGTGGCAGATCGCCACGGCCGGGGTCAGAAACTTAGATAAAAGGATCGCTGAGATGGCATTCAAGCAGGGGTTAAGGCCCGGAGAACTCTCATACGCCCTGCGAGTAAAGGAGCCACGGGGGTACAACGAGCTGATGGTCGTGGCCGTCAGGCACGCCCAGGCAGAGCATGAGACGTATGGGGATAAGATGCCCAAGCGAAGGTCGGACGACCTATTACCAACACCCTCCTGTGAAAACAAGGCCGGGCGACAAGATCGCAATCGTACGCCTACGACCAATAAGAAAGCCGAAGTATGGGAGGACTGGCGACCCCGCCGGAGCGACGACGGGAGTTCATGGCCAGGTGAAAGACCACCGCCTTCGCGACCGGCGCGACCCATGGCATCAGCGCCGGCGGGGTGACAACCGCGGGCCCTGGCCGTAATGCCTGCACGGCGGCAAGAGGGGACCCTGGCCATCATGCCAGCAGGAAAAGCCGATGACCCAACCCTCCGGACCAATGACCACCGACCCCAGAGAACGATCGTGGATGGCCGAGTCCGGACAGATGATCCGCAGAAGGACAGACAGGGTGCCCGAAGTGTAGGAAGCATACGCACCCGAGTCCCCGGGGGGATCGAGGTGCATGAAAGCATAAATATGATACATGGTGGGGACCACATTGATCGACTCACCAGGAGCTCGAAGAAGCGGTGCTTAAGGTCGATCCGGGGAAAGAAAGTATATGCCTTTGGGGGAGGAAGCGGCCAGGCCGCTAAAACCGGATGGAACTCGGTCACGTTCTATGAGGAAGAAGAACAGGAGGATCTGATCCAACCGCACAACGATCCCTTCCTCATTACGGTCCAAATAGACCACTGGATAACCAGCCGCATGTTAATCGACACTGGGGCTTCTGTCAATGTGATGTTCCGAGAGGCATACAAGGGGCTGCACCGGGGGAGGGGCAAGTTATCTCAGGATAACGAGCCGCTGATAAGCTTCTCCGGCGAGGTGCTCCAGCCTTTTGGATAGGATTACCTGCCGCTGATCTTCGGCGAGGGAGACAGGACGAGGAAGGAACACCTGGAGTTCATCATCGTGGATTGCCTGTCCTCATACAACGGCATAATAGGTCGGCCGGGGCTGTGGAGGCTGAAAACATTCATAGCCGGCCACATGCTGATGTTAAAAATGCCTTCACCCGCCGGCGTCATTACCATAGGCGGGGACCAGAAGATCGCTCGCAGGTATTATGCGGAGGTCCTCGCCTACGGGAGAAAGCAGGCCGAGGTCTTCACGGCTACTCAACAAGCGTCAATACCGGATCCGAGTATTGACCCCCGTTATGACACCAACTCCGACGACGAGAAGCTAAAACGACCATCGGCTGTGGAAAAAACTGAAGCAATCTCCATTTCAGAGGATCACCAGGAACGAAAAGTGGTGATAGGAATGAAGCTCGCCCCGGCTGTCAGGCAGGAGCTCATCACCTTTCTCCGGGAGAACGGTTCAGTGTTCGCATGGTCCTACGAGGACATGCCAGGCATATCCCCAGAGATAGCCGTCCACCGGCTAAATACGTTGCCCAACGTTCCCCCGGTAAGGCAGAAGAGGAGGTCATTCAGCCCGGCGAAGTATGAGGCGATCAGAGAGGAAGTGCAGAAACTAAGAGGCATGGATTTCATCCGGGAAGTTCAGTATCCCCGGTGGCTCGCCAACGTGGTTATGGTCCCAAAGAAGGGAACCGACCAGTGGCGCATGTGCGTTGATTTCACCAACCTAAACCGGGCGTGCCCAAAAGACAGCTTCCCGCTCCCCTGAATAGACCAGCTTATAGACTCCACATCCGGTTATAAACTACTCAGCTTCATGGATGCCTACACTGGATACAATCAGATAAGGATGAGCCCAGATGATGAAGAGCACACCTCGTTCACAACTGAACGAGGGACATACTGCTACAAGAGGATGCCGTACAGTCTGAAGAACGCCGGGGCCACATACCAACGGGTGGTAAACCGCATGTTGGAGCAGGAGATGAGTAAAACGGTGGAAGTATACGTGGATGACATGCTGGTCAAAAGCTTGACCGCCGGGGCCCACGTCCGAGACTTGGCAGTAGTCGTCGGTAAGATGCTCAAGTTTGGGATGCGCCTGAACCCGAAGAAGTGCATTTTTGGGATTTTGGAGGGCCTGTTCCTAGGCCACATTATCAGCCAGCGGGGAATAGAAGCTAACCCGCTGAAGGTCCAACCAATCCTAGATATGGAGACACCAGGGGAAAGAAACCAGGTCCAGACGCTGACCGGCCGACTGGCCGCCTTGGCCAGATTTATCTCCCGCCTGACCGATAAGTGTGCCCCGTTCTTTAAACTGCTCAAGGCACAGCATTTTAAGAAAATCCACTGGGCAGCGGAGCACGAGGCGGGGTTCCAGTCCATCAAGACATACCTGTCCGCAGTACCTCTCCTATCCAAACTAGTACTGGGCGAGATGCTATACCTCTACATAGCCGCATCGGAAAGAGCCGTCTCTGCAGCTCTCCTCAGGAAAGAAGGCACGCACGACCTTCCGGTGTACTACGCAGGAAAGGGACTTACCGGAGCCGAAAGCCGATACCCTGGCATCGAAAAACTGGCTCTGGCCCTGATCATCAGCGCCAGAAAGCTCCGACACTATTTCCAAGCTCATTCCATCACCTTGTATACCAATCACCCTCTACGACAGATCCTGCAAAAACCGGAGACTAGCGGCAGGTTGGTACGTTGGGCAGTCGAGTTGGGAGAGTTCGATATAACTTATGCCCCGCGAACGGCCATCAAGGGTCAGGCCGTTGCGGATTTCATATGCGAACTCACCCCTATGGCAGTAGAAGTGCATTCCAGCCGATCTGAAGGCACCGAAACAGCTAAGGCCATAAAAGTGGAACCAGGCCTTCCCAGGGGTTGGAAGCTTTATGTGGACGGCTCTGTGACGAGTAAGCGGAGTGGAGCCGACATCATGCTAACCTCACCCGATGGTCAATCATACGAGTATGCCATGCGGTTCCTTTTCAATACTTCCAACAACGCCACTGTTTCTGCCTAAACCCGGGGGCCTGGTAGATACTGGTGAAACCAACTTGATCTCCTGCAATCCTGCTCACTAAGGGGAATACCGGGCGGTCCGGTCTTCTCCTCTCCGATGCCTATGTTAGTATAGTTGGAATATATATAACCAAGGCACGTATGTAAGCGGGGAGAGAGATAAGTTACCTATTAAAGAGGGTAGTTGGGGCCCTTATATAGGTGGTTGGGGGTGAGGGCTGGCCTCACCCTTCGATGTGGGACTGGTTCCCTTCTGTTTGTACATTCTGGTGCCCTCTTTGGCAGGCAGGCGCCCCCGGCCCCAGGGTCCCTGGCAGCAGGATAGAGTGCTGGGCCACGAGGCCGGGTGCTGGTGAGCCGGTCCCGGGCCTTGGGCCGGGCCCTGGTGCACTTGCTGCGGGTCTGTGAGCCTGCTGTAGCCTCTCTGCGGCTACTGTCAACAAGTCCCCCAAGTTCCCGGTCAAGTGCAATCTTGAATGGGGACTTAAATCTGTCTTACTCTTATCCCGCAGACCCGCAGGGTTACCAACCTACCGGTGTCCAGTCCCCCAAGTCCGCGTTGAAGATTGGGCGTGACCGAGGTGAATACATGTTACCGATGGTAAGTAATAGTTTATAAGTACGTTTGTAATATAAGTAGTACTGTGCTTAAGTGTTGTGGTGCTATGAGCATGGAGTGGGGTGGAACCCGGAGAGTGTATGAGATGATGCCATGATGCCATGCAATAGATGTGTGCATGGAATGATAATGGGGCGTTGAAATCCGCCATGCAAGAGATTTGTGCATGCGATGATAATGGGGCGTTGAAATCCGCCATGCAAGAGATGTGCATGGGATTTCGGCCGGGCACTCTGCCCTATCGGTACGAAGCGGAGCTTCACTGGGTCACAACTGGGCGATCTGCCAAATCGAAATGGAGCGGAGTTCACTGAGCTTCTACCGGGCGATCTGCCGAAGCGGAGTTCACTGAGCCTCTACCGGGCGATCTGCCAAAGCGGAACGGAGTGAAGTTCATGGGACCTCGACCAGGCGTTCTGCCATATCGAGACGAGTCCCAGGTGAACTTAAGTACTGGACCTCGACCGGGCGTTCTGCCATATCGAGACGAGTCCCATATTGCTAGGCTGCGGGGAGATTACCCCGGTGTTGCGGGCTGTTTAAAGCACCGGTGAACACTTGCTAGTTCTTCTCAGCTTGTGTTGAATAAGCGTTGAGGTAAGGGGGGTGGCGTTGAGGTGACAAGGCTCGCCGTGCAGCCCCACGTTGATCGCAGTTCAATGCGATGCAGGGTTTTTATCCTGCTGGACAATAGTACATGGGTTAGATGTAAACTCACCCGGGTGTATAAAGCCCATGCTGGTCGAACGTGCTCATGACCAGGGTCAAGCCATGGTACTGGGCGGAACTCGACCGGGCGTCCTGCCATATCGAGACGAGTCCCCCAGTGAAATGCCATGGGGCCGGGTGGATCCTGTTCCCGGTAGGGGGTGGCGTTGAGGTGACAAGGCTCGACGTGCAGCCTCCGTTTGCCGCAGCTGGTGCGATGCAGGGTTTTTATCCTGTTGGACAAGCGTACATGGGTTAGATGTAAACTCACCCGGGTGTATAAAGCCCATGCTGGTCGAATGTTCTCATGACCAGGGTCAAGCCATGGTACTGGGCAGAACTCGACCGGGCGTCCTGCCATATCGAGATGAGTCCCCTAGTGAAATGCCATGGGGCCGGGTGGATCCTGTTCCCGGTATATGCTCGAGCCGGTTGGATGCGTCGTAACCGGTGGGCGGATCTGGACCGGGCGTTCTGCCATATCGAGACGAGTCCCCCAAGAGAGATGTAGCTGGGTGGACCTCGACCGGGCGACATGCCATATCGAGACGAGGTCTCCAGTAGGATGGCGTGCAGCTGGTTGAATGATACCTAACCGTGAACTGCTACGGACCGGGCAGGACTCGACCGGGCGACATGCCATATCGAGACGGGTCCTCATACCAGGATGGATGCTCTCGGAGCGGTTGGAAAATCACCACCAGTGAGAGGTCTTCGAGATATGCAGCGAAGAAGCCATGCAGCCGGTTGAATGATCATAACCGAGAACTGCCATGGTGCCGGGCGGACCTCGACCGGGCGTCCTGCCATATCGAGACGGGTCCTCATACCCGGATGGATGCTCTCGGAGCGGTTGGAAAATCACCACCGGTGAGAGGTCTTCGAGCCGGTTGTGAAATCATGACCGGTTGACTTGCAGCAAAGATGGCGTGCAACCGTGGAACCTGGGGAAGTGTGGGAGGGCCTGATGCCTCGGTTCCCGCTCCTACCTTCCTGTCGCCAGCGTGTGGGACAAGTGGCTGACATGTATTTAAGGAGGAAGTCCATCAGTCCCGTCAGTTATGATGGCATGGGCAGTTTACCAATGCTGGGACACGTGCCAGCAGGGGGCGGTCTTGAGATGGAGGGCCTGGATTCGCAGGCGTTTGAGTTGCTCTGTTTACTTGTTTTTGGAGGGATTTCAATTGCCTAGGGCACCGGTTCCCCCTATAAAAAGGTCTCTTCTGCTCTTCTTTCTGCTGTTGCTTCTTGCTTTGGAGAAACTAAGAGAAAGAGAGAAATTCGGCGAAAGCTCTGAGCCCTTTTGCCCCACGAGATCCGTTTTCTCGAGCGCTCCCTACTCTCCTCCTACCATTGCTCGCTGCTTTTGCAGGGCGAACTGTCCTCGGTAAGTTTGTTGATTTCTTTGCCCCGGTGTTGTTCTTGTTTTGGTTTTGTTGTTTTGCGGTAGGGGGGAGGGATCTCTGTTGCTGACTGAACTGCTCTGCGGCAAACTTGGGGAGAGGCCGTAAAAGGCGCTGTTGTAGCCTGTTGCTGACGAGCGCTAGGGTTTTGTTTTCTTCCCCTAGGTTAAGATGTCTTCTTCAAATTCTGACCGGGCTTCCGAATCGGCTGCCAGGGGTCCCCTCGTGGATGATGCGGAGAGGCTAGATGACTGGCTCGGTTTGGAATCCCCGGAGACCGAAGTCGCCGACTGCTCCGGGAGCAGGGCTTCGTCTCCGTCCTCGTCTTCGTCTTCCGAGGCTGAATCCTCGGAGACTAAAATACCGCACGGGGTGCGCCTTGCGGGTGCTCCGGCCGTGAGCTACACTATTGGCAGAGGGAAGTATGTTGTGGTGTGTGATGAACCGGAGGGTAGCATGACCCCTGGAGAGATTGCAGCGTTCCGGGAAAAGTGGGGTATCCCGGATTAAGTTCTGCTGCGGCCCCTGAATCCTGGAGAGTCGGCCTGCAACCCGGAGGCGGGTTGGGTTGCCGTGCATCAGGACCAGTTCCGGCATGGACTCTCGCTCCCGCTGCCAAACTTCGTGCAGTACATGCTCAGTGCGCTGCAAGTGTCGCCCGCGCAGCTTCCTGGGCTCCAGTGGAGGCGACTACTGAGCCTCGGCTGCCTGTACGAGTTTTCCGGGATGAATATACCAACGGTAAACGAGTTCCGGTTCTTGTATAGGCTGTCGTACTCAAGGAAGCAAGGGTCCCGGGGTTGCCTGTCCTTCAACGCCCGGAAACATCCACCGATCATCACCAATATGCCTACATGGGTAGACAATAGTTGGAGGAAGAAGGTGGTGATGGTGGGCGGGAGGTGGCAGGCGAGGAGTAAAATGTACCGGGTTCCTGGCGCCTTTCAACCCATTGGCGACCAGTCGTTCGAGCTATCCGACCTGGAGCATGAGAGGATCTCGACCATACTCGGATGCTGGGACGAATTGGAACGGAGTTCTTTCAACTTTATCCGGCGAGAAGTGCTGGAATACTGCCAGCTCAGGCGGGGTCCCAGTGCGTAGCAGGCCCTTTAGCGGTGATACTTTGTGCTAGTCCTTGCAAAATGCTAACTGTTTGCCTTCCTTGCAGGTGCATCTTCCCGGGCGGTTATCAAGCCCGAAACCACTCTCTCAATGGACGGGGAAGACCTCCTTAACAAGTTGAAGGAGAAAGGCGAGACCATCTCGCGGACATCGGTGGAAGAGGAGTCCGGCCGGCTCACGACTCATCCGGAGCCGAGGGCCATGGATGTTGATGACGGCGCCTATATCCTGAAGCGGGTGAAGACCCATCATGCCGCGCCCCATGCGGTGCCTGGAAAGGGCAAGGCTACCGGGGGGCCAGTGAGGATTCCCGGTGGAGTGAACAGGATCCCCAACCGGCCGGTATCTGTGCGGCACGTGGCTCGCGTCGCCCGGCTAAGCGCACGATCTTCTTCTCCGGAAGGCCGGGGAGAGAAACGGAAGGGCGGGGACATTCCTTCCTCCACGCTGGTGGCGCTTACTGGCGGGTCGTCACGGGAGAACCTGGCCAAACTGTTCAGGGTAACCAGCGGCGCGCAAACTAGCCCCGCTGCCCGGCAGAGTGGTCCCGCGCCTGCGGAGGCACCAAGGGGAAGCCCGGACAGTGCCCTTGTCCGGCAAGTAGCGGCGGACTTGGTCGGCCTTGGCCTGGACAGACCCGGGGTTGCTGGAGCCATGGCGGGCGGGAATCGCCCAAAATGCAAGGAATCGTCCTTCGGGTAAATACTGCACGGTACCACTACACTGCTTGTAGCTTGTTTTCTTTTGCTACTTGACTAACTGCCTTTGGTGTTGTGCAATTGCTGTACAGTCTGTACCAACCGGACGCGAGCGAGGAGCTGTCGAAGCTGAAGAGACAGATAGCTGCTCTATTGGAGGCCCGACAGCGCCTGGAGGTAGAGAAGTCCCGCTCGGATCGGGAGAAGGCCAGATTGATAGGAGCACAATGTGCGACGATATTATATGCTTATTCTCTCGTTTATGCTTTGTTTAACCCTTATTTGTCTAAGATTGAGTCATAATGTAGTTAGTGTCAATTTTGGTAGAGTTTGTGAAAAATGGTTAAGAATCCGAAAAATGACTAAGTTTGAGAAATCTGGAAAATATTGCAAAATATGTCTTTTTCGTGATTTTGAGATGAATGAAACTATGATCTATCCTTGTCCAAATTCTATGAAATTTGGCGTGCTTAATATTCATATGCTGAGGAATGTTGTGTTAAAATTTCAGATCAATCGGAGTTCGGGAAGCCACCCAAAAGTTGGCTGCAAAACGGCAGTCCGAACATTCCAATCCAGGGGCTTCCAGGATTTTCCTGGAACTTTGATCCAACTTCGAAAAATCATTCCCGTCGACTCACAAGGAATTTGATCGAACTGTTTTATGGAGAGATGGCCATATGTGTCTAGTTTACGTGAGACTTGGAATCGCATCAATCGGAGCTCCACGGAGGGAGTTATGCCGGAATTACTGCAACAAGGTCAAATCTGCCGATTCCAGGAACCTACTGCCCCCTTTTTGTGTTTTCTGTTTTTGATGGACCAAATGGTGTACAAATGCATATGTGAAGATGGTCCAAGCTTTATGAAGGGAAGAGGAAGACACTAGGCCATGGCATTGAAGAAAAATTGAAGAAAGAAGTTCTCCTAGTCACACTAGGAGAAGCTGCCGAATAGAGGCAGATTGTGTGCCTTTGTGTTGCTGCCGGCAATGATGCATTTTCGATGGACCAAGACATGTCAAATGAAGTCCAAGATCATACAAGAAGTCCATGAAGATGTGAAGCCCAAGCCTTGAAGAAAAATTCAGAAAAAGAAAACCTAATTGGACTAAGAAAGGAAGGTTGCAAAACCTTATTGCACTAGGTTTTCTGAACTCCTCTTTGCTTAAGGGACTGCCGGCAGCCTCTCTCCCTATCCTCTATATATACCCTCACTTTTTCATTCAGAAAAATCATCTCATCTCAATCATATTACACTAGCCTAAAGCTCTACCAAGTCTTCCAAAACACCAACACCTAAATACTCTAGCCGAACCATCACCACCACAACCATATTGCTGAATCCCTTCCACCTTTGTTTCCTGCCGATTTCTGTTCTTGCCGAACACCAAGGAGCAGCAGCCGATCCATCTAGTCACTTTGAGGAGTCTTCAAGGTTCTTTAAAGTGTGATCCATTCCCCTATGGCTTTTGTATTTATTTATGTTTGGTTGTTTTGTACGAACTTGTTTCAATTCTTGGTTTTTCTTGAAACTTTGTATAAACCGAATATGATGTGTTATGCATGTTTTTACTGAATTTTAACTTGTGTATTTTGTATGCATTGATAATTAGGGCAGTGGTATTTCGCATGTTTAAACTTAAAATTGGTTAGAACTAAGGTTAGGGCAAATAAACCGACAGACTAGTTATGATTAGCATGTAATTCTAAGTGCTAGGTTTCATGTGATAGAGTAACACGGATAAGTCATACGCTGGAGTAGTTTGTTTTGTGTTGCTCACCTAGGTCTAATAAACCTTAGAACTTGCAAGTTAAATAAGAAGAATGACAACCTTACTTGTTTGCTTGTCTTCGATTAAGACTCATATGCTTAAATGTTAAAACGCGTAAAACCGGATTAGCATCACCTTAGAAGTCATACGCTGGAGTAGTTTCTAAGAATTTAAGAAGTCTAACAATTGGAAAACTGCTGGAGGCTCTAATTGTGTCGAAACTAGTTTTGATCTTGAACATGCTAAATACTTGTTTCTTACTTTCTTGCATGCAATTTGCCTTGTTAAAGAGTCTTTTATGTGAACTGTTTTGTGTGAGAGATGATGATCACTTGTATATAATAGCTTAGGTTTATTTTTCTGTTTTTATTTTCGTGTCTAGTATTAGAGGGCAGCCCTAGGGCTGCCGAACCATTTTTACCCCAATATGTGACGATTTTGTATATATGTATATATGTTTGTCTAACAATTTCATATCTCAGGTACCCTTAATCCCCGGCCTAGAACGATCCCTACTTGCTCATACTACTAACGATATTTTTGTAGGGTTATTATTGCATGCGAGCTTTGGCTCCCATCAATTTTTGGCGCCGTTGCCGGGGATTATAAAAGCTTGTTTTATGAATTTGTTGTGTATATAAAGTTGCTGGAAATTTTTGTTGTGAAGTTGTAAAGTTGTAAATTTTAAGTTTATTTTGGGATTTTGTAAAGTAGAAATATGCTTCGGCATGTAGAGTTTAAATTTCGAAAGTTGCATGATGTATAATGATGTATGTTGGTAATCACTTAGTTTAATTTCTAGGAAGTCGATATGTTGTGTATGTTTGAGTTTATTGTAGTTTCTAAAGTGTAACATGTAGGTGAAGCCTCTTTTGTTGATCATAACCAAAACCCTTCATGTGAATGGTGCTTTGTCGGAGGGCGTTTCTATGTAGATTGGGAAACGCGGGATACGTCCCCCCCACGCATATAAGCGTTTCTTCGGTAATAGTATTACTTCTATGAGGTTGAGGGTGGTTTTAATCAACACTTGAGACCGCTAGGGATCCGTGTTTGTTTTACAAAGTATGGGGAAGTTATCATCATAGATATGGTTCTCAGGTTTGTTTAACTGGATCTCAAGGCCCATAGACTGATGTTCATTCTCGGTGAGTGAGTCGATAGGGGGTTCGCCCTCCGTGGTGTCCAACAACGAGTCCTGCCTGGTTCCTGTAGGGGGTTCGCCCTCCGTGATTTTAATGACCTTTGAAACGTAAAATCCGCACGACCTAGTCGACAGCTTGTGCCGAAGCATCACCTCACTTTAGACGCTAGAACATAACTTGACATATGTGGCCTATTTTCTTCAAAGATAAAACATGTTGTGTGGTTCAAACTCTTGAGGTATATCGGATTAAGCATGATACTACCGGGGGCTGTATCAGTCCATTGCACCGTTATCTCCTCTGCTCCACGTACTTCGAGAGTTAGAACAAATTTAAAAGAAATTAGACTTAGCGATTACATGCTCATGAACTTGTCAAATTTTCTTCTCTTGTGCCGATTGTATATGTATGCTTTGCCGAAATGTTTGTTGCAATGCCGTGTACTATATGTGTTGCCGAATGTGCATATGTGTATCATTGTTGAAATTTGTTGTGTAATCGCCAATGCCGTGGCTTGAAATGATGTATATTCTTGTCTTCTATTTTCTTTACGAGGTTCTAACTTGTTTAAATGTTGCAAATTTCAGAAATAATGCATGTCCGAATCTAGTATTTGGACAAGAGATCTTCAAGGCCGTTTGCAACGTTTAGATCAAGAACTCGCTATTGCTCGTTTTGTTCCATTACCACCATCGTCACCAACCAGTTCATCCGTAGCATCATCCGTACCATCCTCCCCTATTGTGCCGTCAGTTTCATCATCATCAGGGCCAAGCTCACCATCGTTTGTTTCGTCGTCGTGTGATCTTCAGAACCCAGAATTTGAGGCCTTTGCCGAATTAGAAGAAGAAGAAGAGATCATGGCATCAATCAGATCACAGAATGGTCATGTTGCTGGAGCTGGAGTTGCTCCTTCTAATATTACTTATCCTCCCTTGGAAGCTGAAAAGACTGGAGAGATTGAATTGAGGAGTGGATTCCTCCATAAGCTGAAATCGTTTTATGGGATGCCGAGTGAGGACCCTAACAAGCATCTACAGTGGTTTAACTTCACCACGGAGTCCATGTGTCCAAGAGGGACCGATTTGCAACACTTCAAAATGAAGGCTTTTCCATTTTCTTTAGAAGATCAAGCAAAGGAGTGGTTGTTTGAGGTGCCTAGTGGTCGCATTGTTTCGTGGAGTACTATGATGGATGAGTTTTTGCTCAAATACTTTCCTGCTTCACGTATCACTGATCTGAGGAAGCAAATTACAAGTGTGAAGCAAGCCGGAGATGAGACTTTCTTCGACTACTACAAGAGGTTCAAGTCCCTAGTTTCTTTGTGTCCATCGCATGGCATTAGCGATGGACTCTTGCTACAATATTTCTATGAGGGATTGCGCGTCATGGAGAGAGAGTTTCTTGACTCGGCCGCGGGAGGTAGCTTTTTGGAGTTAAATGCCGGTGCGGCAAGAAGTTTGTTGGAAGTTCGTGCTTTGAACAACCAACAATTTGGCATGGCACGAGGGAATGTGCAAAGGAATGAGAAAGTACATGAGACGTCTTCGAGCTCAAAGTTAGAGGATAAAGTGGACAAGCTCACCGACTTGGTGGGTAATTTGATGAAGAAGCGTGCTAGTGTTTGTGGAATTTGCACCGAGGGCCATGAGACCGAACAATGCCCTCAATTTGGAGTTAATGAGGGAGTTGAGGAGTGCAATGCAATTGGTTTTCAAGGAGGCCAACGTTTTGGAAATTTCAATCCAAGGTTCAATGATCATCCGAACTTTCGATGGGCGAACAATGATAACGTGCTTAGGGCACCTATGCAACCAAGAGAGGGAGGAGCGCCATTTGCACCGAGGCCACCATTTGTGCCTCGGCAACCTTATCAGCCGAACCAAGGGAATTTTGGAGCTATGCCGAGCCAAGCACAAGTTGTGCTGAGCCAAGGCCAAGCTTCGCCGAGCAATCCGAACTACGATGCTTTAATTCAATCTTTGTCAAGTGCTACTCAAGCATTACTCGCGGGACAACAAAATCATCAAAAGGACATTGGTGAGCTCAAGACTCAAATGGGGCAAGTTGTGGATTTTATGGGAAGATTTAATGAGCAAGGGAAGTTGCCGAGCAATACTATTCCAAATCCGAGGAACGAGCAAGCCAAAGTGATTCAAACTCGAAGCGGAAGAGAGTTGTTTCCTCCAACAAGTCCAAAGAAGAAGCGAGTGACTTTCAAGGGAATAAATAAAGATGAGATGGCTGCCGGACCTGTCATTGCCGGCAGCCATGATGGAGATGCCGAGGAGAGCCATGTTGCCGAGCATGTAGATGATGCCGGCAATGTTGCTGCCGAGAGGAGTAGAGGTGCAACCGAGAAAAAGGGTGATGCCGGCAACCATGGTATGAATGATAAGGGGCTGCGTAACGAGCTTGAGTACGATCCCGCCACATCAAAGAATGAGGTATTGCCGAACCAAGCAAGCAAGGGAGGGGTGTCATCATCTAGTGCCCCATTCCCTTCACGCTTTGCTAGAACGAAGAAAGATAAATCCGATGAAGAGGTATTGGAGATTTTCCGGAAAGTGCAAGTCAACATTCCTTTGTTGGAGTGCATTAAACAAGTGCCAAAGTATGCTAAGTTTTTAAAGGAGCTTTGCACGGCAAGGAGGCATACTAGAGAGACTCGTGTGGTGACAATGAGTGAGACGGTGTCGGCCGTTATTCAAAGAAAGTTGCCACCAAAGATGAAGGATCCGGGGAGCTTCAATGTGCCTTGTGTCATAGGCAATACACGTTTCGATGATGTTATGTTGGATTTGGGAGCATCGATCAATGTCATGCCACTCAATGTGTATCAAACGTTGAGTATAGGGCCTCTCAAGAAGGATAATGTCATCATTCAACTTGCGGATCGCTCAAGCAAATATCCGGAAGGTTATGTAGAGGATGTGTTGGTGCAAGTCAACCAATTGATATTCCCCGCCGATTTTTATGTGGTTGAGATGGAGGATTCGCCGGTCAACAACACTCAATTGCTTTTAGGGCGACCATTCATGAGGACCGCACGCACAAAGATAGATGTGGCCGAGGGCAACCTAACTATGGAATTCGATGGTGAAGTGATAAAGTTCAATGTGTTTGACGCCATGAGATTCCCCAATGTTGATTTGAAGGAGGGTTGTGCCATTGATGTTTTGGAGGAGGTCGAGCAAGTTATGTCGACCTCGCTCGACGCATAGCAATTAGCGATTGAGCAAGGGGTCGGATTTGACAAGAGGGGAGAACGAGTTATGAAGAGAACCAAGCCAAGCCATGCCGTGCAAGAGGAGGCCGAGCCATGCAATGATGCCGAGCAAGAGAGTGCCTCGGCAGCCCTATATGCCGAGTCATTCCTAATGTCGCCGAGCCTTAGAGAGGTGGTTGCCGAGCTTGAGGCCACAACATTGTATCCGAGGAACTCGTTCTTGTCAATTCCAAGTGCCACAACAAAATTTCGACCAAGTGTGGAAGAGGCCCCAAAGTTAGAATTAAAAGAACTCCCTAGTCACTTGAAGTATGCTTATCTTGGAGAAGGAGACACACTTCCGGTTATTGTGTCTTCAATGCTTAGTAAGAAGCAAGAGGAGGATTTGATATGTGTGCTTAAGAAGTACAAGACCGCCATAGGTTGGACCTTAGCGGATATCAAGGGAATAAGCCCTACTACTTGTGTTCATCGTATCTTATTGGAAGAAGGAGCTAAGCCGACAAAGGAAGCTCAACGTCGACTTCACCCTCCAATGATGAAGGTTGTGAAAGAAGAAATTATCAAGTTGCTCGTTTGTGGGGTGATCTACCCAATTTCGGATAGTAAGTGGATATCTCCCGTGCAAGTAGTGCCGAAGAAGAGTGGTGTAACGGTTGTCAAGAATGAGAAGAATGAGCTTGTGCCACAAAGACTTGTAACCGGTCATCGGATGTGTATCGATTATAGGAAGCTCAACGCTACAACAAGGAAGGATCACATGCCTTTGCCGTTTATTGATCAAATGTTAGAAAGGTTGGCCGGTCATTCTTACTATTGCTTTCTTGATGGATATAGTGGCTACAATCAAATCATGATACACCCGGACGATCAAGAGAAGACCACTTTTACTTGTCCATTTGGCACGTTTGCTTATCGGCGAATGCCATTCGGACTTTGCAACGCACCCGGCACTTTTCAAAGATGTATGTATACTATCTTCTCGGATTTTATTGAAGACATTATCGAAGTGTTTATGGATGATTTTAGTGTGTATGGAGGCACCTTCGATGCATGTTTGGGGAACTTGGAGAAGATACTTAAGAGGTGTGTAGAGACAAATCTTGTGCTCAATTGGGAGAAGTGTCACTTCATGGTCACGCAAGGCATTGTTCTAGGGCACATAATTTCGGCAAGAGGCTTAGAGGTTGACAAAGCCAAGGTGGAGCTAATTCAAGCATTGCCGAGCCCTAGGTGTGTGAAAGATGTGAGAAGTTTTCTTGGGCATGCGGGGTTTTATCGACGATTCATCAAAGACTTCTCTTCAATTGCCAAGCCATTAAGCAACTTGTTACAAAAGGAGGTGACGTTTGAGTGGACAAAGGCATGTGAGGAGGCATTTTGCCGATTGAAGAGGTTACTATGCACGGCACCTATACTAGTTTCCCCTAATTGGGATGAGCCGTTTGAGTTGATGTGTGATGCTAGTGATTATGCACTTGGAGCGGTACTTGGACAACGAATTGAGAAGAAGCCATGCGCCATTTACTATGCTTCAAGGACTCTCAACGATGCACAACTCAACTACACAACAACGGAGAAGGAGCTCTTAGCGGTAATTTTTGCTTTGGAAAAGTTTCGATCATATCTTTTGAATTCCAAAGTTATTATTTATAGTGATCATGCCGCTTTGAGATATCTTATGACAAAGAAGGATGCTAAGCCGAGGCTTATTCGATGGATTCTTTTGCTTCAAGAGTTCGATATTGAGATTAAGGATAAGAAAGGAGTAGAGAATGTTGTGGCCGATCATTTGAGTCGCCTTGTTCATTAGGAGGATCGGCTGCCCCTATGTGAAACCTTTCCGGATGAGCAACTTTTTCGACTTGAAGTACATGAGCCTTGGTATGCCGACATTGCCAATTTTCTAGCCACAAACCGATTTCCTAAAGAATTGCCGAGCCACCATCAAAGAAGAATAAGGAAGCAAGCTCGACACTTCTTGTGGGATGATCCGTACTTATGGAAGCAATGTGGTGATCAAGTTATTCGAAGATGTGTGCCGGAGAATGAGCATCGCTCCATCCTTGCTTTTTGTCATAGTGAAGCTTGTGGTGGGCATTTTGGACCTAAGAAGACGGCATTGAAGGTACTCACGTGTGGTTTCTTTTGGCCTACGATTTTCAAAGATGCATTTATGTTTTGTAAGGCTTGTGATCGGTGCCAACGTGTGGGGAAGATTAGTGGGCGTGATCAAATGCCGCTCACGCCTATCCTAGTGGTGGAAATTTTTGATGTTTGGGGGATTGACTTCATGGGACCGTTTCCTTCAAGTAAGGGTTTTCTCTACATATTGCTTGCGGTTGATTATGTGTCAAAGTGGATCGAAGCCAAGGCTACACGCACCAACGATGCCAAGGTGGTGGCCAAGTTTCTCAAGACCAACATCTTTTCACGTTTTGGAGTTCCAAGGGTCTTGATTAGCGATGGAGGATCCCATTTTTGTAACCGCACTATTGAAGCCTTATTGAGGAGGTATGGAGTCACGCATAAAGTTTCTACACCATATCACCCCCAAACAAGTGGAATGGCCGAGGTGAGTAATCGAGAGATCAAGAACATTTTGGAGAAATCGGTTGGACCTTCAAGGAAGGATTGGAGTGATCGTCTCGATGATGCTTTGTGGGCTTATAGGACTGCGTACAAGACACCGATAGGTATGTCTCCTTTTCGGTTGATTTATGGCAAAGCATGTCACTTACCGGTTGAGTTAGAACACAAAGCATGGTGGGCCGTTAAAAAGTTCAACATGAGCATAGATGATGCCGGTCTTCATAGAAAGCTTCAACTCAATGAACTTGAAGAAATTCGCAATGAAGCTTATGATGCCGCTTGGATCTATAAGGAGAAGACAAGAGCGTACCATGACAAGATAATTCGGGGGAAGAAGTTTGAAGTTGGGCAAAAAGTTCTGTTGTTTAATACACGGCTTCAACTCTTTCCGGGAAAGTTGCGCTCTCGTTGGCTTGGACCATTCATTGTTCTTCAAGTGTTTCCTCATGGAGCCATAGAGATTCGGAATGAAGTTACGGGAAATACATTCAAGGTAAATGGCCATCGCCTCAAGCCTTACTATTCTCCCTTTCAAGAACACACGGTGGATGAAGCCGCCGTCTACCCCGCCCCACCATCATCACCACAAGCCGAGTTGCCTTCACATTCGAGTAACACAGCCATGCCACCACCACACCAAGTGGCTGCCGGACCTGCAATTGCCGGCAGCATCACCAAGCGGGCTGCCACGGACACGGACACACCAAAGCACATCCTGTCGGACACGCACCATCCTGCCGCACTGCTGCCGCTGTTTTCAGTAGTACCACCACCTCCTGCCGGACCTGCCATTGCCGGCAGGGTTGACACAAGGCCACAAGAGGCCGGACACCAGCTGGCTACGCCGAATACGCCGGCAGAAGAGCCCGATACGCCGCACCAACAGGATACGCCAAACAGCACCGGATCGGATACAAAGTGCAATGCTCTTCTTATTGAACTTCTTCTTGCCGATTTGAGTTGTTTTGGAGCACGATGAACACATGAAAAACACGGTGAAAAGTCTAGGCTATGGACTATAAACACAAAGCGCTACTTGGGAGGCAACCCAAGTCGATCAAAGAAAAGTGAAGGAGCCATCACCGAGAGTTTGCAATTTCTTAACCCTTCTCTTTTCCTTTGATTTGTGATGATTTGTTGGAATATGTTAGTCGCTTGCATGCTTAGGAAATTCATTGATATAGATTTGTGCTTACATTGAGGACAATGTAATTTTCTAAGTGTGGGGTGGGATAACGTATTCCGTTTTTGTTTAATGTTTTTGTGTGCTTAGTTTAGAAAAGGAAAATTCAGAAAATTGTAATACAAAAATAGAGTGTTTAAATTTGTTTGTTTCGAGTCTTAGGATGCCCCTAATATGTCAATGATGTTTTTCTCCTCTTTGCATACATAGATGATGGTTATGCATACCTTTTAAAAATTGTGAGTTTCATGGATTATGTGCATTGGTAGGAGCATGTAGGACTTGTTGATTAACGAAGCATGCATGTTTTAGCTAGTTTATTTCCATAATAACCTATGTGAGCTTTAGAGCCAATTTGCTTTCTTCTTGAGCGATAAAAAGATAAAATTCGATAGATTTGTAGGAAGCATGAAACCTCATAATTCTTTGATTATTCGATGACTATGTGCCATAGCTTTTTAATGAACTCTAGTATGCTAGAACTTACTCTTGTTGATTTTCGAAACATTTATGTCATAAAATACCTTGATTTTGAATGTGATTGAATAAAGATCATTTAGGTTTACCACCATTGTCAAATAAAGCATGTGCCCTATTTGTGCCCGTCGTGGGACACCTTAGTAAACCCCTTTGAGCCTATGTTGAGCCTTTTCTTTCATCACCCTTAAACACTTTCCATGAACTTAGTATAGTGATGCCTTTACTGTGTGTTCCGGCAAAGCTTGAATTTTTGAAAGCGTTTTCGCGTGTGTGATGAAGAAGAACAAAGTGTGGGGTAGGCTTAGCCATAAAATTATATGTAAAATGTATGCATGCCGTACCTAGAAAAAGAAAAAAAAATAATTTGGCTCGAATTAAAAAGAAAATAAAAGAGCCGTGAGAAAAAGAAGAAAAAGAAGGGTACGGCATAGGCATGAAAAGAAAAATTTTGTGTATGGCTATTGTCTAGATTTTTGTTGTAATGTTTTATGGAAAGAAAAAGAATGAAGTATGGGTCCAACAAGATGAGATTTGACCCTTTCGGCGAGAAGACATAAGGAGATTCGAGCTTTGCTAAAGCGTATGGTGACGTTTTGAGCCTCCTTATCCAAATATCGAATACCTCTTAGCCTAGCCCCATTACAACCCTTTTATTGATCTTTTTCATGATTCTTAAGATGGTTAAATTTGATTGTGGAGATTATCTAAAGAGTAAGCTTATGGTTTTGGTTCATTGGTGCATATAGTTATCATATGAGGTTTTTCCATAAAAATTTCACAAAGTGCTTTCGTTTCTTTGATATATGCAAGTCACTCTTTGTAATTCATGATCTTTCGCTTGCATATACTTATGTGTGAATAACCATGCTTCGAGAGAAAAGAAGAGAGTATGCCTTGTGAGGTGATTTGAATTAGCTTTAACATGTCTACATGCTTACCTTTTTGATCTTATATGTTCATATTGATGTCGCATGTTCATGAAGCTTGGAATTTCCGTGCTTAGCATTCTCATGCATTAACTTGAAAGCTATGTGTACATACGAGCCTGAGACAAATTGTTAGGGGCAATAGTTTGTTTAGAGTCGTAATTTTAATTTAGTTTGCTAAGGGACTAGCAAAGGATAAGTGTGGGGTAGTTGATAGGAGCACAATGTGCGACGATATTATATGCTTATTCCCTCGTTTATGCTTTGTTTAACCCTTATTTGTCTAAGATTGAGTCATAATGTAGTTAGTGTCAATTTTGGTAGAGTTTGTGAAAAATGGTTAAGAATCCGAAAAATGACTAAGTTTGAGAAATCTGGAAAATATTGCAAAATATGTCTTTTTCGTGATTTTGAGATGAATGAAACTATGATCTATCCTTGTCCAAATTCTATGAAATTTGGCGTGCTTAATATTCATATGCTGAGGAATGTTGTGTTAAAATTTCAGATCAATCGGAGTTCGGGAAGCCACCCAAAAGTTGGCTGCAAAACGGCAGTCCGAACATTCCAATCCAGGGGCTTCCAGGATTTTCCTGGAACTTTGATCCAACTTCGAAAAATCATTCCCGTCGACTCACAAGGAATTTGATCGAACTGTTTTATGGAGAGATGGCCATATGTGTCTAGTTTACGTGAGACTTGGAATCGCATCAATCGGAGCTCCACGGAGGGAGTTATGCCGGAATTACTGCAACAAGGTCAAATCTGCCGATTCCAGGAACCTACTGCCCCCTTTTTGTGTTTTCTGTTTTTGATGGACCAAATGGTGTACAAATGCATATGTGAAGATGGTCCAAGCTTTATGAAGGGAAGAGGAAGACACTAGGCCATGGCATTGAAGAAAAATTGAAGAAAGAAGTTCTCCTAGTCACACTAGGAGAAGCTGCCGAATAGAGGCAGATTGTGTGCCTTTGTGTTGCTGCCGGCAATGATGCATTTTCGATGGACCAAGACATGTCAAATGAAGTCCAAGATCATACAAGAAGTCCATGAAGATGTGAAGCCCAAGCCTTGAAGAAAAATTCAGAAAAAGAAAACCTAATTGGACTAAGAAAGGAAGGTTGCAAAACCTTATTGCACTAGGTTTTCTGAACTCCTCTTTGCTTAAGGGACTGCCGGCAGCCTCTCTCCCTATCCTCTATATATACCCTCACTTTTTCATTCAGAAAAATCATCTCATCTCAATCATATTACACTAGCCTAAAGCTCTACCAAGTCTTCCAAAACACCAACACCTAAATACTCTAGCCGAACCATCACCACCACAACCATATTGCTGAATCCCTTCCACCTTTGTTTCCTGCCGATTTCTGTTCTTGCCGAACACCAAGGAGCAGCAGCCGATCCATCTAGTCACTTTGAGGAGTCTTCAAGGTTCTTTAAAGTGTGATCCATTCCCCTATGGCTTTTGTATTTATTTATGTTTGGTTGTTTTGTACGAACTTGTTTCGATTCTTGGTTTTTCTTGAAACTTTGTATAAACCGAATATGATGTGTTATGCATGTTTTTACTGAATTTTAACTTGTGTATTTTGTATGCATTGATAATTAGGGCAGTGGTATTTCGCATGTTTAAACTTAAAATTGGTTAGAACTAAGGTTAGGGCAAATAAACCGACACACTAGTTATGATTAGCATGTAATTCTAAGTGCTAGGTTTCATGTGATAGAGTAACACGGATAAGTCATACGCTGGAGTAGTTTGTTTTGTGTTGCTCACCTAGGTCTAATAAACCTTAGAACTTGCAAGTTAAATAAGAAGAATGACAACCTTACTTGTTTGCTTGTCTTCGATTAAGACTCATATGCTTAAATGTTAAAACGCGTAAAACCGGATTAGCATCACCTTAGAAGTCATACGCTGGAGTAGTTTCTAAGAATTTAAGAAGTCTAACAATTGGAAAACTGCTGGAGGCTCTAATTGTGTCGAAACTAGTTTTGATCTTGAACATGCTAAATACTTGTTTCTTACTTTCTTGCATGCAATTTGCCTTGTTAAAGAGTCTTTTATGTGAACTGTTTTGTGTGAGAGATGATGATCACTTGTATATAATAGCTTAGGTTTATTTTTCTGTTTTTATTTTCGTGTCTAGTATTAGAGGGCAGCCCTAGGGCTGCCGAACCATTTTTACCCCAATATGTGACGATTTTGTATATATGTATATATGTTTGTCTAACAATTTCATATCTCAGGTACCCTTAATCCCCGGCCTAGAACGATCCCTACTTGCTCATACTACTAACGATATTTTTGTAGGGTTATTATTGCATGCGAGCTTTGGCTCCCATCAATTTTTGGCGCCGTTGCCAGGGATTATAAAAGCTTGTTTTATGAATTTGTTGTGTATATAAAGTTGCTGGAAATTTTTGTTGTGAAGTTGTAAAGTTGTAAATTTTAAGTTTATTTTGGGATTTTGTAAAGTAGAAATATGCTTCGGCATGTAGAGTTTAAATTTCGAAAGTTGCATGATGTATAATGATGTATGTTGGTAATCACTTAGTTTAATTTCTAGGAAGTCGATATGTTGTGTATGTTTGAGTTTATTGTAGTTTCTAAAGTGTAACATGTAGGTGAAGCCTCTTTTGTTGATCATAACCAAAACCCTTCATGTGAATGGTGCTTTGTCGGAGGGCGTTTCTATGTAGATTGGGAAACGCGGGATACGTCCCCCCCACGCATATAAGCGTTTCTTCGGTAATAGTATTACTTCTATGAGGTTGAGGGTGGTTTTAATCAACACTTGAGACCGCTAGGGATCCGTGTTTGTTTTACAAAGTATGGGGAAGTTATCATCATAGATATGGTTCTCAGGTTTGTTTAACTGGATCTCAAGGCCCATAGACTGATGTTCATTCTCGGTGAGTGAGTCGATAGGGGGTTCGCCCTCCGTGGTGTCCAACAACGAGTCCTGCCTGGTTCCTGTAGGGGGTTCGCCCTCCGTGATTTTAATGACCTTTGAAACGTAAAATCCGCACGACCTAGTCGACAGCTTGTGCCGAAGCATCACCTCACTTTAGACGCTAGAACATAACTTGACATATGTGGCCTATTTTCTTCAAAGATAAAACATGTTGTGTGGTTCAAACTCTTGAGGTATATCGGATTAAGCATGATACTACCGGGGGCTGTATCAGTCCATTGCACCGTTATCTCCTCTGCTCCACGTACTTCGAGAGTTAGAACAAATTTAAAAGAAATTAGACTTAGCGATTACATGCTCATGAACTTGTCAAATTTTCTTCTCTTGTGCCGATTGTATATGTATGCTTTGCCGAAATGTTTGTTGCAATGCCGTGTACTATATGTGTTGCCGAATGTGCATATGTGTATCATTGTTGAAATTTGTTGTGTAATCGCCAATGCCGTGGCTTGAAATGATGTATATTCTTGTCTTCTATTTTCTTTACGAGGTTCTAACTTGTTTAAATGTTGCAAATTTCAGAAATAATGCATGTCCGAATCTAGTATTTGGACAAGAGATCTTCAAGGCCGTTTGCAACGTTTAGATCAAGAACTCGCTATTGCTCGTTTTGTTCCATTACCACCATCGTCACCAACCAGTTCATCCGTAGCATCATCCGTACCATCCTCCCCTATTGTGCCGTCAGTTTCATCATCATCAGGGCCAAGCTCACCATCGTTTGTTTCGTCGTCGTGTGATCTTCAGAACCCAGAATTTGAGGCCTTTGCCGAATTAGAAGAAGAAGAAGAGATCATGGCATCAATCAGATCACAGAATGGTCATGTTGCTGGAGCTGGAGTTGCTCCTTCTAATATTACTTATCCTCCCTTGGAAGCTGAAAAGACTGGAGAGATTGAATTGAGGAGTGGATTCCTCCATAAGCTGAAATCGTTTTATGGGATGCCGAGTGAGGACCCTAACAAGCATCTACAGTGGTTTAACTTCACCACGGAGTCCATGTGTCCAAGAGGGACCGATTTGCAACACTTCAAAATGAAGGCTTTTCCATTTTCTTTAGAAGATCAAGCAAAGGAGTGGTTGTTTGAGGTGCCTAGTGGTCGCATTGTTTCGTGGAGTACTATGATGGATGAGTTTTTGCTCAAGTACTTTCCTGCTTCACGTATCACTGATCTGAGGAAGCAAATTACAAGTGTGAAGCAAGCCGGAGATGAGACTTTCTTCGACTACTACAAGAGGTTCAAGTCCCTAGTTTCTTTGTGTCCATCGCATGGCATTAGCGATGGACTCTTGCTACAATATTTCTATGAGGGATTGCGCGTCATGGAGAGAGAGTTTCTTGACTCGCCGCGGGAGGTAGCTTTTTGGAGTTAAATGCCGGTGCGGCAAGAAGTTTGTTGGAAGTTCGTGCTTTGAACAACCAACAATTTGGCATGGCACGAGGGAATGTGCAAAGGAATGAGAAAGTACATGAGACGTCTTCGAGCTCAAAGTTAGAGGATAAAGTGGACAAGCTCACCGACTTGGTGGGTAATTTGATGAAGAAGCGTGCTAGTGTTTGTGGAATTTGCACCGAGGGCCATGAGACCGAACAATGCCCTCAATTTGGAGTTAATGAGGGAGTTGAGGAGTGCAATGCAATTGGTTTTCAAGGAGGCCAACGTTTTGGAAATTTCAATCCAAGGTTCAATGATCATCCGAACTTTCGATGGGCGAACAATGATAACGTGCTTAGGGCACCTATGCAACCAAGAGAGGGAGGAGCGCCATTTGCACCGAGGCCACCATTTGTGCCTCGGCAACCTTATCAGCCGAACCAAGGGAATTTTGGAGCTATGCCGAGCCAAGCACAAGTTGTGCCGAGCCAAGGCCAAGCTTCGCCGAGCAATCCGAACTACGATGCTTTAATTCAATCTTTGTCAAGTGCTACTCAAGCATTACTCGCGGGACAACAAAATCATCAAAAGGACATTGGTGAGCTCAAGACTCAAATGGGGCAAGTTGTGGATTTTATGGGAAGATTTAATGAGCAAGGGAAGTTGCCGAGCAATACTATTCCAAATCCGAGGAACGAGCAAGCCAAAGTGATTCAAACTCGAAGCGGAAGAGAGTTGTTTCCTCCAACAAGTCCAAAGAAGAAGCGAGTGACTTTCAAGGGAATAAATAAAGATGAGATGGCTGCCGGACCTGTCATTGCCGGCAGCCATGATGGAGATGCCGAGGAGAGCCATGTTGCCGAGCATGTAGATGATGCCGGCAATGTTGCTGCCGAGAGGAGTAGAGGTGCAACCGAGAAAAAGGGTGATGCCGGCAACCATGGTATGAATGATAAGGGGCTGCGTAACGAGCTTGAGTACGATCCCGCCACATCAAAGAATGAGGTATTGCCGAACCAAGCAAGCAAGGGAGGGGTGTCATCATCTAGTGCCCCATTCCCTTCACGCTTTGCTAGAACGAAGAAAGATAAATCCGATGAAGAGGTATTGGAGATTTTCCGGAAAGTGCAAGTCAACATTCCTTTGTTGGAGTGCATTAAACAAGTGCCAAAGTATGCTAAGTTTTTAAAGGAGCTTTGCACGGCAAGGAGGCATACTAGAGAGACTCGTGTGGTGACAATGAGTGAGACGGTGTCGGCCGTTATTCAAAGAAAGTTGCCACCAAAGATGAAGGATCCGGGGAGCTTCAATGTGCCTTGTGTCATAGGCAATACACGTTTCGATGATGTTATGTTGGATTTGGGAGCATCGATCAATGTCATGCCACTCAATGTGTATCAAACGTTGAGTATAGGGCCTCTCAAGAAGGATAATGTCATCATTCAACTTGCGGATCGCTCAAGCAAATATCCGGAAGGTTATGTAGAGGATGTGTTGGTGCAAGTCAACCAATTGATATTCCCCGCCGATTTTTATGTGGTTGAGATGGAGGATTCGCCGGTCAACAACACTCAATTGCTTTTAGGGCGACCATTCATGAGGACCGCACGCACAAAGATAGATGTGGCCGAGGGCAACCTAACTATGGAATTCGATGGTGAAGTGATAAAGTTCAATGTGTTTGACGCCATGAGATTCCCCAATGTTGATTTGAAGGAGGGTTGTGCCATTGATGTTTTGGAGGAGGTCGAGCAAGTTATGTCGACCTCGCTCGACGCATAGCAATTAGCGATTGAGCAAGGGGTCGGATTTGACAAGAGGGGAGAACGAGTTATGAAGAGAACCAAGCCAAGCCATGCCGTGCAAGAGGAGGCCGAGCCATGCAATGATGCCGAGCAAGAGAGTGCCTCGGCAGCCCTATATGCCGAGTCATTCCTAATGTCGCCGAGCCTTAGAGAGGTGGTTGCCGAGCTTGAGGCCACAACATTGTATCCGAGGAACTCGTTCTTGTCAATTCCAAGTGCCACAACAAAATTTCGACCAAGTGTGGAAGAGGCCCCAAAGTTAGAATTAAAAGAACTCCCTAGTCACTTGAAGTATGCTTATCTTGGAGAAGGAGACACACTTCCGGTTATTGTGTCTTCAATGCTTAGTAAGAAGCAAGAGGAGGATTTGATATGTGTGCTTAAGAAGTACAAGACCGCCATAGGTTGGACCTTAGCGGATATCAAGGGAATAAGCCCTACTACTTGTGTTCATCGTATCTTATTGGAAGAAGGAGCTAAGCCGACAAAGGAAGCTCAACGTCGACTTCACCCTCCAATGATGAAGGTTGTGAAAGAAGAAATTATCAAGTTGCTCGTTTGTGGGGTGATCTACCCAATTTCGGATAGTAAGTGGATATCTCCCGTGCAAGTAGTGCCGAAGAAGAGTGGTGTAACGGTTGTCAAGAATGAGAAGAATGAGCTTGTGCCACAAAGACTTGTAACCGGTCATCGGATGTGTATCGATTATAGGAAGCTCAACGCTACAACAAGGAAGGATCACATGCCTTTGCCGTTTATTGATCAAATGTTAGAAAGGTTGGCCGGTCATTCTTACTATTGCTTTCTTGATGGATATAGTGGCTACAATCAAATCATGATACACCCGGACGATCAAGAGAAGACCACTTTTACTTGTCCATTTGGCACGTTTGCTTATCGGCGAATGCCATTCGGACTTTGCAACGCACCCGGCACTTTTCAAAGATGTATGTATACTATCTTCTCGGATTTTATTGAAGACATTATCGAAGTGTTTATGGATGATTTTAGTGTGTATGGAGGCACCTTCGATGCATGTTTGGGGAACTTGGAGAAGATACTTAAGAGGTGTGTAGAGACAAATCTTGTGCTCAATTGGGAGAAGTGTCACTTCATGGTCACGCAAGGCATTGTTCTAGGGCACATAATTTCGGCAAGAGGCTTAGAGGTTGACAAAGCCAAGGTGGAGCTAATTCAAGCATTGCCGAGCCCTAGGTGTGTGAAAGATGTGAGAAGTTTTCTTGGCCATGCGGGGTTTTATCGACGATTCATCAAAGACTTCTCTTCAATTGCCAAGCCATTAAGCAACTTGTTACAAAAGGAGGTGACGTTTGAGTGGACAAAGGCATGTGAGGAGGCATTTTGCCGATTGAAGAGGTTACTATGCACGGCACCTATACTAGTTTCCCCTAATTGGGATGAGCCGTTTGAGTTGATGTGTGATGCTAGTGATTATGCACTTGGAGCGGTACTTGGACAACGAATTGAGAAGAAGCCATGCGCCATTTACTATGCTTCAAGGACTCTCAACGATGCACAACTCAACTACACAACAACGGAGAAGGAGCTCTTAGCGGTAATTTTTGCTTTGGAAAAGTTTCGATCATATCTTTTGAATTCCAAAGTTATTGTTTATAGTGATCATGCCGCTTTGAGATATCTTATGACAAAGAAGGATGCTAAGCCGAGGCTTATTCGATGGATTATTTTGCTTCAAGAGTTCGATATTGAGATTAAGGATAAGAAAGGAGTAGAGAATGTTGTGGCCGATCATTTGAGTCGCCTTGTTCATGAGGAGGATCGGCTGCCCCTATGTGAAACCTTTCCGGATGAGCAACTTTTTCGACTTGAAGTACATGAGCCTTGGTATGCCGACATTGCCAATTTTCTAGCCACAAACCGATTTCCTAAAGAATTGCCGAGCCACCATCAAAGAAGAATAAGGAAGCAAGCTCGACACTTCTTGTGGGATGATCCGTACTTATGGAAGCAATGTGGTGATCAAGTTATTCGAAGATGTGTGCCGGAGAATGAGCATCGCTCCATCCTTGCTTTTTGTCATAGTGAAGCTTGTGGTGGGCATTTTGGACCTAAGAAGACGGCATTGAAGGTACTCACGTGTGGTTTCTTTTGGCCTACGATTTTCAAAGATGCATTTATGTTTTGTAAGGCTTGTGATCGGTGCCAACGTGTGGGGAAGATTAGTGGGCGTGATCAAATGCCGCTCACGCCTATCCTAGTGGTGGAAATTTTTGATGTTTGGGGGATTGACTTCATGGGACCGTTTCCTTCAAGTAAGGGTTTTCTCTACATATTGCTTGCGGTTGATTATGTGTCAAAGTGGATCGAAGCCAAGGCTACACGCACCAACGATGCCAAGGTGGTGGCCAAGTTTCTCAAGACCAACATCTTTTCACGTTTTGGAGTTCCAAGGGTCTTGATTAGCGATGGAGGATCCCATTTTTGTAACCGCACTATTGAAGCCTTATTGAGGAGGTATGGAGTCACGCATAAAGTTTCTACACCATATCACCCCCAAACAAGTGGAATGGCCGAGGTGAGTAATCGAGAGATCAAGAACATTTTGGAGAAATCGGTTGGACCTTCAAGGAAGGATTGGAGTGATCGTCTCGATGATGCTTTGTGGGCTTATAGGACTGCGTACAAGACACCGATAGGTATGTCTCCTTTTCGGTTGATTTATGGCAAAGCATGTCACTTACCGGTTGAGTTAGAACACAAAGCATGGTGGGCCGTTAAAAAGTTCAACATGAGCATAGATGATGCCGGTCTTCATAGAAAGCTTCAACTCAATGAACTTGAAGAAATTCGCAATGAAGCTTATGATGCCGCTTGGATCTATAAGGAGAAGACAAGAGCGTACCATGACAAGATAATTCGGGGGAAGAAGTTTGAAGTTGGGCAAAAAGTTCTGTTGTTTAATACACGGCTTCAACTCTTTCCGGGAAAGTTGCGCTCTCGTTGGCTTGGACCATTCATTGTTCTTCAAGTGTTTCCTCATGGAGCCATAGAGATTCGGAATGAAGTTACGGGAAACACATTCAAGGTAAATGGCCATCGCCTCAAGCCTTACTATTCTCCCTTTCAAGAACACACGGTGGATGAAGCCGCCGTCTACCCCGCCCCACCATCATCACCACAAGCCGAGTTGCCTTCACATTCGAGTAACACAGCCATGCCACCACCACACCAAGTGGCTGCCGGACCTGCAATTGCCGGCAGCATCACCAAGCGGGCTGCCACGGACACGGACACACCAAAGCACATCCTGTCGGACACGCACCATCCTGCCGCACTGCTGCCGCTGTTTTCAGTAGTACCACCACCTCCTGCCGGACCTGCCATTGCCGGCAGGGTTGACACAAGGCCGCAAGAGGCCGGACACCAGCTGGCTACGCCGAATACGCCGGCAGAAGAGCCCGATACGCCGCACCAACAGGATACGCCAAACAGCACCGGATCGGATACAAAGTGCAATGCTCTTCTTATTGAACTTCTTCTTGCCGATTTGAGTTGTTTTGGAGCACGATGAACACATGAAAAACACGGTGAAAAGTCTAGGCTATGGACTATAAACACAAAGCGCTACTTGGGAGGCAACCCAAGTCGATCAAAGAAAAGTGAAGGAGCCATCACCGAGAGTTTGCAATTTCTTAACCCTTCTCTTTTCCTTTGATTTGTGATGATTTGTTGGAATATGTTAGTCGCTTGCATGCTTAGGAAATTCATTGATATAGATTTGTGCTTACATTGAGGACAATGTAATTTTCTAAGTGTGGGGTGGGATAACGTATTCCGTTTTTGTTTAATGTTTTTGTGTGCTTAGTTTAGAAAAGGAAAATTCAGAAAATTGTAATACAAAAATAGAGTGTTTAAATTTGTTTGTTTCGAGTCTTAGGATGCCCCTAATATGTCAATGATGTTTTTCTCCTCTTTGCATACATAGATGATGGTTATGCATACCTTTTAAAAATTGTGAGTTTCATGGATTATGTGCATTGGTAGGAGCATGTAGGACTTGTTGATTAACGAAGCATGCATGTTTTAGCTAGTTTATTTCCATAATAACCTATGTGAGCTTTAGAGCCAATTTGCTTTCTTCTTGAGCGATAAAAAGATAAAATTCGATAGATTTGTAGGAAGCATGAAACCTCATAATTCTTTGATTATTCGATGACTATGTGCCATAGCTTTTTAATGAACTCTAGTATGCTAGAACTTACTCTTGTTGATTTTCGAAACATTTATGTCATAAAATACCTTGATTTTGAATGTGATTGAATAAAGATCATTTAGGTTTACCACCATTGTCAAATAAAGCATGTGCCCTATTTGTGCCCGTCGTGGGACACCTTAGTAAACCCCTTTGAGCCTATGTTGAGCCTTTTCTTTCATCACCCTTAAACACTTTCCATGAACTTAGTATAGTGATGCCTTTACTGTGTGTTCCGGCAAAGCTTGAATTTTTGAAAGCGTTTTCGCGTGTGTGATGAAGAAGAACAAAGTGTGGGGTAGGCTTAGCCATAAAATTATATGTAAAATGTATGCATGCCGTACCTAGAAAAAGAAAAAAAAATAATTTGGCTCGAATTAAAAAGAAAATAAAAGAGCCGTGAGAAAAAGAAGAAAAAGAAGGGTACGGCATAGGCATGAAAAGAAAAATTTTGTGTATGGCTATTGTCTAGATTTTTGTTGTAATGTTTTATGGAAAGAAAAAGAATGAAGTATGGGTCCAACAAGATGAGATTTGACCCTTTCGGCGAGAAGACATAAGGAGATTCGAGCTTTGCTAAAGCGTATGGTGACGTTTTGAGCCTCCTTATCCAAATATCGAATACCTCTTAGCCTAGCCCCATTACAACCCTTTTATTGATCTTTTTCATGATTCTTAAGATGGTTAAATTTGATTGTGGAGATTATCTAAAGAGTAAGCTTATGGTTTTGGTTCATTGGTGCATATAGTTATCATATGAGGTTTTTCCATAAAAATTTCACAAAGTGCTTTCGTTTCTTTGATATATGCAAGTCACTCTTTGTAATTCATGATCTTTCGCTTGCATATACTTATGTGTGAATAACCATGCTTCGAGAGAAAAGAAGAGAGTATGCCTTGTGAGGTGATTTGAATTAGCTTTAACATGTCTACATGCTTACCTTTTTGATCTTATATGTTCATATTGATGTCGCATGTTCATGAAGCTTGGAATTTCCGTGCTTAGCATTCTCATGCATTAACTTGAAAGCTATGTGTACATACGAGCCTGAGACAAATTGTTAGGGGCAATAGTTTGTTTAGAGTCGTAATTTTAATTTAGTTTGCTAAGGGACTAGCAAAGGATAAGTGTGGGGTAGTTGATAGGAGCACAATGTGCGACGATATTATATGCTTATTCCCTCGTTTATGCTTTGTTTAACCCTTATTTGTCTAAGATTGAGTCATAATGTAGTTAGTGTCAATTTTGGTAGAGTTTGTGAAAAATGGTTAAGAATCCGAAAAATGACTAAGTTTGAGAAATCTGGAAAATATTGCAAAATATGTCTTTTTCGTGATTTTGAGATGAATGAAACTATGATCTATCCTTGTCCAAATTCTATGAAATTTGGCGTGCTTAATATTCATATGCTGAGGAATGTTGTGTTAAAATTTCAGATCAATCGGAGTTCGGGAAGCCACCCAAAAGTTGGCTGCAAAACGGCAGTCCGAACATTCCAATCCAGGGGCTTCCAGGATTTTCCTGGAACTTTGATCCAACTTCGAAAAATCATTCCCGTCGACTCACAAGGAATTTGATCGAACTGTTTTATGGAGAGATGGCCATATGTGTCTAGTTTACGTGAGACTTGGAATCGCATCAATCGGAGCTCCACGGAGGGAGTTATGCCGGAATTACTGCAACAAGGTCAAATCTGCCGATTCCAGGAACCTACTGCCCCCTTTTTGTGTTTTCTGTTTTTGATGGACCAAATGGTGTACAAATGCATATGTGAAGATGGTCCAAGCTTTATGAAGGGAAGAGGAAGACACTAGGCCATGGCATTGAAGAAAAATTGAAGAAAGAAGTTCTCCTAGTCACACTAGGAGAAGCTGCCGAATAGAGGCAGATTGTGTGCCTTTGTGTTGCTGCCGGCAATGATGCATTTTCGATGGACCAAGACATGTCAAATGAAGTCCAAGATCATACAAGAAGTCCATGAAGATGTGAAGCCCAAGCCTTGAAGAAAAATTCAGAAAAAGAAAACCTAATTGGACTAAGAAAGGAAGGTTGCAAAACCTTATTGCACTAGGTTTTCTGAACTCCTCTTTGCTTAAGGGACTGCCGGCAGCCTCTCTCCCTATCCTCTATATATACCCTCACTTTTTCATTCAGAAAAATCATCTCATCTCAATCATATTACACTAGCCTAAAGCTCTACCAAGTCTTCCAAAACACCAACACCTAAATACTCTAGCCGAACCATCACCACCACAACCATATTGCTGAATCCCTTCCACCTTTGTTTCCTGCCGATTTCTGTTCTTGCCGAACACCAAGGAGCAGCAGCCGATCCATCTAGTCACTTTGAGGAGTCTTCAAGGTTCTTTAAAGTGTGATCCATTCCCCTATGGCTTTTGTATTTATTTATGTTTGGTTGTTTTGTACGAACTTGTTTCGATTCTTGGTTTTTCTTGAAACTTTGTATAAACCGAATATGATGTGTTATGCATGTTTTTACTGAATTTTAACTTGTGTATTTTGTATGCATTGATAATTAGGGCAGTGGTATTTCGCATGTTTAAACTTAAAATTGGTTAGAACTAAGGTTAGGGCAAATAAACCGACACACTAGTTATGATTAGCATGTAATTCTAAGTGCTAGGTTTCATGTGATAGAGTAACACGGATAAGTCATACGCTGGAGTAGTTTGTTTTGTGTTGCTCACCTAGGTCTAATAAACCTTAGAACTTGCAAGTTAAATAAGAAGAATGACAACCTTACTTGTTTGCTTGTCTTCGATTAAGACTCATATGCTTAAATGTTAAAACGCGTAAAACCGGATTAGCATCACCTTAGAAGTCATACGCTGGAGTAGTTTCTAAGAATTTAAGAAGTCTAACAATTGGAAAACTGCTGGAGGCTCTAATTGTGTCGAAACTAGTTTTGATCTTGAACATGCTAAATACTTGTTTCTTACTTTCTTGCATGCAATTTGCCTTGTTAAAGAGTCTTTTATGTGAACTGTTTTGTGTGAGAGATGATGATCACTTGTATATAATAGCTTAGGTTTATTTTTCTGTTTTTATTTTCGTGTCTAGTATTAGAGGGCAGCCCTAGGGCTGCCGAACCATTTTTACCCCAATATGTGACGATTTTGTATATATGTATATATGTTTGTCTAACAATTTCATATCTCAGGTATCCTTAATCCCCGGCCTAGAACGATCCCTACTTGCTCATACTACTAACGATATTTTTGTAGGGTTATTATTGCATGCGAGCTTTGGCTCCCATCACAGATCGGAGGAGAGGGCAAAGAAGCTGGAGGAGCAGAACCGGAGCCTGGAGAAGGAGAGGGCCGAACTGGAAGCCAAGGTGGACGAGCTCCAAGTGGGGGCTGCCGCTCTGCTTACCGCCACTGCTGCTGCGACTGGGGAAGACGACCCGGAGCTCTATGAGCGGGTTGTTCTTAAATACCGCGAGAGCGATCAGTTCCTGGAGTTTCTGGTGAAGGCCAGGGAAGAGGGCATCTCAGATGCGTACACGGAATGGGCGGGGAAGGGATGGTTAGACACTTCCCTGATGCCGATTGCTGCTGAAGGAGATATCCATGAGCAGTCGGACATCCATCAGGAGGCGGTGGAGGGGCAGCCGGAAGAAGCGATTCGCTCGGACTTGGATTCTTCTACCAACGGTGCCGAGTCTCCCCGAGCCGGAGTCAACACCGGAACTGAGGTCTACGACGAGGGTACCACAGGAGAGGCTGGCGGATTGCCTGCTGAGGGCGGAGTCGTGGCTCCTTAGGATTTTCTTTGCTCTTTTCCTTGTAATCTTTCCGGAACGGTTACTGCTTGTATACTTGCTTGATTATGAATATATTTGAACTGGCGGAGCCTGTGAAATTTTCTCAAAAGTAGTTTGCATACATTTCTTGTGGTGTTAAAACGGTAGAACCGAATGTACGCCAAACTAACCGCTCGGAGTTAGCGGGTTTACCAGGCCTGGTCACGTTCCCGGTCGGGGTCTGTTCTTCTTTCCCCTATGTACCGCTGGAGCTGGCCGTTATCGATCAAACCCTGCACCGCTGTCTTGAGAGCGCAACACTGATTTGTTCGATGAGTAGCCTCATCATGATAAGAGCAGTACTTGCCCGTCTGTGCCGTTGTAAGTTTCCCCTTCGGGTACTTTCTCTTGGGCGGTGGGGGAATGACGCTCCCGTTCTCAAGTAAAATATCCTCGTAGGAAGTGGTGAGAGCGGTGAAGACTTCTTGACCGGCCGGTGGTGCTGGCATGATCGCCAGGGGGCGCTCTTGGCGGTACGGCGCCGGCTTGTGCTCGGCCTGGGGTTTATCAGAGTAGGGCCTCTGCTGCCGCTGTGGCCAGTTTCTGTTGGCGTTGCGGCTGGGTCAAGCGGTGCGGTTCTAGATCCGCTGACTGGGCTTGGCTTCCTGGCCGGGCGGTGGGTTTTCTTCCCGGGGATGGTCTTCCTGCTGCTCATCTCGCTTCCTCTTCAGTAGGTGGTGCACGTAGGTCTCATGATCGGCCTGGGCATGCCGGATGGCCATAGCCATCAACTCGTCGTACCCCTGCGGGAGCTCTACCCGGACGGCGTAGGAAAACTTACCCGCTCGGAGCCCTTGCTTAAACGCCATCTCGGCGATAGCTTTGTCCAGGTTCCGAACTCCGGCCGTGGCCGTCTGCCAGCGGTTGACAAAGGTTCTCAGCTCCTCTCCGGGGGCTTGTATGCAGTTGAAGAAGATGGTCGACGTCCGGGCTCCCTCGACTCGGAGAATGAAGCGGCCTACGAACCGGTCGGCTAACTGCTCGAACGCCTCGATCGAGTTCGCTGGAAACTCGTAGAACCAGCTGAGCGCTTCTCCAGACAAAGTCTCCTGGAAGATGTTGCAGCAGACTGCATCGGAGTATCCCTTGGCGCAGGTTTGGGACCGGAAACTGTCCAGGTGCTGATACGGGCAACCGGACCATGAACAGGTGAGCTTAAGGGACTTCTGGTTGCCAGATCTCCCCGACTCAATGACCCGGTGCGAGAAAGGGCCCATGCGCTCATTAAACCGGGCGCCCTCCATCGGCCGCGCGGCTCTTCTCTCGTTGGCCTCCATTTGGGCCTTCAAGTCCGACACGGTGTTGGCTAACATCTGCAGCGCCCGTGCGGTCGGAGTCTCAACTTCATTCACAGACGAAGCGCGGAGCTGGCGGGTGGTTGGCGGGCTCTTTGGCGGGCCTGCGCCTGCGGGCGACTTTTCTCGCACGGGATCACCGGGCCGACCGCCCGAAGACTGCCCTGCCTCGGTGTGTCGGGGTTGGACCGGTAGGTGTACTGCCTGTGCCTCGGCCATAGCGTCACTACGCTGCCGTCCCCTCTCTAGGGCGGCTACTAGGGCTGCATTCACTGCTTCCATCTCTTCGTACCGGGCGTTGGACTTAGCTCTGTCCCTGTCGCTCTCCTCTCTTAGACGATTGACCTCTATGGCCATTGCTCGTATCTCTCCCGCCATACTGCTATGGCCGGGGCTGTACGTAGGGTCCCGGTCCGGGCTCTTAGATCAATCGCTTGGATCATCTGAGAACGTCAAGGAGAAGCCCCGGTGCTCTGGACTGTCTTCATTCTCTGCCGGGCCTTTCCCGCGCGAGCTGTCGTAGTGGGGATCCGACATGCCGGATGGTCCCCCACAGCTCCCTCCTTCCTGACCGTTGCCCCGGTCGCCGCGCGGCTCTCGCGTGACGGCTGGGGTGGAGGTGAGCGTCTGCACTAATGCAACACGTCCCTCCTCGGTGGTACCTTTCTCTTGACTCATTTCTGAAGTCTCTCCCAACGGTGTTGCTTACACGGCTTTTCGTTCAAGATTCCCATAGACGGCGCCAACTGTTTCTGCCTAAACCCGGGGGCCTGGTAGATACTGGTGAAACCAACTTGATCTCCTGCAATCCTGCTCACTAAGGGGAATACCGGGCGGGCCGGTCTTCTCCTTTCCGATGCCTAAGTTAGTATAGTTGGAATATATATAACCAAGGCACGTATGTAAGCGGGGAGAGAGATAAGTTACCTATTAAATAGGGTAGTTGGGGCCCTTATATAGGTGGTTGGGGGTGAGGGCTGGCCTCATCCTTCGATGTGGGACTGGTTCCCTTCTGTTTGTACATTCTGGTGCCCTCTTTGGCAGGCAGGCGCCCCCGGCCCCAGGGTCCCTGGCGGCAGGATAGAGTGCTGGGCCTCGAGGCCGGGTGCTGGTGAGCCGGTCCCGGGCCTTGGGCCGGGCCCTGGTGCACTTGCTGCGGGTCTGTGGGCCTGCTGTAGCCTCTCTGCGGCTACTGTCAACAGCCGCTGAATATGAAGCCCTCATAGCTGGCCTGCAGCTCCCCAAGGAAATAGGGATCCCATCCATGGAAATATACACCGACTCGAGCTTGGTGGTAAACCAAATGAACGGGTTGTTCGAAGTCAAGGAACCCCAGTTGGCCTCCTACCAGGGGTTGGCCAAAACCCTGATTGAGCCATTCTAGGGCGCAACTATTCAGCATGTACCCCGAGAGGCAAATAGGCATGCGGACGCCCTAGCAAGGTTGGCGACCGGAAACTACCCACCAGAGTACCGCAGAGCTAAGATCGAAACCCTCCAGAAGCCGAGCATAAGCAAAACCATCTCTGAGATATTTGCGGTAGAGGAGGCGCCTCTGAGCTGGATGGATCCGATAATTAAATACTTGGTTGACAAAACCAGCCCCCAGGATAAAGTAGAGGCTGGCTACACCTCAGGTGTGCCAGGTACAGCCTCATCGGCGGCAAGTTGTACCAAAGAGGGCACAGCTTCCCCCATCTAAAATGTGTAACGAAAGAGGTAGGAGAGGCCATCATGCGAGAAATCCATGAAGGAGTTTGCGGTAACCATTCTGGCACCCGATCCCTGTCTCATAAGTCGCTACGGGCAGGATACTTTTGGCCAAACATGGCAGCAGCGTCGAGAAAAATATATGGCGGCTGCCACAAGTGCCACATGTATGCCACTACACCTCATGCTCCGACGACCGCGTTATCAATTCTCTTGGCGCCATGGCCGTTCGTACAGTGGGGGCTAGATATTATTGGCCCTTTCCCAATAGCTGCGGGACAATACAAGTACGCCATTGTAGTCGTTGACTATCAGACAAAGTGGGTCGAGGCGGAGCCCTTAGCAAAGATTACCGAGGAACGGATAAAAAAGTTCTTGTGGGAGAACATCTACTGTCGGTTCGGGGTGCCGCAGACCATAGTCACGGATAACGGGACACAGTTCAACAATACTGATCTTATTCAGTACACGACCTCTATGGGGACCCGGATATTGTTCGCCTCAGTAGCGCACCAGCAAACCAACGGCCAGGTTGAAGCAGTCAACAAGATTATCAAAAGTCTCCTCAAGAAAAAGTTAGATGACAAAAAAGGATTGTGGGCTGAGGAACTCCCCGCGGTTCTGTGGGCAATCCGCACGACAGCAACCGAAGCAACAGGGGAGACCCCGTTCTGTTTGGCATTTGGGAGCGAAGCGGTACTCCCCGTAGAGACCGACATGCCCAACGGCAGGGTCGAAAATTACAACGCTGAAACAAACGCCGAAGGCATACGGCTCAACCTGGATCTCATTGAAGAGCGGCGCGACCAAGCGCATATGCGAAACCAAACATACAAGCAACGGGTCGCTCGATACTATGACAGAAAGGTCCGGAAAAGGAAGTTGCAAGTAGGGGATTGGGTGATGAAGAAAGTTCAAAAAAAGCCGCTAGCCTTAGAGCCAACGTGGGAAGGGCCCTACCAGCTGCAGGTCCGGTGACATTCCACATCATAGACACTGAAGGCATCTACTCCACCCGCCCATGGAATATTTAGCATCTGTGATTCTACCCTAAGTGAGGTCACTGCCTTAAAATAGGACAGTTTTGTATTTAGTACCAACGTTGCAATACAGATAGTTACTGCTTACAGAATAAACTACAGTTGGTTACAAAGTAGATATATCTGCCAAGTATATAAAAAACCGCTAATCAGCGCCACCGGAGCCCCTAACCCCTGACCCACCAGCCTTGAGAGACCGCTCTTGCTCCAACTTCTCGGCCAGGGCTATCTCAGCCTCCATCCGCTCGGCATCAAGCCACTCTTTCTCCCTCCACTCTTTCTCGGCCAGGGCTATACCCTTCGCACGGGTGGTCTCCAGCATATCTCCAAGTTCCACCGAGTCCCGTAAATCGTCAATAGCTTTATCAGCGGCTTCTGCAAGTTGGGACTCTACGAGCTTCTCCCCTCCCTTTAGGACTGCTGTTACTTGGGTCCGCAGCTCCAAGTTCTTCACCTCCAATTCCATAATCCTCTCTTCCCGAGCGACCGCCAGTCGACCGGCCTCCTCCCTCTCCTGCGCAAGCTTAGCCTCCGCCAATGATAGCTGCATGGTGATGTCCTCTACCTGCCTCTCCAGAGCCGGAGCCCCCTCACTAGGCTCAGCAGCGTAAAGGCTGTGAACCAGCTGGTACAAGTACACAAAAGAAGAACGTCAGCTCGTAAAACAAAAGAGAGAGGGAGCGCAGAAGAACCTCAGTTTCACACAGGTACGTGATCAGACTTACCCGAAGACCCAATTCTACAGCCTTCTTCCTGCTCTCGCCCGGCCGCACATCTCCGGGGGCTTCCCGGTCAAGTCCCAAGGCCTCGATAGTAGAAGCCACGAACCTACCAAAACCACCATCACCAGAGCCGCGATCAGCTTCCGGCTCACCGGTTTCCTTACTCCTTCGGCCGCCGGTTCCCTCCGCCATAACCAATGCTGACCCCCCTCCCCCCCGGTCGAGCTTGACGCCCGGTATCAAACATCCTCGCCCTCTTGGCCGGAGCTTCCCCAAGACCGCTTCTCCGGTACCAAGTCATATCCGATGCCTCTCTCTCCCATGGGGCTCGTACCCCCACAGGCCGTACTAGAGGTTCCGGACCTGGTGAGCCCATCGGTCTTACATCCTGAATAATAAGCGGGGTATTCTCCTCACCGCCCGGTGGCCGACCGTAGTGGGAATCCAGAAATATGAGCGGTACAGGATTACTATGCACCGTGCTCTCTAGGGTGTCAGGATCTACACCTGTTTTCGAGGCCATCTCTCCCATCTCCATCAACCTCTGGGCCACCAGTTCGTCATCCGCCTCGACGGTCTTGATAGGAGCACAATGTGCGACGATATTACATGCTTATGCCCTCATTTATGCTTTGTTTAACTCTTATTTGTCTAAGATAGAGTCATAATTTAGTTTAGTGTTAATTTGGTAGAGGTTGGTGAAAAATGGTTAAGCATCAGAAAAATGACTAAGTTTGAGAAATCTGGAAAATAATGCAAAATATGTCTTTTTCGTGATTTTGAGATGAGTGAAACTGTGATCTATCCTTGTCCGAATTCTATGAAATTTGGCGTGCTTAATATTCATATGCTGAGGAATGTTGTGTTAAAATTTCAGATCAATCGGAGTTCGGGAAGTCACCCAAAAGATGGCTGCAAAACGGCAGTTCGAGCAAACCAATCCAGGGGCTTCCAGGATTTTCCTGGGACTTTGATCCAACTTCGAAAAATCATTCCCGTCGACTCACAAGGATTTTGATCTAACTGTTTCATATGGAGGTAGCCATGTGTGTCTAGTTTATCTGAGACTTGGAATCGCATCAATCGGAGCTCCGAGGAGGGAGATGCGCCGGAGTTACTACATCAACATCAAATCTGCCGATTCCAGGAACCTACTGCCCCCTTTTTGTGCTTTCTGTCTTTGATGGACCAAATGGTGCACAAATACATTTATAAAGATGGTTCAAGCTTAAAGAAGGGAAGAGGAAGACACTGAGCTATGGCATTGAAGAAAAATTTGAAGAAAGAAGTTCTCCTAGTCAAACTAGGAGAAGCTGCCGAAAAGAGGCAGATTCTGTGCCTTGATGATTCTGCCGGCAATGAGACATTTTCGATGGACCAAGACACATCCAATAAAGACCAAAGATCATACATGAAGTCCATGAAGATTTGAAGCCCAAGCCTTGAAGAAAAATTCAGAAAAAGAAAACCTAATTGAACTAAGAAAGGAAGGTTTCAAATCCTTATTCCATTTGGTTTTCTGAATTCCTTTTGTAATAGGGCAGCCGGCAGCCCCTCTCCTCTATATATAACCCCACTTTGGCATTCTGAAAATCATCTCATCTCTTGCAAAACACTAGCCGAAACTCTACCAAATTCTTTACCAAAGTTCTAAACCGAAACCCTAAAAACACAAGTCCACCGATTCCACCACCTTTCACCACCGATTCCATTCCCTACCTCAGCCACTGCCGAGCCTCATTCACCACACCAAGACGAAGCTCTCCAAGGTTTCTAAAGTGTGATCCATCCCTATGACTTGTATTTTTATTCTTGGTTTAGTCACATTTGTTGTTATAAAAATACTTTGTTTTCATTTGGTATTGTATGATGAACATGAATTGCGATTTTTGTTGGAATTTATGTGATGAATTTTGCAAACAATTGCATGCTTGAATTCGTATGTTAGATTAGGGCAGTAGCATGTTCATGTATTTTTAGTTTTTATTCGATTAGTTTCATGAATTTGTGCATAAAAATCAATGTTTATATGATGCTAAGGCCTTAGCACTTGTGTAGGTTGCGATTTCATTCAACTTAATAATTTGAGATTGAGTTAGGCAACGATCGAACTGAATTCTAGGTTGTTAAAATCAAGGTTACTTAATTCATGAAACTTGCATGTTGATAGGATGAGTGACGCCATACCTAAAGATATGTCTCCAATTTATAGACTTTTGTGATTAATTACTCTTTGTGTTTGTCTTCGACGTTGAGTGTTTTCAAACATGATTAGTATAATTTTAGGATTCGACGTTGAGTGTTTTCTAAAATACGTAAGTAAGTCTAGTGATTAGATGACCGTTGAGGCTCTAATTGAAATTGGAATTGAATAGAGTCTAAGAAACTTGAACTATATTGCCGAGTCTTGCATGAATTCTTGTGTGTGAATTGTGTGTTTTGTGCTATGTGATGCGTGAGAGATGATGATCAAACTTGTAAATAGTAGTCTAGAATTTATTTTCAGCTTTTATTTTCGTGTCTAGCATTAGAAGGCAATAAGTTGCCGATCCATATCATTCCTCCCAAATTGTGACGTTTTGTATATATGTGTATATGTGTTTGTCTAACAATTTCATATTTCAGGTACCCTTAATCTCCGGCTTAGAACGATCCCTACTTGCTTATACTATTAACGATCTTTTGTAGGGTATATTATTGTGCGAGCTTAGGCTCACATCAGGTCTCCTCGCTCCGAACAGCGAGCCGGGGGGCATTAGCTGCAAAATCAATAAACCGAACGGTTAGAATAAAATACGACCGCACAAAAACAACAGTGCAAGGCACGTTACCAGGTTTTTTTCCCATCTCGCATATCTCCAACACATTCCACGCTCCGGCCCAGATTATCGAAGTCCCGCGCGGCAAAATTTACACAGCCGGTGGCCTGGGCCTTTTTGCAGTAGAGAATCTTATACAGCCCCGGAACTCATTTATCGTGGGCCAGTCCATGTTGCTAAGACTGAATAAGCACCCGAGACCAAGAAACTGTCTCCACTGGTTGCTAGAAAGCTGGGCGGGGGAGATGTTTATCAGACTCAGCACGTACTGGACAAACTTGGGCAGCGGCAGAGATAGTCCGTGCCGAAATTGATACTCAAAAACGGCAACCCAACCCGCCTCCGGGTTGCAGGCCAGTTCCCCGGGATGCAGACCCCGGAGCTTAACGGAGGAGTCAATCCCCCACTTCGCCCGAAAATCCCTTATCTCGCCAGCACTCATGCTCCTAGTCAGCTCGTCACAAAAAATCACCCTGTCGCCATCCAACAGCTGGTACCTCACGGACCCTCCCGTCGACGCACGGCCGGCACCGACAAGATTGGCTGACCTCCCAGACTCCATAAAACCTAAGAACAGAATTTACCCTACGCACAGTTAGCTGTGTGGCAAGATAACAACACAGACAGACGAGGAGCCAAGCTTCAACAAAGTACGACAGGAAGAAAGGAGGGGGGTGCGAAGCATCTTATAGGTGGCAAAACTACATCTTGTTGATAATTAGGGCAATCAAGAGGGAGAGGCAACCTCAGCCGTAGATTCCCTCCATCTCAGACCGCTCCCTACTGACACGTGTCCCAGTATCGATAAAGTTCCCATGCCATCATAACTGATGGGACTGATGAACTCTCTCCTTCAATGCATGTCAGCCACTTGTCCCGCCTACAAGCTGCAGTTGAGGGAGATAGGGGCGAGAACCGAGGCGCCCAGCCCCCCCCCCCCCCCCCCCCATTTCCCTAAAAGCCAACCTCAAATCAAGGAAAGGCATTCCATCGGCCATGGAACACTCCACCGGTCCACAGACATTCCATCGGTAACAGGCATTCCATCGATAACAGGCATTCCATCGGTAACAGGCATTCCACCAGTTCATAGGTATTCCACCGGTTATCAGGCATCCCACCGGTTATTTAGCATTTAACCGGCTCCAAGGCATTCCACCGGTTTAGTCACTTTCCTTCGCCCCTACGGGTAAGGACAAGCCAGCAACAACTCAAGGCTTCAAACACATGGGTTTTATAAACCTGGGAGAGTTTAC
Source organism: Potentilla sterilis (assembly GCA_963682095.1). NCBI lineage: Eukaryota > Viridiplantae > Streptophyta > Magnoliopsida > Rosales > Rosaceae > Potentilla > Potentilla sterilis. Next base: position 24,625,259 of record OY821758.1, on the reverse strand, counting down.
TTCTAACACATGCAAACTCTTCCAGCAGGCTAAAAACCCTGCATCACACTGAACTGTGATAAATATGGGGATCCATGGCGAGACTTGTTATCTCCACGCCACCCCACTAGGCGGATTATTTCTCTAACACAGAACAAATCTCCCCGCAGGCTATAAACCCTGCACAACCTCACGCTTATTCCAACACAAGCTGAGAAGAACTAGTGGGTGTTAACCGGTGTTTTAACATGGCCGCAACACCCCACCGGTGGACCTGTTGGCTTATTCCACGCTCCAACAAGCCTCCCCGCAGGCTAGCAACCCTGCACATTACCCCACGCTTATTCCAACACAAGCTGGGCCGAATCACCGGCCATGAATTGGCACACCCCACCGGGCTACTCCCCGGCCTGCCCCACCGTTGGCAGCAATTTTACTGGGAGACTCGTTCCGACATGGCAGTCCACCGGTCGAGTCCTCACATCATCATCCCATGCACTCATCCGGGTTTTCACCCGCTCCACTCATGGCATGCCGACACTTGAGCACAATACCATTATTATTGCAAACATACTCATAACTGTCACACATAATCTCTAATAGGTACTCACATCACCACACCTTTTTCTGCCCGAACGCCCGGCCAAGCCCAAACTTCAATACGGACTTAGGGGACTGGGCACCGTTGGGTCGGTAACCCTGCGGGACAGGAACGAGACATATTAAGTCCCCATTCAAGATTGCACTTGACCGGAAACTTGGGGGACTTGTTGACAGTAGCCGCAGATGGGCTACACAGACCCGCAGTCAGCATGCTCGGGGCCGGACTGAGGCCCGGAGAAGGATCACCAGCACCCGGACCCGAGGCCCAGCAGTCTACTTTGTGACCAGGGGCCCGGGAACCGAGGACGCCAGCCTGCTAAACAGACCACCAGAGCTGCCCTTTTTATGTGCGAACAGAAGGAAACCAGTCCCACATTGAAGAGTAAGACTAGAGCTCACACTCAACCACCTATATAAGGGCCTCAACTACCTCTTTAATAGGTAACTGATCTCTCTAACTGCTAATCATTCTTGCTTAAGCTATCTATTCATCCCAACTGTACTAACTTAGGCATCGGAGAGGAGAAGACCGGCCCGCCCGGTATTCCCCTTAGTTAGCAGGTTTACAGGAGAAGATCACATCTAGATTCATCCGTTTCTACTAGGCCTACGGGTTTGTGCAGAAACATCTACTATATTTTCCAAGCTGCTTATTTTGAACGGTAAGGAGAGCTCTAGTCATAGACTACCTTGGGGTCCTTTTCTTTTCTACACCCAACACTACACTGCTATATACCTTAGTTATCTTTTTGTTTTTTTCACCAAAAAACTGTGCTACCTTAACTGTGCTACTACACCGCTACAAGCTTGTTGGTATCAGAAGTTGGCATAATTAAGCATTAACTGTGCAGTAAAAATATCAGCACCCAACAAAGCAGCAGAAGAATCATCAAATTGTACCAAACAAGAAAATATCTAACCCAATTCAATTCAGTCCAATCAAACAATAACAAGTTAACAATCCCTCACTACAATTTTCCTTGTAACAAATATCAAATATATATCAGTAGGATACTCCTTAATCATTCTTACAACTCTGTAGCGTTCCTGAAAGAAGTCCCTGCACTGAAGGACACACTTGATTGCATTTAGAGTCTTACGGTCTTACCACATTTCAGGTACATGTCACTCTCGGGTCGGGTTTTCTAATATTTGGGTCGATCATGTGCACAGCACGTGACTGTTTGTGTCCTCATAAAACCGAGGGAGAGGGAGAGAGAATATGAGTATGAGGAAGACGGAGGCGGTGTTCTACGCGGAGACGTACCATCCGATCCAAGCCGGAAGCATTGACGGCACCGACACTCTCCCTCATGACAGCGCCGTCTACCGCGCCTGGCTCTGCTCCTCCGCCGCCCTCTACGACCCCTCCGGCGATCCCAAGCTCATCGGCGACCCTTACGCCACTCTCTTCGTCGGCCGCCTCTCTCACCTCACCACCGAACACACTCTTCGCCAGGTCACTACTCACTTCTCTAAATTCTCCAATTACTTTCAATCAGTGAAATTCTGTTGCTGTAAGCATGACTTTTGATTCTTATGGTTTCAGGCTATGAGCAAGTATGGGAGGGTTAAGAACTTGCGCTTGGTCAAGCATATCGGTAAGGTTCGCTTTTGCAGATAGTTAATTTTAGTTTAGTATGTGGTTTTTGAAATTGCATTGATTTTTTGATAGATGGTGTAACTTGTTTCGAATGTTTGATTCAGTGACCGGTGCCTCGCGTGGCTGTGCTTTTGTTGAATTCGAAACCGAGAGGGAGATGCGGCGTGCATACAAGGTACACCAAGTCACCTACTTGTTTTAAACACTCTAGATAGGATAGGGAATGTGTTCATGAGATGTATGGGTGTATGTTTTGGGGAATATACTTTGACACTTGAGCTTTCATGGTTTGGTGGAGTTTTTAGTAATTATTCACTTGTCCTTCTCTAACAATGTTAACTTGAATTCCGTGTGCTTGCTAGTTTTGTGGTGAAATCGTCATAGGATATACCTATTTCATCATCATTCCCATCAAATTAAATTAACAAACAGTATGTAGTTATCAATTGGACAATAATTCTGCTGAAAAAATCATAGCTGCTTAATTTTCTAGGTAAAGATAAAATGTGTGTAACTTCTGGAATATTGATAGTGGTGGCTTGCTTTGTTGAAAGCAGGTATCACTTTTCTAGAATGGTCTTTTTGATCAAGTGTGGAAAAAAAGTTGGGGGAGGTTGACTGATAGTCAAGTCCCGAAATGAGTTTAGTTAAGATATAGGGGAAATGAGGCTTTGAAGTCTTGAAACGTCTTTAATGATTTGGTAGTCTACCTTTCTGAAAGATCTAGCTGTATAAGCATCTGTCACGATTATCCAGTATGAGTTCTTGATGCTTGTCTCGGTGTCATGCATATTATTTGATGGATGAAAAAATTGATGAAACAATGCAATTCATTTTATCAATATTATGAAATTAGTGTTCTGTTTGTTTGCAGGAAGCACACCATTCCCTTGTTGATGATTATGAAATTATCGTGGATTACAACAGGCAGCAATTGATGCCTGGATGGATCCCAAGACGATTAGGTTAGTTAACAATCTCATTCTACTGGTAAGTTGCCATCTACATTGATTAAATTCATGTTTAAATTTGGCTTTCTTTTTTCTTTTTTTTCTCAGGAGGGGGTTTTGGTGGTAAAAAAGAATCTGGACAACTTCGTTTTGGAGGACGAGAAAGACCATTTCGAGCTCCCATGTATGATGCCTGATTCCCTTATGTTGTGTAAAGTGGTTTAAACTTACAAGCATGAAAAGTCATGGACATTGTTCTACACCATTTTTCTTTGACACATGTCTGTTAGGTGTGGGAAAATAATGTGTGCTGGAGCGCGCACAATATCAAAAATGAAATTTGTTCATCTTTCTTTATGAGGGAAAATTACATTGTGCTTTTTAAATTTGATGTTAATGACTTGAAGGACTTATCTTTTTCGCTTTGACCAGTCGTATCCCATATGATGATCTGGAGAAACTTGGAATCCCACCGATACCAGAAGGGCGATACATGTCCCGTTATCAGGTATTCCTTGTTGACCTTATTATTCATCCTGTTTGTGAATATGAGGTGCTGCTGCTGCTTAACCTCCATAACCTGAGCTCAGCCTAAATATTGAGTAACCTATAAATTAGAGAAACACGTTTTATCTCATCACTGTGACTATGCGCCCCCCCCCCACCCCCCCCCCTCTACCGCCTACAATATCATTTGTTCAAAGCAATGTAGATCTTTAGCTTGAGAGTATTTGTAGACCGTTCAATTCAGAAACTTCTATCACTCATCGTTATTTCTTTGTTTCTTGATATATGTAGGACCCATCCCCACCTAGAAGAAAAAGAAGCTCAGTAGATAGGGAAGAAGGTACAATCAGACGGTCAGTGGATCCTGTGGATAAAGATGACAAGTTTCACAAAAGCCACTCATCCAAAAGAAACTCTGATGAGTCAGCTCAACACCATCGCAGTAGGAGCTCTAGAGATAGCGAAGAAGGTACTCACAGAAGGTCCACTGACAGGGAAGCAAGCATGCCCAAAAGCTGTCCTGTTGATGAAGAAAAATCATTTCATAAAAGATCTATGGATCTGGAGGATCGTTCATTCAAAAGAAGCTCTGTTGAGACCGAAGAATTCGATCGCAGTAGGAGATCTGTGGACACGGAAGAGCGTTCACACAAAAGGAGCTCTAGGGATAGAGATGAGCATTCTCACAAGCAGCACAAGTCCCGTCAGTATGAGAGGTCTACTAGTTAAGACCACCTTTAAAATTTGGGAAGGGAAACTATGGGAATGATATGTAGAACCATCAGGAGAGAAGTGAGGGAATCTGATGAAGCAAATGTTTTTTTTGCTTTAAGAACCTTCTGGAACACTAAGAACTAGTGAGTGAGCACTAATGCAGGAGCTAATGGTGATCTTCAGTTGCATCAGAAAAGAACTGGACAACAGTAAGATTCCTGCAAGGTAGCCAGCCGATCCGGTTTCTTGTATAGTGTAATAGTACCAGGATTACACGGTTGGGGCAGAGGAGAAATGGTTAGTTGAACTTCTGATTTTGCTCCTGACAGTCGGTAAAGATTCTTTAAGTTTGAACTTCATCCCAAGTTAAGAGTTCACTTGAACTATGCTCTATTCGGCATATAAGATCAGCTCCATGCAAATTGCGGAGGTACTCTGAACTGATATTGTGTTGACTATAATTCGAGAAAAATTTAGAAAAAGAGTTGGTTGTTCACATGGTTGGATTTTAGATCACATCCTCACTTCTTCAGGTGGTGCAGCTTCTCCTCAAGGGTCAAAACCTCCACTTGCGGTGAGTTCTTTTCCACCTTCTCCCTCCCTTTGTGACTGGTTATTGGTTAATTAGAAGTCAAATGTTTCATGCATTACAAGGTGCTTTGGTTCTGCTATTTGACTGTGGTTCTTTGCCATCTTTTGGTACATTTGGAGGCCTTCATATAGTAGTATATTTGATCCATTTCCAGACGGACAGTACACATAGCAAGAATCTAAAATAAAAAATAAAATAAAAAAGATTTAAAAATTAAAAAAATTATAAAAAAAAAAAAGTTGATTTGACGATCAGAAGTTGATATACCAAAAGCAATGACCTTTGCTAAATTCTGGGGATCATGGAGCATCATTGCTAAATACTGGTATAGCCTTGTAGGGTTAAAAGTGCTGTAGTATTAAAAGCTCCATGCGAAAGAAACCATGGGTTGGTAAACTTAACGTGTCATTCTTCAAGGCTTCCAGTTAATAGCCTGTAACCATGATGGAAAAAGGAAATTTAAACAACATATATACTATTTCTACTGATTTGCATGCACTCCTATATGCTCAAAAGTTCATTTGACAAATGAATTGCTCATAAATTTCACTGTTGAAATCGCATTTTGTATTGCAGTTTTATATTTTTGTTTGGTTAGAATCACTACTTGACCTGAAAAAGTCGCATATGGAATGAAACTTCACCTCATTTAGACCCCCGCTGGTAGAGATGGGCGCTGCTCGTGTGGTGCAGTCTCAACTCTCAAGTAGATTCAGAGCAGTGAAAGTCGGAAACTCCGAGCATAGCCTTAAGTTCATAGCATTGCTCAAACCAATAACATCGGCAAAACACGACTAGATAAATACGGCAAATCATGATCAACAAGGATTACAATATATTTTGAAACTCCTATCTTATGTTTTTACTTTTCTTCATTTTTTTTTTTTTTTTAAGAGAAAAATAGCCAACTCTATTCATGTATGCATGTATGACTGTATGAGTAAACAATGATCCTCTCTACATAAACAAGTTATCTGATTGCTCGGCCTCATCAAGTAGGTGGACAGCATGGCATTACATCCTTTTCTCACACAAAACTAGTACGTGTATATGATCATATTAGTGATATTACTGAGTACGAATACGGAATACCATCAATCTTATGTGAAACATCACTACTATTAGATAAATAATAGAAGAGAAGGTTTTTTAAGCCAGGTCTTCCAAAGATTAGATGGGTTCCCTATCATCATTGCACGTCCAAGCAACCGTCGTCAATCTGTTTATCGTTCGTCATGGTGACCGGAACCCACTGAGGCGATGCCTTTTTCACAATGTCTTTGATGATGTATATATGTACTCTAGGGGACGTCGAAATTGTTGTCACACTCACAGAATTCGCATCTGAAAGGCAGAAGTATATATATTGAAAAGCTGGCTAAAGTTCTTACTGATATGAGAGTCCCAAAATTTGAGCAACCACCTATCATTGATTAAGTATTTCTGGCTGTTGAACTGGTTGACAAAGGCTTTGTTGGCGTAATGGATATCACCTTTCCTCAAATAGACAATGATAGGTGCATGGCCTATCAATTAGAGTGTTTTGAGGAAGTGAGAAGTGATGGAGTTTGGAAGATGGTGATAGTCTAATACGTAGACAGAGACAGTGCGTCATTTGTAGGGAAAGCCTTGATCACTTTGAGGGTCCGGAGAATGCATTAGTTCCAATGGCTGAATATGATCAGTTATTTCCCTTATGCTAATACTCAGTGCCGGTTGGGGAACAGGCAATTGCAAATGTGGAACAGGTTATGGATCATAAACCCAGCATGGTTGTTTCGGTGAGGAGGAGGAGGAGAAGAAGGAGAATGAGGAAGTCTTCTACGCGGGGCCGTACCATCCGATCCAAGCCGGAAGCATCGACAGAACGCACTCTCCCACACGACAGCGCGTCTACCGTGCCTGGCTTTGCTCCTGCGCGGGTTCCCAAGCTCATCGGCGACCCCCTACTCCACTCTCTTCGTTGACCGCCTCTCTGTGGAATAAAAGTTCGGAGAAGCTAGGTTGACTGAAAGTGAGGTCTTAAAATGAGTTTAGTTAACAAATAGGGGAAAAAAGGACTTTGAGAATTGAATCGTGTAACGTTTTTAATGATTTGGTAATCTACCTTCTGAAAGCTCTAGTCGTATATGTTATTCTGGATTACTTGAAAGTAATAAACTAAGACCACAAAACACATAAACACACAATACAAGTAATATCAAAGAGAACATAATATTATCATAACCAATATTTAACAATTGTACCAACCTTGTGAAGCCATTGCTTCAAGGAGATGAATGCAATAGGAGGACTTCTACATAATGCTTAGTGAACTCTCAATGGGAAGAGTATTTGATTCACTCACAATAACTTCTACAGGGACCTCCTTTTATACTAATCAAGGTATCTCAACGGCTATCCCATCAACAACCCTTTGAGTTTCACCTCTACAATGATTACTAAACACACTACTGTCACAACCCTATATTTGAGGCAATCATCAAGTCCCTTCATCTTATAAACGTTTCAAGACTTAACAAAGGATTAGATTGCATAATGAATCTCTTAGTAACTTATTCTGCTTAGTCAAGTGACTGTCAATACTTGATATAACTAATGCTTGTCCATAATATTCTTACATTCTCCCACTTGGACAACCATTAGTTACTTGACAAGAAACTATGTTAGATTAGATATAGTCATTATCTTTAGTGCACATGAGATTCAAAAGCAATCTTATAACTTGATAACCAGCAACACATCAATTTAACAACTACATTGCAGAATGACAAATATAACTACATTATGAAAATGCAGCTTATTTAATTATCACTTACAAAGTATTCATTAAACAAAGTATCACCACAGTAATGCAAATCTGTAAGTACACACAAACTGAACTGGACTTACATCCTTTTTCATGTGTACACATGGTCCTCCTTATGGCCTTGTATGCTGAGCCTCAACACAGCTTCCAATTTGAAAGCTTCCTTATGTGTTAGTTCAGTCTTTGAGACTGATTTCCTTTTCTGAATTCACAAACAATCAAATACAAGATTAATGCTAGACTGTTTTACAGAACTCAATTCAAAAACATGAGCTCAAAACAAAATCATATGTTGCAGCAGTAATGAATGAAATTCATCAACTTTTATTAACTTCAATACTGAGAGTTAAAGAACATCTCAGCAAATAAGTTCACAGAACTAAAATCTTTAAAACATAAAACTGAAAAACAAAGTTCGATCAAAATCAACAATGACATAACTTCCACTAAGCTTATCTTACTCCCACGGGAATCAAGCATCCAAACTAGACAAAACTCCCATATTGGTAACATGTTCTGTGAAGGCTGCCACTCCCAAGGCTTTAGTGAAGGGATTAGCTAGCTGAGATAAAGTGTTGATCTTCAAAACTACAATCTCCTTATTACGCTTAACACTCCCCCTAACACTGTAGTATTTTAGATCAATATGCTTAGAATTTGTTGATCTCTTGTTATTCTTTGAGAAATAGACTACAGCAGAGTTATCACAAAAAAATTTCAGTGGCTTAGACACAATCGTATCTACCACATTGGTCTAGATTAGGAAATTCTTCAGCCATAAGTCTTCGCACACTCCTTCCTATATTGCTATAAACTCAGCTTGCATTGTTGATGTTGCAGTCAAGGTTTGCTTGACAGTTTTCCAAGCTATGGCTCCTCCAGCCAACATAAACACATAGCCTGAAGTGGATTTTCCTAAATGCGGATAACTGCTTGCAAATTCTGAATCAGTATAGCCAATAACCTCCAACTCCTTGACTCTTCTATAAACCAGCATATGCCCTTTGGTATTTTGAAGGTACCTGAGTACTTTCTTCCCCTCAATCCAGTGCTCATAGCCTGGATTTGATTGAAATCTTGACAAAATACCAACTGGATATGACAAGTCAGGCCTTGTACACACTTGTGCATACATTAAACTACCAATCAACTGGGCATAAGGCTTGTTCTTCATATTTTCCTTCTCTCTTTTAGTTTTAGGACATTGATCCTTATTCAGTTTGTCGTCCTTAGTCATAGGCACTGAACCTCTAGAGCAATTAGACATATCAAAACATTTCAGCACTTTATTGATGTAATTCTCTTGGCACATCCCCAAAACATTTCTAGCTCTGTCTCTCTTGATCTCAATCCCCAAAACAAAAGAAGCTTCACCTAAGTCTTTCATCTCAAACTTTTTAGACAAGAAAGATTTTGTTTTCTTCAACATGTTCATGTCATTGCTAGCAAGTAAAATATCATCAACATATAAAACCAGAAAAACAATGTTTTTACCTTCTGTTTTCATATAAACACATTCATCCACTTGATTTTCAACAAAACCAAAATCACTGATGGCTGAATCAAACTTCAAGTACCACTGCCTTGATGCTTGTTTTAAGCCATAAATAGACCTATTCAGCTTGCAAACTAAATGTTCCTTCCCCGGCTCATTGAAACCTTCAGGCTGCTTCATATAAATCTCTTCTTCTAAATCACCATTAAGAAACGCTGTCTTCACATCCATTTGATGCAGATCCATATCAAAATGAGCAAAAAGTTCCATAACGATTCTGAATGAGTCTTTGGTGGACACCAGAGAGAATGTTTCATTGAAATCTATCCGTTCCTTCTATGTAAAACCTTTGGCAACTAACATGGCCTTGTCTCTCTCAATGCTACCATTTGCACAAAGCTTGGTTTTAAACACCCATTTATAGCCAATAGGTTTGTGTGTTCCTACAGGCTCAACTAGTGTCCAAACTTGGTTAGTTTCCATGGATTCTAACTCAGTAACCATTGCTTTCTTCCAATGTTCACTTTGCTCGCATTTTACAGCTTGTTTGAATGAAATAGGGTCAGTGACTTCCCCAATGTCATAATCAACCCCTTGAAGATAAACATGATATTCAGTTGCAAGTCTTGCAAGAATTGATATTCGGTTTCTCTGTGACCTTCTTAAAGGTTGTGGATCAGCGACAACTTGTGCCTCATTCTAAACTAAGTTTGCCAGTTCAGCGTGCACTTCCTGTTGCACTATTGGCTCAAGGTTCTGGTCATGCTCAAAATGATTATTTTGAACAATAGAAGTAGTAGATGCTTCTACTCCTTGTGTTTCAGCAGTGTTCTAAAAATCACCACCTAGGACCGACTAGTCGGCGATTAGTCGCTAGTCGGTACCTTACCGCCGCGATTTTAGGGAAATCAGTGCTTTTAGTCGGTCAGGAAAAAATTAGCCGACTAGTCGGTCCTAGGCGGCGACTAGTCAGTCCTAGGCGGTTCGGGCCAAAAAAAAAATTTAATATAAAAACGCAGATGAGCTGGATTAGGTCGCAGTAAGCCGTACTTTCTCAAATCTCCCAACCTCTCTCTCCTCTCGGCTCCAACTCTCTCTACTATGGCACAAGGTTGGATTGTTGATGGTGGTGATGATGATGTTGTCTCGGATCTTACTAGTGAAATGGTTGAAGAGGGAATGGGAGTGGATAGTGGCTTAGAGCCTGGGCGAAGTATTAGAATCCAAGAAGTTAGAGAACTTGAGAAGGATTTTGTATCCGATGATGAAGAGGAAGAAGATGAGATAGACTTTGAGTTTGAGTCCGATACAGAAGGGGTACTAGAGGGATATGGAGAAGAAAAACTTGAGGCATAGCCGCATAAGATCAAATTTGAAATTGTAATCGTTATTTTGAGTTTGTTCACTACTCTTAGACATTATTATCTCATTGTTGTTGAACATTGTAATGGTTATTTTGAGTATTTTGATTATTTTTAGTCATAATATTGAGTTTTAGAATTGTTTTATTTTAATTTAATTCTTATAAAAATAAAAATAAATATAAAAATTAAAAACCGACTAGTCACCCGACTAGTCGGCTAGTCACTAGTCACCGGTCTTCCGCCCGACTAGCGACTAGCGACTTTTAGAACCTTGTGTTTCAGGCACTTGGAAAGGTTCTAAACGAGATGAAACTTCAGTTTCAGCCACTATGGCTACTGGTTCATCTAGTAGAACAAGTTCAGATTCCTCAAAATTGTGAGAATACTCAATCTCATTGAGAAAAACAGTTTTATTAGTCTCAATAATTTGAGTAGAGTGTGAAGGGCAGTACCACTTGTAGCCTCTTGAGTGTTTTGGAAACCCAATAAAGAAACAAGAAACTGTCTTGGAATCAAGCTTGCTCTCTTTAGGATTATAGGGTCTTGCTTCAGCCTTGCAACCCCATACATGTGTGTGGCCAACGCTCGATTTCTATTTTTTCAAGCTTCAAATGGAATTTTATTTACTGCTTTGCTGGGGATTCTATTGGTTAAGTAGTTTGCAGTCTTGAGCGCCTCACCCCATAGAAAAGTAGGAAGGCCAGAAGTGCACATCATGCTTCTAACCATGTTCAACAGCGTCATGTTCCTCATTTCAGCAACACCGTTCTGTTAAGGAGTTCCCGGAGTTGTGTATTGTGCCTGAATTTCATTTTCCTCTAAAAACAACGCAAAAGGTCATTTGTGTTGTCTTCTTTCAGTGTATTTCCCAAAGTACTCTCCTCCTCTATCTGACCTCACCACTTTAATCTCCAAATTCAACTCATTTTCAACTTCAGCTTTAAAGATTTTAAATTTTCCCAAGGCTTGTGATTTGGTTGATATCAAATAAACACAACAAAACCTATAAAAGTCATCAATGAACGTGATGACGTACTTATTTTTACACACTATCTCTATGTTGAATGGGCCACATGTCAATGTGAATAAGTTCCAACAAACTAGAACTTCTTATCATTGTTTTCTTTTTGCGGTGCACAAACTTCCCTTTTATGCACTCAATACAATCAGAAAAATCACTGAAATCTAACTCAGGAAACACATTCTCTTTAACTAACTGTTTCAACCTATCTTTAGATGCATGGCCTAGCCTCCTATGCCATAGGAAAGCTGATTTCTCACTAAATTTTCTCTTTTCACCACTTAAGAATTCTGAATTTTCAATCAACATCACATCTTTATCATTCAGATATGAGCAATCCAACAACCAATAGCCATTCACAAAAGAACCAGAACCAATACTTTGTGAACCATGGGATATTTTTATTCCATTATACTCAAACATAATATTGAAACGTTTCTCTGCCATCAAGGCTACGGAAACTAAGCTCCTCTTCATAGAAGGTACATAGTAGACATTTTCCAAAACAAAATAACGACCAGAACCTAAATCCAATAAAACATCTCCAATAGCCTTCACAGCCACCGGCATCACATTTCCCACACTAAGCCTTACTTCATTTTTCCTTGGCTGCCTTCTCCTTATGAACCCCTGCATAGAGTTTGAAATATGCACAGGTGAGGCTGTATCTGATGTCCATGTATGAGGTTGGGCATTAACTAAATTTATCTCAATGAAAAAAACTGAATCCTCAAAAACTGAATCCAAGAAAAACACTTAATTAAAGACCTTCTTCATGTTCATAGCCTTTTTGGGGTTCTTAGAGGTAGCAGTGGATGTAGAGGCTTTGTCCTTTCCCTTTCCAGATTTCCACTGCGGTTTGGTTAACAGGTACACTGTGGGAGTGTTCTTTCTAATTCTCTCATCCTCCTGAACCAATACAGCAATCAGTTCATTCAAAGACCATTTGTCCTTTTGAGTGATATAGGTAGTCAACAACCTATCAAATGGTTCTGGCAGTGATTTCAATGCAAGATTGACAACCACATGATCATCAAGCTTCATGTCTAGAGCAGCTAGTTGGCTAGACATGTTAATCATCTGCATTATGTGTTCCCTGATGTTGCTAGACATGTCATACTTCATAGTCATCAGCTTGTCTAGCAAAAACATAGCTTCAGCCTTATCACTCACTGTGAACCTTTCTGCAACAGCCTGCAAAAGTTCACTTGCCAGCACCTGTCATGATTGTCCAGTATGAGTTATGGATTGCTTGTCATATGATCAATATTATGAAGTTTAATTGGTATCCTTTTGTTTGCAGGAAGTTTACCATTCCCTTAGCTTGTTGATGATTATGAAATTATCGTGGATTAAAATATGCAGCACTGCAGCAGTTGATGCCAGGATGGATTCCAAGATGACTAGCTAGGTCAGGTAACAATCTCATTAAGTTGCCTTCTATATGGATTAAATTCCAGTTTAAATTTGGCTTCTTTTCTTCTTCTAGGATGAGAAATTCTGAGCTCCCATGTATGATGTCTCAATTCATTATTTGTTGTGTAAAGTGGTTTAAGTTTCCACCATCCATGAAAGGTCATGGACATTGTCACAAAATAAATGGGAAGATGTCATCACTTTCAGGCTACTTTTTAAGGCGGGTAGGAACTTCCAAACCTTTTGCCGGCTAGTTAGTGGGAATTTTTTTCCAAAAAAAGGGGCCGGTGGGCATTTTTCATTAATTATATTCTAACTTCCATTAAAATATGAGATACGGGGAGATATGGTGTCATCTTGATTATATTCTTACTATACCAAGTCTACCAAGTCAAGTGGATTCGGAAGAAATCATATGCGAGTTCAAAATTTCTTGCTTGGTTTGGTAGGAAAATTATTCTGCGCAGCGAGGTGCAAGTAAACCGTCAATCAAAAAAACAATTTCAACTATTCACATAATCCTAATATTTGAGGGGTATGTGAAGATAAAGTTTTAAAATACTATAATAAAAGTAGACTGGAGATGAGTCACAATGTTAGCATAATTAGCAACAACTGAAATTATTTGCAAAAAAAAAAAAGAGGCGTCCACAATACTCAGCCATTGAAGCGCTAGATGACAGTAACAGAGTTGAAAAACTAACAACGTACATGACTTGAACGCTATTAGTACAAGAACATCTTGGTGCGTAGATTCCGCATGGAAATACTGTTATTTGTATATCATCAATTTCATATTTATTCCACTTTGAATTGTGGTTCTTGTTGAGTTAAAATAATGGTTTAATTTATAGTCTTCTTTAAAAAATCTCAAAAGTAATGACGATGTTGCACCTGCATTCATAATTCTACGTTTCTAACTCAGCATAATCTATAGTCACTGATCAGTTACCCTAACTAAAAACAAAAAACCAAACTAATTAACCAATAAATGTCTTGAATTAAAAAAACTTTATGTTTGTATTCAAAACATGGTTATCAACTCCATAAACGAGTAAAAGAAGAACTCACAACAGATAGAGGTCAACAGTTGAACTAACTCCAAGTTGTGCATCGTTCTTGTACTCTCTATAAAGTTCCTATAATGCCTTGTCTTTGAGTATCGGAGCTGCTTTGGGTGTTTCAACAGCTTCTCTGCTTTCCATTGAGAAATTAGAGCATCCGTCCAACTCCAATACTAATCGACTTGGCACAAAGGCTAGTATAAACGCTTTCGACAGTCTGCTGTACCACAATGGCAAGCTAACTCCTTGACTTTTCCATCAGCACCAACCACACTATCAAGCCCATAGCCATAGTCATATGTCAGCTCCTGCATCGGAGCTATGTCAACGGAAGCAAACAACACAATTCTAGCTAGTTTCACATCATGGTGAGAACTCAAAACACACTGCACAAACAGATTTGGCTGGCAACTATGATTGATAAACCTAGCAACATTTCCACTGGATCCGGCATCGATACAATACTCGGGGTCACTTTCTTCTAATGACTTGCCAACCCCATCTTCACCTGCAACATGACCATTTACAATGGGCACTTCACCTAAGCGCTTCTCCCTCACTCCAACCCCATTCATTGTATGCTCACAATCGATTTCAAAAAAGTAATCATTCACAGAGACATTGTCCAGGTCACTGTTCTTCATTAGAACACCAGTGTACTCGCACACATAACCCCCAGAGGGAATGAAATCCCAGGACCTAACCGCCCAGCCTTTGTCTGGTGTCTTATAAACCTCTAGCCTATACTTCAATCCCTGCTGAGAAGTGCGGTTCAAACACTTAGGCCCGCAGCCGCAGTTCGGACCACATTCGAAAACAACAGCCTTGGGCTCTATCAACCTGCCACCACCAGCTTTCCCAACATAAGGAAAATCAGATCCATTGAGACTAGCACAAGAACAAGTCCTCGCAGTACACTTCCCTTTACAATTACATCCCTCAGCGCTCGCCGAAATAACTAGATTTTTCGCAACTTTAATGGAGCTGAGATATTCAAACCCTTCAGGAGCTACAGGAGGGACATCAACTTCATTAGTAACAGGGATGCATAATTCTTCTTTCCCATTACAAATATCATCACAAACCAAGCCAGGTAATTCCTTCTCATCAACTTTGGGAGACTCTTGACCTAAATCCCGTTGGCTCTTGCGGGTTAAATGGAACTCATCAGTACTGATTAAATAGTTAACCCTACGGCTTTCTCTCAGCTTTTTGATAGAGCTAATAGAGCTCTTGTTCAAAACAGTTAAAGGAGCAAACCAACTGATCCCTAAAGTATTTACCTCAGAAGTGTCTGTCGACCCACCCTCAACCTTAGCCTTCTTTCTGCCCTCTCTCCTTGCACCCGTTGACGTCCGTTTCCGACTGTTTTGCCGGCGGGGGCTAACCGTAGGCTCACCGTTGGATCCCTTTAAGGTGCCCATCGAATTGGGATGAGGACAAAAAGGGAGTGAGAACAAAAGATAAGAGGGGGAATGAAGTAGAGGAAGGAGAGGATTTGAAATTTGGATATGTATACGGAAAAAAGATGGTCAATGGAGGCGTAAGTTTATGTAAAAGTCCGTCTCCTTCAGGGAGTCGACGTCTAGGGTTTTAAGCGGTTTAGAAAAGAGAACCATTCCTACCACAGGTGGGTTTCTCTTCTACGCCACCAATTACGGCTCGGGGCTAATTATTGCACTTTTAAAATTACACCAAAATTTATTGGGAATGATAGAAAATAGTTGGTAAAAAAAAAAAAAAAAATTAACTTTTTGCCAACGGTAATATTACAGTATTTTGAATGTGGACACTTTTTGGATATCAGAATCTAGGAAAAAGGAATTATTTCCAACTTTCCATTAGTTCCCTCCTTTTATTTTGAATTGTTTCCAATGATTCTCTCTTTTTATTCTTCAAATTGTTTGTTTTGGATGATTCATTCCTTATCAAGCGATAATTATAATGATTGATTTCATCTCCGAGTTTACTAGCTATATCAATACCTATTAACAGAAGGGAAGCTTGCTCTCCTTACCTGAATTTTTACCAATTTATCTTTTATATATTAAATATTTTAAAATAAAATTTAAAAAGAACGATAACACACGCCGTGGCAATTACTGAGGGAACAGTTTAAATTTTCCGTGCGTGGTGGTTTTTCATTGTCTGGCGGCCCATCTTAGTGATGGAGTCGTCGGACTAGTCGTCTTCGTAAGTTTCCATGGTCATTCCTCAAGTGAAGGTTTCGTCGTGTTGGCACTATAAGTGGCCTAGTGGTCGAGTGAATTTGATTCAGAAAGTTATTTTGTCTATGTTTATCGAAGTTTTCAGTGCAGATCGTGTACGTATATACACGACCCAGTTTGAATTGTTAAATTTTATGACTTTAATGCTCATGCATGGTAGTCAAAACATATATACAACTAAAAATGCATCGTGTAGTTACACATCGTGGCATTTAGAATTATGTGTGTTTATTGGTTGAATGCATTGTAGTTACTTTATAAAGTTAGCATATTGAGAAAGTTACTTTATTGGTTCTACGACACTGTTTTTAACTTTCCTGTATGCCACCAATACTGTGAAGCACATCGAGTAGTTGGTATGACACTCTTCGCTATTTGGTGTGTGTTTGAATACATTATAGTTGTACTGCCTCATGTTATTATTCCGGAGGTCCTCCTAATTAAGGTGCACTGCAATATGAGACAAAGATGTATTCATCGATTTGTTTCTTCAATCAACGTTTAAGGGAAGCCTAACATCCTTTTTTTTTTCTTTTTTCTTTTTTTTCTTTTTCTAAAGGACCTAGTAGCCCTTATTTCTACAAGAACTGACTATTATTGAATGAGTAACCAGTGCCGAAAGCAAAATTGGAGAGTAGGCAGGCAGGTATCCAACATCTTGGGGAACAAGCAGTGTGGGAAAAAAACACACACACACACATATCTATGGAGAGCAATTGGCCGGGTTTGAGAAAAGGAAAAGGTTTCGGATATTGGAGTCCATATATTAAGAAATGAAAACAATCACTCATCAAGGAAACAGGGTTGCTTGGTTGAAAAGTTAGAACCTTCATTCGATATCTCAGTTGCTTTGAATAATTAATAGGCCCTTAATTACCGAGACTTGATAGGAATAGGATTATCCGTAGGTGAGTTTCCTAGTTATGGAAAACTATAAATAGGATCAAGGGACTACAAAAAGAGTCTCTACTTTTAGTGGGGAGTGTGAGAGTGATTTCTGATCTGCTAGGGTTTCCAATTGTTGGGTTAGGTTCTACCTATATCTTTGCTTTTCTTGATTAGAAGAACAATGGAGAAGTATGAGCTCGCCAAGGATGTAGGATATGGCTTTCACAGCGTCGCCAGGCTCATGAGGAACAAAGAAACCAAAGAGCTCGTCGCCATGAAATACATTGAACGCGGCCTCAAGATTGATGAGAACGTTGCCAGAGAAATCATCAACCACAGATCACTTCGCCACCCGAACATCATTCGATTCCGAGAGGTGTTGTTGACACCAACGCATCTTGTTATTGTGATGGAGTATGCCGCAGGCGGAGACCTATTTCACCGAGTTTGCAGTGAAGAAAGGTTCAGCGAAGACGAGGCTAGGTATTTTTTCCAGCAGCTTATCTCAGGTGTCAGCTATTGTCATTCCATGCAAATATATATGCCATCGAGATTTGAAGCTCGATAATACCTTGCTGGATGGGAGCTCGGCTCCACGCCTGAAAATATGCTATTTCGGTCTTTCCAAGTCATATTTGCGACATTCAAGACCACCCTTGAGTTTGGGAACTCCATCGTATATTGCACCTGAGGTGTTAACTCGAAGTGAGTATGACGGCAAGGCAGCGGATATATGGTCTTGTGGGGTAATGCTATATGTTATGCTCGTTGGAGCGTATCCATTTGATGACCAAGAAGATCCAATGAATTACAGGAAAACCTTTAGTCGAATAACGGCTGCTAAGTACAGTATCCCCTACAATATTCACATGTCTCACGATTGTAGAAATCTCCTCTCACGCATCTTGGTCACAAGTCCAGTAATGAAGATTACCATTAGATCATGGTTCTTGAAGAACCTACCGAGAGAGCTCAGAGAAGCAGCTCAAACCATGCACACTACAACACAAAATGCCATTACCGACAACTAAAATGGTCGTAAATACCTATATTTTAGTCGGTAAAATTCGTCGGAAGCGGTCGGTAGTACCCCGGTGGTAAATACTCTTTTTCCAACCAGTCGTCAAAAATACATGTCATTTCCGACTAAATAAAATTCGTCGGAAGCGGTCGGTAGTACCCCGGTGGCAAATACTCTTTTTCCAACCAGTCGTCGAAAATACATGTCGTTTCCGACCAAATAAGCCGTCGAAAAAATGAATCTCAATCATTTGGTCAGTAATAATTAGTTCCGACTATATTTTTGTTGCAATATCTATTAGTGACGACTTTGTATCGACCCTCTGTTTTGTCAGAAACATTTTTTCAACTATCATTTCCATTTTCAGCATTGAATTATAATTATTATAAATTTTCTCACAATTGAAATATTTATTTTGTAAAACAAGAAGAACAAAATAAATGACAGTGAAGATTCAGCGATATCAACTACGTAATTTTAATACATGTGAAAAGACATCATCCATAACATCCAAATCCAACTTAGTAGAAATAGTCAGAGTAAATACTAAAACAAAAACATAGTTCGATCTGTAATGTATGTTGTCCCATCTAGATTAATAAACTGACAAAAGTTTCTTTCAAGCCTTCAGAATCTCCATCAATAGGTGAGTTTGGGGAAGCAAGCTGTCACATCGTCACAAAAAAAAAATCAACACATTCACAATAGGAGGAGAAACAAATTGAAAGTATGTATGTTTATAAAACTGCAAGAAACTTATATACAAAAGTTTCTATATATGGGCCAATATATAGAAGACTAGTAAGTGTTGGAATTGTGTATGTAACTGAGCAGATGAAATCGCTACAAAGTCAAAATTATTATCCTGTCAAAATGTAAGCAAAGCATCAGTATATGAAGGAGACTACCCTGTCAAAATGTACCTGAGCATATGTTTTGAGACATACAGCAACACAATTACAGAGCAGTATATGCAATCACTTACCAAAGAAGGTGATACTCTAGCAATCAAAGCTTTAATGACTGAAATTGAATTTAAAATGCCGCAAAGGCGAGCCTCCCATCCAATTATGTGTGAAAAGCTTGAAAAGTTTTGGTCTTGAATTATGGGGTTTGGTTTCCATTATGTTCTTGATGTAGGACGGATGGCAGCCAACATTGAAGATCAGATTGACCGTTGCAAGTCAAAACCCGTTCGCCAGAAACGTCCGTCCGCCAAGGGTGGTTCATCCGCCAGGAGTTCATCCGCCAGAAATCATCCGCCAGAGCAGATCCGCCAGACGACATCCGCCAGACGTCGTCCGCCAATATTGAAGGAGCCCGGTTTACTACAGTTTTGGCATTCGGCGTCCGAATGACGATTGTGATACCATTCCGGAAAGGGAACGACGCCAGGAATCAAACTCGTAGCTTCGCCACGACGTGTGGGCCTTTTCAGGCTTTCGAGTTCGTTTAGGACTCCAAAACGGCAGTTTAAGATGTTTTCAAGTTTTAAGTTTTCTAGTTTGTTTTGGACTTGTTTTGTTTTAATCCCTTGGGCTTTAGGTTTCCTTGTTAGAGTTGCCCTAGGGTTTTCTTTCAGTATTTAAGCACCCCTTTGGGATCGCATACAATCAGTTAATCAAAATTTATCAAAACCCTTAGAGTTTATCTCTTGTTTTCTGGTGGATTCCAGACCTATCCTATAGAGTACAACGTTGATTGTGCCCTCCATCTATTGAGGGTTCGACGTTGATCAACCCTTCCACCCTTCTACTGCGTCAGTTCTGGTAACTAGTTTTGAATTATGGTTTCTGTAACTTTCTTTTGTCTCTATTTGATTCAGTCTAGTAATTAATCCCATCGATCTCTTTTGTCATTTGCGGCCAGAACTTTCATCTCTTTTGCAACGTGAAGAAGACAGTGGCTGAAAAGGATCCCAACAAGAAGCTCACTGAACTTATCAGCTCCTTGCAAGACCAGGTCAGCTAAGTAGACCACTACATATATATGTGTTATAATGTTTCCATTATTACAAATTCAGGAACAACAAGACAATTTTGTATGTAATTGAGTTTATTACGAATCAAGCTCATCAATCTAAACGTTGGTTTGTCTCTGGCAGGGAATTCTGGATGACTACTTTGATGAACTGAAAGGGTTACAAGATGAAGAAAGTCCCCAGTCTGTAAGAATACCATAGCTACTTACCTTGATGGAGCAGGGACTACCTTGGCAGAACTCACCAAACATCTGTAAATAATTTTGGTTTATCCAATAATGGTTCAAGTACCTAATCAATAATTAACATGATGATAACTGATCTGTTTGCTTTCAATAATTCTAGGGATGAGCCTGCAGTGAACTATCCAAGGGTGACGTATCTTGCAGATAAACTGAAGGGAAGTAGCATGAGGTAGTCTTTATACCCCTTGTTTTATTTTTTGCAACTGCATTCTATACATTTTCTTTTCATTTTGAAGATAATCATCATCTATAGAAAATTACCAGCTCATTGTTGATCGATCATGAATAACAAAAGAAAGTTGATATTGCAGTATCGGTGGCTCTCGGATGGCAAATGTTTGTGCTGAGGCTTGTGGTCTTATTTTTTATTTTGACAATGTTGTGGTTTGTTTATGTAGCATTCATTAGTGATTACTTATGTGTTTCAAATAAATCTAAGGCTCTGGTTGTTGGAAAACATTTGTTTATAACAGATTCCATTTAAAAAGACTAAATTTTCTATTTATGCTGCTGAAAAGAAGACCCTACATGTATTTACTTAAATTAAATGTACCTCTTTCGAAAAATCTGTGCTTTTGTGCCATAGTCTTTGGAACCTTTGGCAGGGCCTCTACTCTTCCTTTTGGTAGCCTCGGATACCAACCTTTCTTCCTCTCTGTCATCATCTGTTGTCATTGGGAATGTCTTCAGGCATAGTACGTGTAGAAGACTCCGGATGTAAAGTGGTTGCTGCTAATTTTTGTCGCCTGCCCTTCCTTGTCAGGACTACAATATTATATGACAATTCGTAAGAAAAAATTAAACGATTAAAATGTTTCAAATGGATTAAAACACAGCAACTTTTAAAAACGATTGAGTTATTCTAGTTCCATTTCATCAATAGTTATATGTAGATGTAGTTAAGTAGATATCAAATGATTAATCAAACTAATCTTAAACACATATTACAATGCGTAAGAAGATATTAAAAGATTAAAATACTGTCATCGTTTGTTAAGATTCTAATGAGCAAGCCTTTAAAATACAACTAAATGAGGAGAGCAGGGAAGAAGAAAATGCAAATCTTCAATTTTATTCACCAGGTAAAGATCTTTACATCTTATTTATAATCTGCTGAATTCTCTTTTGATTCTTTTTCAGTCAAAACTCAATGTAATTGTTGTTATATGGTGGTGACTCAATATAACGACAAAATGATAGAAATCAAAACCTATTGCTTGTTGATTGGTCTCGACCATACGTGGAGAACACCTGCAAACAAACAAGAAAGATTGGAATATGTGAAGTAAGGTATACAGATGGTGAGGGTCGGTGGGGTGTTGGAGATTACTTACTTTGGGCGTTTGGTTGAGGCAGAGGGTCGGTCGGACAAGGATGGGAGGTTCAGCGAAGCTAATCTCTCCTTGTTTCGTCGAATTTTCTCGAGCCTTATAAGCTCGTAATCTGTGAGTTGTGGGGCTGCCATGAGAGAGCGATTCAGAGAAGAGAGTGACTGATCTGAGGGAGATGAGTTGCTAAACCGCTTATGAGTGAAACACCCACAAAGTAATTGAGGGCGCGCAAACGAAATCTTGAGCGGGCGATGAAACCATATTTTGAGGTAGTCGAATCGTTACTGAAACCGTTTTTGTAGACTTTTTAATATTATCTAAACAAAACACAAAAGGAACCAAACCTTGAATATGACTCTTATTCATGTGGAAGAAGTGCTCCGGCCGGAAGGGATCTGAGAGATGTTTACTTTTTAAAACCAAGAAAAAACAAAGAAAAAAAGAGTTTGTACTTTTTATTTTCTAAAAGGGTCTTGATTTATTATTTATAACAATTTCTCTAAACAGACTAGTTACGATTCCTCCTACGTAAAAGGTTAAATGTCAAACCCGCAGAATTGTCAATATACTAAATTTCTCTCTAACTTATTGTAAAAACAGTCATAGGCAGATAGTTTCAACAAATGATCAAATTTTCTCACTATAAAATGTACTTATTTTGTGTAACACATCCTAAAACAAGCTCCTTATTTAAATTCATTTCGTGTTGCTTGTGTATGTCTTTATATTCATTCATATTAGTTATGTCAGCCAATTATAGATATGCTAGACTTCAACATTTACGTAAAGTTCGCGGACCGGCTCGTCTTCGTTCCACATCTCCGCCGCCAGTTGAGTACAGAAGCTCCAGCAACTCTGAGAGTGTTAAAGTGTCTTCTATTCACTCGTCTGTTGGATTATAATTTACTAATGTTGAAACAAATGTTGCACTCCATTCCGACAATGAATGTGTTTTGGAACTAAAATCTATTTTTTCCGACGACTTTCCGACGAAATATAATTATGTCAGAAATAAAAATTATTTCCGACCACATTCTAAGTATTTCCGACACATCGATCGCCCATTGGAAATAATTATTATATTTCCGACGGAATTTCGATGGCCAAACGTTTTTAGTCGGAAATAGATGTTGTCGGAAAAATTTGGTCGAAAAATGGCATATGTGTTGTAGTGGCAGTTAAGAAAAGAAAACTCAACCTTTTCCCTCCAAAGTGTTGAGGTAATCATGCTGATAGTGGAAGAAGCCAAGATTCCTCCCCAGATTCCGTATGATGATACCGAGGATGAGGTACAGGAGGGCCGAGGGCGAATATGAAGAAAACGAGTATGAAAAGGGAGTCAAAGAAGCACATCAATGTGGGGAAGTACTTGTTGTCTGAGATAAACAATATCCAAGACAGTTGGTTTTTCAGTGTCTACGTAGGTGAGAATGTTGTCAGGCTCATATAAAGAGTCAGAGTCTACGTAGTTAGCTCTTCTGTTCTGGGATTGTGCTTGGATATATAACAAACGTTCGTAAGCAGTGTGGCGCCAAGGAGCATAGATAAGATTGTCGTAGCCAACGAGTCTACGACTGTGTCTATGTATCAGTATTAGCCATTTTGTAATAAGGATGTTAGTTGCTTTCCTTTGCTTTCCATAATTGAGAAAAGTGGGTAGGATTGTAGGAGTGTATTGCCTCAAGTTCTGTTTCTGGTACCCGTTAATGTAACACACTAGAGTATTCAACCATGCTTTGTGTCACGGGCCGACTTTGCGGGAGCGCAAAGAGGACCGTGCGGCACTTACTGTCCCTTTGAGAAGGTAGTAAGTCAGCCTTGAGCGTACCTTGCAAGGAACAATGGAAACCACACGATATTAATATATTGCACGCAACAAGTAAGAACAGTATAATATAGTTGTGGGGCGAGCTCGTCGACAAGCGAGCGAGCAATTGAATGCAAAGTTACAAAAGATCTCACGCGACACAGATGATTGAATAATTCCTCTCTTTATTGATGGTAAGACGTTTACAGGGGCGCAAGTACATGTGCTTACCTATACTAGTTCACTAGTCCAACCGTCGCCGACTAGGAACCCCCCTGTATAGAGCCAATCGGACAAATAGTAACTTGG
The DNA here is from genome assembly GCA_963682095.1 of Potentilla sterilis. Taxonomy (NCBI): domain Eukaryota; kingdom Viridiplantae; phylum Streptophyta; class Magnoliopsida; order Rosales; family Rosaceae; genus Potentilla; species Potentilla sterilis. The sequence continues at coordinate 24,601,332 of OY821758.1, read as the reverse complement.
CACAGGGGAAACATGAATATTAGGAAACATAAATCACAAAAATGCCACTAGCACACAAGCAACCGGCCATAGGCTTAACTCTTGACCTTGGACAAGGTTGCTTGTGGCGTTACAAGTTATATCCCTAACATGCTCCCCCACTTAAGCTGTCGGCGCTCTCGACGATGGCATTAAGGCTAGAGTGCTGCAATCTTCTCCCTGAGCTGCTGGCTTCGTCTTGTGTCTTGAAGTCTTCAATCTGCTGCTGGAACCTCCTGAGTGCTTCGACGTTCTCCCAGCTTGTCTCTTCGTCTCCAACCCCCTTCCACTTGACTAAGAACTGCTGCTGCGGGACAGCTCGGACAGCTTGACTGGTGCCTTGGCGATACTGGTTCACCACCCGTTCGGCAAGGATTGCTTCAACTTCCCTCGACTTAGTGGCCTTGATCTCCACATGGGGTCGAGTTGGCTTGTTGCGAGAGCCATCTTCAAGATCTGGATGATGGGGTTTGAGATTGCTGACATGAAAGACCGGGTGAACCTTCATCCAAGTGGGAATGTCGACCTTGTAAGAGCACTTCCCCACTTTCTTTAGAACCGGGAGTGGGCCTTCATATCGGCGGAACAACCTCTTGTCTTTGTTACGAAGGAACCGGAGCTGTTCAGGGAGTAACTTGACAAGCACCATGTCTCCCTCTTTGAACTCACGAGACTGGCGGCCTTGGTCGGCCCACTTCTTCATTCGCCCCGCCGCTTTCTCCAAGTAACTCCTGGCAATCTCTGTATTGGCTTTCCACTCTTTAGTGAAGTTGAAAGCCCGCGGGTTCTTCCCCTTATACACTTCTTGTACTGTATGAGGCAGGGAAGGCTGCTGACCCATCACTACTTCGAACGCACTCTTGTTGGTTGCTGAACTCTTCTTCGAGTTAAAACAGAACTGGGCCACATCTAGGAGTTCCACCCAATTCTTCATGTTGGCATGGACAAAGTGTCGCAAATACTCTTCAAGCATTCCATTGAATCTCTCAGTTTGCCCATCTGTTTGAGGATGGTAACTGGAAGAGATGTTGAGCTCCGACCCAAGCAGCTTGAACAACTCTGTCCAGAAGGACCCAGTAAACCTTGTGTCTCGATCACTGACAATATTCTGTGGCACGCCCCAATACTTGACCACATGCTTGAAAAAGAGACTTGCTGTGTCTTCGGCAGAGCAATGCTTTGGGGTTGGCACAAATGTTGCATACTTAGAGAACCTGTCCACCACAACGAGGATACCAGAAATGTCCCCCACCTTAGGGAGGCTTGTAATGAAGTCCAGGGAGACGCTCTCCCAGGGCCGAGTCGGTGTGGACAGTGGTTCCAACAAGCCCGGTGTCTTTTGTCTCTCCACCTTGTCTTGCTGGCAGATGAGGCAGGTTCGAGTGTACTCCATCACGTCATCTCTCATTTGTGGCCAATAGTATCCCTGCTTCAGAAGAGCATGTGTTCTCTGCCATCCTAGGTGCCCTGCCCACAAGGTGTCATGACACTCTTTCATAAGCATTCTTCGTAACCCATCGGCACGGGGGACATACATTCGGCCCCCTTTTGCCATTAGCAGGCCGGCTTCCACCCAAAACCTTTGACTTTTTCCTTCCTCTACTAGCTTGATAAGGGCTTGAGCGGCAGGATCCTTTCTCAGACCCTCTTTAACTCTTCCTTTGATGTCGGTTGCGACAGCACTGCCTGTCAACGTCGCTAACACTCGGGTGCTAGCAAGATCCGCCTTCCGACTTAAGGCATCAGCCACTTGGTTCGAGTGACCCGCTTTGTGCTCAAATTGGAAATCAAATTCTGCTAGGAACTCTTGCCACCGCGCCTGTTTAGAGGTCAGCTTCGGGTGTGTCAGGAAGTGACTGACTGCAGAGTTGTCTGTCTTTACAACAAATTTTGCTCCCAACAAGTAATGTCTCCATGTTCTCAGACAATGGATCACCGCCAACATTTCTCTCTCATGTGCGGTATATCTCCTCTCTACCGGAGATAGCTTGTGGCTTTCATATGCCACTGGATGTCCTTCTTGCAGCAAAACTCCCCCGAGCGCAAAGTCAGACGCATCAGTCTGCACTTCAAATGGCTTGTTCAGATCGGGTAATGCAAGGACAGGATCTTTCATCACGGCCCCTTTCAACTTCTTGAAGGCCTGTTCACATTCCTCCTTCCAGTCCCACATCACTCCCTTCTTTAGAAGCTCTGTCAGGGGAGTGGTCTTCAGCGAGTAATTCTCAATGAACCGCCTATAGTAGTTGGCCAATCCAAGGAAAGATCGCAATTCTTTCACATTCTTGGGGCTTTGCCACTCTTCAATGGCCTTCACTTTCTCCATGTCCATTCGAATTCTCCCCCTTTCTATGACATGCCCCAAGAATTTAATGGTATCCTGCGCGAAGGAGCACTTCTCGCGCTTGACATACAGCTGGTTGGCACGCAGCTGCTGGAACACTATCTTTAGATGTTCCACATGCTCTTCCAAGGTGGAACTGTAGACCACAATGTCATCTAGGTACACCACCACGAACTTGTCCAGGTAGTCATGGAAGACCTGGTTCATCAATGTGCAGAATGTGGCTGGCGCGTTGGTTAGTCCGAATGGCATCACTAGAAATTCAAATGCGCCGTATCGGGTGACGCAAGTAGTCTTTGGCTCATCCCCTTCCGCAATGCGTACTTGATAGTATCCCGACCGAAGATCCAGCTTGGTGAAATATTTGGCACCACTAAGCTGGTCGAACAAGTCGGCAATCAGAGGGATAGGGTACTTGTTTCGCACCGTGACCTTGTTGAGAGCTCTGTAATCTACACACAATCGCAAGCTCCCGTCATGCTTCTTTTGAAAAAGTACCGGTGCGCCATATGGGGCCTTCGAAGGTTGAATGAACCCTGCTTCTAATAACTCTCCCAACTGTCTCCTTAACTCGGCCAGTTCTGGTGGAGCCATTCGATAGGGAGCCCTCGCGGGTGGTTTAGCCCCGGGGAGCAACTCAATCTCATGATCCACATTCCTTCTTGGAGGAAGTTCTTTGGGAAGCTCTGCCGGCATCACATCTTTGTAGTTCTCGAGCACTCCCTGAACTTCACGTGGCACTACTTCCTGCTCTATCTCACCTTTCATCAAAGGAACGAGAACATAAGAGGGGTCCTGACGCTTCACCCCCTTCTTGAATTGGAGTGCTGACAAGAGTCGAGGTTCACTTGGCGAGATTATTTTCACAGGCACAACACATGGCTTCTCTCCCATAATTAGTAAGTTTCGTGCATTCGGAATGGGGATGACTTTGTTCTCCAGCAAGAAGTCCATCCCTAGTATGACATCGAAGTCATCCATCTTTACAATAACAAGGTCTGCCTTCCCTTCCCAACAGTCTAGTTTCAAGGACACCCCTCGAGACAACCCGACTGTGGTTGACGGTGGGGAGTTGACTGCTTTCATGCGGCCGACATCCTTCTCCCACTTTAACTCCAGTCTGCGTGCCTCTACTTCTGACACGAAACTGTGGGTGGCGCCAGTGTCAATCATCACACTCTTGGCCACTTTCCCATTTAGGCTTCCGCTTACAAACATGAGACCTTTGGGCTGAGACTTCTTAGATGCAATCGGTTGCTTCCCCACTGCACTTAGAAAACTCAGAGCCCCCATATGACCAGGTTCTTCCTCTTCATCTGGGTGGACTTCCGACTCCTTTGCATGAATGTGGGCTTGCAGGGCTGTCAATGCTGTCTTGTGTGGACATTCATTCACCCTGTGAGGCCCTTTACATAGAAAGCATGATAGGGGTCTCGGGGTGAACCAAGTAGCATTGGGTTGTCTTGGAGGGTACACCCCAGTTGAGGCAACTGGCTTGGAGGAGGCGGTATCTCTCACGTTACCCGCTCTTTTGTCTCCTCCCCCAAAACTCGAGAACCTTGACTCGGCTCCCCCACTTTTGCTCTGTCCTGGTCTCGCACTTCTGTGGACATTCATGTTTGTAGAGGTTGTGGGTCTCTTGGCAGAGTTCTCTTCAAAAGTATAATCTGTTAGTCTTTCTGCAGCTGCCTGAGCAGAAGCTAGATCTTGAACTCTTTGCCTCTGGAGTTCCGTCCTTGCCCACGGTTTCAATCCTTCAAGGAAATAGAATAGTCGATCCTTCTCTGACATATCTGGAAGGTCGAGCATGATCACAGAGAATTTGCTCACGAATTCTCGTATATTGTTGGTGTGTTTCAACTCCCTTAATTGCCTCCTGGCAATGTAATCTACGTTCTCGGGGAAGAACTGTACCTTCAATTCTCTCTTGAGGTCTTCCCATGTTTCAATAGTACAAACATTCCTCTGAATGTCGTTGTACTTCGTTCGCCACCATAGTTTTGCATCGCCTGACAAATACATTGTCGTCATGTTAACTTTGGCTTCTTCCGAATCTGGTTTCACCGCTCGGAAGTATTGTTCCATATCAAATAGAAAGTTCTCAAGCTCCTTGGCATCTCGCGCCCCTCCGTAAGCTTGAGGTTCCGGAACCTTCACCTTCCTGTAGTCCGTCACAGGTTGGGTGTTCATCGCCCGGATAGCTAGGTTGAGCTTTGTGTTCATCTCGAACAGCTCATTCTTAAACGCATCGATAGTGGCACGGACATCCTCCGTCATCGTGTCCACAGTCACTTGTAGCGTCTCAAGGGCATCGCCCATTGCCCCCACTTGCTCTGGGGAGACAATTCCTTCATCTCTTTCAATCTCTGTTTCAGACCTCGGGGCTTCCTTCTTCTCAAGGGCCTTCACTCGCCCTTTTAACCCTTCGAGGTCCGCGACACGCGTCACCAACTCATCTAGGTCGACGCGGCGTAGTGCGGCACTAATATCAATCACAGTGTCAGGGACACCCGCAAGTTCTGCGAGTTGAGTCTCGATCCATTCGAACTTTTGTGCATTCGTCATCCCTCCCGGCATGTTCTGAGCCTTCGAGCCAAGTTGGCTCTGATACCAGCTGTCACGGGCCGACTTTGCGGGAGCGCAAAGAGGACCGTGCGGCACTTACTGTCCCTTTGAGAAGGTAGTAAGTCAGCCTTGAGCGTACCTTGCAAGGAACAATGGAAACCACACGATATTAATATATTGCACGCAACAAGTAAGAACAGTATAATATAGTTGTGGGGCGAGCTCGTCGACAAGCGAGCGAGCAATTGAATGCAAAGTTACAAAAGATCTCACGCGACACAGATGATTGAATAATTCCTCTCTTTATTGATGGTAAGACGTTTACAGGGGCGCAAGTACATGTGCTTACCTATACTAGTTCACTAGTCCAACCGTCGCCGACTAGGAACCCCCCTGTATAGAGCCAATCGGACAAATAGTAACTTGGCACAGGGGAAACATGAATATTAGGAAACATAAATCACAAAAATGCCACTAGCACACAAGCAACCGGCCATAGGCTTAACTCTTGACCTTGGACAAGGTTGCTTGTGGCGTTACAAGTTATATCCCTAACACTTTGCATGGAAAAAAAAAAACATGGAAAAAAAAAAAAAAAAAAACTTACTGTTCAAGTAGGAACAGTAAACCCACATCTGTTATATAGGTAATTTGCTAATTGCTATATATTTATTCTGGAAAAAGTTATGTGTTTATCACTGTGTCCTGGATTCCTAATTGAATTCGTAATTGATTATCTAACAAACGAAAACTTGTAATTCGATCACAAACTTAAAACAAAAGTGCATAGCCACCGAAATTCAACAATGAAGCACAGCAGCCAGTGTACTATTTGTTGAAGCACAACCATAATAGCATTTTAGGCCAGTCACTTTGTCCAGAATTTGTGAAGATGGTACCCTATTGTCACGACCCGCAAGGCAAGGGGCCATGCTGGGGTCGTGCCTCGCCAGGCCAAGGGCCTTAGGCAGCGACATGCCAAGCCGGAGTGAATGTCCGAAGACAGCATGCGGGGGCAGCTCGAGGACAAAGGCTGGCAACGTTGCGAGCACACGACGGGGGCGTCGCGTGCATGCCCGCGGTAGTCTGCCACGACCCGCGAGGCTCCTTGAGCAGCATGTGGAGCATGCATGCCTCAAGGAAGGATCCGGAGAAGGGCCAAGGGTCCTAGGACGGTCTGGAGAGTCGCAGAAGTATCCAGCTGACTCTAGAAGGTTCCGGACGTGTCCGGGTATCTCCGGAGCGCAGCGCAGTGCACCAAGGGGGAGTGTAGGGCAGCGCAGCACAGTCGGGGACTGTGCAGCACCGTGCGAGGTGGTGCAGCATCAGGCAGGGCCGAGCAGCACCATGCACGGCAACCAGGGGCAGCGCAGCATGGCGCACAGCTGCGCAGGGCAGCGCAGCGTGGCGGAGGGCCATGCGAGGTAGCGCCGGGCAGTGCAAGGCCCGCAGCGCAGCACAGGGCCGAGCAGGGCAGCGCGCAGGGCGTCGCAGCCATCGGCAGGGCAATGTCGGACGTGCGCAGGGAGTCGCAGCAGCCGAGCAGGGCATTGCAGGGGTCGGCAGCACTGTGCAGACTAGTGCAGCCGTGGGCAGGCATCGGGGCGGCAGCGCAGGACGAGTGTCGCAAGGTGCCAAAATCGAGAAGGTTCCGGAGAGGACCTCGGCGTATCTAGATCCTTCTAGGATACGTTTGTACATACTTAGGAGTGTCTAGGTGTGTATAGAAGTGTCTAGACACGAGTGCAGCCTAGAAAATTCTAGGGCATTCTCGGAGAGGTGGGCTGCCTCTATATATAGGCTGCCGGGGCGACATTCGCTAGGCAGGAGGGAAACATAGTTTTCAGGAATTTTTCAGATTTTGTAAAGTTTCTTTAAACTTCAATACAAGTTGATTTCCTTCATCGACTTGGGTTTCTCTCTCACTTTTGTTCTGGCCTTGAGGTTGTTCGACTAGGGGAAGGCTGACTTAGCGAGACGGACTTTGCTAAGTGCCGCACGAGCAATTTCCGCTGTGCAAAACTTTAGCTCATGACAGTTGGTATCAGAGCGGGTTCGTATCAGGAGGATACGATACGTTGCTGATCAGCCGAGAGTCCGATACCGAAGCCAGTATCCGATACAGACGGACTTGTATCCGATACGATGGTGAAGGGTGGTACTGCCAGGGCTTCCGAGGTTGCCAAGGATGGCACTTCTCGGACCAATCCTGTGGAAGGAGTGACGCAAGTGAGTGGCCGCGATGACATCTCTTGTCCGCAGACATCTCAAGGGGAGACGTCGATGGAGCGGATTGAAGACCTTGATTCACGACTTGCGATGGTGGAAGCAAGCGTGGTGGGCAACGGTGCCCAAGTAGAGGAGGTAGGCATCCGAGTCGAGGATCTAGTCCAACGGGTGGATGGTCTCGAGGAGGAGGGTGCTGTGATCCACTCTGCGATCAAGGACATGCTGGTGAGCATGGAGATGAAGATGCGCGAGGAGTTCAAGGGGGAACTCACCCGAGTGCGTCAGGTCCAAGAACGGGAGCTCAGCGATGTGCATGCACGCATCGAGGGGATGCGAGAGGAGTTGGTCCTTTGCAAACATGCATTGGCTACGGGGGATAGTACCAGCGGTATCGTGGAGGCGAGGCACGTGGAGGTGCCTAAGCCATCGAGTTTTGCGGGGGTTCGCAATGCTCGAGAAGTCGATAACTTCTTATGGGGGCTAGAGCAATACTTCGGTTGCGTTGGCATCACGGAGGACGATGCCAAGGTGAGGACAGCAGCTCTTTACCTCACCGACACCGCGATGCTTTGGTGGCGAAGGCGTCGGTGTGATGTCGAGAGAGGTACGTGCACCATCTCTACCTTCGACGACTTCACGAGAGAATTGAGAAGGCAATTCTACCCTGAAAACGCCGAGCACGAGGCTCGAGCTCGTTTGCGGAGACTCACGCACACTAGAGCTATCCATGACTACATCACGGAGTTCACTAGTCTAGTGCTTGAGATCCCCGATTTGACCGATAAGGAGGCGCTCTTCAACTTTATGGATGGTCTCCAACCATGGGCCAAGGTTGAACTACGCCGTCGTGGGGTACAAGACCTCGCGACCGCGATAGCCACAGCCGAAAGCCTTGTCGACGACTCTAGTCCAAAGGAGACGAAGAGATCGGAGGACAGGGAGAGCAGCCATGTTAAAGGCGGGGAAGATCGGAGTTACCGCAGCGACAAGCCCCGATATGAAGGTTACTCGGTGAAGAGTAAGGATAAGGGCAAGCAAAGGGAAACGAGTGATGTCCGATGTTTCCTTTGCGACGGTCCTCATCGGATGAGGGACTGCCCGAAGAAGAAGTCGCTAAGTGCGATGAGGGGAAGTTGATGCACGCTTGGGGTCGATGCAGCTGCTCAGCGCGATCCAGTCTACACCGAAGGATCGAGCCAAGGGTCTACAATTCGTGGACATTGCGATCGAGGGCAAGCCGACGAGGGCAATGCTCGACACGGGGTCGACGCATAACTTCATCGCAAGTAAGGAGGCTCGAAGGTTGGGACTGCGAGGGCGCGATGGAGGAGGCTACTCCATCAAAGGGGTCAACTCACCAGCGAGACCGACCGAAGGTATGGCACGAGGAGTCAAGACCAGCGTAGGAGCATGGTCCGGGGAGTTGGACTTCTCGATCGTGCCATTGGATGACTACAACGTCGTCCTGGGATTGGATTTCTAAGAACGGGCCAAGGCGATACCGATGACGTTCGCCAATAGCTTGTGCATCATGGATGGTGACAAGAGTTGTGTGGTGCCAACGTGGAGGGACACACAACGAGACATGGAAAGGTTGTCGGCAGTAAGGCTGCAAGGGTCCGGATGTCCACAAGTCGCCAAGCGCTCACACCGTGGGGGTGTCCCCGAGTGTAGGGGGTCTCCGTGGAGTAGGAGACGAGTATGCAGGGTGCCTTCGCAAGAGTCGAAGGAGGAAAAGGTCCGGCGCGATGGTTCGTATGGGACGACCATGCGGCAAGTCTCAACCCGACGGACTGGGTTTTCTTGTCACGCGACCCGACGGACGGGGTCGTGCCGCGTTTTGTGATGCGGGGGCATCACACGAGCAAGGGTTAGCTCGAGCGGCTATGCACAAGGCTTCCGCAAGGAGCAAGGGATGCTCGCGGACGGGACGGCCCGAGGCACAGGGGTGCCATCGTGAGAAATCTACCGCTCGGAGAAATGGTGCATGCCGACACGACGGCCGGAAGGCACGGAGGTGCCATCGTGGGAGCACCTACTCGAGTGGAGCGGGCAGCGTGATGCCGAGAAAGGATGGGGATCCTGCGAGCTCAGAGAGCTCGGGCATCAGCGCAACGCCTCGACGAGGGCGTCGAGGAAATAGGCGGGGGAGAATGTCACGACCCGCAAGGCAAGGGGCCATGCTGGGGTCGTGCCTCGCCAGGCCAAGGGCCTTAGGCAGCGACATGCCAAGCCGGAGTGAATGTCCGAAGACAGCATGCGGGGGCAGCTCGAGGACAAAGGCTGGCAACGTTGCGAGCACATGACGGGGGCGTCGCGTGCATGCCCGCGGTAGTCTGCCACGACCCGCGAGGCTCCTTGAGCAGCTTGTGGAGCATGCATGCCTCAAGGAAGGATCCGGAGAAGGGCCAAGGGTCCTAGGACGGTCTGGAGAGTCGCAGAAGTATCCAGCTGACTCTAGAAGGTTCCGGACGTGTCCGGGTATCTCCGGAGCGCAGCGCAGTGCACCAAGGGGGAGTGCAGCGCAGCGCAGCACAGTCGGGGACTGTGCAGCACCGTGCGAGGTGGTGCAGCATCAGGCAGGGCCGAGCAGCACCATGCACGGCAACCAGGGGCAGCGCAGCATGGCGCACAGCTGCGCAGGGCAGCGCAGCGTGGCGGAGGGCCATGCGAGGCAGCGCCGGGCAGTGCAAGGCCCGCAGCGCAGCACAGGGCCGAGCAGGGCAGCGCGCAGGGCGTCGCAGCCATCGGCAGGGCGTCGCAGCCATCGGCAGGGCAATGCCGGACGTGCGCAGGGAGTCGCAGCAGCCGAGTAGGGCATTGCAGGAGTCGGCAGCACTGTGCAGACCAGTGCAGCCGTGGGCAGGCATCGGGGCGGTAGCGCAGGACGAGTGTCGTAAGGTGCCAAAATCGAGAAGGTTCCGGAGAGGACCTCGGCGTATCTAGATCCTTCTAGGATACGTTTGTACAACTTAGGAGTGTCTAGGTGTGTATAGAAGTGTCTAGACACGAGTGCAGCCTAGAAAATTCTAGGGCATTCTCGGAGAGGTGGGCTGCCTCTATATATAGGCTGCCGGGGCGACATTCGCTAGGCAGGAGGGAAACATAGTTTTCAAGAATTTTTCAGATTTTGTAAAGTTTCTTTAAACTTCAATACAAGATGATTTCCTTCATCGACTTGGGTTTCTCTCTCACTTTTGTTCTGGCCTTGAGGTTGTTCGACTAGGGGAGGGCTGACTTAGCGAGACGGACTTTGCTAAGTGCCGCACGAGCAATTTCCGCTGTGCAAAACTTTAGCTCGTGACACTATGTCCGCATACTACCCAAAATAAGAATTGAAAAGCAAGCAAGGAAAGCGTTTTTATTATTCCATGACAATGCTTTGATCAGTGTACAAAAAGTCTGAGGCTTTCACAAGAATACAATATAACAAGACGCCTCTGCTTACATTCTACTATAGCAAAGAAAATGTTCATGCCTTGCTATCAATTGTCATTGGAACTGGGTCGTTTTTGCTCATTTTTGCAAATATGTTGCCATAAAACTGTGCATCCTTCTTATTGTACTCTCTAACTTTCTCCTTCAGAAGCTTGTACTCTAGTTTCACATCCTTGTTGTTTGGGTCTATCTCAAGGGCCTTCTTGATGTCCAGCTCTGCCAAGTCCAAATCAACAAGCTGGATATAGGCTTGCGCCCTTCTGTACAAAGCTTTCACATTCCGGCTATCAAGTTCTAGAACCTGCACTCACATTTCCCAAATATTAGAGATTAAATGTGGAAGTAAAGAACCTTACACTCTGAAAAATGCAGGCAGATCACAACAACTACCTTCGTACAGAGCTTCTCAGCCTCTTTGTACTGTTTGAGTTTGAGCTTGCACGCAGCATCATTCAGATTGCAGGTAATCTTCAGTACCTTCGCCTGCTGCTTCTCATCATCACTGAAGCTCGAGTCATATTCTATATACCTCACAGCCTGGCATCAAAAAGAGAGAGTAATGTGAGGCGAATGACAAGGTTAGTAGTGATCATCTGTAAAATGCAAAACAACTGCGGAAAATCACCTTTTCATATCTCTTCGAGGCTCTCTCATATTTGGCAGCCTTAAAGAGTGCGTTGCCTTCTTCCTTCTTCTTACCAGCTGCTTCAATTTTTTCTTGTGTGTTCATGTCCCAAGATTCTTTCTCCTGCAACCATGAAGTAAAGGTTTACTGGTTTAGTCTAGTTTCTTCACAACAAGGTCCTCTAAAGTACGACTAGGGAACATTTTATCTTACCTTGACAAAGGAGACCAGCTCCACCTCATAATAGACAGTTGAATTTGCAGGGACAGTGGCCAGTTCTTGCACAGACTCAGATGACCCGAAAGCATATTCAGGTTGAACGGTGACCAGAGCCACTTCCCCTTTCTTCATGCTCTTCACCGCTCTATCAAGCCCATCAATAACTTGTTCTGCAGAAGCAATTTCGCTTTAAATTGTAACTACCATATATCAACTCAAAAACACTACTAAATGCATTCATAAACAACATTGATTGTTACCTTCATCTGTCTTGAACTCAAATGGCTCATTATCATGTCCCTTCTTCACAAAGACCGTGCCATCATGCAACTTCCCAACAAGTTTCACTGATAGAGACAAGCAAATACAAATACATTTAGGTCCTCAAACATCAACCGATTCTAGCATAATTGAAATTTTATTATTCATACTCAGTATACCTTGAACCACTGCCCCATCATTAGGGCGTTCATACCCCTCTCCCTCCTTCAAGGCCTTTTTCAGGACCTTCTTGTCCTTTGTAACATCTGAAACTGTTTTCCAAGAAACCAACTCTAAAGTTATGCCAAGAGTTGCATTTGGAGGCACTGCACCTTCATCCCCGGCAGCTGGCCTTCCCGCCTCACCAAATCCATCTGCAACAATTTCCGCAGTTGATATGTTGAGATATTGCAACAAATGTAAACAGCCAATAGCAAAAAAAGCATAGTTGAGCAGTACTCACATTGTGGTTTTACAGTCAAATGGACCTTTTCATTTTTCTTCATTGTTTTCACAGCTTTTGCCAAGGCTGGGCAGAAATGGCCTGCAAGCAGAGATTCCACACTCTGATCACAAAAAGAACAATTCAAGTAACACAGGGACATGCATCAATTACAGGCAAGGGAACATACCATCTTCAACAGTGAACTCCACCCCATCAGATTTTGATACGAGAGTCCCATCCTCGAGACGAGCCTCGTACTTGACTGAGATTACAACAAAAGAATCCAATGAGTCCAATTCTTCATCACCACGTAACAAGAGAGATAAATTTGTGGATAGACAACGTACCAAATACTTCATCAAGATCTTTTGGACTCTCCCATTTCTCCCCTTCAGTAAGAATCTTCTTTATAACTCCACCATCTTTGCAAATGTCCTTGACACTAGTCCAGGAAAGCAACTCCACATCAAACTGAAGTGTGGCATTGGGAGGAATAGTCGGAGGGGAACCAGACTCGCCATAAGCCAACTCAGGTGGTATTGTTAAAATTGCATTTTCACCCTTCTTCATGGTCTTAATTCCCTCATCCCATCCCTTAATCACTTGTCCTGCAATTAGCAGCCATTTATACAACTCATCAGACCAAAAAGGGAAGACTCGATCCCAATCAAAATATCTCACCAATTGCTCTTAACGCTAATTCACTATCAGATACACAGCTGACGAATCTATGAACATATATGACAACAACCATAACATGATGACAAATTTTCAACTGTCAGTATTGAAGAAGGCACATGAATTTCATATATAATATTGTCAATGCGCATTATTAGGGAAACACGCATACAAAAGCCATCAATTGGATTCAAATTCCCAAAAAATAAGAGGCTCATTACAAACTTCAAGCCCAGTTTTCAGCACAAGCTATGTCACCCATGTACAGTGTTACAGTATTCAAATTTGAAACTTGATATCAATGATGAATCATAATTGAAACCATATTATCCACTACATTATTGATACTGGGCTTGGAAAATGGAGAAGAATTACTAACCTTGACCAAGACTGAAGTTGAAAGGCGTCCCCCGATCACGGCTCGAATCAAACTGAGTACCATCAAGCAAAGTCCCAGTATAATGAACTGTACATAAACAAAACCAAAACCCATTAACCAAAAGCCCATCAATCAATGAACAACACACCAACATCGCACATACCTTGAACCTCGTCGCCGGAGCCAGGCGTCTCCCACCCCTCCCCTTGTTTGAGTAGCTTCTTCTTCAGCCCATTCTTCCCAATCTCCTTCTCATCGCCGACCTTCATCGGACCCTGGCTGATGGCATCGTCTTCTTCCTCGGGCATGTCCATGTCAATGTCTTCGGGGTTGGCGCCGGTGGCGAAATCGAAATCGTCTTCCATTAGAGCTGAGCGAGGATTTGAGAGCAGAGAGGTTAGATGGTATTGGATTTTGTTTGTTGTTGATAACAGAGTGTGAGAATGGGGGTTTTATAGAGGGGGAGACTCTAGAGAGTTCTGAAAGAGAGAGAGAGTCAGGATGGTTCCAGAAATCTCTCCATTTCTTACGCACTCTCTTTTTTATAGGTTTCACTTTGGGTTGGACAAAATCCAAGTATCCAATTTGAATAATAAAATGGAAAGGAAAATGTTTTTAGCTTTTTAGGAACCTCTAAATAAATACTTAAATTATATAACTTAGAGTATAAAAAAGTAATTCATCCAATGAAGTTGGTTTAGTGGGAAGTTGCAACTCCGCAGAAAAAATCACAGGAGCCATTAGAGCCCTGTTATCTTCTACAGTAATACATGGGGAAATAGTAGAAGTTCCTTAGCAGAAGGATTCTGAAGAGAGAAACGATTAGAAAATGAGACCAATTTGAAACTGATCATCAGACCAGCATCCGGAATCATCTCTCAAAAGAAGGATCTGATTTTTCTTCTTACGAACTGTTGCCTGCATTTGGAAAAAATTATTGTTTTTATCACCGAGTTTGAGCCATTTGGATTTGGCACGTTGAGCCCAAAAGATTTCTTCCTGTCTAAAAAGATATTCTAATTCCTGAGTTAACACAATTGCAGTAGCTCTGTAAGTTCTATCATTAGGGCCAGCATAAGCAGATAAGCTTAAAAGTCTGTCATGAATGTTTCTCATACGCAAAAAGATATTACCAAAAGTATTCTTATTCCAAAGATAAACTAAAGACTGAAAAAGCACAGTAATACATGGGGACATAGTAGAGGTAAAGTTTATTGGATACAGTTGTTGTGATCAAATAAAAAACAAAGGTCATGTTTGAATGTATAGTTATGAAAAATCATTTAATTTAATGGCATAAGTTCTCTGTTGGATATAGTTATTATGATCCAATAAAAAAACAAAAGTCATATTTGTTCTTCTTCGATGCGAATATTTCTGGAAAACGCCTGTATGACTTCACGCCTAACTCCCTTCTGTTAACAGAAGAGTACAAATGTAACTTTCCATGAGTTAGTCAAATCAGTTTTTACTGAGATCAATACAAGGGCAATAATGTAAGTTCATATAAAACACACACACACACTCGTGTAGTTCTCTTGACGAGTCTTCAGTCCCTAGGAAAAAGCCACATAAAGAGAGCAGCTCCCTAAAATCCTAGTCACCGTCGCCGATTCAAATTCAACCAAATCGGCCTCGGAAGACCTCAATTAGATTCACACTGGAAACCCCAGACTGCTGTATTTCACTTTGACGTCCTCGAATTTGAAGCAGTTATGCCGCCAAAGGCGTCGAAGGCCGATGTGGCGAAGAAGCAGAAGGTGGTGGAAGACAAGACATTTGGGCTGAAGAACAAGAACAAGATCAAGAGTGTGCAGAATTACGTCCAGCAAATCAAGTCATGGTGGTTTTGACATGGTTTGATTGATTTTTTGGTCGTGGTGGTGAATTTGCCGGGGCGGCTGGGCATGCTGGTGATGGTCCGCCATGGAGGAGATGAGTTGGAGAGAAGAGGGGGATGGAGAGAGAAAGTGAGGACATAAAAGCATGGAAGGAGAAGACATGTGTGGGGAAGATGACATGCAAATGGACAAGCGGAGGGAAGAGAACTCCTAGATGGGTGTCAGATCACTTGTTCTAGGTTTAATATACTTATTTGGTATCTGATTCTATGTGGTGCAGCTCCTCTATAAGAGTTGTGGTCTTCTGCCTAGCACTATAATATATAATTATATGACATATATTATTTTATTCTGACGCTTTTCAAACGCTTTCGCAGTACCCGATTCTATGCAGCTTAGGCATATTATGGGAATAATCAACCTTTGCTCAAATCATGTCAGATCAGCCAAAACAAGAAGAAATTTTCATTTGTGGAGGTTGTAAGTCTGGGTTTCAGTTTGTGTTGTGGGTTGACCTTTCAGAGTAATAATGAAACAATGGTTAAAGCAATGGATCGAGACTCAAACGTTATCAAAAATATATGATTTTTCTACCGTTGTCACATTCCATTGATTCAATCATATCCTACGGTCGGTTTTTTCAAATTTTTTTCCTTATGTGTAATTAGTTTGGAAACATATCATTTATATATAATCTAATAAACAAGTTATACCACATTAGTAGGTATGTAGGGATTCACTCGCCTAAAACTAACAAAATGAAAATATGACCGACGGATTTGTTCACGATAGTAAAGTATTATTATGGAGAAAATTTCAGCTATTTTGGTCAATGTTTGGGTCTCAATCACGAGTTAGACCCTATGTGTTCTCCTCCCTCTCTAAGAGCGGCCGTATCCCCAGAAGATAATTTTTTCTAAATTTTTATGGGTGGACAGAGCGCATCACCGTGAGAGCGTGGTAATTTTTAGAGATTTTATTGAGCACTCAAGTTATTTACTATGATTTTCGGAAGATTAGAGCATTTTTAAAAAAAAAAAAAAAAAAGACAAACAATGTCACGTGGCGCTTTTCAGGCCGCGCATTTGTCTAATTTTACTCTTTCAAATTATTTAAAACTTCAAAAAATCTAAATAAATACCTCGGGTGCCCGAAAAATTTCTTGAAAATTACCACGCTCTTAGTATGATGCGATATATGTGCCCGTGAAATATTTTTGAGATATTTATCTTTCTGTGACACAGCTACCCTTTAGACAGCAAGAATGAAACAAGGGTTGACGCAATGGATCGAGACTCAAACGTTATCAAAAATATGTGATTTTTCTACTGTAGCCATATTCAATTATATCAATCATATCCTACGGTCGGTTTTTCCAAATTTATTTCCTTGTGTGTAGTTAGTTTGGAAACATAAACATTTACTTATAACCTAATAAACAAGTTATACCACATTAGTAGCCGTGTGGGGATTCACTTATCTAAAACAAACAAAATGAAAATATGACCGTCGGATTTGTTCACGATAGTCTAGTATTGTTATGGAGAAAATTTCACCTATTTTAGTCGATGTTTGGGTCTCGATCACTAGTTAGACCTCATGTGTCCTTCTCCCTCCCTAAGAGCGGCCGTGTCCCCTGAAGATAAATTTTTCTAAATTTTTATATGGGTGGATAGAGCACATCAGCGTGAGAGCATGGTAATTTTTAGAGATTTTTTTGAGCACTCGAGTTATTTACTATGATTTTCGGAAGATTTGAGCATTTATAAAAATAAGAAAAAGACAAAGCAGTGCCACGTGGCGCCTTTCAGACCTTGTATTTGTCTAATTTTACTCTTTTAAATTATTTACAAGTTCAAAAAATCTAAATAAATAGCTCGGGTGTCTGAAAAATTCGTCGAAAATTACCACTGTTTCTGCCTAAACCCGGGGGCCTGGTAGATACACGATGAATCCAACTTGATCTCCTGCAATCCTGCTCACTAAGGGGAATACCGGGCGGGCCGGTCTTCTCCTCTCCGATGCCTAAGTTAGTATAGTTGGAATATATATAACCAAGGCACGTATGTAAACGGGGAGAGAGATAAGTTACCTATTAAAGAGGGTAGTTGGGGCCCTTATATAGGTGGTTGGGGGTGAGGGCTGGCCTCACCCTTCGATGTGGGACTGGTTCCCTTCTGTTTGTACATTCTGGTGCCCTCTTTGGCAGGCTGGCGCCCCCGGCCCCAGGGTCCCTGGAGGCAGGATAGAGTGCTGGACCCCGAGGCCGGGTGCTGGTGATCCGGTCCCGGGCCTTGGGCCGGGCCCTGGTGCACTTGCTGCGGGTCTGTGGGCCTGCTGTAGCCTCTCTGCGGCTACTGTCAACAAGCCCCCCAAGTTCCCGGTCAAGTGCAATCTTGAATGGGGACTTAAATCTGTCTTGCTCTTGTCCCGCAGACCCGCAGGGTTACCAACCTAACGGTACCCAGTCCCCCAAGTCCGCGTTGAAGATTGGGCGTGACCGAGGTGAGTACCTGTTACCGATGGTAAGTAAGTACTGTGCTTAAGTGTTGTGGTGCTATGAGCATGGAGTGGGGTTCACGGGACCTCGACCGGGCGTCCTGCCATATCGAGACGAGTCCCGGATGAACTTGCAGACTGGACCTCGACCGGGCGTTCTGCCATATCGGTGCGAGGCGGAGTTCACGGGACCTCGACCGGGCGTCCTGCCATATCGAGACGAGTCCCGGATGAACTTGCAGACTGGATCTCGACCGGGCGTTCTGCCATATCGGTGCGAGGCGGAGTTCACGGGACCTCGACCGGGCGTCCTGCCATATCGAGACGAGTCCCGGATGAACTTGCAGACTGGACCTCGACCGGGCGTTCTGCCATATCGGTGCGAGGCGGAGTTCACGGGACCTCGACCGGGCGTCCTGCCATATCGAGACGAGTCCCGGATGAACTTGCAGACTGGACCTCGACCGGGCGTTCTGCCATATCGGTGCGAGACGGAGTTCACGGGACCTCGACCGGGCGTCCTGCCATATCGAGACGAGGCCCGGAGATGCTAGCCTGCGGGAGGGCCTGTTGGTGCGTGGACTAAGCCAACAAGTATCCCGGAGAGTGTTACGGCCGTACCGAGGCATTGGTTAACACTTGCTAGTTCTTCTCAGCTTTTGTTGGTTAAGCGTTGAGGTAATGTGCATGTTTGTTAGCATGCGGGGAGACTTGTTCTGTGTTAGAGAAACAATCTGCCCGGTGGAGTGGCGTTGAGATAACGAGTCTCGCCATGTATCCCCAAATGTATCACAGTTCAGTGTGATGCAGGGTTTTTATCCTACTGGACAAGAGTACATGGGTTAGATGTAAGCTCGCCCGGGTTTATAAAGTCCATGCGTTTAGAAGCCTTGAGTTGTTGTTGTTGGCTCGTTCCTGCCCGTAGGCGAAAGAAGGTGACAGCCGGTAGAATGCTTTGGAGTGGGTTAAATGTCACACGGCCGGTGGAATGCCATAGTGCTGGGCGGATCTCGACCGGGCGACATGCCATATCGAGACGAGTCCCCCAGTGATATGCAACGAAGATGGTGCTAGAAGGAGGGCTCATACCTGAATAGATGCTCTCGAAGTGGTTGGAAAATCACAACCGGTGGGAGGTCTTCAAGATATACAATGAAGAAGCCATGCAGCCGGTTGAATGATCGTAACCGCGAACTGCCATGGTGCCGGATTGATTCAGAGTTGACTTTCTGGGGAAGCAAGGGGAGTAGACGCCTCGTTGTTCGCTCCTATCTCCCTAATTGCCGCTTGTAAGTGGGACAGGTGGCGAACATGCGATGAAGGGGAGAGCCCATCAGTCCCATCAGTTATGATGGATGGGATCTCTTATCCATGCTAGGACATGTGTCGGCAGGGAGCGGTCTGAGATGGAGGGAATCCACGGCTGGGGTTGCCTTATTTTTCTTGTTGCCCTATTTATTGTCCCCTCTGCTCTCCTCCTGCCGCACTTTGCCTACCCTTTGCCCTCTGCTCTCTTCCTCCACCTTGCTGCAGATCTGAATTATTTTGTGTTAGGGTTATGGCGTCTGGGAGATCTGCGTATTATGGTGGCGCAAGCCGCGGGCCCAGAAGACATGAGCTGCTGGATGGTGATAGGGTGATTTTCTGTGATGAGCCAATCAGAAGCATGGATGAAAGAGAGATTAGGGAGTTTCGGGCGAAGTGGGACATCGACTCTTCTATTAAACTTCGAGGCCTGCGTCCCGGGGAACTGGCCTGTAACCCGGAACCGGGCAGGGTTGCCGTTTTCGACGATCAGTTCCGACACGGACTATCGCTGCCGCTGCCGGGATTTGTTCAGTACATGCTGAGCTCACTAAGGCTTTCCCCGGCCCAGCTTCCGAGCAACCAGTGGAGGCAGTTGCTTGGGCTTGGGTGCCTGTTCAGTCTGAGCTATATTGACTGGCCCAATTTTAATGAATTTCGGGCGCTGTACAAGATCTCCTATTGCAGAAAGGCCCAGTGCAGCGGTTGTGTGAATTTTGCGGCGCGGGAATATGGTCCTGCCATCACGCATCTGCCGTCGTCGGTTTCAGATGTCTGGAGGAGGTCGGTAGTGCTGGCCGGTGGGAAGTGGCAGCGTACTTGGAGGGGCTATCAGGTGCCCGGGGCTTATCAATTGATCGGGGACCAATCGTTCCGGCTGGAGGACTTGGAGAAGCAACGGTTATACCGGTTGTTTGCTGGCTGGGACCATCTGAGCCGGAGCTCCTATAATTTCATCCGATGGAACGTGCTGGAGATATGCGAGATGGGGAGAAAACCTGGTAAGGTGTCTTGCACTTCGCTTTTGTATGGTTGCTTGTATTCTAACCGCTCGACTTATCGGTTTGCAGCTAATGCCCCCCGGCTCGCGCTTAAAATTGAGGAGACTATCGAACCGGATGAAGAGCTTGTAGCCTCGAGATTGATGGAGACGGGGGAGGCGGCCGCGAAGACCGTTATTGATACGGCTACCCAGAAACGCAGGAAGCATGACAGGCCGGTGTCGCTCGTGTTTTCGGACGCTCACTATGGAAGGCGACCGGGCGGTGAGAATAACTCTCCGCTCTTTATTCGGGAAGGGCGGTCTGTGGGACTTTCGGGTCCAGAACCTGTGGCGCGACCGATGGCGGTACGGACCTCTCGGGAGAGGGAAACGGCAGAAATGTTCGGGCACCGCCGAAGCAGCCATGATGAAGCTCCGGCAAAGAGGGCAAGGGCGCTTGACGCCGGGGCGTCGAGTTCGGCTGGGCCGATAGAGCGGGCGGTGGCTCCGGCCGTGGAGGTGGGTGGTCGAAGGATTCAGGTGCCGGAAGCCAGTCGCAGTTCCGGTGGTGGAATTGGTAGATTCGTGGTCGCTACCATCGAAACCTTGAGACTTGACCGGGAGGACCTTGGGACTGGACAATCGGGCGAGAGCAGGACGAAGCCCGTGGAACTAGCTGTTCGGGTAAGTGTTTTTGTGCTTCCTTTTCTCTTGGAGTGATACGAGCTGATGTTCCTTTGTTTACCTTTGGCAGCTGGTTCACAGCCTTTATGCTGCGGAGCCCAGAGGGGAGGCTGCTGCGGTTTTGGAGAGGCGGGTGGAGGAGCTGAGCGTGCGGGTGGACGTGGCGGAGGCCAAGCTTGCGGAGGAAAGAGAGGAGGTTGGTCGGTTGAGCACCGAGCTCGTGCGGGAGAAAGAACTAACCGGTCGGTTGCACCATGAACCCTCGCAGGAGAAGGAAGAGGCCGATCGGCAGGCTGCTGCTCGGGAAGGGAGGGTCGCTGAGCTGGAGACGAGGGTTTTGGAGCTGCAGACCCAGGCTGTTGCCCGGGAAGGGAGAATTGCGGAGCTGGAGGCGAAGGTTTTGGAGCTCCAGAGCCAGGTTACAGTAGTCGCCCAAGGAAGGGAAAAGCTCACGGAATCCCAGCTTGCTGAAGTGGCCGATAAGGCTGTCGACGACTTCCGGGAGTCGGTGGAGCTTGAGGAGATGCTGGATGAGGCCCGGGTGAAGGGCATTAGTGATGCTTATCTGGAGTGGAGGGAGAAAGGATGGCTTGATGCCGAGCAGATGGAGGCTGATATAGCCCTAACCGAGATGGTGGAGCAGGAGCAAGCTCTAAAAAGTGGTGGGCCAGGGATTGGGTGCTCCGGGAGCGGTAGCTAGCTGTTTACCTTGTACATGCACATCTTGTAACTGCTGTAGTTTATTCTTTAATGCCGTAACTGCGTATTGCAATATTGATGCTAAATACACTGTTGTCGCTCTGTGACCGCTAATTGTTTCTGCCTAAACCCGGGGGCCTGGTAGATACACGATGAATCCAACTTGATCTCCTGCAATCCTGCTCACTAAGGGGAATACCGGGCGGGCCGGTCTTCTCCTCTCCGATGCCTAAGTTAGTATAGTTGGAATATATATAACCAAGACACGTATGTAAGCGGGGAGAGAGATAAGTTACCTATTAAAGAGGGTAGTTGGGGCCCTTATATAGGTGGTTGGGGGTGAGGGCTGGCCTCACCCTTCGATGTGGGACTGGTTCCCTTCTGTTTGTACATTCTGGTGCCCTCTTTGGCAGGCTGGCGCCCCCGGCCCCAGGGTCCCTGGAGGCAGGATAGAGTGCTGGACCCCGAGGCCGGGTGCTGGTGATCCGGTCCCGGACCCTGGGGCCGGGCCCTGGTGCACTTGCTGCGGGTCTGTGGGCCTGCTGTAGCCTCTCTGCGGCTACTGTCAACAACCACGTTCTTATCAAATTATGTCCTTTATTATGATGTTGATCAATTATATATTTATTGCGATACCCGAGATTTTTAATCTCAAATTCTATCACAATTAAGAACTAATCAGTACATATTTTTAGGTGTCGAGTTTGTAGTTTAATAAGCCGATATTAAACTACATATCATCATAAACGCGGAAGTATTCACGGAATATTTTTCCGATGCTCGGTTTTATTTTTACGAATTAACAAAGCTTTTACAAGTTTTAAATCAATTTTCATGTTTTTATTCAAATTACTTTTACGCTTTAAATCTTTAGCCATTAGATCTTCACCGACTTTCTTCTTTAAAACCCACAAGCCACCTGACATTCTTCATTCTCACTTCTTCCTCCAGCCGACACCACACCACCTCTTTCTCCCCTCGTTCGTTCTCGCTTTCTCTCTCTCCACCGAAACTAAGCGGAGCTTCTCCTCTGCACAGAGCCGCCATCCGACGAAATCCATCACATGCAATCTGATATTATTCTTCCCCTCGTTTTCCCCTTCAAGACCATACATGTAGATTTCACAGATAACCCCGCTAAGGGACGTGTGAGTATGCATGGGAGCGTGTGAGCATGCATGGGAGACATGGGTGTGGCTCATGCTAGTTGCTATGATATTTATGTAGGGGTACTATACATAAATATAAAACCAGGATGAAAGAAGTTGTTTAATTAGACTGATGGAAGTTGTCATGTCAAAGCACCAGTATAACCCCCTACATCCTCCAGCTTTTTTCATCAACTATCTACCACTGCCATACTGACATACTGTGCAAGCTTTTGAACCAAGCGTCATGTCGTTCGGTCGTTCCTATATACTCGATTCTCCCGACAAACCAAGCCACCACATCCTCTGATTTCTCCAGAATCGAGGAGAGTTTGGGTAATGGATTTGTCATAAATATCCTCGGTATCTTACTTTAACAGAATAATTTTACTGATAACGATCGTTAAGTTTACATTTACAGTAGTGCCCTTTTTTTTTTTAATTTGGTGGACAAAGAAGAAGATATAATGCAATAGTCAGTCACAACCATCAACAGTGAGAACAATGAATGTCCCCGACAGTGGCAGAGTATTCTTTGATGTAGACTGACAGGTTCTGCTGGTAAGATTTGTTTTATAGATCAATTTCCTGTATCCAAGTTCTGGCATTCTAGGACTAAACCTGATACAGACGACTCATCTCTCTCCCTCTACCCAAATGCATAAAAGTACTAAAATGAAGAAAGGACAGACGATAAGGAAGGACTCATGGATGCCATTCTGGTAAAAAAAAAGGTAAACCACCAACAAGAACACAGTAGCATCAACACCAACATCAAATGCACGCACAATTTTTGGTCTTTTTTCTTTTTATTTTATTCATTGAAATGCTTTCCACCTATGGAGAAGAAGAAACAAACTGTCTGGGTATCCTAAAGAGATCCACTCCTTCAAACGGAGAAGTCCACTCCCCGGAACCAGCAGCTGATGCATCAGCATTCCCACCTCCATCCTGCAAACCCACAAGGGTAACACCATTCATGTTCGCAGAAGCCGGTCTCATTGCAGATTGAGCACCTAAACCAGTACTTTTTGAATCATAAAAGTTGGTATTGCTCTTCATAGCAGAAGGCATCCCTGTCCACAACCCGTTGGGTCTTGTAGAGGGCGTCACACCTCTATCCAAACTCCAGTCTATGTTGGTGTAATCTAAGTGCCTATATGAGCCACCACCAGCACTCCAGTCAACCGGAGAAGATTCCCCTGATGAGCCAGCTGAACCCAACCCGGAGAATAGTCCCAAGGAGGAAGCAGCAGCAAGTGTTTGAGATGCACCTGCTCTGTTCCACAAATTATTCCCTCGACTTGTTCCAGGAGAATCCCCAGGGCCACTAGGAATAAAATGCTGATGTTGCGGCTGCTGTTGCTGATGATGTTGTTGTTGTTGATACTGAAACTGATGGTACATCTGATTTGAACCCAAACTGCTAGTACTGAGGCTTGCACTGCTTGGAATCTGAGGCAAAAACCCACTGGACCTCATAAGTTCGACACTAGTAGAAGGATACCAATTGGTGGCAGTTCCAGGAGGTGATGAGCTGATGCTAGTAGCCGGAATCTGTTTCATATTGACAGATTGAGGACGCTGCATCATGATAACTGGCTCCATCATAGATCCAGGCTGAAGATTCTTTAAATCACCTCCTACAGCTACATACCGTGCCTCTGTCTTCACCGATGGAGATGATACCTGCAAAGGGGACGCCAAAGAATAGGAAACCGAAGGATTTGATCCAGCACTCGACCACCTTCTCTCAGCTGGAACTGGAGCTGGTTGGCCTTTTGCCCACTCCAACTTTGGCTGTCCTCTTTTCACAGACTGTAGAGGTTTATTTGCAGAATCTACCGGCCCTCCAACTATAGCTCCTTGTTTTGTGTAGTTAAACTCCTTATCATCCCTTCTCTGTTGTATTGAAGGAGGAAGGGTAGATTTTACTTGCGGCCTCAAGTTCTGATTAACAGTGACTGGAAGCTTGCCATTACTAGCAGTTGGAGGATCACCAGTTTCTTC
Organism: Potentilla sterilis; assembly: GCA_963682095.1. Lineage (NCBI taxonomy): Eukaryota > Viridiplantae > Streptophyta > Magnoliopsida > Rosales > Rosaceae > Potentilla > Potentilla sterilis. The sequence continues at coordinate 24,576,963 of OY821758.1, read as the reverse complement.
TGGCTTAGGTGAAATCGAAGGTGGCTCTTGCTTTGCTACTCTTAAGCTTTCAGCAGCCTTATGAAGATCACCCTCACAGGCTACAATAGCTCTTTCAACCTCCTGTTTCGAGCACTTAAACCTTGCTTCCAGATCTGCAATCTGAGCAAGCTCTTCTGATATGTCGATTTTCAAATTACTCCCACCGATGTTTTGATCTCTTGGCTTACCTGAATCTCCAGCACCTTCAAAAAGCCATGCTACTGATTCCTCTACTCGGCCTTCATTCTGTATAAGAGCCTCTGTTGCCTTGTCTTGTTCAAAACCCATTGCCACTAGCTGCTGAGCAAGTGCCTCAAGTTTTCTCGACATAAGATAACCACTACACCGTTCATGCAACTCTTGGGCTCGGCGCTCTTTCTGACGCTGATGCTTCCTCTCATTCTTCTGACGGATTTTCTCTCGCTTGTCATTGTCAGCTCCCGGTACTGTTTCTGGTTTAACAGGAGGATTATATGTTTTGTCTTTATGTTCTTCCGACTCACCAGACCAGCTACCATTATTTGAAACAGAATCATACTCAGCTCCAGCAGCCATCGAGCCCCCAGAATGGTCATCTGTTTCATCTATATTCCGAAACCGACTATTACTATGAATAGCCGCTGCAGACGACGTCGGTGACAATTCAAGGGTATGGAAAGTCCCTAGAAGTGGATTGTAGGCACTAGCCGGGATCCCACTCCCCGCATTGGCAGGCCCTGACGACGGCTTTAAAGCAGGCGCCGGGGCTTCCTTCCCCGACTTCTTGTCCTTTGATTTGGATTTCGAAGACGCTGGAGACATCTTCCCAAAATTCAAAACCAGACAAAATTGAATAATTCCTGCAGCATTTAAAATATATAATCCATCTATTCAGTACACAAAAACTCACAATTCGCAATATGTACTAAACCCTAAAGCATTCTATAAATCACCATTTCAATGCCAAACTATCTCTACTGTATATAATCGCAAACATAAACATGTGAATTGTACAATTTGAGGGTTCATTATCCAATTTCTTAAACATTTAGGCACCATTAAGACAAAAATGACAGATTCTAATGCGCAATTTAAGAACTCTGGGCCCCAAAAATAGAAAACGAAATACAAAACTGGGCGAGACAACCGAATCAAACAAACGAAACTCCTGGTTGATTCAAATCGGTATAGATATTCCGGTCATGAACAAATCTTGAATCACAGGTCAAAATCGAAAAATCAAAATCTTGACCGAAAAACAATCAACTATGCCAGAAATTCAATTCCTTCCGCCAAAACATTACAAACCCAAATCACAGAAGAGGAGAGGGAATTCAATCCCATCAACAATTAAAACAAAAGAAGAAAGAATTAGAAGAATTAAAGGCGCCTACCTCGGGTTCTGTGATCACTGTGGATCTCACGGCGGGTTCGCTTATGGGTTTTGAATTGAAATCAATGAATGCAAGAACACAGAGGCAATTTTCGTTGTTTCAAATTATTTAGGCGAATCAGGGAAGATAGAAGAGAGAAGAGAGAAGAGAGAGAGAGCGCAGCGGTTTGGAGAGAGAGAGAGAGAGGGAGATGAGTTAGGGTTCAGATTTTTGTTTTTTATTTTTCGATTTTTATTTTTCGATTTTTATTTTTTGGACGATAGTTAGGGTTAAAGAGATTTGGAGGACTTTTAAACTTTGGGAATGATTTCTCGATTTCCACGTCATCCCATTTTGCACTTTTACTTATTTCTAAAATAAAAATAAAATCTATTTAGTGTCTTTTTTTTTTTGTTACAACAAACTATGTGGTAATTACCCAAACAGATTATCAAGTAAATGTATCTAGCTGGATTTGTCCCTAAATTAGCAAACTAACCAAACTTTGACACTTATAAATTATTATCTCTTTTCCAAGTCAGAAAATGAAATACTCAACGGATCATTAAAAAACTAAAAATCTGAAACATTACGTTGGAGGAACAAAAAATAAATGAACAAGTAATAGAAGTGTACATACTAAACTTCACTGGGAGATGTAATAGACTTGTAAACATAAAACCCGAAAGGATACTAGGTTGGTACGTGATTTGGTTTTTCTTCGGTAGTGAAGTTGATCAGTGAGGTTAGGATTGTTTGGTTAGTATGATGATTATGAGATTAGTTAATAAAAATGCCCGTCTTTTATCACCTCAAGAAGAGATCAAGGCTTCATGATGAAAAAAATACTAACATGGTACAAAGACACAGACCATCTATATTCGAATTTAAGCTCACTAAAAAAAAACTCATACCAACAAGCATTCACTAATGATAATCCAATCTAATAAAAAAATGGCCTCCACATCTGTTTCTGTATAAACTCGTAGGCCTAGTAGAAACTGGTGGAGCTAGATGTGATTTCCTCCTGCAAACCTGCTAACTAAGGGAAATACCTGGCGGGCCGGTCTTCTCCTCTCCGATGCCTAAGTTAGTACTGTTGGGATAAATAGATAACTTAAGCGGGAATGATAAGCAGTAGAAGAAATCAGTTATGTGTTACCTATTAATAAGGGTAGTTGAAGTCCTTATATAGGTAGTTGAGAGTGAGGTCTAGCCTTATTCTTCGATGTGGGACTGGTTCCCTTCTGTTCGCACATAATAAGGGCAGCTCTGGTGGTCTGTTCAACAGGCTGGCATCCCCGGTTCCCGGGCCCCTGGTCACAAGGTAGACTGCTGGGTCTCGGGTCCGGGTGCTGGTGATCCTGCTCCGGGCCTCAGTCCGGCCCGGGGCATGCTGGCTGCGGGTTTGTTGGCCTGTGTAGCCCCTCTGTGGCTACTGTCAACAAGTCCCCCAAGTTCCCGGTCAAGTACAATCTTGAATGGAGACTTAATATGTCTCGCTCTTGTCCCGCAGACCCGCAGGGTTACCAACCCAACGGTGCCCAGCCCCCCAAGTCCGTATTGAAGATTGGGCTTGGCCGGGCGTTCGAGCGAGAAGAGGCGTGGTGATATGAGTACCTATTAGTGATGACGTGTGACAATTATGAGTATGTTTGCAATAATAATGGTGTTGTGCTCAAGCCATGAGTATGGAGCGGGGTGAAACCCGGATGAGTGCATAGGATGACAATGTGGCGTTGAAATCCAACATGCAATGAATATAGAGCGGGGTGAAACCCGGATAGCGCATGGGATGACAATGTGTTTTGAAATCCGCCATGCAATGAATATGGAGTGGGGTAAAACCCGGATGAGTACATGAGATGACAATGTGGCGTTGAAATCCGCCATGCAATGAATATAGAGCGGGGTAAAACCCGGATGGCGCATGGGATGACAATGTGGCGTTGAAGTCCGCCATGCAATGAATATGGAGTTGGGTGAAACCCGGATGAGTACATGGGATGACAATGTGACGTTGAAATCCGCCATGCAATGAATATGGAGCGGGGTGAAACCCGGATGAGTGCATGGGATGACAATTTGGGGACTCAACCGGTGGACTGCTATGTCGGAACGAGTCCCCGAGTAAAATTGCTGCCAACGGTGGGGCAGGCCGGGGAGTAGCCCAGTGGGGTGTTCAGTAAACTTGCTGCCAACGGTGGGGCAGGCCGGGGAGTAGCCCGGTGGTTCGGCCCAGCTTGTGTTGGAATAAGCGTGGGGTTATGTGCAGGGTTGCTAGCCTGCGAGGAGGCCTGTTGGAGCGTGGAATAAGCCAACAGGTCCACCGGTGGGTGTTGCGGCCATGTTGAAGCACCGGTTAACACCCGCTAGTTCTTCTCAGCTTGTGTTGGAATAAGCGTGAGGTTGTGCAGGGTTTCTAGCCTGCGGGGAGATTTGTTCTGTGTTAGAGAAACAATCTGCCTGGTGGGGTGGCGTGGAGATAACAAGTCTCGCCATGGATCCTCATATTTATCACAGTTCAGTATGATGCAGGGTTTTTAGCTTGCTGGAAGAGTTTGCCTGTGTTAGAGGTAAAATCTCCCGGGTTTATAAAGCCCATGTGTTTGAAGCCTTGAGTTGTTGCTGGCTTGTCCTTGCCCGTAGGGCGAAGGAAAGTGATTAAACCGGTGGAATGCATTAGAGCCGGTTGAATGGTACATAACCGGTGGAATGCCTTGGAGCCGGTTGAATGCTACATAACCGGTGGAATGCCTTTTCTTGATTCGAGGTTGGCTCTTGGGGAAGTGGGGGGGCTGGACGCCTCGGTTCTCGCCCCTATCTCCCTTAACTGCTGCTTGTAGACGGGACAAGTGGCTGACATGCATTTAAGGAGAGAGCCCGTCAGTCCCATCAGTTATGATGGCGTGGGAACTTTATCGATGCTGGGACACGTGTCAGTAGGGAGCGATCTGAGATGGAGGGCCTGGATCCGCAGACATTTGAGTTGCCCCGATTGAGTATTTTGGGGGGATTACAGGGGTGCCTAGGGCATCGGACCCGTCTATAAAAGGCCTCCTTTGTCTTCATTGTTTGCCCTTTTTGCTCTTGGCTTAGAGAGAAGAAGAGAAAGTTGGAGAGGAATCCGGCGAAAGCTCTGTGACGGAACCCTCGCGCTATCCGTGCCTCAGGCATTCTAGTTCTTGCCTACGATTGCTCGGTGTTTCCCCAGGACTGACTTTCCTCGGTTGTGCATAGTAATCGGTAAGTTCCGCCTCCTTTGTTTCCATTTTTTCTTTGTTGGTTCTTGTTTTGCGGGGGTTTTCTTTTCCCGAGGGATCCCTGTCGCAACGGATGAGTTGTTTGGAGCGGGGAATCTACGGCAGATTTGGGGAGCAGCCGCAGAGGGCGCTGTTTTAGCTTGTGGCTGACCAGCGGTGGGGTTTTTGTTTTCCTCCCCTAGGTTAAATGGCTTCTGGGAGCTCTGATGGGACTTCTGAGTCGGCCGGCGGGCGTCCTGTGGTGGACGATTAGGAGAGATTGGAGGATTGGCTTGCTTCGGTTTCCCCAGAGTCCGAAGCCGCTGACCGCTCCCCGGGCTCCCGGGGCGAGGTCTCCTCGTCCGGGTCTCTGGGGCATGAGAGCATCCGGCACGGGGTACGTTTTCCTGGTGGCTTGCCCATGAGTTACACGATTGGGGATGGGGAAGGGGCTGTGGTGTGTGATGAACCGGAGGGTACTGTGAGTCCTGCAGAGATTGCCGTTTTCCGGGAAACGTGGAACATCCCGGATGAAGTGAAGTTACGGCCGCTGAACCCCGGAGAATCGGCTTGTAACCCGGAGGAGGGTTGGGTTGCTGTTCACGGAGACCAATTTCGTCATGGGTTCTCCCTTCCGCTGCCAGACATTGTGCAGTACATGCTCAGCGCTCTGCACGTGTCTCCTGCGCAGCTTCCCGGAAACCAATGGAGGCAACTGCTGAGCCTTGGCTGTCTGTTCGAGCTGTCCGGGATGAGCATGCCGACGGTGAACGAGTTCCGGGCGTTGTACCGATTGTCCTTCTCGAAAAATAAGGGGTGTCGGGGTTGTCTCACTTTTAGCGCCCGACACTTTCGGCCTTTCGTCACCCACCTGCCTTCCTGGATGGACAATAACTGGAGGAAGAAGGTGGTGATGGCAGGGGGGAAGTGGCAGAAAAGGAGGAGGATGTACCAGGTTCCTGGTGCCTTCCAGCCCCTTGGTGACCAATCCTACGTCCTGTCCGAGTTGGAGCGGGATAGGATTGCCACGATATTCGGATGCTGGGACAGTCTTGAGCAAAGCTCCTACAACTTCATTCGGCGGGAGGTGTTGGAGTACTGCTGTCTCGGGCGGGATCCCGGTGCGTAGCAAGGTTTTAATAGTGACGTTCCCGTTGACTGAATTGATACTAACCCTTTGTTTGTTCTGTAGGTGCATCTTCCCGGACTGTCGTCAAGCCCGATAATACATTATCCATGGACGGTGAAGACCTTGTTTCGATGCTGAAGGAGAAAGGGGAGGTCGTTTCACGGACCTCGGTGGATCGGGAGTCTGGGCGGCTTACCGTCCATGCCAAACCGGTGACCATGGATCTTGCGGATGATGCCTACATCCTTAGACGCTTGAAGACTCATCCCGCAGCACCCTTTGTGAGACCCGGAAAGGGTAAGACCACCGGAGGGCCACCAAAGGTTCCTGGTGGGACGGATAGGATTCCGTATCGACCGGGGTCGGTCCCGCTTGTCACCAGGGTCTCCTTGCCTGGCGCACAATCTTCTTCACCGGTCGACCTGGGTGAGAAGAGGCGGAGGATCATGGACGTCCCGCCCTCCGCGCTAGTGACGCTGACCGGCCGGTCGTCTGGTGAAAACTTGGCGAAGCGGCTCAAGTTGACCAGTGGCGCGACGAGTCCTGCTGGGGACAAGGCCGCTGCTGCTTCAAGTTCTGCCGGTCAGCAGAGTAGCCCCGCCCCGGTGGAGGAACAGAGGAGGGGAGGTCCAGAGAGTCCCTTCGTCCGGAAGCTGGTGGAAGATGTGGCTGTCCTTGGTCTGGATAGGCCTGGGGCCGCTGGAGCCCTGTCAGGGGAGAACCGCCAGAAGAGCAAGGAGTCTGTCCTCCGGGTAAGAACTGTTTGGTGCTGCGGTACCGCTTATAAAACTTCTGCAAGGTTTCATTATTTTCTGTTGTTTAAGCGGCTCCCTGTCGTTCTGTACTCCAGCCGGACCCGAGTGAGGAGCTGCCGGAGTTAAAGAGGCAGGTGGCCGCTCTGACCGGAGCCCGTGAGCGCCTGGAGGCTGAGAAGTCCAGGCTTGAGCGGGAGAAGGTCAGACTGGAGGAGAGGGCCAAGAAGCAGGTGGCCAAGCTAGAGGGCCAGGTCCGGAGCCTCGAGGAGGAGAAGGAGCGGGCTGAGGAGGAGAGGGCCGAGCTGGAGGACAAGGTGGATGAGCTCCAGGTGGAAGCTGCCGGAGTGCGTGCCGCCACCGCTGCTGCGGTTGGAGAAGAAGACCCGGAGCTTTTCCAGCAGGTTATCCAGAAATATCACAATAGTGATCAGTTTCTGGAGCTCCTGGAGAAGGCTAGGGAGTCGGGTATCGCTGACGCGTACGTGGAGTGGGAAGAGAAGGGGTACCTGAATACCTCTCAAATGCCGAAGGCGCAGGCCGATGACGATGCTGATGGGCAATCGGCAGAGGAGCAGCCGGAAACAGAGGAGGAGCAGCCGGAGGGGGAAAGCGGACTTAAGCCATTTGAACCCATCAGGGAGGATGTGGCAGTTCCATCAGAGGAGGCCGGTGGACAGGCTAGGCCCGCTGGGGACGAAGATGTGGCTCCGTAGGCTTTTTTGTTTGCCGTCTCTTTCTTTTCTGTAAATTTGCTGGAACATACTTTTTATTTTTTATTTTTTTTTTGTTGCCTGCCTTTGATCATATATTTTAGTACCGATGGTTTATCTTGGATTTCACTCAAAATAGTTGGCATACATATCTTATAATTTTACATTGGCTGAACCGTTGGTATGCCAAACTGATTGTGTTTGAAATTTCTAGCACCTAACCCTTCACTGGGTCCGAGCGTGCTTACCAGCCCTGGTCCTGGTCCCGGTCGGGATCTGCCCTTCTTTCCCATATATACAGTTGAAGCTGACCGCTGTTAATCAACCCCTCCACCGCTGTCTTGAGGATGAAACAACTGTTCGTCCGATGGGTAGCTTCATCGTGGTAGGAGCAGTACATGCCTGTTCGACCCTGGGTGAGTTTCCCTTTTGGGTACCTCCTCCTTGGCGGTGGGGGAATGATGTTCCCGTTCTCGTGCAAGATGTCCTCGTATGAAGAGGTCAAAGTGGTGAAGACTTCTTGACGTTCTGCTGGCATGATCGCCAGGGGGCGTTCTTGTCGGTACTGCGCCGGTCTATGCCCGCCTTGGGGTTTGTGAGCGTAGGGTTTCTGCTGCGGTTGGTTCCCCCAATTTCTGCCGAGTCTGCTTGGTTGGGCGCTTCGGTTCTCGCCCCGCTGGCTGGCCTTGTTTTCTCGGGGGACCGGAAGGTACTCATCCCGCTTCCTCTTTAGCAGGTGATGCCCATACCTTTCATGGTCCGCCTGAGCATGCCTGATGGCCATCGCCATTAGGTCATCGTACCCTTGCGGGAGTTCCACCCGTACGGCATAGGAAAATTTCCCTGGCCGGAGTCCCTGTTTGAACGCCATCTCGGTGACGCCCTTGCCCAGGTTCCGGAACACGGTCGTCGCCGTTTGCCAGCGGTTAACGTACGTCCTTAGCTCCTCGCCTTGCGCCTGCCTGCAATTGAAGAGGACCGTCGATGTCCGGGCTCCTTCGACCCGGAGGATGAAACGGCCGACAAACCGATCGGCCAGTTGCTCAAATGCCTCGATGGAGTTCGCCGGGAGCTCATAGAACCAACTGAGCGCCTCTCCAGACAGGGTTTCCTGGAAGATGTTGTAGCACACAGCATCGGAGTAGCCCTTGGCGCATGTTTGGGACCGGAAGCTATCCAAATGTTGATATGGGCAGCCGGATCCTGAGTACGTTAGCTTCAGGGATTTTTGGTTACCAGACCTGCCTGATTCCAGGACCAGGTGCGAAAAGGGACCCGTGCGTTCGTTGAATCGCGCGCCTTCCAACGGTCGCGCCGCCCTTCTTTCGTTGGCCTCCATTTGGGCCTTTAGATCCGACACAGAGTCGCTGAGTACCTGTAGTGCCCGGGCGGTCGGGGTCATGACTTCATCCTCGAATGAAGCGTGTGATTGCCGGGGTGTCGGCGTGCTCTTTGGCAGGGCCGTGCCGCCCGGGGACTCCGCCCGCTTGGGGTTGCTGGGCCTTCCGCCCGATGACTGTCCCGCCTCAAGGTGCTGAGATCGGCATGGTGTGGGTACATGTGCCCTCGTCATAGCGGCGTTGCGCTGCTGTCCTCTTTCCAGGGCAGCTACCAGGGCGGCGTTTACCGTCTCCATTTCTTTATACCGGGCGTCAGATTTTGCTCTATCTCGGTCGCTCTCCGCGCGCAGGCGATCGACTTCTGCCCTCATTGCTTCTATCTCCCCCACCGTGTCGTGCCGGTTGGGGCTATATGCGGTGTCCCGGTCGCTGTCACCAAGCAGACTCTCCTCCTGGTCGCTCGGGTCGTCCGAGAATGTCGGCGAAAGACCCTGGTGTGTTAATTGGTCGCCTTTCGCTGGGCCTTTCCCGCGCGCGCTATCGGTGCCTGCCCCCGGCGTGCCGCTTGGCCCCTGATAGCCGTCGTCATTCCGGTTGTCTTGGCCGGGGTGTTGCTCTCGTGCAGCGACCGGGGTAGTGATGAGCACCTGCTCCTGTATGACCCACTGGTCTTCTTGGGCATTCCTTTCCCGCCCTGCTTCCGAACTTTCTGCCATTTTTTTTATAGTGCTTACGTGACTTTTATAAGCTTCCCACAGACGGCGCCAATTGTTTATGTATAAACCCGTAGGCCTAGTAGAAACGGGTGGATCTACATGTGATTTCCTCCTGCAAACCTGCTAACTAAGGGAAATACCGGGCGGGCCGGTCTTCTCCTCTCCGATGCCTAAGTTAGTACTGTTGGGATAAATAGATAACTTAAGCGGGAATGATAAGCAGTAGAAGAAATCAGTTATGTGTTACCTATTAATGAAGGTAGTTGAGGTCCTTATATAGGTGGTTGAGAGTGAGGTCTGGCCTTATTCTTCGATGTGAGACTGGTTCCATTCTGTTCGCACATAATAAGGGTAGCTCTGGTAGTCTGTTCAACAGGCTGGCATCCCCGGTTCCCGGGCCCCTGGTCACAAGGTAGACTGCTGGGCCTCGGGTCCGGGAGCTGGTGATCCTGCTCCGGGCCTCAGTCCGGCCCGGGGCATGCTGGCTGCGGGCCTGTGTAGCCCCTATGTGGCTACTGTCAACAACATCTATTACATACCATTAATTGTGGTAGTGTTTAGTCTAGAGACTAGACAACCATTTGCACTCTCTGATTCTAATCGTTTTTTTTTTGTTCACCACACAAACTATTAAATTATTGAAATACACAAAACACTCTGATACAAAATTACACTAAAAGACAATAAGTTTTAAAAAATTACAATTTCTTTCTTTACATTATCTTTTACTTTACATAATATGCACTTAAACCTAAAAAATTATATTAGATTTCCTTTAAGCGGTTATAACTCCCTCTATTCATAATTCAATCAGGATACGTTTGCTAACTTAGAATGGAATTGAGAATGGTGGAATCAATTCCAGGATGAAAGAATTCCAACGTTAACTAACACATCAAGAAATTGGAATGGGTGTGGGTCCCACCTCCATTTCAAGAATCGATTCCTGACAAACCTCTAACTTGATACCTAAAGGGGGAGGTGGGTATCAGAATCAAGCTCAGGTATCAAGTTTTGTTACCAAAACTATCCTCATGTAATTTCAGTATCTACAACTTATTGCAATTAATATGAGTATTTTGATAGTGGTATATTAGTAATCAAATTAACAAATAGTAAATATATCAATTCCATTCCTTATCTAATTTCATGTGGTAAGTAAACAACTCAATGAAATTGAAATATCTAAATACAATTCCATTTCGTCTCTCATACATGATGAACTCGATTGAAGAAAATATTAACATATGGACAGACAAAAAGGAGCCTACTAAGCAGCCTCTACAAACCTTCCAACAACCCTTACGACCGCAGCTGCAGCCACTTCTGCACCCCTTCCGGCCGCAACAACCACATCTGCGGCCCTACCTGGCGCAGCAGCAGCCACATTTGTGTGCCTACCCGGGGCACCAGCAGCTACATCTGTGTGCCTACCCGCCGTAGCAGCAGCCACATCTCCAGGCCTACCAGCCTCAGTTGTAGACACATCTGTAGGCCTTCATGCCGCAGCAGCAACCATATCTGCAGACATACCAGCCACAGTTACAGGCCTTCCCGCCGCAATAACAGCCTCAAGGATTTACACTTAATCTATGAGACCTTCTCATTCTACTTAACAAATAAAAATAAAAAAATAAAAAAACATCTGGCAGTATCAGTTCATCTTCTATATGTGAGTTTGAAAGCAACTGTTTGGAGCATGACGATGAGATAACTATTTTTTATGGAAACCATATATATAATTAGCAGGTCTGACTTTAAGTTCATCTTCTATATATGTCTCACGCCCCTTCTTTGTTTCGTGGTCTGGTTTGGAAAGGGTTTAAAGAGTGTGTTCTTGTACTTTTTAGGATATCAATGTGATCAAACTAATTTTTTTTAAAAAGATTTTTTTTACTTAATTAAATTATGCTCATTGATATACTATCATGCCATTTAATTTTGTGTTTACAAATCATTCTTACTTGTAGCAATAGTAGTTGGCTAGTTGCACGATCGTAAAAAAAAAAAAAAAAAAAAAAAAAAAAAAAAAAAAAGGTGCATAATTTTTTATTTTTTTTTAATCAGAAGTCAATAAACTTTTATTCAGCAAGCAGTATAAAGATAACACACCCATAGGGCCGACAAAAAGAGCTATCTCTCATGACTCACCAACCTATGTCTAGGCAAAAGAATCACCAATACACCCACCTTTTCAATCAGCTTGAAGCACAAAATTTCAGTGAAAGAATACTTAGAAGCAAGATTAAAGATAACAACCAAATATTCTAAACACTGTGACCAGATTCAAATTAATCCAACTTAGATCACAAAGCTCTGTCGAAGTTGATGGATCTATAGATTTCCGGACAGATCCGTCCTACGTTGCCGAAACGTCCATAACTCACTCAATATGGTAGCTATGATCAAACGGTCAGTGTCTCTGGAAATTAGACACATAGGCCTTTCCATCGGTATAAAATATACTATTTTTGAATGAGTGAGCTATAATTTATAGGTCATGCAATATCAAAGCTTGTATGACTCATAAGATCCAATAACAAGAATTGGAATGAGGTATTCTCATTGAATCTGACTCAACTTCTTCTCTAGAATGATTCATTAGAGGAAATACACAAGTAATTGTTATCATTCTCATATATCCAAGTGATAACATATGGCAATTAGGTTTTGAAAAACACAGCAAGATTCGATTTGGTACGATGAGGACATTTGATTCCGAAATCAAATTAGAATCCATAACAGGGTATTTGTCCCCTTCCAACAACACTATTTTCTCTCCCATGTTTTGCCGCTCCAACACCAAACTCCGACCCCCGACAAAAGCATCCTTCCCAGCCGAGGTCCCAGCCCTGTGTTCTGCCTCCAGACTAGTCTCTGCCTCTGAATTAGAAGGCACAGTCCCATTTGTCTCTGGTATCACCAGCTTGCCCCCCTCACTGAGACTCAAAGCAGCAAACGCCGTATAGGAATCCATTCTGATCCGATCCGTACGTTCCTGCAGCAGAACTTTGTCACAGCTCATTGCATCATGTAAGAACATGCCACAATCGCGACAGAATCCGCACACCTTTTCATAGAACAATTCAAGTTCCACAGAAACAGACGAGGAAAAATCAAATTGCATTCGTGTGCGAATGCGGCAACGAACATCAAACTCCAATTTGATTCTTTGAATAGGTTCCTTTCGATTCAGAGCTGCATAGTCAAGATCCTAGATGCGGCTGAGATACCCACCAATCGCCATTAACGCTGGTTTGTTCCGAAGTTTCAGAGGGAGACCCCGAATATCAACCCAGGCCTCAATCGATATCAGAGGGACCTCCTCAGCCGGTCCTTCTCCATCGTATTCATTCAACACCAACATGGTGTTCTTGTAGAACCACAGCCCACCCTTTAGAGCCTTCTTCTGGTCCGACTTGTTGTCGAATTGGAAGAGAAATCAATCACCAACCTCATGAATTGACAATCCTCTCTTCATCCTCCAAATCGTTGGGATCGTCCCTTTTAATCCCAGGAATCGATGGTGTTGGCCGAGGAGACGTCCAACCAGGTACACATGGCGGTCAAGCAACGCCGCCTGTCCAGCCGCCCCAAGGTCGACTCGCGCCGAATCGAACTGCCTGGAGGATGAAGAGAGCATCAATCCTAATGGGTGTCATCCGCAGAGCATCAATCCTACGCCCTGTCATCTCTGCTTTGGTATTGGTCCTGCTGTTTGGAATAGTTTGGAAGAATTTGTCCGACAACCCGCTAGGCTACGACGGCGCTAGGGGGATGCGAAGATTTGGGGAGGGTTTCTGGCAACTCTACTAGGCGGCGGCACTAGAGAGAGAGGAGAATAGGGTTTTTTTTTATCTCTACAATTGCATGAACTTTCTTAGTAGAGATTATTAAGATAATCTGAAATAAAAAAGTGGCAAATAGGTTAACAAAATAAGTTTAAAGTTGAAAAAAGCGAACAAAGTATTACTAAAAAAGGGTATTTTAGGTATTGAAATGGGGTGAACAAAGTAAATTTGAAAGAAAAAAATTAAAATTAGGGTGTAAAAAGAATGTGGGGTGAACATAGTAGATTGTGGGCTGACAATAGCGGCACCCAAAACCAAAATAGATAGATATTCAGCAACGTCACTAATAAATAAGAACCTTTTTTTTTTAGATAAAGACGACATAAATTTTTATTGAGCTACTGAGTACAATGGAGAGCAACCAAATCGCTCACTTTTGGAGGGATTACATCATTCCAAACACATACAAAATTAGTACTAAAAGCAAACGCAACCAGAACATGAGCTGCAGCATTTGCCATTCTCGCAACATAAGAAATAGAAATCTCTGGACTAATCATACTTCTAATATCCTCACATAAGCCTCCCAAGTCTGTTAAATCCTCCTCAGTAGAATTGATACATTGAACCATCATCAAATAGTCAGATTCAATTTGCACCTGAGAGAAGCCAAAGCGTACCAGTAATAAGCAAATAAGAACTTATTAACCCTGTTAATACTAAAAGGGCTAATACATAAAAGCAATTATAGTCTTCATTACAATATTCAATTATAATTTACTAAATATCTAAATATCCGGTAAATCGAAGGGGACAGAAGTCATGATGATGTTTCTCAATGTTTAACTGATGAAAATTTTAAACATTGGGATAAATATATTCAAACACCACATTTAAAGCAAAATTCAAATCAGCCTCAGTTCCTAGAAATGGAGGTTAAATGATAGAGTTCCTAAAAAATTGTAAACAATAAAATACATACATCTGACTCTTTATCTGTGTACTGCATCATCCCGCAACTCCTCACTAATTTTCTAACAATGAACTCCTGAACATCATTCATTTACAGATAAAGCATGGCATGTGCTAGTAATTCTTCAATAGGCTTAAGTTTGTCACTAAGATGGAATTCATGAAATCTCTCCTTATAGTTTCAAACTCTATGGGTGTCCTTCTCGATTCTAATAGCTTTAGTTTATCGGGGATTTCCTTATACTTTTTATAGACTCTGAACCAAATAGAAGCTATTCCAACTAATTACTCGATTAGAGTTGAGTCAGTTTCATTGCTTGACAGTCACCTACTTGATAAGTTTTATCAATGATCTCAGCTTCATACATATCATGCCATGAACTTCTTGTTGAAACAATGATAAACGCTCATTGGACTACATTTAGTTATTTTTATAGTGATACAATTGTTTAGTTCGGAAATATCTTAGTGGATAATGAGTTTTAACTTTTACAACAATTGTAGCCTCGCCATAGTCAATGGGCGATGTTGTTAGTGTCAATGCGAGACCCTTAAGTAAGTTTGAAATTATGAACTTACTTTTTTCATTCTTTGCAGCACAAAAGCAGCTAAAAGATGATGATTTGTCAGCTAAGTAAGTTTTAACTTTTTTTGGGTAAGATTCACAGTTTCAATAATCTAACAAAGCATGTGTTGTTTGTTTGTCATCACACTTGAAGACTATTTCCATAACTGGATTCAAGGGACGGGGCAGGCTGAGATCAAATTGGCAAACTATATGTTGGAGAATGGTCCCTTTTTGAAAAGTATGATGATTTAATTATACTGATATTTCTTATGCAAAAGAGGACTTGTACAAGGAGTTTTCAATGTTTGCATGATAAATGCATGCAAAAAATTAACATATTTACAATTCAATGTATGGAGGGACTAACTACTATATCTATATTATCACCCAATATTGCTAACATTAACTGTGAGATGGTTGATGTTATGTCAAGATTTTATGGAAATTTCAGAATGGTGTACTTATGGCATAAGTTTAAGTAGAGAATAACAAACCTGAAAACATATTAAGTCATATTTCGAGGGGCAGCTGCTTTGAAAAAGTTTACAATGATTACCTTAATAAAACTTTACAATGAGAAAGTTTACGATGATTACTTATGGCATATGGACGCCAAAGATATACTGCACTAAGTGTATGATAAAAGTCCCCAATGAGCTTAAGATCAGTATTGAGGTTGCTTAGGATTTATTTAGATTATAAACTTACTGAGCTACCATTGTTTTAGACAATCAAAAAGGAGAGAATCAATTAGGGCAGCTGTCGAGCCCTATGATACCGCGCATGCACTAACCACCTAATAGGCTTGAGGGGTAGGGAAAAGTTTTCAAGCTAAAGGGTTCTGTTTTTGATAAAATGATTTTTTTTAAGCTCTTTTTCTTTTTGGATACACTGAATCATCTAAAATCAACTGCATTGTCTTTCTATATTATGATTATAGTTAAAAAGAGGCTGCTTTGTTTAATTTCTGTGATGTCAATAATCAACCTTTTTATATACATCCCAAGCTTTGTTTTCATATCTTAATCTACATGCAATCGCTCATTTGCATCTTTGAAAGTTTGTCAAGTTTGTTGTTATAAATGCTGCTTGTGAAAGTTTAATTATAGATTTGCATGTTATTATTTGGAAGCGGATAACTTATGGCATAAAAAAGAGTACGTTGTTGTTTCTGCAAGAATGTCTTCGAGCATCTAAATGATGATATTGATGGAACGGTACAAACAATTACAAAAGTTTTGTGCAAGTCAGTTTTATTTTCCTTTTTTGAGAAAAGTACATGATGGTGTTGATGGTGTTTTTTTTTATAAAAAAAAATTGATTTTACTCATGATTTATTCATTTACAGTAATCGATTTGTAAAACACGCTTGATTCAAAATTATTTAAACAATATGAAGAGCTATATCAACCTAAAGCCTTTGCATATCAGTAACCAACTTTTTTTTTTCCTTTTTTTTTTAGTAACCCACTTAAAGTTAATATCATTCAAATGATTAACCAAGGCTACAAAATGGATGGACATGTATCAATGATTAATACAAATGCATCATAGTGCATGAATAATGTACCAGTTAAAAGCCTATATGCATTTAGCATACATAAGAATATCACTTTACAGAACTGTTCATTGTTAAAAACCTATTGATTTTTTTGAATTGATATGTTAAAAGTCTATTGGTATTCTTATGCATTATGTGAAAAGGTATAACTGAAAACAAATGAAAAATCATCTGACATTGCAGTTTGATTGGCAAAGAATTTTTACGGTTTATAATTTTTGGCTGAAACATCATAGGAGGGAAAAGTTTATAAAAGTTTATGATGGACTCTATATTGGAGGTGTGAAGAATAAGAGGATAGAAAATAAGATTGATCACTTACCTTTAGAGTTTAAGAATTTTGTCTTAAGCGTGTATTATGAATAAGACTACAATGATGATGCTTATTCACTGTTGGAATTCGCGAAGAATGTGTATATGCGTGCTCAGTGGATGTGTCTATATGAGAAAGAGAGAGCTATCACTTCAGTCTTACCAGAGCTAATGTTGCATATCTTCACCTATTATCAACTTACCAAGACTGATGTGCAAGAGTTTTTTAACTATCCTGATGTTGAGTCACGTGTGAAAAGCCGTATTATAACTAGCTTAGGGATTACTACAGGAGGAAGAGGCAGTGAACTGATTGAAGGGAGAATTAACAGTAACAAGTTTGATATGTTGGGTGAAGAGGGGAGAGGGGAGTGAGGATAGTGGTGGAGAGGGGAGTGGTGATAACAACATAGTTCACATATCAATTAGTGGTGTTGGTTGTGTTGGTCGTGGTGGTGATGTTGACACATTAGTCAGTGGTGTTTCTCATCTAGGTATTGATCGTGGTACTGACAATGGTTTTAGTTGTGGTGATAGTGGTGGATCAAGTGATGTTCTTCCACCCCTAAACTTTGCCAGTGTCCAACAAATGGGCAGAAGGAACATTAATTACGGGGGTGGAGGCGGCGGCAGCGGCTGTGATGTGCAACTCAAGAAGGGAAAAAGAAAAGAGGAAGACAAAGCATGGTGTTGTTTTGTATATGCGGAATATAAGGATGAAGAAAACCTACCACACAAACACGAGGAAAGCCTATGACCAAGCTGTTGTTGCAGCAAATGAATCTGGAATGAATGTTTGCAGTTCAAGCTTTTACAAAATTAACAGTGTAGTTGACTTAAAGACTTCACAGTTTATATTGAAACACAAAGATTTTTTTAACTAAATGGTTAGGTGGACCTAGTACTATACATAACTAAAACATTGATCACCTTCTTCCCAATGAAAACTAAATCACATCTTATTATCTCTATATATTTCAAATTCTCAATGCCAGGAGAGTTCCTCATATTCATTTCATTCCTTTCGTTCGTGTACGTAAAGGTATATAAGTATCTCTTTGTTTAGATGAGGGAATTTTTTTTTAAAAAAAATGTGGACTGTGTAATGAAGAACAATATTGTGCTACACGTTGTGCATGCTCACACAGCCACATGTTTGGTAAATCTGTCTAGTACTAACTCGATACTCTAAATCTCAATCCATGAATAAATTTATAAACGGGTATAAACTAGCATAGACTAAAGATTTTGAAAATATCCTAGCACATATATGAAATATTTCCTCCACGAGTCAGCCCATATGTAAAATATATGCTCAAATCGTATTTTATCAATTCTTCAAAATTGAAACTCTATCAAAATCAATGTCCAACATAGAAAAAGTCAAACACAACCTTTGTGGCATTGGAAAGACCCTGGAAAAGACAAACTCGGTACGTTCTTATGTTAGTTGTCCTCCATAAAGGTCCATGAATCTTTGGTTGTAGTGTATTTTGCTATTTCTTATAAACCTTAACTCTTCCGATCAAGCTACATTGATCGATAACATACTTAGTTTGCTGGTCTTTGCTACGGAGATCCTCCAATTATGTATACCCTAGAATTCTCAACCACGATCCATCGGTGGTCTCCTCTATCCTTATTAATTTACTTGCAATTGCAATTGACCTCGCTACTCCATTCTCACCAGTCATTCTTTTCGTGAAGACTCCATAGTAATCAGTCCAATACATTCCGCCTTATTTTAGAAGAGTGTGTAGATGATCATATGCCTGATAGGAAAATAAAACAGTTCTTTCACATGTTTGAGTAAAAAATGACAATATATTGACTTCAACTGCTCCACATCAGTAATGGTCGAAGCTTTGGTACGGACACTGCAACACAAAATGTGATTTGCTTGCAGCTTTCTTGTTTGCTCTAAATATAGAGGTTAATTAAGCATTTATTTCACAATTATAAGAATAGTAGCCCAACCAATTTCCAAATTAGTATGTATTCTTTTATTTATTAAATTGGCCAATCATCAATAATCATTCTCAACATCTCCTTGGTAAGATAAATAATTTTGATTTAGTCAATAGAAACATAGGTAGATATCAATAGGATAGAAGAACAAAATGATTGATCATCTTCTCTTCGCACTAGTTAAAGAAAACATGATTTTTTTTTCTTTAAAATTTGTTTTACGTACTAAGAGATACTTTAGCCCTAACTCCGACCCCGACGGTAGATGCATATAAAACTGAATGTTGAGCATATTATTTCTTTATATATCAAATCTTATTGTTTGTCTTGTTATTTTATGAGGACCACTTCCTATTAACCCTATGTTCAAAGTTTCCCAAATTGTACCTGCGAATGCAGCTTAGAGAGAACTAGATTAGACGAGCATGCATGAATTCACGTCTCTCTTTATTTTTAGATTTTGCAAAACTATCTTATGCGTAATAAGCAAACAGATTGTATTTACACTAATTCAACTATTATCTCTTTTGTTTGGGCCTAGTAGGAACTCCAAAACTCAGAAAACCAAACTAATCTAAATTATAACAGTCGATTTGGACTTGTTTTAAGTACAAAAAAAAAGTCCGGCTTTGAACTAATTTGGACATGTTTTCTCACTACAATGGAAATAGTTAGCCAAAAGTTTTGTGTTTCAGTTAGGTTATAGTCAGATAGCTAGAGAGAGCAATGAGAGACTAAGAGAGATCAACCTACTTGGTTTCTCACTTAGTTTTCTATTGTAGATCTATAAGTCAGTCTTATGTGTATCGATCTTGGTTCAGTTGATTTCCAGAATTATCTATACCATCAAAAGTGTGTGATGTTTTACATTTTTAATCTATGAGCAATTCAATTTTCTATATTACTTTATTGTCACCTAATATTTTCACTTTTCTTCTGTTAACACGTCAATTTTCTTTGCTAAAATACTGTCTCTTAAAACCACTCGCAAAGTATGGCTGTCTCCAAACCACTCAACCATGGACAAGACTGGAGGACAGAATCACTGAAAGCCGCAACACCCTTAGCCACCTCCTAACATTGGCTTTAAGTTTTCATAAATTTTTCTTCTAAAAGACTATATATTACATTGTCTTTTATTGCTTAAAAAACTATTCTTCACTTCCTACTTAAAGAGCTGCAACATAACAATCCTCTTTTCTTCAACAAGTGTAAGCCTTTTTTTTTCTTTCTTTTCGTCAGTTTTGTGTCCTACCAGTTGCACAGATCTAGGGATGATGCTCTTCACATGTTCTAGGGTCTCTACAACAGAAATATGCACATTTTGATCCTCATAAAAAAATACTCCATTCTCATTCTCACTATTTACACTCTCTGAAGCCGCAATCTCAGTAGCTTCACTCTATGTGTTTGCACTCTCAATAGCTACTGCAGTCTCAGTTTCATATGATGTAGAACAAACAGTTGCATGAATCAAATACTCTTGATTCATTGTATAATGATCATTCATTGTACAATGTATCAGTATTAAATAGAACAATGCACATTATTCATAAATTAAGTATTGAGTCTGTTATTAATAGTTAGTATTTATGGTTTACCTATGCCTAGAGGGGATGAATTTACAGATTAGTCCCTATAAATCAAAGTTGTACACTTGGTTTATGGTAGTTGATGAACATCATAAGTTATCTTCATTCTATCATTTCTCTCTTCCTACCACATTGATTATGTTCTCTAGAGGGCTGAGACGTTGATCTCTCCCTTTTCCTTACTTCTGCTATGCCAAGTTGGCATTAGAGCAAGGATTATCCTTATTTCAATGGTTGATAAAGAACTCATTACGCAAGATTCATTTCAAGCTTAATAGCACAAACTGTGAATCCTCAAGTTCATAACCCTAATCCACCCAACAATAATAACAATCAACAGGCTCCTAGCAACAATGACAGGCCAATTCATAAAGATGATTCTAGCGATGAAGAAGTAGAAAATGTTAAATTAAATGGAGGTACGTTTCCAACTTATTGGGAAATAAAATTTTTGTTTTACTTCTCTATGTAGTTTTGATAGTGTGAAAAGAGAGAAGCAGACGATTGTGGAGTCTTCACTTTCTTCCGTTACCACGACTTGTAATTCAACGAAAAACACAGTTCCTTTTGCAGCTGCAAGTGAATAAACCAGTGTGTGGTTTGAATTAGTTTATAGTAGAGAAGCATGGAAGCCTTCTTCTTTGGGTTGGATTAAAGTAAACCATGATGGTGCCTTTGATGATAGAAAGATGGGAGGAGTTAGAATGCTATTTTGTGTTTCAGAGGGCACTATTTTGGGTGGAGTGTGTAGTAAGCTTCATCAAGTTTCATCTACATTTGAAGTGGAGGCAGTCTCCACTTGATTGTCCACAGCTAATGTAGAGCATAATTTAGGTTCGATTATTTCTGAGACTAATTGCTTGTGTCTTCATTAAGGTATTGCAGGATACCTCAATAATGACGTTTATGCTAATCTAGCACTCTTGCCATGTTCATCTTATGTTCATGTGTACTGCGAATCCAATTCGGCAGCTGACAGATTAGCTAACAAGCTAAGTGAGCCTTGAATTCGACTTTTGCTTTTTCATGGTTCGGTTCTATTTCAAGAGAGTTGTGTGCTTTCTTAACTGCTCATTGTAACACTAAGATTTTAATGTTAAAACAAGACTGTCGTTGTGTTTTTATTTTTTGTTTTTATTTTATTTTTAAACTTGACATTTTTCAAAACTTTTATCAATCCCAATTTCTGCCACTAAATCGATAGACACCACTCCATCATATCGCGAAACGTACGTCTTCTCTCTTACCACAATCTCACTGCTTCTTTCCCAACAATAACAAACTTCGATCACCTAAGGCCGAATTTGAAAATGTTTATTGCACGTCTATAGATGTGGGCGTTTGTGTTGGGGGTGAAGCTGTGGCAAGAGACGAATAGGTAAACAAAATTAAGGGGGGTGTATTCAATTAAGATTTTATAGGATTTTTTTGTATTTCAAAAGTCCATAGGTATTCAATTCAGATTTTAAAAAGTCTTTACAAATCTGTTGGTATTCAATCCGGATTTAAAATTATCCATCAAATTCCTGTAGTATTCAAAAGTTGGTAGACTTTTAAGGACTTTATTATCTTGAAGCTTTTGTAGGATTTTTTAGTGCTTACTATAAATACCAAAACCCTAAAGAAATCTTGCCAGA
The DNA here is from genome assembly GCA_963682095.1 of Potentilla sterilis. Taxonomy (NCBI): domain Eukaryota; kingdom Viridiplantae; phylum Streptophyta; class Magnoliopsida; order Rosales; family Rosaceae; genus Potentilla; species Potentilla sterilis. The sequence continues at coordinate 24,555,297 of OY821758.1, read as the reverse complement.
CCACAAGAGATTTTGACGTATTCTATTTCTTCAGCTGTTGCTCTTTTAGTTGCCAGAAGATGGGATCTAATATAAACTTCAAGAACTATGGTGATGTGCAAAATGGGGATGTAAATGGTGGGAGGCTAGCTGGGAATTTGTCACTGGCTCGACAGAGTTCTGTTTACTCCCTAACGTTTGATGAGTTCCAGAACACCATGGGAGGACTTGGGAAGGATTTCGGGTCGATGAACATGCATGAGCTTTTGAAGAATATATGGAGTGCTGAAGAGACTCAAGGAATTACATCTACCCCTGGGGCAGGAGAGGGAAATGCCCCTGTGGGGAATTTGCAGAGACAAGGCTCATTGACCTTGCCACGGACACTTAGTCAGAAGACAGTTGATGATGTTTGGAAAGAATTGATTAGAGAGAGTGGTGATGCGAAATTTGGTAATGTTGGTGCGGGGTCAAATCTGCCACAGGAACAAAGACAACAGACTTTGGGGGAGATGACTCTGGAGGAGTTTTTGGCTAGAGCAGGGGTGGTGTGAGAACATGCTCAAGAAATGGCAAGGCCTGGTAATAGTGGATTCTTTGGTGAATTGTTTTGTCAAAGTAACAATACCAGTGTGGCTCCTGGGTACCAGCAGGCAAGTCGAAACAATGGTTTTATGGGTAGTCGAGTAGAAAGTAACAATAATACGGTTGCTAATCAGTCTCCTAAGTTGGGACTGAATGTTGGTGGAGTGAGAACTTCGCAGCAACAAACACACCAGCTTCCCCAGCAGCAGCAGCCAATCTTTCCCAAGCCTGCAACTTTGTCGTTTGCCCCCTCTATGCATTCGGTAAACAATGCTCAGCTAACTAGCCCAAGAAGTAGGGGACCAATGTCCGCAGTTGTGGAACCTTCTAGGAACACAGCTTTCTCTCAAGGTGGTGGGTTTCCGGGTGCAGGGATTGGAATGGGTGGTTTAGGAGCTGGAGGTGTTACAGTTGCATCAAGATCTCCCGTAAATCAGATATCACCAAATGTGATTGCTAAGAGCAGTGCAGATACATCTTCATTGTCACTGGTTCCTTATATGTTTACTCATGGAAGGAAAGCCAATGGAGCTTTAGAGAAAGTAGTTGAGAGAAGGCAAAGGAGAATGATAAAGAACATAGAATCTGCTGCAAGGTCTCGAGCTCGTAAACAGGTAACCACAATACTTATGCCATCCTTACATTTTTATCTGTTACACTACCAAAAAAATAACCTTAGGCGACGAAACTTAAAAAAATTCCTCGCCTAAGCTATCTTAGGCGACGAAAAAACTTTCCTCACCTAAGAAAACATTTTCGTCGTCTAAGAACAGTCTTAGGCGACGAGTTTATTTTTTCGTGGTCTAAGACAAAAGCCTACCGACGAAAAAAATATTCGTCGTCCGTGCATTATCTTAGACCACGAAAAAATAAACTCGTTGCCTAAGATTTTTACTTAGGAGACGAAATATCAAAATTCGTCGCCTAAAAGAAATCTTAGACGACGAAATTTTTTTTCGTGGTCTAAGAAATGACGAGCACGACGATTATTTTTTTCGTCGGCAGGTTTTATTCTTAGACGACGAAACAAATTTTTCGTCGCCTAAGTAAATCCATACTATAAAAACTGCACTCGTTTTCCAGATCGGGAACAGAGGCAAAAAACCCTCAAATTTTTCCACCGATTTTCATTCTTGGATGTGAAAAGCTTCAAATCGGGTCTTCCTAAGCCTTCTCCACTACTACCCATTGATTTTTAACTTGGTATGATCTCTTTATTCATCTTTTTCAACTATAATTTCAATTTTTTCCATTGAAATAATCATTTTTGAGGTAGAGAATTGTAGAAATATATATTGTTGTGTGTGTATGTTGTGAGGTGATAGCTAGTATATATGTTGCTTTTGTTGATCCATACCTATATATACTCATTGTTGGTTTTTGTGAAATTAGTGAATTATATATATTAATTATATATTTTAATAATGCTTTAATTAATTTAATTAATAATTATAATTATTTAAAGAAAATCATTGTTATATGATTTATAATTAGCGGTGAATAAAAGAATGTCATTCTTTTATTCACTGATATACATGCATTTATATATATCCCTAGAAATCTCGTTCGAGAATCATGGAGAGATTCTTGAATTGTCCCATTTTTGGACAGTTTGGGGGCAGAGGACATTGTTTCACAGTTTGTATAGGTCTTGTGTATTCGTTTGCGGTCGTGGGTATATATTTCGACGAGGTCTCCCATCACTGTTCCTCGAGTGCATACTAGGTGTATAGATATTCATGCACTTGAGGAACTGTGGGGAGATGCTGCCGAAATTTTCCCACGACTGAAAACGAATACACAAGATCTACAAACTGTGAAACAAAGTCTTGTGCTCCTGAATGGGATTATTAGGACCCTAACCGGAGGCATAAGGTCGAGAAAAAACATGCATATAAATTGTTTATTTGTTAATTTGTGATTATTTATTGTTTGTCTTATATTAATTAATATATATAACAGGTGATCGATGGATAGAGATAGGAGTTGGATGCAGTACCCAAGACAGAGCGAAGAATACCATGAAGGGGTAGGAATTTTTATAAATTTTGTACGTGAACATGGTGGAGGAAAGAAAACACACAGGTGTCCCTGCTTAAGTTGTATGAATACTAAGGGCAAGACGATCGGCCGAATCTACGATCACCTGTGTAACAGAGGTATTATGCAGAATTATACAACATGGAGTAAACACGGTGAAGCAGTAGATTATGAACCTACGGTTGCCGAAATCCAGGCTGGATACCATGACCGAACATCTACTGGTGGTTTCGAGCCTTATACTGACCCGGCTATGAACATTCTACATGACATTTTTCCTACTTTTGCTCCAGTACGCGAGGAAGAGGAATTCCAAGAGGCAGTTTTTGAGGATGGCACAATTCCTCTTGTTGACAGTGCTGATTATGATAAGTATACCAGACTACTTGCTCAAGTGCAGATCCCATTATTCGAGGGTAGTCCTCACACTGTTTTAGAGACCATCATCTCACAGACGCAGTTGAAAGTCAAGAGTAGGTGGACAAATGACTCTTTTGATAGTCTTCTAAAACAGTTTAAGGAACACCTTCCACAACCTAACTATCTACCTGATAGTTATTACACGCTACATAAGATATTGGGCGATCTCGGTCTCAGTTATAACAAAATTCACGCCTGCAAGAACAACTGTGTTTTGTTTTACAAAGAGAAAGCCGAGCTTGATGAATGTCCCATATGCCACGCGTGGAGGTGGGAGCAAGGCACAGTTAAGGAAAACAGTGTTCCTGTGAAGGTACTTCGTCATTTCCCTTTAATTCCTAGATTGAAGCGTCTTTACATGTCTTTACACACAGCAAAACAAATGAGATGGCATGAAGAGAGAAGGACAGATGATGATACTCTCAGACACCCTGCAGATGGCGAGGCGTGGAAGTCCTTTGACAGATTATTCCCTGATTTTGCAAGAGATGTTAGAAATGTCAGACTCGGCCTTGCCTCAGATGGATTCAATCCCCATGGAAATATGAGTTTGAGTCATAGTACATGGCCTGTTATTCTTGTGCCGTACAACCTGCCTCCTTGGATGTGTATGAAGAAGGAATTTAGTATGATGTCTCTGTTAATTCCCGGCCCAAGGTCTCCAGGAAAGTGTTTGGATGTGTATCTGCAACCTTTGATCGACGAGCTGTTAGACTTATGGGAAAATGGAGTTCTTACTTTTGACAGGCACAGTGGAAGATCATTTATAATGAGAGCAATACTGCTGTTTACCATAAGTGATTTTCCTGGTTATGGGATGTTGTCGTCTCAGGCGACTAAATGTTATAAAGCTTGTCCTGCTTGCTTGAACGAAGTCCATTCTGTTTGGTGCGCTGGGAAGGTGTGTTACTTGGGTCACCGTAGATGGCTTCCAGCTGACCACCAGTGGCGATTTCATGATCTAGCATTTGATAAAACAGTAGAGCTTCGTCCTAAACCCCGTCCCTGGAGCGGTGATGAAATTTTGGAGAAGCTGAACTCTTTCGATTTCGGGGTGTTGAGCGGTGATTTATCTATACCAGTTCCGGAACGCCCTGACGAGTACAAGTGTTTTACACACAAGAGTAGATTCTATGATTTGCCTTACTGGTCGAAATTCATTCTTAGACACACCCTAGATGTCATGCACATAGAAAAGGGAGTAAGTGACAGCATTGTGGGAACAATTCTTGATATCAAAGGAAAGAGTAAGGACACTTTGAAAGCACGTCAGTATTTGAAGGAGAAGGGATTACGAGAACACTTGTGGCCAGTGACGACGGCGTCAGGGACTTTCATACCTGTTGCACCTTACACAGTTAAACCGGCTTTCAAGAAGTAGATTTTCGTATGGTTTAAAGGAGTACAGTATCCTTATGGGTATGCAGGAAATATATCTCGGTGTATTAACTTGGGGCTTAATACGTTTAACGGATTGAAGAGCCACGACTGTCATGTATTGCTACAACGTCTTATTCTAGTGGTTATCCGACCCTATTTGCATCCAGATGTGGTCGAACCTATAATAGCCTTGTGTAGGTTCTTTCAGAAGTTATGCGCTAAAGAGCTGAAGAAGTCAGATGTTCTCATTCTCAAAGAAGACATCATCTACATTTTGTGCAAATTGGAAAGGATTTTCCCCCCTGCTTTCTTTGACAGTATGATTCATCTGATGATCCATCTTCCAGATCAAGCACTGCTTACTGGTCCAGTTCATTGCACCTGGATGTATCCGCAAGAAAGGTACTATTTATTATTCGTATTTCCCCATTCGGATATATACTTCACTAATAACTGTACGTGTAATTTCAGACAACTGTTTCAATACAAAAAGTTATGTAAAAGCAAGAGTCACCCTGAAGGATCGATAGCGGAATCCTACATTACACATGAATGTGTAACATACTGCAACTTATATCTCCGTAACAGTGACGAAAACATTGCAGAATCTTCTACAGCAGCCTCTACAGTACCAGAGTTAAAACTTTCAGTCCTTTCAAGTGTTGTACGTCCGTTTGGTAATTTACCAACTTCAGAAAGACTGACAGATGCTGAGCTAATTGAAGCTCATTGGTGCGTACTACAACACTGTGACGAAACACAATATTTCATGGGTGAGCATTTAAAGCTGATTGAAGCAAATCGTCGAGACCGAAGGCCGAAAGAGACGCACAAAAGAACATTTCCTGTTTACTTTCGCAAATGGGTACGTCACAATATTTTGTATGTTACAATATCTCCATTTCAATATTAGTATTCTAGCTAGTCAGTTCAATTTAAATAATAACTTATCACAATGTGACAGGTGGAAAATCTCCAAATACAGAACAGTGATTGGTACTCGTCCGAATTGCACCATTTGGCTAGAATGCCAATTTCCCACAGGGTGCGAGCAATGTGTTTTGTCAACGGCGTCAAGTTTGTGACACTTCAACGAGATGTAAACCGCAGAACGCAAAATTGCGGGGTCATGGTAGATGGTGACGACTTCACCTACTATGGAGTGCTACTCGCCGTTGTCGAACTAGTATATGGAAATATACTCGTTGTCTTGTTCAAGTGTAGATGGTTTAACACTAATCAAAGTGTTCCTGGGAGTACAAAGATGGATTACGGCATGTTATCGGTGAATACAAACACAAGTTGGTATGAAAATGAGCCGTTCATTCTTACTAGCATGGCAAAACAGGTATTTTATCTCGATGATCCTAAGGCAGGTGGATTTTGGAAAGTGGTTAACCCGATGTCACATAGGAATATATGGAGTGCGTCTACAATTGAAGGGGTGAAGAACATGATGATGAAGATGACGGCGACACTGATGAACCATATCAAGAGCATTCGGCTTCTCAAATCCCTAATGCAGAGGCTATTCGCGACGACAACCGCTTACATTTCGTCACTTCTGATGAATTCATTGCAGTCCCAAATGCATCTACATCTCAAAACATAGCCAATCAAAACTTCATTAATGACGAAGATGATGAGGAATCAGACGATGATGAGGAAACATACGACGATGACGATTCCAATGATGGCTTAACTGATACGATTGAAGATGTAGACGATACAGACGATGACGATTATGATGGAGAACCATGATCAGATTTAAATTATGTTTTTAAATTCAATAAATTTGTTTTTGATGTATGATTAAAAATACATGAATGGTGTGTACGTACGTACAGAATCTTCAACTGTGTTCTGTTATGTTATGTTGGATTACAATTTCCTCAAGAAAATTAAAATGGGAAAAACATGATTAATTTGTTTTTGTATTAATTAATTTATTAATATATATATATATTAAAATATGTATATTTGGGGTCTTTCGTCGACCAAATGCACCTATGAACATGGCCCAAAATTCCAAAATTAAAAAGTCAATTTTTTATAAAAAAAAATTTCCACTTAGTCGACGAAATAATAAGTTTCGTCGTCTAAGTATTTACTTAGTCGACGAAAGTGATGTTTTCGTCGACTAAGTGGAAAATTTTTTTTTATAAAAACTTATTTTTAAATTTTCCGCCAATAAATTTTGCGAAAATTTGAACAAAGCTTAGTCGACGAAATAAACAGTTTCGTCGTGTAAGTATATACTTAGTCGACGAAAGTGATGTTTTCGTCGACTAAGTATATACTTACACAACGAAAAAGTTGACGTCGTCGACTAAGTGGTAATTATTTTTTAAAAACTGAATTATTTTCCGCCAATAAATTTTGCGAAAATTTGAACTAGACTAAGTCGACGAAAATATCGATTTCGTCGTCTTAGTATTTACTTAGTCGACGAAAACATCAGTTTCGTCGATTAAGTATATACTTAGACGACGAAATCGATATTTTCGTCGACTAAGAGGAAATTATTTTAATAAATTGGCGGCCTAATTTGAATTGATTGAAAAATTCGAAATTATCTTAGGCGACGAATAACTTTTTCGTCGCCTAAGTTTTACTTCTAAGGCGACGAATTTTTATTTTCGTCGTGTAAGATTTTGTCTTAGGAGACGAACTATGGAATTTCGTCGCCTAAGTCAGGTAAATATACCCGCAATCCCTAATTCATCTACATTCTGTTTCGGTCTATCTCCTTTCTTCCCCAGCCTCCCTCGCCGATTCGCCTCACCCTCCGCTCCCTCCTCCGCATTGTGGCCCCCGGTCTCGCCTCCGCCTCTACCAGCCAGCCTCCGCCCCGGCCTCCCTCGCCTCCGCTCCCTCCTCCGCCAGGCTCCACCTCCGGCCGTCTTCACCTCCCCCAACACAAAGTAAAGCCGATTCCAATTTCTTCTTCCTCTGCCGCCCCAACCGTTCGTCGCCCTCCGCCCTCGCCCTCCGCCTGGGTCTCCCTCGCCTCCCCCTGCTGGCCCCGCCGTCCCCCGCCTCCCTGGCCTCACTGGTCAGTTAAACCGGCTTCCAATTTCTTCTTCCTCTGCCGCCCCAACCGTCCGTCGCCCTCCGCCCTCCCCCTCCGCCTGGGTCTCCCTCGGCTCCCCCTGCTGCCCCGCCGTCCCCCGCCTCCCTAGTTTCTGGAATTGAATTTGGTAAGGGTTTTTATTGGTTATAGAAAAGTTCGATTCTTTTTGGTTAGATTATGAATAAAGTCATGATCTTTATCTGTGTATAAGTTGGATTGAATTGATTGTGATATGGGTTGGTTTTGTTGGTTTTAGGGTAGCTCTGTCATTAGTTCGGGTCGGATTGAATTGATTGTGATATAGTCAGACACTGTAGAATTGAAGTGATATTTATGAATAAAGAGGGTCGGATTGAATTGATTGTGGATCGGATTGAATTGAAGTGATATTCCTAGTTTTATGAATAAAGTCATGATCTTTATCTGTGTATAAGTTGGATTGAATTGATTGTGATATGGGTTGGTTTTGTTGGTTTTAGGGTAGCTCTATATATTTGAACTTTCATGCTAGAATGCCAATTGTTTTCTGGATTGTGGAGGCTGGCGGTTATTGTTTTCTAGATTGGATGGAGAAAAGTTTTCTGGATTGTGGATTTGTTGAATTAGATATATGGATAGTTTGTTATATATTACGTTTGCATGTCCATAGGGTTGAATTAGAGTAAGTAACTAATTCAGTTCATTGACTTCACCTCCTTTCTGTTTTGCTTTTGTTTTTACGATCGTGAAACCATGTTGTATTTGATAAACGTTATATATGGATAATTTGTTGAATTAGAATGCCAATTATATATGGATAATTTGTTGAATTAGAATATGGAAGCTGGTTATATATTCTGTTTGCATGTCCATAGGGTTGAATTAGAGTAAGTAACTAATTCAGTTCATTGACTTCACCTCCTTTCTGTTTTGCTTTTGTTTTTACGATTGTGAAACCATGTTGTATAGATTTGTGTTTCTTTACAGGAAAAATATGCCGCCGATGCATGGATTTCTCAAGAAGAAGAGGCAGGAGTTATTTGACCGCTTCTACAAGTCAAATAACTCTGAAGGGAGTGGTTCGCAGCCACGTACAGAATCATCTGCGAACGTACAGCACCTCCCCCCCCCCCCCCCCCCCCCCCCCCCCCCCGCCTCCGTTGCAGGTGGAAGATACTGCATCCCCTTCAGTAGCAGACACCACACCTGACGTCGAAGACAACGATGATGATTGTGAGATCAGCTGTCGGCGCACATTTCGTCCTCGGCCTGATGGAGGTAAACATAATTCAACACTTTCAATTAAGTCATTTAGTTATAAATGAGTGTTATTACTCTCTAATTAAATTGTTATTGTTTTGGCAGCACCTCCTCCCAAACACAAACGAGGGTTGGTAAAAGGCTTGAAGGCCTACACGTCTTGGGTGCAGCACGGAGAGAAGGTGAAGATCGTCATGGATGATGAGTTCTTGCACGGACAGCAGACCAGTGCACTGAACAGTTGGCTGACTCATGATATCGGGCATATCATTCGGGACAGCATTCCCATGACTGCTGCAAGTTGGTGGGATCTGGAGGAGGATGATCAGATGAAGCTCAAAAATGAACTTGACGTAAGTTAACTACAATTTTAATATTTTAATTATCTATCAGCTTCCATATTAATTCCAATTTTTTTGTAATAGCTTGTTTATGACATCCCTTGGGATGATAAGAAGATGGTCAAGTGGGTTTACAAGCATGCCGCCAAGACCTTCACAGCCTTCAAGAGCAAGCTCAACAGTCTTGGCTGCTTCACCACTTCGAGAGCGATGAGTTTCAGGTATATAATTTTTTAATAGTAGTCTGTGCTTTCAAATGTCAACATTTTTCATTTTAGTTTTATTTCAATGCTAACTATTTGTCTCATATTTAATCATATTTCTACAGAGACGATCGACCGCCAACGCCCTCAATCGGGGGAAGAAGACGTTGCACCATCGGTCCGGTTCAAAGTCTTTCATCTACGGGGCGCACGAATTGAAGCAAAAAGGTGAACCATTCCCGTTGGTGAAGAATTATGAGATGGTGTACCCTCCTGAGCACCCAGAAGCGGCAGAAAATATAGTAAGTTTCTCTTATCCCATAACTAGACATGGCCGGTTATAAGAAAATAGACCAAGAAGGATAAAATGTTACGAAGTTGGAAATCCATCACCAATATGATAAATACACAAGTTATCAAAAGAAATTCATAAGCATATGCATAAGCTCTTTAATATTTCCCTTTAAGTTATCTAATTTTGTGTATTTACTCAAGTTAAAACCATTCTAATCATGCGATCTCAAAACTCCTAGTGAATGCATTATGTTTGGATTATGTTTAACCGTTGTGGTTTGATGAAGAGTATCTGCCGATTATGTTTGGATTATTTAGAATGCATTATTCATATGCATGTTACTTACTTGGTCTTTGCTGCAGCGCCGTATCAATGTCGAGCTCGAGAGGGTGATGACCACTGTGAGGGAGGAGCACCCCGACGTTCCGGAAGATCAGATCGTTCACTATTTTGACGAGCCGACTCAAGCCCAAGTGCTTGTCAACGCACTGGGAGCGCGAAACAACGGTGAGATCCGAGGGTTAGGAGGAGTCACTTTCGGTGTCGGCTCCCAATCATCGCAAGGGGAAAATTCCACTGGACGCAGTCGGTCGTCAAATGCGGAGCGTATGAGACGACTGGAGGAGGAGGCCTGACAGCGTATAGCACTTGCAGAGGAGGAGGCCCGACAGCGTATCAGACTTGCAGAGGAGGAGGCCCGAGAGCGTATCAGACTTGCAGAGGAGCAGACACGATTGGTAACTGAGCGTATTAGCTGGTTGGAGGAACAGTTCCAGTCGTTTAGGAACCGACCACAGTAGCTTGCAGGCTCCTCACTCTCCCTACGATATTGTTTGATGTAATATTTTTATTGAACAAATGTATGAATAAACTTATTAATATTCGGTATTTAATTTTTATGGATAATTATTTTAATTTATTTGAATATTCAGTATCCGATTTTTTTTTTTTAAATTTAATACATACTTAGTCGACGAAACTAAATTTTTTCGTCGCCTAAGCTGGATACAAAGTCGACGAAAATTTTATTTCGTGGTCTAAGATATTTACTTAAGCCACGAAAAATAATAATTTCGTCGCCTAAGATAACCTCTTAGGCCACGAAAAAATATTCTTTCGTGGCTTAAGTAAACAGCTTAGACCACGAAATAAATTATTTCGTCGACTTAGTATGCAGCTTAGGCGACGAAAAAATTTAGTTTCGTCGACTAAGTATCCATCTTAGGCCACAAAATAATTTAGTTTTCGTCGCCTAAGATAAATACTTAGACCACGAAAATGTTGAGTTTCGTGGTCTAAGTAATTATCTTAGGCCACGAAATATTTTTTTCGTCGTCTAAGATAGAATTTAGCCGACGAAAAAATTCGTCCTCTCAGAGTTTTTTTTCGTCACCATTTTTCTTAGACGACGAAATTTTTTCGTCGTCTAAGAATTATCTTAGTCGACGAAATTATTTCATTTTCGTCGCCTACTTACTTAGCCCACAAACTTTAGACGACAAAACTTAGGCGACAAAATTTTCGTCACCAAAAATCTTAGTCGACGAAAATCCTTCTTAGGTGACGAAAAATTTTCGTCGCCTAAGATATTCAGTGTTGTAGTGTTAGTTACTGTATCTATGTGTTACTCATTGTGTTCTAAATCTGGATTTACTTTTCTGTATGTGTGATAATCAAGGAACTTAACAAACATCTACATCTGGATGTTTAGTGTGGTGGCATTATGTTTCAGCATAGATATGATATTACCTTGCAAATGCATACTTCTGTACCTGCCCTTTCTCAATGGTCTAGGTTTGGTACCCTTCTCTGCAAATATCTTTGGAATTGTTACCCTATTCTGAGACCAAGTAGGTGGACCTAGTCGCCAGCCTAGATGTTCCGACTTGATCAAAAACCTTATATTGCTTTGTTGGAAATTGGAATTCCCATAAAAACCTTATTTGTTGTAGAAGTCAGTTATGTGTGTTGACATATGAATCTGTCTGATGAATAAACAAAAGTACAGTCAGTGCATATAGAGGAAGGTAAGAGCACAGGTCCTGCAGTACTATTGACTTGTGTTACAGCAATATGACATTATGCTGCTCTGGTCCTTGGTTTTATTGTTTGACTGATAGAAATTATCTGGTTGCTCAGCTCTTACACAGCCATGTCATGTGGGGAGAAGTAACATGCCAGGAAATTATTAGGAAAGAATGTCGATCTGATGAATTTCCTATTGAAGAAGAAGATGATCAATTTCCACCATATCTTGACATGGAAGATGAGAATCTTGAATTGCTTTCTCAAAGCCAACGACAACAAAGAACGGAAGCTAATGCTTGGAGAACTACTATTGCCGATGCTATGTGGGACGATAGACCGATGAATGATGATGATGAAAATGAAGATGATAATAATGATGATCAAGACAATGAGAATAATGAAGAATGATGAGAATCAAGAGGTTAATGATGATAATGAAATGAGAGAGTATGCTGCATTCTAATGTATTTTTTTAATTGTGTACGTACCTTTGATTAATCGGTTTAATGAATTCTTATATGGAGTTGGATAACTTGGTAACGATTTTAAAAGTAGTTGCATATGACATTATATAAAAGCATTTCATTTTGACTCATAATTTTATTTTTGTATATTGTTTATGTGTTTGATAGTGTTAATTTATTTATTTATTGTTATGATAATAATCTATGGACTTTATAAGTCCACATAATTATAGACAAATAAATCTAATAGAATCTGCTAAACTCTATATAGAATTAAAACATTTCATGGAATTAACAAACTTCATGGATTATAAAAAGTCAGCCAGAATCTTTTCAAATCTGGATTGAATACCCCCTAAATCTAAATCAACACAATCTTGACATTGAACAGTTCCCACAAACTAGGCCACATGCAACAATTTCAGAAATAACTAGAGGTGCTTATGGTCAGCCTACATTTACTTTAATTTATTTTTCCACATCTACACAAATATAGAAACCAAATTAAGAGAAAAGAAAAAAAAAAAAAAACAATATGATGGTTGGCGCAGCAGGAAAAGAAAACTAGTTCAACTCTGTCTCCTGTACAACCTCAACTTACAAAATAAAACACAAATACACATTCCCTTGGAAACTCCCACACCTAGAAACCAATCCCCACCTCCGATCTCTCTCTCTCTCTCTCTCTCTCTCAATTTCGGTCTCTCTCCTTTCTCACGGGGGTCGTCGAGTCCTCTCTCTTCTCCCCCCAAAAAAAACAAATAATAATAATCCCCCTTAGAATTCCCGATCAAAACCTCGCAAATCACAATGTCGGAGATGGCCAACACCGACCCGGAGGGCATCGACGGCGTCAGGATGACGTGGAACGCGTGGCCCCGCACGAAAGTGGAGTCCAGCAAGTGCGTGATCCCACTCGCGGCCTGCATCGCCCCGATCCGGTTCCACACCGACATCCCCACGCTCCCCTACGCGCCTCTCCGTTGCAAAACCTGCTCCGCCGTCCTCAACCCTTTCGCGCGCGTGGACTTCACCGCCAAGATCTGGATCTGTCCTTTCTGCTACCAACGCAATCACTTCCCTCCTCACTACTCTCTGATCTCCGAGACCAACCTCCCCGGCGAGCTTTACCCTCAGTACACCACCGTCCAGTACTCCCTCCCCGCCGATCTCAATCCGCAACAGTCCTTGCCTTCGCCGGTGTTTGTTTTCGTGCTCGACACGTGTATGATCGAGGAGGAGATGGGTTATGTCAAATCAGCGCTGAAGCAGGCGATCGGGCTGTTGCCTGAGAATGCTATGGTGGGGTTCATATCGTTCGGGACTCAGGTGCAGGTGCATGAGCTAGGGTTTACTGAATTGAGCAAGGTTTATGTGTTTAGGGGGAGTAAGGACATTTCCAAAGATCAGGTGCTCGAGCAATTGGGCCTCGGTAGCTCTGGCCGGAGGCCCGGGCCTGTTGGAGGTGGTGGAGGGTACCTTAACCACCCCAAAGGGATGCAGAATGGGTTTCCTAACTCGGGGGTCACCCGGTTTCTCTTGCCGGCCTCAGAATGCGAGTACAAGCTCGAGGCCGTGAGTTTTAAATTGTTTTGGATTGTGAATTATATTGGTGATTGTCAGATTTTGGTGTGTTGTGAATATATATATATTTTTTTTTTCTTTCAGTTGTTGGATGAATTGCAAAGCGATCAGTGGCCCGTGCCGCCTGGGAATAGGTCTTCTAGGTGCACCGGAGTGGCGGTGAGTGTTGCAGCCGGCTTGCTTGGGGCTTGTGTGGCTGGAACTGGGGCGCGGATTGTGGCGTTGGTTGGTGGTCCTTGCACTGAAGGGCCAGGCGCGGTAAATGCTTTTCCCATTCTGGTTATTTTGTAAATTTCTATCCTTTTTCATGTTAATTCCTGAGCTTAAGAGATTCCGGAGAGATTTGTGTTTGAGGTATGGTCATAGGAAACTTGAAGATCTTACTGATAAATGAAAACTGATGTATGCGCAAGATGCAAATAAAATAGAGATTTTAAATTTGGCCATACCTAATGTACAGGGATAGATTCTTACAGCATAATCTGGCTTTGAATATTCTAGTTTTTCCCCCTTTAAAAAAAAAGTAGTAAGTTTTAAACATAGGACGGCATGTTTGTGTGTTCTTTGTATCTGCTGTACACAATCAAAACTTTTCCTGGACATCTTCTCTCTTCGATACTTTAATTCAGTTGTTAAGAAGGCATAGTCAATCATCATCTCGTTTCACGCCTTATTGATCTTTCCCTACCCTTGTGTTTTGGTCTGCGACCTCCAACTGTTGATAGTACATTTGACAATTGTTTTCGCTTTACGCACTAGGTCTCATTAGTTTTTAATTGGTCTTGGACTTTGCGTCTCTGTTATTTTGAGCAATCAATATCTAATGCTTTGATTTATTTACGTGCAATTTCAAAAATTTGTGCTGTCTGGTTGTAGTTGCTACTCAAGTCCACAAATCTTTGCAAAGACCCTTTAATGTAAATTATTTGCTTTCTTCAGTTTTTGTGCATCTGTCTGGCTGGTTTCAATTCGTTTGTGTATACACCTTTTTGCATTATAATTTAGGAACGGATATTGGATGTTGGGTCACTTGGTAATATCATCTCTTAATTGATCAGTAGAATTGCCTTGCCCAGTAAAATTGATATTTGGAACAATTTTTTTCCTCCAAATTCTGATAGATATATATCTTAAATCTTGTCGATATTATGCAGATCGTTTCAAAAGATCTGTCAGAACCAGTACGGTCTCATAAAGATCTGGATAAGGATGCGGCCCCATACTTCAAGAAAGCAGTCAAGTTTTATGATAGTCTTGCAAAGCAGCTGGTTAGCCAGGGTCATGTCTTGGACCTATTTGCATCTGCACTTGATCAGGTTTGTCTTGGCCGGGTTTTTGATCCAGTTATTGCTTCTGCGTTTTCTAGATTTGCGTGTGCAGACCAGAGTATGATTTTCGCATATGGTGAATTCTAAATATTCCAACATGTTCATAACTGTAGCCTTCTATTAAAATTCACCATGCTATTACAGGTATTCATTTATGGTTAATTGTTGGAATGAGTCAGCTGGTTGCCAAATTAGCACGAGGTTAAGGCTATTTTTTAAACATAAATTGATTACTTGCAGAAGGGCCTTTTTTGATTAAAATAAAAACCAAAATATTTTATTGGTATTGTATAGTTAGTCCTTGATGAGGTTATGGCACTGATTTATGTTTTTAGAACTTTAAATATTTACTCGAGCCGTTCATGCCATAAAGCATATTTTTTAATAAATAAGCTATTAATGATCAAGATTTAAGGTTTGATATTGAATAATTAAGCTAACAATGAACTGTGATATTGCAAATTTCATGTTTATATTTTAGAAGCAATAGTGTTTGTTTGTTTTATTTCATTTCCATTTCATATTATAGTTCAATGCTAAATATGAAATTTTCTATCTATTTGAACTGGAGGGAAATTCAACTATCTATTGATATTTAGAAACACATACTAAATCTTCTATAAAGTAGATAGAAAATATAGTATAAATGACCTGTCCTTTTAAAGGAGTGTTCTTCTCACTTGAAGTCCCTTTTTCAGACACCTCTTTTTCAACACTTTTTGCACTGGCACTCACTTTCTAAGTACATGCGAAAGTGATGCAGCTGTAATTCTGTAAAAGAAGTGAAAGAAATATAGAGTCAGAGTTGTTGACTGACAACCTTTCTTTTATTGTTGTGTCACTTTTTGTTTATTTTGCATCTGCTTTAATAGTGAAGTTGTGCATGGTTTTATTTTGGTTCTTTTATATTTTGCATTTTTTTTTGTTTTGTCTTACTTAATATGAACTTTTTGAGGATCACTATGTCGAGTCTGGACATATGTTTTGGGTTGTTGTGCTCTTCAGCTGTTTACAGTTATCCTGGCTTAGAATTTGAGAATATATTAGTTTTCATTCTCTGTTAGTACTAATACCTGGATTTTACTCGACAATGCATTGACTCGAGGGAACTGTAATGTACAGGTCGGTGTTGCAGAAATGAAAGTTGCAATTGAGAAAACAGGTGGACTTGTCGTTTTGGCAGAAAGTTTTGGCCATTCTGTATTCAAAGACTCTTTCAGGCGTGTCTTTGAACAAGGGGAGCAGTCTCTTGGCCTTTGTTTTAAGTGAGTTCAACCTCTTAAATTTTTCAGGTTTCTCTGTTCATATTTTGAGGTGTTTAATGGTTAATAGAATGTAATGTAATAGTTATGCAAATGATGCTGCAGATCTGGAATTGTGTTCTTTGATTTTGACTATAACGTTTGTAGACCTTGCTTGCTTAACTATAAACTGACTTCTTAATGCACGCTCTGTATGCCATTTGCTTTTTGATTCCTTATGTGAAATATTAAATATAAAGTGAATTGTAACCAAATGTGAGATAAACTTTCTATTAAGAAGAATAAGTCGGTAATTTGTTTTAAACTTTTTGTTGTCAATTGCAGTTTTCCCTGTGTTACCCTCTTTTGTTAAAACATAAACCATGGGCATAATACGAAGATAAAAAAAAAAAACCATTGTAAGGTTGAGTGTGTCTTAATTTAAAAGACATAGGTCAATTGCTTGGCGTTATTGGCAGAGAAAGGTGACAGTAAAAAGCTGATGATGCATTTTCTTGTCAGCACTATGATATAGTAATTAACTTTGATCATTTATTTGGTTTCTTTCTTGCTGTGTTGGGGTCTGAATTATCACAGGCAATTGCGGTTTTTGCACTTGCAATCATAGTTGTAGGACTTTTTGGCTCATGCATCTGCATCTACAAATGAAATCAATCTCTATAGCCCTTCTCTTTTCTTGTTCGTCCTTTGATTTAATTTCATTATATATTCATATATGAACTTTACTGCATGAAATGTGGAGCTCATCCTGAATTTCTCTATTTCAGTGGCACCCTTGAGATCAACTGTTCAAAGGACATCAAAATTCAGGGGGTCATCGGACCTTGCACATCATTGGAGAAGGTGAACAATTTAATCACTTAGAACATGTTCTTATTTGCACATGCTGTATTATTTATGTCGTTAAAGTGAGTAGAAATGAGCTTGCGCTTGTGGAATTTGATGTTAACTGTCACTTTCCTGGCAGAAAGGACCTGCTGTTGCCGATACTTCTATAGGGGAAGGGAATACAACAGCATGGAAAATGTGTAGCCTTGACAGGAGTACATGCTTGACAGTTTTCTTTGATTTATCATCAAGTGATCAGTCAAATACACCAGGAACAGTAAACCCACAGTTGTATTTGCAGTTCCTTACAAGGTATGTCAGAAGATCTTGGGTTACAAATTTATCTTGTTAACGTTAGTGTCTCCTTCGACTGAGTTTCATTTGCTCGCTCGTGTTATTGTAGTTTTCAAAATCCTCAAGGTCAAATGATGCTTCGAGTAACAACAATCACTAGACGATGGATAGATAGTTCTGTTAGCTCAGAGGTTTGTTCAGTATCTATCATTTTGTACATTTTATTGTCAATGAACATTACCGTTAACTTATCAAGGTGTGGTGAAGCTTGGTTTTTAAAATTACCTTGGGATTTCCATGTGGACATTACATGATTGTTTTCTCTCACACACACACACACAAAAACAGTATCTATCATTTTTTTTTTTGCTTCTCAATCTTCATATGCAAAGTAAGGCAAAAATCATGCAGGTTTCACTTTTCTTGAGATTGTTAACACTGGCGAATTTTTTTTTCCTTCCAGGAATTGGTTCAAGGATTTGACCAAGAGACTGCTGCCGTAGTAATGGCAAGAAAAACTTCTTTGAAAATGGAGACTGAGGTACTTTCCTAAGGCAATAAGTACTGATTCTAAATTGTTACTCTTTAATAGTTCTATTTTTGAAAATTTGATCAGTTTCAATTGCAATTTTTTTTAAAGCATATTATAAGTTAATTCCCTTGTGAATATTCAGCACGGCTATCTTCCTTCTGTATCATTAACATGTATTTTCTTGGTTCTTCACCAAGCTTAATTTGTTTGGTTTTCTATAACATTTCGAACACAAAATTCTCAAATTTGTTTGTTTCATCCAGGAGTCATTTGATGCTACCCGATGGCTGGATCGGGGACTTATCCGTCTCTGTTCCAAATTTGGTGACTATCGGAAAGATGATCCAGCATCCTTTACTTTAAATCCATGTTTTTCATTATTCCCTCAATTTATGTTCAATCTCCGCCGCTCGCAATTTGTACAGGTACCATGATATGCCACCCCTTTTCTTTCATTCGTTTTGACGTGATTGTTAATGTGCACAATGTATTATCTTCACCATATTTGGATCTGAAATGGGGAATTTGCAGGTTTTCAACAACAGTCCAGATGAAACTGCCTATTTTCGCATGCTGTTGAATCGGGAAAATATAACCAATGCTGCCGTCATGATTCAACCATCATTAATATCTTACTCATTTAATTCTCTACCTCAGCCAGCATTGTTAGATGTTGCTTCCATTGCAGCTGACAAAATTCTGTTGTTGGATTCATATTTTAGTATAGTCATTTTCCATGGAATGACAATAGCACAGTGGCGTAACATGGGGTACCAGAATCAGCAAGAACACCAGGTATGCGTGCCTACTGTAATTGTTGCCAGACTGGTTCCATGCCTGTGTTGCCATTGTTTTAACTAATTATTGGCATATGTATATGTGTCTCAGGCATTTGCACAATTATTGCAAGCCCCTCATGATGATACACAGATGATCATCCGCGAACGTTTCCCCGTCCCTAGGTTGGTGGTTTGCGATCAGCATGGTTCCCAGGTTGGTTACTTTCTTACAATTTTGCTTGCATCTGCGTACTTGCCTAAATTTAACTAGTTTTTTTTTTCCTGAACAAAAGTAGAAATTTATTGACTTGGTCCCCTTTTAATTATCCGTCTGTTCCACTGCATTACTATTAACTTGGATTCTAATGAGCTTATCTAATGAGGACCTTACGATAATGACCAAGCAAGGACTTTTAGATGAAATGGTTGTTTGAGCTTAAACTCAGTTGATCTTTAATTTTTCAACATTTAATTTCTTCCATCTGTACATTTAAAATTCCTTGGTTTATATGGTGTATATATTGTAAACATTAATCATGGACTGTATATTTGTCTGATATCCTGTTTATGTTCTGTAGGCGAGGTTCTTATTAGCAAAGTTGAACCCTTCGGCAACGTACAACAATGCACATGAGATGGCTGCTGGATCAGATGTTATCTTCACAGATGATGTCAGTCTTCAGGTCTTTTTTGAGCATCTTCAGAGGCTGGCAGTGCAATCTTAGGAGCTGGGTAGGGTTTCAGATTCTACAGCTATACTCGATTTTGGTGTGGGGAAATTTAGTTGGTTTAAAATTTTCTATCCCCTCTCATCCTCCTGTTTCGATCAAATAGTTTTCCTTTCCCATGTATCTAGAAGGAGGTCAAACCCTACATTTTTTAAATAAGGAAAAGCTCGCAAAATTCTTTGGGGTTTGACCGCAGTCTTTGAGTGAACGAGGACACAAGAATGAAACGAGAGTTCGATATGTGGAAAGAAAGGTATGATGAGAACTGTAACTTATAGAGGCTAAACTGTCAGCAGTGTAGCTAGTCAGGAGGATATTTTGTGAGATTTATTTTTTCCTTTTCCTTTTGTAATCAACCAGGTCAGAACTCGGGAAGTATTGTCTTGTGTGTCTGAATTTTAAGTTATACTTGATGAATTTGTGATGCTAGGTTGTATTTACTTTAAAATACTCTAGGCCAAAAGAAATGTCTGGATCCATCCAGGTTGAAATTGAGTACTGTCAATGTTATTGCATACAGCTGTAGAATGATTTTACAATTTATGTCGTACTTGATTTTAAAGAGGTCACTTCCGTCTATTTCTTTTGATTCAGTAATTTTCGTTGTTGAGACTTTGCCCCTATAAATTGTGTCGATGTGATTTTCCTTGGTGATATACAAGCACTTGTTTCTGATCGTCTTTTCATGATCCCTACTGGTCATTTTCCTTTGTAGCATCTATAAAGGTAAGCATATAAAGGTTGCTCATATGCTATCCCATACGAATGCGAAGATCAAAACTACTGTACACATCGATATCTGAGTTTTAGGGTTAGCACTACCTGCATTTTTGTCTTTCTTTTCATGTTAAAGGATCGCTGGCAGGAGACTAAAGATTAGTTTAGGGAACGAGAGGAATTTAGAGTAGATTACTTGAAAGTAATTAAAGGTCAAGTTCACAATTTTTTTTAAAGTAGATTAAGATGCAGAACAAACCACTCTGGAAATATCAACACCGCGAGCCGAATGAAACTCTGTTGGAGTCTCCAAGTCAAATAGGAAACTGATAATCATCTGACATACAAACTGCATATACAATGGTGGGTGAAAGTGCATTCGATTGATCATTTGATGATATTGTGGGGCACTAACCGTGGAGCAGTAAAAGGGATCGGGTTGAGGATCATAAAAAATGATGAACAAGCTTGGCATAAAGCATATGATGCTTGGTTGATAGATCACGAGTGTACTTTGTTTAACCAAGGAAGAGAGAATTAGGGAAACCATGCATTTCTAAACGCCGATTTTCTATTTGTTCAAACACATTGATACGTAGTAATATTGAGCAGACTCAGACCACCTATATATACTTCCCTCGGCTCTATGTGCATTAGATATTCACAAAGGAATGCATACTTGCTAGTGCCACACTTCATTCAACCAAAAGAAGCTGAACTGATAGAATGATCTTAGATTCCATACTGTTGTGTTAAAGTTCTAAGGAAAAGCTCTATTTCTTCTAACAATCTCTTATCCTCAAGATGCGAACCTCCAGAATCCTTATCTAGAGATGATTCTGATGACATCAAACGAATGAGATACTCACAAACTTCTCCCAAGTCATCCAGGTTACTCATCACCTTTCTATGCTCTTGCGCACCATCGTCCTTGGTGTTGTCAGTGTACTTCTGTTTTCTGCATACCTGCATTATCGAAATAACTTCATCATCTCTCTTTTCACCACTCCCTGAATGTCATTCAAGTCCCAATACCTTCAAATGGCATTCAAATGAATAAACCTATCACCCACTGTTCATACTTCATACTAAAATTAACTGGATAGAAAGACTCATTGTTTATGTGCAATGCAAAAAGTTTCACGATCCACGCTCCCTTTTTTGGTTCAAAATATAAAAAGACATAATTCAAGTTCTTTGTATTTGAATTCTATCAGAACCTTTTGTCATGAAAATTAAAAAATTTGAAGTTTGCATGAAGTGTTCATGTGATTTTAATTCAAGTCCCTAATTCGGCAATCCACACCCATTTTTGGTTGAAAATACAAAAGATATAATTCAAGTTCTTTGTATTTGAATTTTATCACAGCATTTTGTCATGAAATCTAAAAAGTTGAAGTTTTCATGTGTATCCAGAGAAATTTTATCACTCCGTAAATCACTGAAGTAAACCATCCTTAAACACATTACAAACTAAGCAGCCGAATCTGAATGCCTGATTTTGAATCCTGAATATTCCGAATTTCAAACAAAACATAGAGAACAGAAAGAGCATGGTTAGGAATGGTTACCTGGAGCAACTGATTTAAGCTAGCAATATGTTCGGTCTTTAGGAACTCTGAGTTCAATAGAGCTCGAAATAATAGGACAATCTCTGTGCTCAAATTATTCGCTGCAAGGTTTCGAATTATGCTCGATATGCAAGTATCATCAAATACAGATCTCATCCACTTAGGAATCGACTGCAGTTTTAACAGAGCAACTGCAATGTGAATTCCAGGCTTGTGCAGATTAATGAAAGATTTTGATGCCAGGGATGGGACAGCTAAGGACATTGCAAGCTCTTCCACAACCATCCTACTCCAAGTACTCTTTGCATCCACATTTGTCTCATGCATGTCCGGCAATTCCCACCCCGTTATCATTGACAGACACAAGCCACAATTCATAGCCACTCTAAGGTCATTGTAGAAAACTAAGCCTTCTAATACGGCCATTACAGAACTCAGGTACTTCGTCCCACATAACAACTCCTCCCACGTTCTATTCCTCTGCTCAGATATTCTGGTAAACAACTCCAACAGGCAGTATGAAGCAGCAAGCTTTACCACAGGAGATCCAAAATGCATTAGTCTGCACAGATCATGGCAGTAGATGCCAATAAAGGAAAATGACTGCATCCTACCTGAGGGATCTAAGAAAACTTTCCAGTCCACAATCCCTAGTAAAGCAATGTGCAAACTGAAAGAAAGAGTATAGAAAACAGAAGTTAAACTCTAAAACAACAAAGTGCAACTGAAAGAAACAACATGGAAACGAAAGTCACTCTTTAAAAGAACATTTGAAAAACTGAAAGAAATAATCAAAATTTAGTAGAAGAGGACTAACCTTCTTAAATTGAAGTAATTTAGAAGAAGCAAAAATATCAAAATCTCTCCCGTGCTTGTTCCTTCATCATGGTCAACCAATGCCGGGCCCTTAAGACATGATGCATGAACTGCACTATTGATTATAGAAACGAGAGAACTACTGAAACTGATGGTTTTTGAAGCTTCTGTGAGCACTGCATTAGCAGAATGGTGCAAAATCAAGCAAAGTATGCCAATCACAAAGAGAGATTCATGATTCCACGTGTCTGCAGCTTTTGTGGTGATACTGTTTATCAACTACAAATGAAGGTAAAACAACTAATTAAATTCCAGTGGCACCAAACAAACTAGAATTAGAAAAAGTTGAGTTAGTCACCTTCACAATCACTGGAAGCCAACTTTCATCATTAGAAAGAGTATCATGTTGCACCAAGCATAGAATTTTAAAAATAAGAACTAAGAAAACTGTGGATATCTGTGGGGACTGTGCATAGGAGGAATCACAGTAAAGAGTCCGAGCTGCATTTCCAATACCAAGAAGGCATAACTGGTCTGAAATTGTTGGATATATATCGACGATAGTTGCCATGAGATTGACTACATAAATTATCTCTTGCTCTTGACCTTCTGTCTGAACAAGCTCTGTCAATAAGCAAACCAAAATTGTGGCTCCATAACTATGTTCTCCTACCATTAACTCTGCAATTGCATCAACATTTAATACATCACTATTCTTTCCATGGGCAGTGATGTCCAAGCCATTGGATGTATTCCTTCTGCAAAATTTCAGGAGCTGATAAGACAAGGTGTTTCTCAGTTTCTCTTGTTGAAAGAACCATTTCAATGATATTGGATGAATTCTCGCAGAAAACAAATCCCACTCATTTTCATTTACTATCTGAAACAGGAATCTTTCAGCTTCTGGACTATAGGAGGTTTGATAGCTAACCTTGGCAAGACCCCTGTAAAGACCATAGAGATACAGCAGCAGCATCCCCGTGAACGAATCAGTGGCTCCACTTTGGAGATCACTACTGTTGGCCAAAATATATTGCTCCAGAGAAGCTAAAACCAACTTATCATCTGCAAGTCTGGGCAAGAAAATATTTCAGATGAGAAGATAAAAACGCCATTATTGTAAAATATGTAATGCCAAACAATTAAAAGAGTTACCTTTCATCATGTAAAGAACTGATGTATAAGATCAGCAAAATGGCAGATTGACAAGAAGCTAATTCCAAATTATGTGAGTTCCTTTGACCAAGTAGAAAAAGCAAATCAACAGGATCAGATGGCAGATATGAAGTAGCATCCCTAATGGGCTGCCCAGTATCAGTTCCCAAAAGCACATCCACCAGTGAACTGAGCATCAGATAAACCCTCAACTTCATCTTCTCTGTGGGGAATAGGCCTAGACATCCAAATGACAAAGTGAACCAAGTGCTCGAAATTAGTGTCACTGCAAATTCTCTGGCTTGGTTATCAGAATCCTGAAGCAAAATCGAATGAAAAGTTTCTAGTACTCCAAGGACAGTTTCCTCTTCCATTTCATTTAAGGTGGTTACCAGCCAAGGCAACAAATGTTTTGTACACAAACTTAAAATGAAATTTTGTAGCTCTATAGAGGAATTGGTAGAATTTTCTTCACGACTATACAAGTATGCCTCTTTAAGTAGGTACAAGGAATGCAGAAGCTGACCGGGATGTTTGTTGGATGTACTCAGACAAGCTAAGACAGCATATTCCAATGCTTCTTTAATCGATGCTGCTAGATTCAAACTCACATGAAAAGATGGAGTTCTTATGATAGCTACAAGGACGGAACATGTCATTATAAATGTCTCCTCAAGCATGCCCATATCCCCATCAGTATGTTGTTTAAGCATCTTTGTTAAAACAGGAACTAGTTCCTTTATATGAGAGGAGGATAGCATTCCAGGGCAATCAGAAACGCAATTCAAAATGAGCTTCAGTGTTTGGTTTTGAGCTGGATGCAAAGGAACGTCAGCTACATAATGTAGTACCGGAACCAGAGTTGCAAACCCAACAACAAGCCTCTGTTTGAAAGCTTTCTCAGCTTTTGATAAAATGTCAAGTACCTGAAGGCAAGATTTGACAGCTGGATCCTTGCATTCTGTTTATCAACAAAGATTATTAGCTGAAAACTAGTATGCCTCAGAAGAACTTGAAATTTTTCAACAATTTTTTTTTAACAGGTGCACAAACATAGGATCAAAATATGAGGCATGGATTTGAAAACTTGATAAATTAGTAATCACAGTAAGCCTTGCAAGAATACATTCAGTGACCAGTTAAAAAGCTTAAGCTATCCAGACTGGCAAGCTGCAGAACTTTAAGAAACTGAGTAATTCATTTTGAAATGATCGTCTTTAATTTCCTACTTCAATGCTCAAACCAATAATTTATTGTCTCTTAATAGTTGCCTCTGCTCGAAAGCTACTCTAACAGCACAATAGATATAAAGTAAAGGATACCTCTTATTATTATTTATTATTATTTTTTGCCAAGATACTTAACTAACCTGACAATCTCAGTATTTCGAATACATAATCTGCAATGCTTTCTTCAACTAGTACTAGGATTTCTCTGCACGAAGTGCCTTCACAGGACATATAGTGAAAGAGTAAATCTAATGTGCTGATCTGGACTTGGCTATCAGTTGAAAGAAGTGGGCCTTTAATGGCCTCAGTGAATAATATGTTCAGAGGATGCACATCTTTTCCATCTTCTGTTGCTTGCCCACAGCTATCTCCTTCAGATGAACTCAAGCTGTTCACATCAGGAGCACATGCAATCCGAAAGAGCCCTCTCCGAGCCAAGACCGTCAAAAGCGCTTCACAAGTGTATGGACATTGTTAGCTTAGAGGACGCAGGGCCCGTAATGAGGCTAAAAATCAACAATAAAGTGTTTTTAAAATGATGAATATTCCCTTCTGTATCAGGGTGACTTCTCCAAACGATATGCATGACTTAATAGATTAGATCTTTTAATTGCAACTAGGGCAAAACAGGCAGTAAATCACAATCCACCGTATAATCCCCAAAAAACAAGGATAATGACGATTCTTAGTCTTTTATCATAATGTGAACAAGTTCTTGAAATCCATTAATCTAAAATTTCTAGAATCACTCTTATGTAAACCAAACTCAACTATTGATGACAGAATTTGGAAGGACCTTGCCATTCCCAGTTATGGTTTCAGAAACAATACTATTGTGGTGTTTCAGGTTTTTCTGCAACATGCTTCCAATATGCATGATGATACATTTATGTGTGAATAACAAATGCATAATTTAAATGAAAGTGAACAAATAAACAGAAAACTTGGAGGTCTCATGAGCTATGCTCTGAATAAGGAGGCAAGTAAACAGAAGAACCAAACTTTTGAGAGTTTTATAAAAGTATAAGATAGGTTGAAACAAACCTATACAATTCAAGCGGACATCATCACTTTGGGTCTTCATGAGAGCCTCCAGAGACAGGCGCATTAGCTTCGGGCAAAAGGAAAATAAAAGATCAGATCCATCAGCATCCTCTGATGCATAGTGGAGAGCAGATACTTTGTACAGAACAAACAGGATTTCTCCCCGAATTTCTTCACTGTGCCAAAGGAGAAGAGTAGTGTTGTATTATAATTTGGTAACAGCATGGAAAAAAAGGAAAATTTTCACTTCCTAGTGTTCTTCATTAGTTACCTTGGTAATTGAAGACCTGAAACAAGATTGGTAATGAGGCCATTTTTGTCTCCAATGTGCGCAAAAGGATTACTCTGCTGACACTTTAAGAGAGCTCCTAAGCAGTGAAGCTGCATTTGAAGAATAACCAAATCAGAATGAACAAATGTATTAAGTACATTCAAAAGAAGTAGGTGAAAAAAATAAAATCCAAGAACCCTATGGATGTATAGATGCACTGTCCCAATGCATAACATCCACTCTCACTTTGTAATAAAAACTAAATCACGACGATGAAGAGCTTCTAAGATATAGTTCCCTGCAATGCTTCTCATTTTGTCATATGCCTCAAAAGTAAATAAATTAGACCATCCTCCATGTAACTACTGATGTATAGTTCTCACCCTTGGAACCCAACTCGAGCTGTCAATGCATATATTTATAGTCTAAGCCCCTCTATATATCATTTTGAGTGAAATCCACTGTGAATCTAAAGAAAAGCAGACAGAAAAATCTACTAATTCATATTTAAGAGAATTACACAAACAGCAGAACCAAGTTTGAATCATCCAATTCAAATAATGCTTATTACCGGAAACGAAAACTCTATTAATTATCCTCCAATTTTTGCTTAGAAATTAAACAATCAGAATTGAAGGCATTAGCAAAAGTAATCATCTAAATTTCCAAAGCAAATTCATGTAAACAATCAGAATTTAAAGCCTTCGAGAGCAATTTGAGCAGTAACAAAACAAAAGGAGATGAGATCGGAGAGTAATACCGTGTAGATCTGACGGCGACTCCAAGCCAAGGCGCCGGAGGAGAGGCGATCGGAGAGCCGAGCAACGAAGTCACCGGCGAGGGAGGGATCGGCGGAATAGCAAAGAGCGGAGACGAGATCGACGACTTGTCGTGCGATGGGGTCGTCGTCGAAGGAGGCTAGGGTTTGGACGAGAGGGGAGACGAGGAGGCGAGAGTGAAAGGTGAGGAGGGAGCGGAGGAAGGGAGGGTCGGAGAGGGCCTGGGAGAGCTGGGAGAGAGCGTAGGACACGTGGACGGTGGGAGATTGGGGGTTTGAGATGAGATTGGAGAAGCAGAGGAGGCAGATGGCGCCGCCTTGCTTGGTTTGGAGGACGAGCGTGGAGCGGTGGCCCTGGGAGCATGTCGAGGCGTAATTGGCACCGGAGTCGGAGTCTGAGTCGTGGTAGTACATGGCGGCGGATCTGAGGCGGAGGGAGTGGGTTTGAACTTTGGCGCCACAAAATTTGGGGGTTTTGGTTTTGGAGAGTGAGTGAATATATACGACGGTACGTGGAGCATTAATGAGGAGCCCGGTTTTAAAATAAACCCACACCCATTATTTTATTTTATTTACAATTTTCACTTGTTCTGGTTTGACTATTTTATCCTTTTAATTGAGTAAGAAAAATATTCCTTAAATGTATTGACTATAATTTAAATTAAGTATCATTTGAATTTAATACATATGAAGCTAAATTATCAATTTCTTTTCATTATACCATAGTCGATTACAACCTTAAATTCTGGTGATTATTGACTTGAGTATATATTTCTATATATGCTTATTTCAATAGTATTCATTTCCTATACAAAATCTACTTCTTGTTTCAAGCAATGCACAGAAAGTGTTGGTGATTGAGTGAGGCAATGGGCAAAATGCTTTTGTGATTATATTTTCATTTCTGGTCTCACATTTGGTGTTTCTCCACATATGCCAAATTGTCTAATTGCAAGGTATGCCTTTTGTTCTTAGATTTCATTTTTTGTTCTCATGCTTAGTCTATTGTCATATAATCGCATGATAGCTTTTAGTTATCTCAACTACTACTTTCATATTTTACCTATAATATAGATGTATAAGTTAGGTTCGAATACGATAAAATTTTAAGCTAAAAATAAGGAGGTATTATCTTTGATTATAGGTATAATACACTAGATAACTTAACAAACTAAAAAATGAAATCTAAGAACAGAAGACATACTTTGTGTGAGAATCTCTTATACCCAAGTTCAAATCTCGCCGACGCTAATTGGAGTTTAAATCACAATTTATTCTTAGTGGCCAGGGGGGAGGAAGCGTTTTGAAAAGATTTACCGGCACAGATTAGTCTATGCGCTTAGAGCTGGATTGCTTGAGTACTTTGGTTGCTCTTGGAGAATTTGGCTTTGGAGGTAGGGAAACTCTCCTCATAACACTGATTCTATTTTAGTGTGTTAAGAGTGATTCGTTGTGATGCTTATCTTCTTATTTCCTTGTATGATTGGACTATATTGATTTGTTAGCCTTGAATTTTATCCAAGTCTGATGGTTAAAGGTGTCTATTTTAGAGTTTTGATTTCTTTGTTTAGAAAACCTGGAAATTTGAGTTGGTTCTTCACTAAAGTTGACCCTTTTTTTTGGGGATTTAGATATACATTCATCTTTCAAGACCTGTTTTAAATTAAACCCACCCCTTAGAGTTTTTTAAAATACACCCAAACCTATTAATTAAGTTAATTTTTTTTAAAAGATATCTTTTATGCTTGAACAAAAGAACCTGTTTTTTGACATATTTACTACAAATACCACTCAGCAAAGTCAAAACACACCGATTTTGATTTTCTTCCACAAACACAATAAAATTTCAATATGGCCTTCAATCAAGGATGCTTGATTCCAGCCCCCCATGATCGACACTACTAAATTCAATATCAGAAAATTATGAGGTTATATTTTCTCATGCTCGAAATATGGGTTTATCATGCTCTAAACTCTAAACCCTAAACCTTAAACCCTATTTTAAAAAATTCTAAGGGGTGGGTTTAATCTAAAACAGGTCTTGAAATATGGGTGTATATCTAAATCTTCATTAAAACATAAAATCCCATAACGATATCTGGGTAGAAGGTGTCATGTTTGACTCTTCGTAACATAAATTTATGCCCGCTAATTCACTAAATTAAAACTTTAATTTTTACGTACATTTATGTTTTAGACCGGTTACATGTTAATTAAATTAGAGAAATTGTGGCAGTTATATTTATGAAGAAACTTTCCTTTTTAAACCAGAAGGGCAAAAAGGTGAAAAAAAAATACAATGAAAAATGTTAATTTTATAAACAAACTCTATAAGTAAGGTTGAAATATGTATTGGGTGTAACTTAAAAAAAAAATTGGGTGTGGGTGTATCTTGAAAAGAGGCTCGAAATATGGGTTTATTTCTAATTTTTTTTTTTTTTAACTCCCTAGATTATAGCTAAATATATGGCTTTGAGTTGGTCATATGAATATCTTAGGGTAGCACCTATTTACTTCTACGCATTGATACCTAAATTTATATTTAGTTTTCATTTGAAACTAAGCCCCCTTAACGCTTCTTCTATCAGTATCCCTACAGATAAGTGGACTTCTTCTTTTCTTCTCTTTCACAAGTTTACATTAAAGTGCTTTTATTAGATTTTGGTTGTGCTAAACAAAGAGCTAACTTTTGATTATACAAATCTCTGAGCATACAAGCTCTCATGTTACTTTTCATTTGACATTTAAAGTTAGTCTCCTTGTAATTTGATTCTTTCTGGGTTGTTTTGTGTCAAAGAATTCAAGTGCTCTTATATCTGCTTTAAGCAAAACTCCAGTCTTTTCCTGAACCATATTTCAGTGACCATCTACTTATTTTTATTTTACTTTCGTCGAGTGGTGACAATTGCTCTTCGAGTTGTAAGTGTTGAATTTTCTGAGAATCTGAAGGAGACTATCTTGATCTATATGTATATGTATATATTCTCTTCTCCAAGATTTTAGTTACTGTAATGATATACATATATTGCACCAAGTTTTGAGTTATACTGATGAAGTGATCCAATCATTCTTTATCACTTGTTATGTTGCTGAGATATAAGCTGCAGTCCTCAAACTCTTTAATTTGGTTTTATGAATTCTATATATAAATGCAATTGTTTCTTGCCAAAAAGCCGGTATATATGTGCTGATAAAACGAAACTTTGAGTTTCCAAGTTTCTGCATATTGATCTTATAAAGTCCTGTATTACATTTTTGAGTATAAATCTATTTTCTGGGCATATTCCAATTATACGCTTGACCGGGGTTCAAGCGATGATCAGTTCGCTTTAAGGGAGTAAATAACTCCTGGATAAGCATGGTTTTGGATTTGAATGTTTTTATTTGGTTAGGCCCGGGGAATTGATAAGGAAGGATTGTGTCTCCCTAGGGTGAAAAGACCTAAAACCTTATCAGGATCCCCTTGCGAAGGTTGCTCAGTAGTTTGGGTTTTATGGATATTGTTTACTGAATTTGAGGCTCTTGATGCTATTTATATCGATTTTACGATGAGATTTCCTTTTTATATTACATTTCACTTTTTGTTGTGTTCTTTGTTCTTATTTACTTAATGTTACGATATGAAGTGGAGCCTCATTTCATTGTCTTGTATGTACTGTATTAGTGATCTTTATCAGTCCCTTCCAGCAGCAACTTTTAAAGATTGATATTTCTTACTGAGGTTTACTTTTTGGTCACTTCTTTCATTATTAATATATGCTAATTTAGAGTCATTGTTATGGTGATTTCTTTATCGCACCTACTGAGCTTGTAAAGCTCACTCCCTATATTCTTTTTGTGGTTTTCAGGCAAGAAGTCTACAGGTGGCAGTGGTTTTAATATACCTGAGTTATCTTGAGCTGCTAGTGTGTGGAGTCTTGTCTTGGTCTTGTTTTGAAGTTCATGCTAGACTGTGCTTTTCCTTGGCTGCTAATAACTTTTGCACTTACTGGTGTACGTAGATTGTTCACTATTTCAAGAGTTGTACTTCTATTTGCTGTGTACATGTAATGTATATGCTTGAAGTATGGACCTGAAGAACTTGGTACTTAATGTGGTGGAGTTTTTTGAAAACAAGTTGTACTTCTATGTTTATAAATGAAAGTTGTTATTCTGTTTGATCTTCTACTATACTTTCTTTGAAATTTTCTTGGGCTTTATTTATAAAAACAAGGGTTTAGAACTGATGTTCAAGTAACCACGTCCACATTAGTCATAACCTGGGTTTGGGTTGTGACACCACTATAATGAATCTTAGAAACTTATTACTCTATATGCGAAAACTAATAAGTTATATCCAATTTCAGTTCAATTTTTGTTGGTTTCAAACAAGTCTGCTAAGGGCTTCGTTGTTCATTCTATCTTTCTTGTTTTTTTTTGAAGTAGAAAACGAACGATTGTCATGTTAAAAGACATTTTGTTTGGTTTCTGTAATATGGAAGGTGCAGTGAACACAATCTGATGCCATTTCATCACAAGCTGTGATAGTTCACAATTAATTGTGGTGCTCATAGTAAATAATGTCAGTTACATAATCCCAACAACACCATTGTGCATGCTTAGCACATTCTCTCTATCCAATCAATTGATTTTGCAGCATGGAAGCTACCCTCATTAGAAAGAAACTTCACAACTGAGAAATTTTCACGTACTTGTTACTGCTGAGACTGAACATATCTGAGGAGTCCATAACACCTCTACTGCCTGTCAGAGGAAGAAAAACAATATAAATACATACAATCGTTGTGTCCCTTGTTTTTTTGGTTAATACACGCATCGCTTGGATATGAGGTTAGTGTGAGTGTAGTAGAGAAATTGACACTTAAAATGGGTTCTTACTCTGAAGTAGTTGGAGGAACCAATGAATCTAAGGATTTCCAACACATTCTCCAAGTCATATTTATTATTGATAGTCAGCTCAAGCTTCCCGTTAATACCCACAAATAATGTAACCTGATATTTGAAATGCAATGAAAATTAAATTAGGCATGTACACTATACTTCTATTCAACATAGCTAAAACAATCATTGTTGGGTCAGCTAACTCAATCGTTAAATCTAAGTGTAAGATTTGCAGTTAACCGGCCTTACCATAACATCATCATTGTAATGATCATTATCTGATTTTTGGCTTGTTGGCCTTTGGAATTTCATGTTGTTCACATTGATGAGTGTCTCTCTGTTCTTAACCCTTTCGGCAATAGAAAGCTTGTCAATAATATCACTATTTGCTTTTTCTCTGTCGATCGTGATTGTTGAAACCACCTTCAATAAACAACGTACAGGGAAGCTAAAAGTTAAATATAATCGACCATATATACTGTCTAAATGAATCTAGTATAATATATACTTTGACCTATGAATCCATAAGAGATTAACCATTTGCAAATAACACTCTCACCAATACCTATATAAGTTTGTGTGAGACAAGCACTCTGATGGTCTGATCATAGTGAAGAAATAGAAACGATAATATACTTACAGATATGGAACTTAAAGTGCAATATTCAAGATGCCGAAGAAAAGCTACAATAGTCTCTGCAACAAATTGTGTACCAATAGGATCAGAATACTTAAAAAGGAAAGAGTAAATATCTAAAAAATTCAAAGCAAAGTTTAGAAAATTACCGTTCAAAACATAGCTCAAACCTTTGTATGTAGAAGTGTCTGCAGTTTCAGCAATTTGATTGAGCTCAAATCCTAAATCTCGTCCCTTGTCCGAGAAACCAAGCTTTAAAAAGATAGAATCAATTTAATCATCAGTGCTAGTTCAAATATAAATATAATATATAGGGGCAGACTCTTTCCAATGAGGAGATCATTTAACATACTTTTCAATCAAATATTAACATCTCTACCGTTCAACAATATAAACATCATATCTGAAAATTTTCATTCCATTTGATAATCGTTAGAGCATTCAAAATTGTGATTAACAAGTTAAGACGTGAACGGTTCTGTTTTAACAGATTTGATACGTCCATTTTGGTTAAATATTTACAAGAATAATCTACACATATAGACCTAGTAATTAAACGGTGGAGATGAAAAAATGTGATAAAAAGTTAGTATAATAATCGATTCCTAAAAATGAACAAAATAAGAAATCCCTCAGTGGAAAATCTCTATATATAGAGGAAAAATATCTATATAAATAATGGTCATTAGACCATCAGCTGTGGGGACCTATATTTGGGTCTTTATTTGAAATTTGGGTCCAAAAAAGTGGATTAGGCCTTGTAGTAGGTTAGAAAAGAAAAAAGACCCGGAGAGCCAAATGTTGGATCAAATTTGACCCAAAGTGTGAGCAAACTTGCTTTGGACTCAAAACTGAGACCCACCAAATGAAGCTGTTTTGCTGAACCCTATTGAAACAACGGCTATATTTCTGACTATGCCTAATAATTTTTTGCATGCTCAATTGATAATTATTGAAGTTGGATAATATCATTATATATTCAAATTATATATTGAGTTGATATTCAAGTTTACTAACACACGTAATTCACGTTGATATTTGTTATATTGTAATGAATAAAAATTCTTGATTTTATGTTTCATATCCGATGAATAAATTCTATTATCTTAAACTAAGTTTATTAAATTTATTTTAACTTAATTGGAATGAATGTATAGATGCCTAAACATTAAATCAAACATAAATAAAAGACTCAAGTATGAATATGAGTAAAAAAAAAAATTGTGTTATGAACCTACATATGAGTCTAAAAAATTGAATTAAAAATATAAGTCTAAAAATAAGTCATATACCACTACAACACCTAAAAAAAAAGTCTTGTTATACACTATTCAGATGGACTCAAATTACTATTCAGGCTTATTTGGACCTAAATTTGAGTCTAAAAAATAAGTCAGGTAAGAGAACAAGGGATGACCCAAATCTGCCGAACCTAAAAAATTTATTAACGATCACTTAGATTCTCATAAGAGGGATGGAAAGTCTCTGTTTCTCTCTAACCGCTAGAATATAGCCTGAGATAGTCACATACGTACCTGAAGCTTAATGACACTTGTTTCTCCACAGAAACGTGAAAACAAAACCATCAGAGCTGCCGAGATGGTCAAGACCAAGGTCTTAAACCACATAGCCCACTTAGCATTGCACACCATCCAAGCCATAAATAGATAGAGGCCAATTAAAGAAAGCACCAGTCCCTCGAGCGAGTTATCATCGCTACGACTAGGTTTACCCGAATTAGGGTTGTCTGGGTACAACCGCGACGTCGACCACTTCCCACCGACGCGTCCAAGTGGTTGTCCAATACCAAGGTGGTCTTTAATAGCGTTAGGCGGCATACAAAGGGAGGCATGCCTAATCCCTAATTCTTTTGGGTACTCCGCTGCCGAGAAGCAGCAGCTCTTAAGTTTGATGTTGAATTTAGGAATACAAGGAGGAACAGAGGAAGAAAACCAAACAGACGACGCAGGGGGATCTCCAACAAGTTTTGCTCCGCTGAATTTTGGGTGAAGATTGCGCAAGAAAATTGGGTTGGTCACGAGAGATGCAATTGTTGCCATTGAGAACTGAACTTGAAGGAAGGGTGAAAGGATATGGGTAACCTAGCCTTACTTATATAGGGTGCGTTTGGGGGGGCTTTTTAGCTCCCCTGCTTATAAGCAATGAAGGGAAAAGTGTTTGGTAAGTTCAGCTTTTCCAGCTTCTAAGAAAAGCTCTGGCTTTTTTCCCTTAAAAGCAGAAGTAGGAGGAGGCCAGCTTCTGGAAGCCAGCTTCTGCTTCTACACTGTAGCGGAGCACTGTAGTTAAATGAACTTTTCAAAAATACCAACTATTGGCCCTCACTGTTGAAACAAATTACACCATTCAAAAACACCAAAACCCTTCTCTCTCCCTCAGACTAATCGTCTCCTCTCTCTCAGACTCTTCGGTGATGAATCCCTCACCTTGAGTTTTGCTACTGTTTGCTATCCAATTAGGCTCAATTTCATTTTTGGTTGCTTCAATTGATCGATTCTTGGAGAAGAATGAGAGTTGTTCTATTTTTGGTGCTAAGAAGCTTTATGGGTCTAGGCCATCTGCAACTTTTCAAAGTTTGAATCTTTTGAGTAAGTTTCTGCTTCTGCTTTTGGTCTATGAGCCTTTGTATGCGGTAACAACATAGAACCCGTTTTTGTTTTTGGTTGGTTGAAGGGTTTAGGCGAGTACCCATAAGCTGTGCTGTTCGTTTCCGACCCTGCATTGATATACACAAGGTATTGGAGCTTTTCAAAGTTTGGATCTTTTCTGAATTGCTGCATTTCTGTGATTGTTTTATGGGATTTGGTTTGTAGGGGAAAGTGAAGCAGATTGTTGGGTCGACGCTTTCGGATTTGAAAGAGGATGGGCAGGCTCTTGTGACCAATTTTGAGTCGGATAAATCGGCGAGGGAGTATGCAAGGATGTATAAGGAAGATGGGCTTACAGGTGGCCATGTTATAATGCTGGGAGCTGACCCTTTGAGTAGAGCTGCGGCCATTGAAGCTCTGCGTGCATATCCTGGTGGGTCTATAGCTAGCTGACTTCTTGTTATTGATATCCATTTGCTCTTATATGCTTTTTGAATCGATCTAAAATTCCACTGATGCATTAGTCATTTTAGCAAGTAAACCCCTTTAATAAGCCGAGATAGAGGTTCTTGTTGGTTGTTGTCTTAGATTCTGTAAAATGTTACCTAGTCCAGTGCAAATACACTTCTATCTTTGGCTGGATATGGTTGAATCAGACAATAGACTGTGACTTGCATTAATAGAATTGTGAGATTTAGGAAACCTGATAGCAAAGAGAACTGTTTTGAGAACCATCGGCTTTCTCTTATTCATTGCCTATGCTGAGACTAGTAAGAACCCTGGGATTGTGCCATTTCACTATTTTTCTCTATCGTTGATGATAAGTTTAAAACTTACAGATTTTCCTCTGCTGAACTTGCTGCGAGGACTGGTATAATCTAGGTGGTTTACAAGTAGGTGGTGGGATCAATTCAGATAATTCTTTGCAGTACATAGAAGAAGGTGCTAGCCACGTCATTGTCACCTCTGTGAGTTTTGTTTTTCCCCTCATTTAAATTGAAAAACCATGTATTCTTTCAGTATTCTTTCAGGATAACATTAACTTAAAGTTGCCTTGGTCATCTTGCAGTATGTATTTAATAATGGACAAATGGACCTTGAAAGGCTTAAAGATCTCGTTCATGTTATTGGAAAAGAGAGGCTTGTTTTAGACCTTAGCTGCAGAAAGAGGGTATGAAGTCAATCCAGAATTATTCCGCCAATGTCTATTTGTTCACTTTCTTCGCGAGGCTAAGCATTATCATTGGACTACATATTCTTGAGCAGTTCTTATTACTACCTTTGAAATATTAGTTTATTGAAACTCAGATTGTATCATTGATACAACAGAGTGAATGAGTTTTTCATATTTTACCAGAACTATTGTATTTTCTTTCTCGGGTGTTCTCAAGTGTCTAATATTTTAAAACGAATATTAGACATTTGTTTGAAATATTATACTTGTACTTCACTTTTAAGTTTTCAGCTTCTTCCCGCTCGAAAATTATGTTGTTTTGTCCAAACCATAGTTGCATTCCAATTTCTTACACCACGGTGACTCTTTCCTAATAGAACAACTGAAGAGAGGAAGAGAATGTAAGAAATTGTAATACTAACGCACAATACTATCAGATTTTGATGCAACTGAGGAAATGAAGATCGTAATTGCAACTATGCACTTTATAATTATATACGTTTTGATGCAACTGAGGAAGTGAAGATCGTGATTGCAACTATGCTCTTTATAATTATATACGGAGGTATGAAAATCGGGATATACATTTTGTCCGTATTTGAGAAAGACCCGATGACATGGTACGTGACATAGAAATGGATGATGATGCACAAGAAGAACATCATGCTCATGGTGGTGTACAAGAAATTGAAAGAATAAGAAATAGCATACTCAAAGCTTAATGAGTACCCATAATGCTGGTTAATGTTTAATGGTGTTAATGTATCATTTTGTAGTCATTTGATGTTAATGAAACTCAGTCGTTATTTGTAAAACATAATTTAAAATTATGATTTCACCATAATAATTAGTAATTAATTATTAGAAATAATTTCATATAAACATAATAAAGATTCAATTAGCCATAAAATTAAAAATTAGCTATTACCATTCAATTAAAGTTAAAATTTCTTTTATGTCTAAATTGGTCATTTACAACAAAAAGCACAAGCCAACTTTCAGTTTACCAAACACTTTGTCAATGTCTTTTCCACTAACAGCACCTAAAAAAAGCCAGTTTACCAAACACTCAGCCACTTTGCTTTTCAGCAGCTTATTTTAAAAAAAAAGCAGAAGCCAACTTTTCTGTAAAGCCCAGCTGCACCAAACACACCCATAGATGAGGTAGAGCAGAATTCTAATGGAACAGAAATTCGTGATGGAATAGGTAACCTGGGATATGGCTCCTAATTAATTTTTTTTAAAAGAAATTTATTTTTTTATTATTTTTTATTTTAGAAGAAAATTCTAATTCTTTTCTAGTGAGAGATACTCCAACTTTTTTCTATTAAAAACCAGCCGCTTATTTTCAACAAAAATAAAACATAAAAAACCAGCCGCCTAAGATTCCTCCTCTTCCCCCTCTTTCTTGCCAGGATCTTCTCTCTGGGAGTGGGGGAGATAAGTTCCTGTATACATGTTTGCTTGA
The DNA here is from genome assembly GCA_963682095.1 of Potentilla sterilis. Classification (NCBI taxonomy): domain Eukaryota; kingdom Viridiplantae; phylum Streptophyta; class Magnoliopsida; order Rosales; family Rosaceae; genus Potentilla; species Potentilla sterilis. The sequence continues at coordinate 24,517,568 of OY821758.1, read as the reverse complement.
TAAATTTCTGTTCTCTTTCACCTGCGAAACTGGGGTGGTGCAATTTATTTGGTCGGTTACCAGATCCACCTGATCCTTGCGTCCAGTTTATCCGGTTGTTTATTTTGTTACTTTGTTCTTGGCAGATTTTGCTAGACGTGGTGAAGATGGTGTTATTGAATTCACATGGGTCTCGCTCCCGCGCATTTGATATAGTTGGATTTGGGTTGCTGGCTTCTTTGGTCTTTCACGTCGGCGGCAATTGTTTGTGCGTTTTGTTCTTAGTTTTGGCTTTCTACGCCTTACTGTTGCTTTCTTGTTCTTTGTTTCGGATTTGGGCCTCATTAAACTAGTTTGTGCTGTTAATTATGTTCTTATGTTTAATCGCCTGAAAAAAAAAGAACAAAGCATCTTCTCTTTATATAATTTTTTGTCTCCTACTATGAGGAGATCATAAACGAGTTAGTCGGGTTTGGTGCAATGGACGTCACAAGTCTCGGCCATGAGCCTTCTTGATAGCCCATCGACCCCGTCCAGGTAAGTAACAAAGCACTCACTAGTATACCTGGTTAACTGGTTTTGATTCTGATGTCCGAACATTCTTGCACACCGGACTTGTAAGCTTTATTCAAAGAGTTATTGAGCTTAGATATAGTTTGCTTCTCCCCTGTGTTATTGAGCTTTGATTCTGATGCAACCTGCATGAGGGGATACCTATCATTTTGTAATTGTAAAAATAGAAAAAGTTTAAGACAAGGATTCATACAGTTCTATTAGAACCAATTGTGTCTTCTACCACAGTTGCTCCTCCTGAATATGCAGCTTGTCCATTGGTTGACAATTTCACTATGAAATGGTTCATTACGGCACCAGAGAAGAGACGAGAGAACAGAGGATATCATCACAAAAGTGAGAAGCCATCCCTTACAAAAAGGCTCTAACGTAGTTGCAATAAGAATAAATGAAATATAGGTTAGTAGGAGAAAATGACACAAACTCGAGTCATTTTTCTTGCATGCAAGTATCACCTGACATCCTCCCACAGTCCCACCATCACCTCTGGGTGCTGATCTACTCTCAGTTACAGTTGGCTGCAAGAAAGAGTGATACAAAACAATGCTTACATGACATTTTTCACATACTAACAGTGGAAAATATTTAGAAGTTTGAAATTATATAGAAGATAATAATAGAAAAAGTGAAGGGAACGCCAGCTTGTAAATTCTTTTCTGCCTGAACAATTGTTTTAACAGGATCGCATTCGCGAAGAAGATGCTCAACAAGAGGACCATTCTTGCTTTCCAAACATGACACTCTATTATTATTCTCAAAGTGGTGATGTACAAAGTTGGTATACGGTTTGCGGTTAAATAAACAAGAGAATAAGATCTTGAAATTTACAAATAAAAATATTAGAGCATTCAAAATTGAAATTTACAAATAAAAACATGAACGGTTCAGTTTTGACAGATGTCATTTAGCTAGATCGCCATTTTGGCTAAAAAGTTACAAGAATGATCTACACATACAAACCTATGAATTGAACGGTGGAGATGTGAAAATGTGATAAACAAGTTTGTCTAATAACCGATTTCTTAAAATGGACAATATATATGGAGATGTGAAAATGTGATCAACAAGTTGGTCTAATAACCGATCCCTTAAAATGGACAAAATAAGGGATCCATTAGTGGAAGGGCTATATATATATATATATTGGGTAAGAACCCACCATTTGACTAAAAATTCTCTGGAAACAGTGCCGAGAGTAACTCCAGGTTCCTCATTGAGCTTGTATTGCCATTTGAAGATCCAGGGCAGCTTGTATTTGGCCATAAAATGTAATGTGGGTGGAAAATTTTTGTCGTAATCGGAGAATGTCATAACTTCAGTGAATCTGCTGACTGCATCTTGGAGTGGTTAAGGTAAGAGGTCGACCAACTAATGGAATTCCTAAGCAGGGTAATGTTATATATATATATATATATATATATATATATATATATATATATAGTCCTTTTCAAATAAGGACGTCCGCATTTTAAGTTAAGATACGGATTTCCATTTTTGCTCCACTTCCCGATCGAATTTCATCAAACTTCCTTCTAGACTTATCTAGATCATGTTGTGTAGATCATTTCTGCAAAATTTCAGCCAATTTAGTGATCGTTAAGGCCCTCAAACTTCAGTTTTTCTGTTATATATCAAAACCGGTCCTTTTCAGACCGTCCGGTTTGTTTTTTTATTTTGAGGGTCTTAACGATCACCAAATTGGCTGAAATTTTGCAGAGATGATCTACACAACATGATCTAGATAAGTCTAGAAGGAAGTTTGATGAAATTCGATCGGGAAGTGGTGTAAAAATGGAAATCCGTATTTTAGTTCAAATGCGGACCTCAGCATTTGAAAATTTCTGTATATATATATATATATCAACCCCCTTCTAATGAGGGACTACTCATTTTTTGAGAGATCTCTCATTTAACCTACTTTTCGATAACATATTAACATCTCCACCGTTCAACATTCATGTTGATATGGGTAGATCATATCTGAAAATTTTCATTCTATTTGATAATCATTAGAACATTCAAAATTGTGATTTACATCTAAAAACTTGAACGGTTCAGGTTTGACAGATTTCATACGTCCATTAATTTAATCTAGTTAGAAGCCTTAACGATCACTATTTTGGCTAAAATTTTACATTAATAATCTACACATATAGACCTAGTAATTGAACGGTGGAGATGTAAAAATGTGATTAAAAAGTTTCTCTAATGATCAATCCCTTATTTTATCCATTTTAAGGGATCGGTTATTAGACCAAATTATTGATCACATTTTCACATCTCCACTGTTCAATTACTAGGTTTGTATGTGTAGATCATTCCAGTAAAATTTTAGCCAAAATGGTAATCGTTAAGACATCTAACTAAATGAAACCAACGGACGTATGAAATCTGTCAAAGCTGAACCGTTCATGTTTTTATTTGTAAATTTCAATTTTGAATGCTCTAATGATTATCAAATGGAATGAAAATTTTCAGATATAATCTACTCATATAAACATGAAATTTGAACGGTGGAGATGTTAATATGTGATAGAAAAGTAGGTTAAATGATCGATCTCTTAAAATAGACATAATGAGGGATCCCTTAGTGGAAGAGACCTATATATATAGTTTGATAACGTTTGAGTCTTCTTTATGATGATTTACATCAACAGTTGAGGTTGAGGTTGGACATATTCGGTTTGTTCATTGATTTAGTACAATTTGGATACCTTCAAGATCATCAAATTTGATGAAATTTTGCAGAGATGATCTATATATTATGTTCGAACATCTAAACGGTGGAGATGTGAAATTATGACCGAAAAGTGAGTTAAAAAAGGCACTTCACACTTTAATTTCAAAGCGAACCTTCCCTCTGGATATGAACTATCTGGATAGGAACTATATATATATATATATATATATATATATATATATATATATATATATATATAGGCATGATCTAGAGACGATGTCCTCAAACTTGAATTATAGTGCGGATTCATTTTTGACCCACTTTTCGATCGAATTTTCTCATCTCCACCGTCTAGTATCTAGATAATATTGTGTAGATCATCTCTGCAAAATTTCAGCCAAATTGGTAATCGTTAAGGCCCTCAAAATTACGCTTTTCTGTTCTAAACATGAACAGTTCAAGTTTGACATAATTCAGTCCGTCCATTTGTTTTTCGAGTTTGAAGGGCTTAACGATTACGTGTGTTCGTTAAACTTAAAAAAATAAAACTAACTCGATATTCAATTCAGATATTTATAGAGTAAGACTATCTCGATATTCACCTTGAACATCCGTATTTTACGGTAAGAGATTCACTCAATGTGTTGGACCAATTAGGCAATTAGTGTTAGACGTCATCATTGTTAGAATAAAAGTATTATAAGTATGGATCAAACTATGAATCACAATAATTATTACTATAACGTAATTCAGTGAAACTAAACAACAGAGAATAAATTCGAATTGAATGCTTCAATCAATTGTGAAAATCAAAGTAGAGAAAACATTCGATTTCACTAACTTGAATATTGAGAGAGGCTTGCTTGAATGCAATGTCCTAAGACAGAAATTCGTCCCTGCACTTCTGCTTGTGGAATCGTCTTGACGTCTGTCTCCCAGGATACAACTCTCAATCCAAGGTTTGCAGAATCCCTTGAATCTTTACTCAAACTTGAGTCTATGTTTCTCTCTTGTAAAGTATGGAAGATGTTTGTAAAACGAATTAAGTTGTGAAGTCAGATCATTCGCTCATCTTTTATAGAAGCAAGACGCATGTTCGGCGTTTTGAGCGAAACGTCGTCCTTTTCCAGAAACGAAGAGTTGCGTCTCAACTTGTCAAAAGGCATCTGTTCAAAAATTAATCCGATTTTACAAGTAATTCTCCAGAGCCCCAAGGCCCAATCTTTGATTATTAATAATCATGTAAGCCCACTAGGAGGCCCAAAGAAAATTTTCAATGAAACCCATTGAAATTCCCTCACCCAAGCCCACTTCCATTTAATACTTTACATGGGGTATCCCTTATTAAGGGTATAAGCCCTTAAACATCTTCCATGTGGGACTACAAGGTTCCAACAATCATAATATTGTCATTGTTGCTTGAATTCTGATAGTGTACTTAGAAAGTGCGGTCAGCCGGAGTACCCATTTTAGGACCACCCTAGTGGTCCATGGTCCACCTGATTTAGGCACTTGAGAAAATGATCTATCCCTTTTCCTAATTTCCCCCCGAGGATGATTAAACGACGTAGTTTCGCCTGCGGTTAATTAATGGAGTTAAAGAAAGAGAAGGGCAAGGAAATTAAGAGAGAGAGAGAGAGAGGAAAGGGTGTTGTTGTTGTTGGTATTATTCTTTGCATTTATCAAAGAGATGTGTCTGTCTTACTGTCTCTTCAACATTTTCACTCACTCAATTCCCAAGGTTCTTGAGCCTTGTCAATTTCATTTCCTCCTCTCTGTGGTGGTGGTGCTGGTTTGTTTCTAGGGTGTTGGAGTCGGATAAATTTGAGTTTGGAAGTAGGTTTGGAGGTGGTGTAGAAGGTGAGGATCTCTAGATGGAGCATTGGTGTGATGCTAATTGAGGTTTGGTGCAAAGCTCGATGATTCTCCCATGTTCCGCAAGCAGGTGAGTAGATTGGTTTGGTTTTGCCGCATTATATTAGACTGTTTTGTTGCATTGGAATGTAGTGATGCGAGTAGTATATGTCGGTTTCGAGTTGCGGAGAGTATTGGTTGCTAGTAGGTTCTAATGTGACCCTGTAATGGCTATTCTATGAAACAAGAATGTTGCTATTGGCAATTCTCAGATATCTATCGTTATGGATAGAGGAAGTTTGATTAGAGATATGTGTTATGCACTCATATGAGTAACTAGACATAGTTTCTAGTTATGAAATGTACAGGAGTTTTGCACTACTTGATTGCTTTTTTGTTATTTTTGTTGTCGTAAGCAGATACAGGGCATGGAGGACAGTGCCGAGTCACTAAGGGAGAGAAGTTTAAAGATTTACAAAGGATGTAGAAAATACACGTATGTCTACTTGTTTCTGATATCTCTTCATGCTTTTAATTTTTGGTCATCTTTTGCGGTATGTGAGCAGTTGCCAGACTTTAACATTGAGTTTAAGAAGGAAGTACTTACATTTCCTTGCTTGCAGTGAAGGTCTTGGGGAACCTTATGATGGCGACATGGCTTTTGCTAGTGCCTTAGAAACATTTGGTGGGGGGCATTTGGAGGTAAGTCGACTTGTTAGCATTTTAAGTAACTTGATCGATCATCTTAACAGATGCTCATTCACATACGCTTTATTTCATTGAAGAGTATCAAACATTGTTTTTTATTGATTGAACTTTTGTTCTATCCTTTAGGCCCTGCTATGACCAAATTTACTATCGCATTGAGAGAAATTGGGACATACAAGGAATTTCTTCGGTCCCAGGTAAGAAATTATTGTATTAGTAATCTACATGTAAAATCCTTCCTGCTAGCTAATTGACTCGGTTTTCCTACGCATTTCCAATCACAGTAATTTTAGTGTAGTTCCAGAAAATGAATTGAATCAAGTTGAAATGCTTCCTACTTATGTTGGACTTGTAATGATTCCCTTCTAAAGGATCAACATCATTTCTATCTTTTAGACCTCTTGCCTTTGATAGGCTACTCAGAGTTTGACGGGAAATGAACTTTGTACATGTGATGGCACTTATGTAGCTGCTTCTGTTATAAATTGTGTTTCATATATTATAGTATTAGCTTCCGTAGTCCTTTCATATTTTAAATGTTTTTCATGCTCCTCTTTGTCTATTTTCAATTAAAAAGTGTTGCTCCTATTTCTCCAGTCCCTGTCTTCGTAACTCTGTTTGATGAATTGTTTGATTCAGGTCCTGAGTTGTCTTAGATGACGTGTCTTTCTTTCTTCCTCTTCCGGGTTGAGCATATGCTAAATGACAGATTGTTATAATTTGTGAACTTTGATTTGCATGAGGTCGATCAAGGTTTGTGAAAATTTTCTGTACAATCAATCAATCTATGTCTATCTTCTGGCTTGGTTAAAACATCCGTGCCTCTGTGTTGAATGATTACTCTCTTTGTGCAGGAAGCGCGAAAACGTTTTGACAAGGCTAGTCTTCTTTATGACCAGGTGTGTGATTCTGGTCATGAATCATTTTTACGTCCATCCTTGTGTGATTTCCCTGTATATAAGGAGCTTTTTCTCTTTTTTCAAATGTTTAATTTGGAACAAGCAGTTGCAGAAAAAGGTTGTCAACATTCACATGAGTGTGAACAATTGTAGGATTACATTTTTCTTATCTTCTTAATGCTCTGATAAAATCTGCAAGTTTACTTTAGCCCTTTAGGCTTGTAAGATAGTTCATGAGGCGGTGGAGATGATCTAGTTCTACACAATATTCTCTAGATACTAGACGGTGGAGATGAGAAAATTCGATCGAAAAGTGGGTCAAAAATGAAAATCCGTGAAATCCGCTCTCCATTTTTCGTGAAAAACTCAATTTATAGTCTCATTTCATTTTAGGACCGGACGACTTTTTATATTTTAAGACTGTTGTTATGTTAATCTATAGTGAATGAGACATTTTCCGTATCATTACATAGAGTTATATATAGTTACATAATAGGAAAATAAAAAATGAGTAGTATATAATTAAGGTAAGCAGTTCTTTAGTGCATGTTGAGTATGGAAAGTAGCTAACAATATTAATAAAATTAAGTGAAACATAAACATTAAACGGAGGATTTTCCCAAAAAAAAAAAATCAAATGTGAGGAGGATTGACCTTACAAACATAGCGAGAGACTTGATGAAGCAAAAGTTGAGGGCCCATGCTTGACTGTCATTTTCATAATTAAATGCAAGTCCTGTAAAACTAGTCAAAAAAGTCAGTGGGCTGTGTCGGTGGGTGGGCTCGACACTGACCCAAGGGTAGAATAGAAATTTGGTCATAGATAGGGTTTCCACTATTATATATAGTGCGTGCATCATGACTCTTATGAGGTGGGCTCTCTCATCATTACAAGCGGCGCAGCGATCGAGATCCTTAAAAATCCAAATGTAAGATTCTGTTATTTTTAATAAAAGTTTGTTGACCAATGGATTCTCTTATTAAATGCATGGGTTTTGTGTTTCCAAGAGCGCACGCCTCTTAATCTGTCTTGTCATAATCACGTTTTTACTGTTTTTCTTTTTATATTATCCTTATATGTCATAATCACTATTTGACTGTTTTTTACCGTATGATGACCCAACTTACTCGTATTACAGTGGATTTATCTTGTTTTTTTTAGATCTACTGTGGTATATCTACTCGTATTACAGTAGATTTATGTTGTTGTTTTTAGATCTACTGTGGTAGATCTACTCGTATTACAGGTGTGGATTTGTTTTTTTAGATCTACTGTGGTAGATCTAGCTACTCGTATTACAGATGTGTAATATATATTGTTTTTGTAGATGAATCCGGATTACACTCGTCTCATTCAAACTTGTGTAGAATGGGGCGGGAGGGTTACGAGCTAGAATGCACGGACACGTGAAAATAGGGCCGTATTCCGTATTAGACACGGATACGGATACGATACGCCGAAATACGTTGAAATACGGTCGGACACGCGTATCAGAGTTTGGACACGATCTAGACACGCCGTATTTGTCATGGACACGTACGTGTCTGGGTTGGACACGAAAATAAAAAGGAGACGAGGGTCAGATTGGACATTTTGCATCTGAACCCCTGAATTAAGCTCCTGCTCCTCAGTCGCATCTGAAAATCCATGTTTCTTCGACGCCTGTTCTTCGCTCCAGGGCAGACCCAGACAAATCGCCATCGCCACCAGGCGCCACCGCCGTCGCGCCGTCGCCGTCCCTCCATCGCCCCATCGCGCCATCGTGTCGTCGCCCTCCCTCCGTCCCTCCATCGCGCCGTCGCGTAATCTTCTTATCAGACCTAAGATATCCTGTGCACTCAATATCACCCAATTGAGGTATGTTTAAGGTTAACTTAGAAACAAAACTGAATTCCTTTTCCGTTGACTTGAAGCCCATGGAAATACATACAGATCTTTTTAAAAGTTCAATAAGCCTTTAATAATATGTACATTGCTTCACGCCGTAAACGTTTCTATTCTCGTCTTGCTGCTGCTTCAAGTTTTCTAGGGTTTTGATTACTGGCATTGAGTCTTCGATTTCAGTTGTTTCTGGTTTGAATTGGTTCAATTTTGGTTTGTTTGTTTTGATTTGGTGAGAGTCTGAGATTCAGTCTTTGAAATGCTTGTGGTTTTTGATTGAGTTGATCTTTGATTTAGAATCGTGCAAGTAACTGTCTTTGGTAGCTGCATAATGGATGTGAGGATGAATCAGTGATGATTATGAGGAGTGTGTCTGTGTGGAAATGCGTGTTTGACTGAACAAATGGGATTGCATGTTGGTTATAGTGTTCGGTAGTTTCGAGTTGGTGGATTTTGGATTTTGAGGAGGTTGGTTGTTTTGGAGTAATGAATGTGTGTTAGAATGCTGTTGATACTGTTACTGGTTTTGGAAGCTTTTGAATCTGTAGACTGTTTTAGTTGGTAGTAAGACTCGATATATACTGAGAATGCTTTGTGGGGTGCGTTGAATTGGAGTGCATTAGGGTACTCACTGAACTGGTTTCGTGAGTGATAATAGTGCAGGACTAATACTTTATTTGTTTCCCATTTGAATTCTACATCTTTAATCAAACTCACATATGCTAATATATATGAGGAAAGCACAAACTCACATTTGCTAATATAATATATTGTTTACATTTCACATATTTTTGGTATGCATATATATAATATTTAAAATAAAATTATTGTTAACGTGTCCACCACGTGTCCATATTAAAAAAAAAAAAATTGGCGTGTCCGCGTATCGTATTGTGTCGAATACGGACACACGTATTCGTATCCGTGCTTCATAGGTTACGAGTGGGGCACCAGCTGTGGCCGAGGCAGCCTTCAAGGCTTTTGGAGCCGGGATTTGCACAAAAGCTGGAGAGAAGCTCTTTGAAAATACTGGTAAGTGGATTACCAAGGATGACGGCATCACAAGAGTGCACATAACAAAGCCAGTGCCGGTTGAGCTGAAACAGAAGGAGGTCGCCGTGGAGGAGAAACAGAAGGAGGTCGCCGTGAAAGAGAAAGAGAAAGAGAAAGACAAAGAGAAAGACAAAGACAAGGTCACGGTCACGGTGGAGCTGGGTATTCACTGACACCGGCGGCATTCTGGTTTGCAAGGTGGTTGACCGTCTGATCGGCGGTGGGGGTGGCGGTACGGGCGGCGGTGCGGCCGTCTGAGAGAGATCGTGTAACGAATCTATCTAATATGGGCTGCATATCTAAGTTGGGCCTCCTAGTAATGGGTTATTGGAGCCGGGTTATCTTTTAAACGGGTCTTTAGGGTTTGTCTGTTACTATATAAGGCTATCTAGTTTCTTTGTAATGACATTGAAGAATACTGCAGTTTATTTCTTTTAGGGCCTGTTTGGATATAAGTATTTGGACTTGGAGATTTGGATTTCAAAGCCCAAAATTTGGCAAGTATTTTTCATTGTGGATTTGGATTTAACAAAATCGCAGGGGTGATTTCATTAAACAAAAAGGGCAGATTCGAAATAACTAGGGTACCTTAGTTATTTCAATTCTATCCTTCTCTCGATTTCAAACCCGATTCTGCTCGGTCTCTCTCCGCTCGTTTTCTCTTTGCATCGCATAAATTGGGCTTCAGTTCTTCTGAGATTTGGTGAAGGTGGTCCTTTTTTCTTCTTTTAATTTGTCTTCTACATGATTAATTTGTCTTCTACATATGTTGAGTTACTGTTTGTTGTAACGAATATAAGAAAGAACACAGATTTACGTGGTTCACCAACGATGTGTTAGCTACGTCCACGGGCAGAGGAGAACAGTTTTATTATCTTTGATATGCTTGTTTCAAATGAATTCAGAAAAAATATTAGCTAAATGAGAGTGGAGATTGAAGAAGGGAAATGAGCAATTTAAGTTTGAATGTAATTGAAACAATTTAACATTTCACTCTTCCAAGATTGTATTGCCAACTATGACAACTTGTATTTGAAATCTCTAATTCAAAACCTCATGATTCAATTGCTAGCCAAACAGATGAATTTGAAATTCTAGGATTTCAATTGCTTAGATTTCAAATACATATGATTTCAAATCTAAATTCAAATCCAAATTCCATTTTCAAACAGGGCCTAAATCCAAACACGGAAGAGGAGGACAGTCTGCTCTTCGTTTTGCGTCACAACTATGTTAGGAAGACAACAAAGCTTGCCACACAGTTCTTTATTAATCTTGCGACCAGGTCTTTAGTTTTAAATTATAAGACTGCATTGTTGTTTTGAAGCCATAGACATTTGTATTGCTTTTGGAATTATGAGACTTAGCACTGTTATGAAATACCATTCTTCATTATTTTTGAAATCTAAACTTCAAATCCTCTCATAAATCAATTGTTACCAAACATATGGATTTGAAATCCTGGGATTTCAATTACTCATATTTGAAATACATAGGATATGAAATCCAAGTTTAAATCCAAATCTAGTTTCCAAATGGGGCCTTAGTTTATTTCCTTAGTTTCATTTTTCATTTCTTGTTCTCTGAAATGGCTTTCCATGGTAACGAATCTCAGGATCGTTACAGATCGTTTTCTTGTTTATGTTTTCTGAATTCCCTTGTGTGTTTGCTAAAGTATTTTGAAATCTAATGCTAGAAACCTACCTGGCTACCTGAATCTATGATGGAATGGGTAAATGGTTCAAATTATGGACAATATTCTTGTGAATTGATCGACTGATCACTCGTCTGTTTGTTTTTGTTCAGCCTTTCGTTTATATAGTTGAATTTGTTACTTTTGTTTTTATTGCTTCTCAAGTTTGCAGTGCCCTCTCATTTGAAGATCACATTAACCATTGTATACCCCTTCATTGAGGCTAGTTATATCTTTTTGAGCGATGTGCTTTGCATGTATGTGGTTTAGCTTCACAAAACATGTTAAAAGATGACCATTACAGAGCCTTGATTCCAAACACATTACAATGATAATGACCATCACACCTACTTGATTCTAGTTTTGTTAGAATCCCAATTCCTTTCAATTCCGGATCACACTCTACGATCTTTGTAATTACGGTTTTGGGGTACCACAATCAACACATTTATCATTCCCACACACTCGTCGAAGAGTGTCAATTGTCTTCTCACTTCTTAAAGAAGACCGTTGCTGTTCTGAACTTCTTAATTGGCGGTGGTCAGCATTATTAAGGCTGCTGTCTGATGTAAGTTCTTCAACTGCAGTGTGATCAAAATCAGAACTCTCAAACGAACTACTCTCACTGGCAGAACAACAATGACTTTCCGTGGGACTAGCAGGCAGAAACTGAAACACAATTGAATCAAAATCATCAACACGACCATGAAATCAGTGGCCACATATTTGATTATGAGAAAACTTCTGAAAACTTACCCTCTCAGGAGCCTGAGAGCTAAGTAATGAAGCGATAACCCTCGTTATCTTTTCAATCCAATCCATTTGATCAAGTGCACTCTCTGCCTGCACTGACGAGCATAAATAAATATCATTGCAGGAACTACAGTTCTAAAATAACCATCAACCATTCATCTTACAGACAGAATCACTACCACAACATAGGATAGAAACTATATAAAAATTAAGTCCAGGTCAATAAGGGCCAGTTAAAGTGAATCGAACCTGCAAAGTATAGTTCTTTGTTGGTGAAATGATCCTGAATTAAAATCTTAGGTCTGACTGATCAGCGTCAACTTTGATTGTTGATGTAAGCAGATTCACTGTGTGATGAGCAACAGATTTCTCATCATGCACTCCACCATGATAATGAGAAGAAAGCCACCGACTCACCAGTCCAGAACCAAGCTCAGAACTATTCCTCTGACCAGAAAGTTGACTACCAGAGCCCTAATAATAGAGTCAAAACAAACAAAAATTTGACATTAATATCAAGCCTAGGGCAAACTTCAACCCTTCTGCCTCCAAATTATTTCTTGAGAAAATTACTTATAGATGATTTGCTGATTTGTTTCCGATAGTAATAGAGCATTCCTCGGCTATCAAGAACAAAAAAAAATTCCTTTTCCAGTCACCCCTCAAGTTTGAGGACCTCTTTGAGAGATAACCTTGCCGTATGGTTTGAACCTGATCATATGATAATTGTTACATTTTCGTATTGTATTTTATGTACGGATAAGAAAATAAGATAAACAAAAATGATATCAAACTATTCAAGAAGGGCCTGGTATAAACCTTTCCCTTTGCAGCAGATTGCATAACAGCCATCATTTTATGTGAACTTCTACCAATAGCTTGTATTCCATCTCCATTAGGAGACACATTCGAACCATTGAACGACCACCTACTCGATCTCTATCGACTTGTCTTTTGTAATCTTGCATCCTTTCATTAAGAGCTGTCTGTTCATAGTTGGATCTTTCTCTCGACTGTTGAGCATAAGTCAAGACTGAGATAATACAAGTCCCAATTGTCAGCGACTCTCATTGCAGATAGATGAGATTATAAAATTGACACAATATACACAAATATGTTCAACAAACCTGATCAATATAGGGTTCCATTTGATGCAACAACTCGTAACCCTACACATGGAAAAAGGCTTGAGGTCAATAATACTAGTAGAAAGCATGTGAAGAGGACAGAAATCCTGCTTTCAATCCACATACCTGTTTGAAGTAACAAGATGGGCATCCATTGTCCCACTGACCGCTTCCAGAAATTCGAACGTCTTTTTTGCTTCAACATTAAAAAGAGCAATTACCTGTAAACCACAGATTCCTCATAAGTTCTCAGTCTACGGAATAAATTATTTCCAAGACAACGGGAATAACAAGTACTTACAAGACTAAAACGAGCTTGCTCAAATGTAGACCTTGCATTATCAAGCTCCTGGAATACTTATTTGTATTAGATGGTGAATTTATAATACTACCGAGGAATACAGATAGTAACTAACAGTTCATAGTATCTCCTCTACCAAGGTGGCTACATCATTCCTTGTTCCTTTTCTCAGTGAGAGAAATTTCTCGCGAGCCTGCAGTAGCATAAGCATTAAACTACATTAATCTCATATTGCTACACTATTCTAACTATGGCAGCAACATGTACCACATGTCAAGTAAAATTCTTAAACCCATAGGCCGTTATTGCGGACTTGTACTCCTGTATCACGGTATATGAAATTTCCATATATCCTATCAAAAAAATATATATATATATATATGTCACCAGAATTCTGCCATCTGTGTCGCACAAAACACAAATGTTTCTGGTGGATTTGTGCTAAATGTTAACCAGCCTCATGAACTATCTTACAAGCCTAAAGGGCTAAAGTAAACTTGCAGATTTTATCAGAGCATTAAGAAGATAAGAAAAATGTAATCCTACAATTGTTCACACTCATGTGAATGTTGACAACCTTTTTCTGCAACTGCTTGTTCCAAATTAAACATTTGAAAAAAGAGAAAAAGCTCCTTATATACAGGGAAATCACACAAGGATGGACGTAAAAATGATTCATGACCAGAATCACACACCTGGTCATAAAGAAGACTAGCCTTGTCAAAACGTTTTCGCGCTTCCTGCACAAAGAGAGTAATCATTCAACACAGAGGCACGGATGTTTTAACCAAGCCAGAAGATAGACATAGATTGATTGATTGTACAGAAAATTTTCACAAACCTTGATCGACCTCATGCAAATCAAAGTTCACAAATTATAACAATCTGTCATTTAGCATATGCTCAACCCGGAAGAGGAAGAAAGAAAGACACGTCATCTAAGACAACTCAGGACCTGAATCAAACAATTCATCAAACAGAGTTACGAAGACAGGGACTGGAGAAATAGGAGCAACACTTTTTAATTGAAAATAGACAAAGAGGAGCATGAAAAACATTTAAAATATGAAAGGACTACGGAAGCTAATACTATAATATATGAAACACAATTTATAACAGAAGCAGCTACATAAGTGCCATCACATGTACAAAGTTCATTTCCCGTCAAACTCTGAGTAGCCTATCAAAGGCAAGAGGTCTAAAAGATAGAAATGATGTTGATCCTTTAGAAGGGAATCATTACAAGTCCAACATAAGTAGGAAGCATTTCAACTTGATTCAATTCATTTTCTGGAACTACACTAAAATTACTGTGATTGGAAATGCGTAGGAAAACCGAGTCAATTAGCTAGCAGGAAGGATTTTACATGTAGATTACTAATACAATAATTTCTTACCTGGGACCGAAGAAATTCCTTGTATGTCCCAATTTCTCTCAATGCGATAGTAAATTTGGTCATAGCAGGGCCTAAAGGATAGAACAAAAGTTCAATCAATAAAAAACAATGTTTGATACTCTTCAATGAAATAAAGCGTATGTGAATGAGCATCTGTTAAGATGATCGATCAAGTTACTTAAAATGCTAACAAGTCGACTTACCTCCAAATGCCCCCCACCAAATGTTTCTAAGGCACTAGCAAAAGCCATGTCGCCATCATAAGGTTCCCCAAGACCTTCACTGCAAGCAAGGAAATGTAAGTACTTCCTTCTTAAACTCAATGTTAAAGTCTGGCAACTGCTCACATACCGCAAAAGATGACCAAAAATTAAAAGCATGAAGAGATATCAGAAACAAGTAGACATACGTGTATTTTCTACATCCTTTGTAAATCTTTAAACTTCTCTCCCTTAGTGACTCGGCACTGTCCTCCATGCCCTGTATCTGCTTACGACAACAAAAATAACAAAAAAGCAATCAAGTAGTGCAAAACTCCTGTACATTTCATAACTAGAAACTATGTCTAGTTACTCATATGAGTGCATAACACATATCTCTAATCAAACTTCCTCTATCCATAACGATAGATATCTGAGAATTGCCAATAGCAACATTCTTGTTTCATAGAATAGCCATTACAGGGTCACATTAGAACCTACTAGCAACCAATACTCTCCGCAACTCGAAACCGACATATACTACTCGCATCACTACATTCCAATGCAACAAAACAGTCTAATATAATGCGGCAAAACCAAACCAATCTACTCACCTGCTTGCGGAACATGGGAGAATCATCGAGCTTTGCACCAAACCTCAATTAGCATCACACCAATGCTCCATCTAGAGATCCTCACCTTCTACACCACCTCCAAACCTACTTCCAAACTCAAATTTATCCGACTCCAACACCCTAGAAACAAACCAGCACCACCACCACAGAGAGGAGGAAATGAAATTGACAAGGCTCAAGAACCTTGGGAATTGAGTGAGTGAAAATGTTGAAGAGACAGTAAGACAGACACATCTCTTTGATAAATGCAAAGAATAATACCAACAACAACAACACCCTTTCCTCTCTCTCTCTCTCTCTTAATTTCCTTGCCCTTCTCTTTCTTTAACTCCATTAATTAACCGCAGGCGAAACTACGTCGTTTAATCATCCTCGGGGGGAAATTAGGAAAAGGGATAGATCATTTTCTCAAGTGCCTAAATCAGGTGGACCATGGACCACTAGGGTGGTCCTAAAATGGGTACTCCGGCTGACCGCACTTTCTAAGTACACTATCAGAATTCAAGCAACAATGACAATATTATGATGACGTCTAACACTAATTGCCTAATTGGTCCAACACATTGAGTGAATCTCTTACCGTAAAATACGGATGTTCAAGGTGAATATCGAGATAGTCTTACTCTATAAATATCTGAAATGAATATCGAGTTAGTTTTATTTTTTTAAGTTTAACGAACACACGTACTTTATAGATATGCAAGTTGAATATTATTATGTAAGTTTAACTAAACATGTAATGAAATAAGCTTTATTATATGCAGTGTAACACATAATGTAATGATGTGGCCACAATGATACTTGAGTAAGTCTTCTATTGTAAGTTTAAAAAAAGACACTATTGTTGAGGAAAAACACATTATGTGCCTTCCTCAATGTAACTGACGAGAGATAATTATGTAGTCATTATTGTCATTTATGTATTTCCTATTACCGTTGTAATACTCACCATATATAAAGGGGATTATTAATGAAATGAGTAGACCAATTCATTATTTCCTACAACACGTTATCAACACTTTGCTTTAGCCTGAAAAAAAAATGAAAAAAACCTAAGTTTTGTCCCTGAAAAAAAAAAACCAAAACCCTAATATTTTTTCTGCCGGCAAAGAAGACAAACACTAGAAATTCTCTTCTGCCGGCAACATTTTTGTCGGCAAAGAAGGCCTCCTTCCCCAGAAACTCTTTTACCAACGACTTCTTCGTCGGTAAAATAAATGCCAAGCAATCTGCCGACGAAATATTTGTTGGCAGAGAGTGTCAATACTCAGGGCACCCAGAAATTTGATCTGGGCACCCTCCTCCGATGGCTTGTGCCATCCTCCGCCGTCGCCCTCGACCGGACGTTGAAGCTTGAAGCCGCAGCCCAGCGCCGCCGTGGCCTAGCAGCATCGACGTGGATCGTCGATCGATTATGCAACCGCCGTCACGTTGCACCATCTCCGTTGTGCCGCGGCCTGCCTAGCACTGCACGAAGATCCTTCGCCGCTGTTTCTGCACCGTTAGCCTCGACGCTAGCAGCGCCGCATCCGCCCTAGCCCAGCCTCGCCAGGCCTGCACCGATAGCATCGACGCTAGCAGCAGCCCCCCCTCGCCGCTCCTCTGATCGCCTCGACGATAGCAGCAGCCCCGATCCTCCTTCGATCGCCGACGACGCTAGCAGCAGCCCGGGGCCCCGACCTTTCGACCCGAGGCTCCCCGATTCGGACCCAGATCAGTCCAGCCCTGATCGGACCCAGATCAGCCTTGATCCGAAGCCACCTGATCCGGCCATTGACGCCGCTCGCAGAGCTCGACCCGACCCGGTTCGTCCTAGATCCGACCCTTGAACAGGAAACGGATATTTACCATTTCTGGTAAATTAAGGTTAGTTTTCAAAACTTACCGTAGTGAAAAAAATTACTGTTTTTTTTTTTACAGATTAATGAAATTAATTATAAATGTTAAATATGATTGTCTATTTGATATTTTTATTGCCTACATAAATGCATATATATATGTTTATGATAAATTAAGCATTAAAATTTATATAGGCAACATTTTTCATTTAGATGTTATGTTGAAATTCATGTGACATATACTTATGAAATTTGAGCATCATTATATGTCTATTTTATTACTGTTAGATAATTTTTTATTTAACATGTTATTTAGTTTGAGCATTGCTATGATAATACAATTTCATGAGCATTGTAATATAAAGAAAAACGGACAAACATAATACTGTGATAAAGCATTTTCACGAAGAATGAAAAATATAACCATTACAAATTTCGGTCTTGAAATCCAATTTTTATTTCTTGAAAATTTTTCAAGATGGATATCTTATTAATTGTGTAAAAAGCAACTATAATGGAATTTCATTAGCTTCACATGCAATGAAAACGGAGAAACCAAAAGTTTATTGTGATAACGTAATTTCACAAAGCATCGGATTTACCATAATGTATCTTGGTTTATATTAGTTCTCGTGAATGTCATTTAGACCGCGAAGCTAATACATTTTATTCTTCCTATATTTTACAGATGGTTTAACCATAACAGTTTGACTTTGACACATTGGACTCTGAAGAACTTGAGTACCAAATTCCCCTATTGAGCCAACTAAGGCTTGAGCATGGTATATTTATGCAAGCTTTATGTAAATAGCTAAGAAATAACTATAATATCTTGAATGACAATGTAAGGTCTGAGAAAAAGAAATTTTCTGAAACAAATTATGCAAAGTAATGCAACAACCCTAAAACAAATGGCAATGACGATGTAAGGTCTGAGAAAACAAAGGGTAATGACGATGTAAAGTTTGAGAAAAAAATATTTCTTAGAACAAATTGTGCAAAGTAATGCAACGACCCTACAACACTTTGAAAATACCATGGACATAAAGATTTCTATAATCATCCAAAAGCAAGTGGAGACAATGTACCATTTGAAAAGATGACATAGGAGACATGTCATGTGCAGTGAAACACTGCCATTGTTGTAAATCAATGAAGTATTGATACGTATATTACAAGCTAACAAAAAATTAGCTGTGACTTATAATAAGTATAAAGAATCATACGAGTATGAGGATTTTGGAAAAGTATCTTCAATATCCAACAAGAACATTGAAAATGAATTTACAACTAAAGACATACCATATGGGAAGAAGATGTCAATGACACATCTCATCATTGCAGCTATTAAAAGAGCCAAAAATATTTGACTCCATCCAAGATAGACTTTGATTAGTCTATTTTTAAAATTTTCAAGATATCCTTATAAAGGCTATTACGCCTAAATTAGATTTTTGGTCTTAAAGTTTCTATCTCTAAATTGGACAAGACTAAATGTAATCGTTGGCATGTTAATTTTTGAATTTTCTCTAAAGGAATTGAGATTATTCAAATTTTATTCATGATATACATGATTCAATTTTCTGCATCTAACTTTGCAAAGTATTGCATAAAGTAAAGCAACATATCATAATATAGACATGACACAAAGAACTGTGTGCAAAGAAACGCACCATGTAATCCCTAGAATAATAGTACTGAAGGACAATGGTACTAGTATATCACAAAATAGCATAATAGTACTGAAGAACAATAGTACTATATCAATAGATATAATGAAAGTGATAAGGATCGGTATATTTGTTCCTTTGGGATTCATAATGCACCTGCCTAACTGGGATTACCATAGTTTTCATTACAATCCCCATCAAGTTACTCTAAAGAACTTGAGTTACGTTTCGATGTATATATTGAGCATATGTCAAATTGACAATTTATACGATAAGAGAAAATTGAATTTGTTCCACACGTTAAAGAAATTTATGCCACGATGTTCATGTAAAGAGACACAAGTGAGAATTCATTTGATCTCCTTTGCATTACCTCTAATGACTACGGATGTAAACGAGTATTAGAGAAATTTATATGTCAACTTAGTGAGTTATATGTAACCGCTAATTCAATCCAAAATCATAAGAAAATGATCTTTTTGAAATTCTGACATAGATTGGCTTTGATATGATGATCCGTACATTAAAGAAATTACTATGGACACTCATATTTTGGATGAATACAAGCAAATACCAGAAGAATATGGTTCACACACGAAACCAAGGATGACCAAAGAACATTTTATCCTCAAATATTATTTCGATACAATCCATGTAGGGATGAAGACGTGTGTTCAATCCCTATAGTCCACCGCTCCCCTACGGTGACATTATGATATATTTGATGCACAAGTACATGCACTTATATCATATTATGCTTCTTATATATATATCTATTGTGATTCTATGAATCGAAGCACATCACTCAAAGCCTATTAGTGAAATTATGATTGAGATCATCATATGCAAAGGACACATGGGTTTCTCATTATGTTGTTATATTGAATCCAAAGAGGATTCAGTGGATTGATTCAACCAACTTGCGGACGCTATAGATATTTTATGGTGTTGGTTGTTGTGTCAACACGCTGGTCACGTGTCACGACACCATCCACTATTAAAATTTATGCTGCTTATGCTAGAAAGTCAAAGCACCTAGGCCGGGTTAATTTTCGTAGGCGCAATGATTTTATAGCTTATTATGGGATCTGTAATGGGCATCATAGTCCTATATCAAAACTCAATTGGTCTCACTGAAAACGACTACAGTAATAGTCTTAATATTGGTAAAGCACACAAATACTTCTGTTTGGGTTATGCAATTTTGCATGCAGCGTTACTTATTCATCTATGGCCATCATCATTGAACCAATTTATATCAAACGAACTTGTAATCCTTGAGCTCTTTTGGATTGACACGGATCTACAATCCTTGAGCTCGATTAAATATTTTAATGTGCCAAAATTGCGCCGCCACAGCGCACAATGATGGGTCATTTAGGATGAATAAATAATCATGATGGATACGAACCTCCAACAATAGTCCGCTAAGTTGAATCCTTGACAGGCGATCTCTTTACCGGTAGACAAGCGGAGTTTCACTTTGATGAGACAGTCTTCCCGTCGTTAGGGGGAGATAAGAACAAGCATGTTCATGTGGAACGACAGGAATTGTCATGGTTTGTCCCCACTGTGTCTCATCTTGATCCCCAAAAATCACACAAAGTAAGGTGTGTAGATATCTTATACATTAAAGTGACGAGATCACATAAACCTGCTGCACAATATACCTGTAAGGATTGTGTTTTATCAAAAGGACATGATACCACCCAAGAGGAATTGTGTATTGCACTGCCACCATGAATGGTGGCATGGTGACACTATAAGTGGCATAAATGGTGTCACAGGCTGTGGCTCTCCAAGGAAGAGGGGGAGGCCACCTTAGGTTCGATACATACTTGTGTACAGGAAGAAAACAAGTTTGGCACAACCTGATCTATTGATAAGTGATACTCAAATCCGTCTCATGAGAATATTTATGGATTGTGGTTATCATTGGGGGACGCCTCAAATGTTAGAACCAATCCTTAAAGTATAGAGATCTCTACAAACACATTACACTAGTGTACATGAGGACGTGGAATAATGAGTCTAATATCGAACCATACTTCGTTGAAAATGTCAACGTCGTAAACTGGCCTAATGGAAAGAAGCGATCCAGTATAAACAAAAAGATAGGTATTTGGGCAGGTGAAGCCGACACCGCAAATATAAACTCTATCAAATATATATTTGTTAGAATGCGTAATGAGAATAAGAGTATGCAGACTCACCTTATGGCGCGAGGTCTCTCAAAAACGCACTGGAATCGACTATGAGAAGATATTCTCTCGTAATGGACTACGAGGAGACAATTTCTCATAATGGATGTCATTGCACTCCACTACCTTGTCAGGTTGGTAGTTTCCGAAAAACTAAACATGCAGCTTATGAAAGTGGTCAATACATATATCTCTATAGGGATCTAAATTAAGAGATATACATGAGGATCCTAAACGGACTTCATCCACCCAAATCAAGTGGCTCTAGATCACATGAGTACGTTTGCAAAAAAAATTGAAACGTTCACTAAAGTGACTACTTGATTGAGAACATATTGATGAATTATGCCCTTGCGTTTTCATTATGGATATACATGAACTCTAAGTGAACTAAGAGATACTCTATGTATTGTAAATCCTAAGTTAAGAATGAAAAAGATCTTGGGAATACACAGTCTTGAAATGAAACTCAAGGACTGTAATGATGGTGACCTTCCATCAATCGGTTTAGGCAATCTAAAGAATAAAGTGAGGCCTACATATACTCCCATGATCCGTCGAATGCTTTACTTTAACAATAGATCCGTTTTTCATCTAAAGGAAGATGACGAAGAAGTGTTGGGAAATGAAATTCCTATACAAGTGCAATGACGCATGATTGTACTTAAACACAATATGTAAGACTCGACCTCTCATTCGATGAAAATTTGTAAAGCTATGTGTAGCTCTGCGCCCACGCAACGCAAATGATTCTTTCAAATACTTAAAGATATGAAAGATTTGGGCTTATTCAATCTCTACATAGAATGTGACATGATAAAGAAATTATCCACGTCATAGCTAACTATGCGTAAAGAAAAACGCATTAAAGGTGAGATAAGAAAATCTGTTATTACAGATCAATTTCAAATCTCTTAATGGTTCACCCATACTCTAGACGAAGTTATGACTATTTTGTTATATGAAGGTCATACCACGAGTGAACCTGATGTTCAATATGAACCTATGCTTTTGGTTCATGAACAATCTTATCCTCAAGATCAAAGTAAATCAAGTTGGATATGAACCTATGCGTTTGGTTCATGAACAATCTTATCCTCAAGATCAAAGTAAATCAAGTTGGATATGAGGACGATGTGGTAAAATTTAGTTACTAAATCATTGCTCAAAGTCATATTTGAAAAAACATGTGAAAACACCTAACTATGCTAATGTTACTAAAGCTCCCTTGATCAAATGAAAGAATCAGGGAGAATCCCATGATTAATGTAAAAATCAGGGGGAGGTGCAGACATCAGGGGGAGTCTAGCACATACATGTTGTTTCCAAATGTAATAGGTGCGTTGTGCTCTTTTTGTCCTTAGACCAAAGTTTTATTTTCTCCCATTGGGTTTTTGTTACTTGGCAATGTTTTTAATGAGGCAACACCACATGCACCATTTTATCTCTGACTCGGCACAAGGGGGAGTGTTGAAGGAAAAACACATTATGTGCCTTCGTCAATGTAACTGACGAGAGATAATTATGTAGTCATTATTGTCATTTATGTATTTTCTATTACCGTTGTAATACTCACCCTATATAAAGGGATTATTAATGAAATGAGTAGACCAATTTATTATTTCCTACAACAACTATAACATTATATGCATTGTGACGTGCCATTTAATGGTGTGACAACAAAGGTATCTAGAAAATACTAAAGTACTTAAGCTATTAAGATGCAAAGGCTCAAATGATTAGGAAATAAAAGGCAAATCTTTTGCCATCAACTCTCATACATCCTGAGCCTCTTATTAAGCCTTGTGGTTCTCACAAATTCGACTGAATGACCCTGTAAGGCAAAGTTGTCAACCACAATTCTTCGTCCAACAAATAACTATAGCAATAACCATCTCATCTATTGTGTTAAACTAAAAACTACACGATTAGAGTCTCATAAGTCTTGATCCTTAGCACCTATATATACAGCATGTTATATATATATATATATATATATATATATATATATATATATATATATATATATATATATATATATATATATATATATATTAGAGTTGTCACTAAATTGCCAATCTCACTACATCGACATCATCAGTGTATAGGCCCAAGCGTTTACCTTTTAAAAAAGACAACCAAAATGTGCATGATTGGCATAACTGTCTAAGACAAGATTAGCTTAATTGTCAAAGCCTCCTTGTGTTGGCTAACAAGATTAGCAGCTTCATGATTGATTTGCTATCGATCGCTTTATTCATGTCAAAGCCAGTCACATCAATTTCCATTTCCAGCACATATATTAGGGAGAGGATCCTCTCCTGGCTTTTCTTGAGAGCTGAGCTGATCCAACAACCCAGAACAGCCCACCTCACAACATCTTCCCCACCAAACAACAACCCCCCTCCCCTCCCGGCAAGGCCTCACCATCGTCGGATGGAGGTCAGGTAAGATCAAGCAAAAAAAGAGGAGAGGAGAGGATCTATGCCCCATATATTAACCCTTCGTATGTCCGTCTATGGTGCTCCTCCCCAGCATCACCTATGCTTCCAGATCATGTAAATTTAAGCGTAGAACTGACGGTTATTATGTTTTTGGAAATTTGTCAAAGAAATGGTAGGTCAGAGACGATTTTAGAAGTCTACCTTTCTTTTAACTTCATAACGTACGTATTGAACAGAATATAACTATAAATTATAAAACACCAATTAACGTTCTTAATGATGAAAAAGAAAAGAGAATATCAAATATTCTACAGCACTTCAACACTATTTCATGCGGATTAGTGAGCTGTCGCGAAAATCTAACAGTATAAACATGTACGAGCAAAGAACTTGTTTCCGCACAAACCCGTAGGCCTGGTAGAAACTGGTGGATCTGGATGTAGTTTCCTCCTGCGAACCTGCTAACTAAGGGGAATACCGGGCGGGCCGGTCTTCTCCTCTCCGATGCCTAAGTTAGTACCGTTGGGACAAATAGATAACTTAAGCGGGAATGATAAATATTTGGAGAGATTAGTTAACTATTAATGAGGGTAGTTGAGGCCCTTATATAGGTGGTCGAGACTCGAGCGTGAGGTCTGGTCTTACTCTTCGATGTGGGACTGTTTTCCTTCTGTTCGTACACAAAGGGGCAGCTCTGGTGGTCTGTTCGGCAGGCTGGCGTCCCTGGCTCCCGGGCCCCTGGTCACAAGGTAGACTGCTAGGCCTCGGGTCTGGGTGCTGGGGATCCTGCTCCGGGCCTCAGTCCGGCCCCGGGCATGCTGGCTGCGGGTCTGTGGGCCTGTGTACAAGTCCCCCAAGTTCCCGGTCAAGTGCAATCTTGAATGGGGACTTAATATGTCTCGCTCCTGTCCCGCAGACCCGCAGGGTTACCGACCCAACGGTGCCCAGTCCCCCAGGTCCGTATTGAAGATTGGGCTTGGCCGGGCGTTCGAGCAGAAGAGGCGTGGTGATGTGAGTACCTATTAGTGATGACGTATGACAGTTATGAGTATGTTTGCAATAATAATGGTGTTGTGCTCAAGTGTTGCCATGCCATGAGTATAGAATGGGGTGAAACCCGGACGAGTGCATGGGATGATGATGTGGCGTTGAAATCCGCCATGCGATGAATATGGAGCGGGGTGAAACCCGGACGAGTGCATGGGATGATGATGTGGCTTTGAAACCCGCCATGCGATACCAGGACTCGACCGGTGGACTGCCATGTCGGAACGAGTCCCCCAGTAAAATTTCTGCCAACGGTAGGACAGGTCGGGGAGTAGCCCGGTGGGTGTTTTAGGCCATATCATAGCACCAATCCACACCCGATGATTCGTCCCAGCTTGTGTTGGAATAAGCGTGGGGTTTTGTGCAGGGTTGCTAGCTTGCGGGGAGACCTGTTGGGTTCGAGCCAACAGGCCCACCGGTGAGATGCTGCGGCCATGTTTAAGCACCGGTTAACTCCCGATGATTCTTCTCAACTTGTGTTGGAATAAGCGTGAGGCTGTGCAGGGTTTCTAGCCTGCGGGGAGATTTGTTCTGTGTTAGAGAAACAATCTGCCTGGTGGGGTGGTGTGGAGATAACAAGTCTCGCCATGGATTCCCATATTTTTCACAGCTTAGTGTGATGCAGGGTTTCTAGCATGCTGGAAGAGTTTGCATGTGTTAGATGTAAACTCTCCCGGGTTTATAATGCCCATGTGTTTGAAGCCTTGAGTTGTTGTTGGCTTGTCCGTGCCCGTAGGGGCGAAGGAAAGTGACTAAACCGATGGAATGCCTTGGAGCCGATTTGAATGCTACATAACCGGTGGAGTGCCTGATAACTTGTGAAATGTTTTTACAACCGATGGAATGCCTGTGAACTGGTGGAATTCTTCGAAACCGGTGGAATGCCTGTGAACCGGTGGAATGCTTCGTAATCGGTGGAATGCTTCGTAACCGGTGGAATGCCTGTGAACCGGTGGAATGCTTGACAACCGATGGAATGCCTGTGAACTGGTGGAGTGTTTTTACAACCGATGGAATGCCTGTGAACTGGTGGAGTGTTTTTACAACCGATGGAATGCCTATGAACCGGTGGAGTGTTTTTACAACCGATGGAATGCCTGTGAACCGGTGGAGGGCCTTTCCTTGAACTAGGGTTGACGCTTGGGGAAGTGGTGGGGGGCTTGACCCCTCGGTTCTCTCCCCTATCTCCCTTAACTGCTGCTTGTAGGCGGGGAAGGTGGCTGACATGCATTGAAGGAGAAAACCCATCAGTCCCATCAGTTATGATGGCGTGGGGATTTTATCGATGCTGGGACACGTGTCAGTAGGGAGCGATCTGAGATGGAGGGCCTGGATTCACAGGCATTTGACTTGCCCGGATTGAGTATTTTGGGGGGATTACAGGGGTGCCTAGGGCATCAGACCTGTCTATAAAAAGGCCTCCTTTGTCTTCATTGTTTGCTGTTTTTGCTCTTGGCTCAGAGAGAAGAAGAGAAGGTTGGAGAGGAATCCGGCGAAAGTTCTGTCGTAACGGGTGAGTTGTTTTGAGTGGGGAATCTGCGGCAGATTTGGGGAGCAGCCGCAGAGAGCGTTGTTTTAGCTTGTCGCTGACCAACGGTGGGGTTTTGTTTTCCTCCCCCTAGGTTACATGGCTTCTCGGAGCTCTGATGGGACTTCTGAATCAGCCGGCAGACGTCCTGTGGTGGATGATGAGGAGAGGTTGGAAGATTGGCTTGCTTCGGTTTCCCCAGAGTCCGAAGCCGCTGCCCGCTTCCGGGGCGAGGTCTCCTCGTCCGGGTCTCTAGGGCATGAGAGCATCCCTCACGGGGTACCCTTTCTTGGTACTTCGCCCGTGAGTTACACTATCGGGAATGAGGAATGGGCTGTTGTGTGTGATGAACCGGAGGGTACCATGAGCCCCGCGGAGGTTGCCGCTTTCCAGGAGACGTGGAGCATCCCGGATGAGGTGAAATTACGGCCACTGAATCCCGGGAAATCGGCCTGTAACACGGAGGAGGGTTGGGTTGCTGTTCATAGAGACCAATTCCGTCATGGGTTCTGCCTTCCGCTGCCAGACTTTGTGCAGTACATGTTCAGCGCTCTGCACGTGTCTCCTGCGCAGCTTCTCAGAAACCAGTGGAGGCAACTGCTGAACCTTGGTTGTCTGTTCGAGCTATCCGGGATGAGCATGCCGACGGTGAACGAGTTCCGGACATTGTACAGATTGTCCTTCTCGAAAAAGAAAGGGTGTTGGGGTTGTCTCACCTTTAGCGCCCGACACTTTCAGCCTATCATCACCCACCTGCCTTCCTGGGTGGACAATAACTGGAGGAAGAAGGTGGTGATGGCAAGTGGGAAGTGGCAGAAAAGGAGGAGAATGTACCGGGTTCCTGGTGCCTTCCAGCCCCTTGGTGACCAATCGTACGTATTGTCTGAGTTGGAGCGGGATATGATTGCCACGATATTCGGGTGCTGGGACGGTCTTGAGCGAAGCTCCTACAACTTCATACGACAGGAGGTGTTAGAGTACTGCTGTCTCGGGTGGAATCCCGGTGCGTAGCAGGGTTTTAGTAGTGACGTTCCCGCTGACTGAGTTGATACTAACCCTTTGTTTGTTCTGTAGGTGCGTCTTCCCGGACGGTCGTCAAGCCCGGTAACACACTATCCATGGACGGTGAGGACCTTGTCTTGAGGTTGAAGGAGAAGGGGGAGGCCGTTTCACGGACCTCGGTGGATCGGGAGTCTGGCCGGCTTACCGTCCATGCCGAACCGATGGCCATGGATGTTGCGGATGACGCCTACATCTCGAGGCGTGTGAAGACTCATGCCGCAGCACCCTCTGCGGGACCCGGAAAGGGTAAGACCATTGGAGGGCCACCAAAGGTTCCTAGTGGGACGGATAGGATTCCGTATCGACCGGGATCGGTCCCGCTCGTCACCAGGGTCTCCTTGACTAGCGCACAATCTTCTTCACCGGGTGACCTGGGTGAGAAGAGGCGAAGGATCATGGACGTCCCGCCCTCCGCCCTCCGCGCTTGTGACGCTGACCGGCCGGTCGTCTGGTGAGAACTTGGCGAAACGGCTCAAGTTGACCAGTGGTGCGGCGAGTCCTGCTAGAGACAGAGCCGCTGCTGCTTCAAGTTCTGCCGGTCAGCAGAGTAGCCCCGCTTCGGTGGAGGAGCAGAGGTGGGGAGGTCTGGAGAGTCTCTTCGTCCGGAACCTGGTGGAGGATGTGGCTGGCCTTGGTCTGGATAGGCCTGGGGCCGCTGGAGCCCTGTCAGGGGAGAATCGCCAGAAGAGCAAGGAGTTGGTCCTCCGGGTAAGAATTGTTTGGTGCTACGGTACCGCTCATAAAACTTCTGCAGGGTTTCATTATTTTTTGTTGTTGTTTAATCGGCTCCCTGTCGTTCTGTAGCTGTTGTACAATCTGTACCAGCCGGACCTGAGTGAGGAGCTGCTGGAGCTGAAGAGGCAGGTGGCCGTTCTAACCGGAACCCGTGAGCGCCTGAAGGCTGAGAAGTCCCGGCTTGAGCAGGAGAAGGTCAGACTGGAGGAGAGGGCCAAGAGGCAGGTGGCCAAGCTAGAGGGCCAGGTCCAGAGCCTCGAGGAGGAGAAGGAGCGGGCTGAGGAGGAGAGGGCCGAGTTAGAGGCCAAAGTGGATGAGCTCCAGGTGGAAGCTGCCGCTGTGCATGACGCCACCGCCGCTGCGGCTGGAGAAGAAGACCCGGAGCTTTTCCAGCGGGTTATCCAGAAATATCACGATAGTGATCAGTTTCTTGAGCTCCTGGAGAAGGCTAGGGAGTCGGGTATCGCTGATGCCTACGTGGAGTGGGAAGAGAAGGGACACCTGATCACCTCGCAAATGCCGAAGGCGTGGGCCGATGATGATGTTGATGGGCAGCCGGCAGAGAAGGAGCAGCCGGAAGGGGAAGGCGGACTTCAGCCATCTGAACCCATTAGGGAGGATGCGGCGGTTCCATCTGAGGAAGCCGGTGGACAGGCTAGGCCCGCTGGGGAGGAGGACGTGGCTCCTTAGGATTTTTGTTTGCCGTCTGTTTCTTTTTTTGTAACTTTGCTGGAACGGGTTTTTTTTTTTTTGCCTGCCTTTGGACATATATTTTAGTACCGGTGGTTTGCCTTGGATTTCGTTCAAAATAGTTGGCATACATATTTTGCAATGTTACATCAGCTGAACCGTTGGAATGCCAGGCTAATTGTATTTGAAAATTTAGCACTTAACCCTTCACTGGGTCCGGGCGTGCTTACCAGCCCTGGTCCTGACCCCGGGCGGGATCTGCCCTTCTTTCTCCTAGGTACCGTTGAAGTTGACCACTGCTCACTAATCCCTCCACCACTGTCTTGAGGGCGATGCAATTGTTTGTCCTATGGGTAGCTTCGTCGTGGTAGGAGCAGTATTTGCCTGTTCGCGCCAGGGTGAGGTTCCCTTTTGGGTGCTTCATCTTTAGCGGTGGGGGAATGATGTTCCTGTTCTCGTGCAGGATGTCCTCGTACGAAGAGGTTAGAGTGGTGAAGACTTTTTGACGTTCCACTGGCATGATCGCCAGGGGGCGTTCTTGTCGGTACTGCGCGGGCCTGTGCTCGCCCTGGGGTTTGTCAGGATAGGGTTTCTGCTGCGGTTGGTTCCCCCAATTTCTGTTGAGTCTGTTTGGTTGGGTGCCTCGGTTCTCGCCCTGCTGGCTGGCCTTGTTCTTTCGGGGGGCCGGAAGGTACTCCTCCCGCTTCCTCTTCAGCAGGTGATGCCCATATGTTTCGTGGTCTGCCTGAGCATGCCTGATGGCCATCGCCATTAGCTCATCGTACCCCTGTGGGAGTTCCACCAGTACGGCATAGGAAAATTTCCCTGGTCGAAGTCCCTGTTTGAATGCCATCTCAGCGATGCCCTTGTCTAGGTTACGAACCCCGGCCGTCGCCGTTTGCCAGCGATTAACGAACGTCATATGCTCCTCGCCGTGTGCCTGCCTGCAATTGAAGAGGACCGTCGATGTCTGGGATCTTTCGACCCGAAGGATGAAGCGGCCGACAAACTGATCGGCCAGTTGCTCAAATGCCTTAATGGAGTTTGCCGGGAGCTCATAGAACCAGCTAAGCGCCTCTCCGGACAGGGTTTCCTGGAAGATGTTGCAACACACAACATCGTAGTAGCCCTTGGCGCATGTTTGGGACCGGAAGCTATCCAAGTGTTGGTAGGGGCAGCCGGCTCCTGAGTATGTCAGCTTCAGAGATTTTTAGTTACCGGATCTCCCGGATTCCAGGACCCTGTGCGAAAAGGGGCCCGTGCGTTCGCTGAATCGCGCGCCTTCCAACGGCCACGCTGCCCTTCTCTCGCTGGCCTCCATTTGGGCCTTTAGATCTGACACGGAGTCGGTGAGTACTTGTAATGCCCGTGCGGTCAGGGTCATGACTTCATCATCGAATGAAGCGTGTGATTGCCGGGGTGTCGGCGTGCTCCTTGGTAGGGCTATGCCACCCGGGGCCTCCGCCCCCTTGGGGTCGCTGGGCCTTCCGCCCGATGACTGTCCCGCCTCAGGGGGCTGAGACCGGCCTGGTGGGGGTACATGTGCCCTCGCCACAGCGGCGTTGCGCTGCTGTCCTCTTTCCAGGACAGCCACCAGGGCGGCGTTTACTGTCTCCATTTCCTGATACCGGGCTATGGAATCTGCTCTATCCCGGTCGCTCTCCGCGCGCAGGCGATCGACTTCTGCTCTCATTACCTCTACCTCCCCCGCCATATCGTGCCGGTCGGGGCTATATGTGGTGTCCCGGTCGCTGTCACCGATCAGACTCTCCTCCTCGTCGTTCGGGTCGTCCGAGAATGTCAGCAGAGGGCCCTAGTGTGTTAGTTGATCGCCTTTCGCCGGGCCTTTCCCGCGCGTGCTACCGTTGCATGCCCCTGGCGTGCCGCCCGGCTCCTGGTAGCTGCTGTTGTTCTGGTTGTCTTGGCAGGGGGGCTGCTCCCGTACCGCGACTGGGGTGGTGCTGAGCACTTGCTCTGGTATGACCCGCTGATCCTCTGCTGCATTTCTTTCCCGCCCCGCTTCTGTGCTTTCTGCCATTTTCTTTTTCTTTTTCAGATAATGCCTACGTGACTTTTATCTCTTCCCACAGACTGCGCCAATTGTTTCCGCACAAACCCGTAGGCCTGGTAGAAACTGGTGGATCTAGATGTAGTTTCCTCCTGCGAACCTGCTAACTAAGGGGAATACCGGGCGGGCCGGTCTTCTCCTCTCTGATACTTAAGTTAGTACCGTTGGGACAAATAGATAACTTAAGCGGGAATGATAAATAGTTGGAGAGATTAGTTACCTATTAATGAGGGTAGTTGAGGCCCTTATATAGGTGGTCGAGCGTGAGGTCTGGTCTTACTCTTCGATGTGGGACTGTTTTCCTTCTGTTCGTACACAAAGGGGCAGCTCTGGTTGTCTATTCGGCAGACTGGCGTCCCCGGCTCCCGGGCCCCTGGTCACAAGGTAGACTGCTGGGCCTCGAGTCCGGGTCCTGGGTCTGTGGGCCTGTGTAGCCCCTCTGTGGCTACTGTTAACAGAACTACAATGAGCGCGCATTTTCCTTTATGTAAAGAAAGAAAAGTAAGAAAGAATGTGCGACTATGTATATCAGTGTGGAGATGGAGCTAGCTACACTTTTGGGGAAGCGGATTCTAGACACCAGAGTACACTTGCACCACCTATGTGCAAGTCATGTACACCATTAAAGTTAACTGGTCAGTCAACGACAAAAAAAAACCAGGAACCCAAGTGTGTTAAAAAATCAATATTACCACTAGATTAAATGAAGTGTTCAGATTATGTCACGTGTGAACTCATAAAGCAAGTTCACTTGTACCACGATGCTCTGAATAATGTTCCCACTTTTGGCTTTATAATCGTTGTTCACTTTTCCAACTCTTTTCTGCTTCTCCCTTTCACAGTCGAAGCCTTCACTTTACCAGCACGATGATTAACCGATTAACTACCCAGGTGAATCACTGATAGTAAATAAATTTACCCATCTTGAATTTAACCAAGCATGTGCAGTATGACACAATCTGGGGAATCTTTGTACGAGGAATTCAAGGTTTGTGTATTATATAGCGATGTAGTGGCAGTAGTGCAGTCATGATAATTTCAGAATGAAGATATGTGTATGGCAGCTGGGGGCTCCTGTTATATATATAGTACCGAAACAATTAGGAAAGAAACTTGGACAAGGATTCCCAATCAGTACGTGAAACACTGCCAACAGAAATGATCTATTCCAACTTAGACCCGGATTCATATATTATCCTAAATTCCTAATGGGTAGCTTCATTCGATTCCTCATCTTCTTCTTCTTCTTTTTGTTTGTTAATATTTTTATTATTTTTAATCAGAGGGAGGGACGATGATCGAGTTTCCGAAAATGGTTGTGCTCGTAAAACAGAAGGCAAACAAAAAATCCTTATATATAAGAGCTACTGAAGTACTCAGAACAAAGAGATCGAATAATGCAGAATAACATGTCTCATAACCTATGTTGTATGGACACGGCAAAACCCGCCGAATCGGAGTGTCCGACACGGCCGGACACGGCGACACGACACGACACGGAAAAATACAGTGTCGGACACGCCATCTGGCGTATCAGTCAATATTGACTTTTTAGACACTTTAACCGATACGCTACCTCATTTTTGGACACGCCACGTCAGAAAAAAAAAAAAAAAAAACCCCTAAACTCACCTCTTTCTCCTCCTCAGCCGCTTGATACTTCTTCTTCTCCTCCTCCCTAAACCCAATACCCAGTGGCTACTCTAGGAACCCAAGCTTCAAAACGTCACAGACCCAAGCCCTGCCCACCTCCTCCTCCTCCGCCACCGCAATCCATAGAAGCCCCGCGTCTTCCTCTGCTGCTCGGCCCTCCTCCTCAGAAATCAGAACTCGTCTTCATCGAGTCTTCCTCCGCCGCTCCGCCCTCCTCCTCAGAAGTTAGAACTCATTTCCACCACGTCTTCCTCCGCCGCTCCGCCCTCCTCCTCAGAAGTCAGATCTACTAGATTTTGGTGACTTATTATGAGAAGTTTAATTCTACTAAATTTTGAGAACTTTATATGATGTTAAGTTGTTAACTATGCACTTTTCTCACTTGC
Organism: Potentilla sterilis; assembly: GCA_963682095.1. NCBI lineage: Eukaryota > Viridiplantae > Streptophyta > Magnoliopsida > Rosales > Rosaceae > Potentilla > Potentilla sterilis. The sequence goes on along the minus strand of OY821758.1, from coordinate 24,484,512 downwards.
ATTTGACTATTTGATGTTATTTCTTATAAATTATGGATTGAATTTACAACTTATAGTAATATTATCAATTTATTTTATGTATTAAAAATATATAAATTATTATTTATTTACCGTGTCCAAATCGTGTCGAATGATCGATTTTTGAGATTTGCCGTGTCGCGCCGTGTCCGTGTCCGTGTCCATGCAACATAGCTCATAACAAATTTAAACGAAGGAAAGGCCAACACAACTAAAGAGAATCATCGATGGGTAGTCGAATGTACGTGTGCTTCTTTTTTCTTGAAAACAAATTAAGAGCTGCACACCAATGTCGACCCATCCTACTCGATTCTCCTACATGGTGAATATTTCTACTATGGTCTTCTCGCGGTGGTTGTTTGTGGTGGTGGGTGATTAGCCTCCTTCTCTGCCTCACTAGCTAGTTTCCTTGTTGGTAACTGGCAAAATCGTAAAGTATTTTTTTCCCAGTTGTGGCCTTTTGAAGAAGCTTCTTAACTCCGGTTGCATCTGCAGTCCCGATCACTGTCACTATGCCCTTTTGTTTAGCCAAACTCGGTTTTGGGATCACTACACAAACATAATTCATTTTTAATTTAATAATTAATTAATTGAAAAGAAAATACAAGATCAATATGCATGGTAGATATAATTATACTGAAACAATATCTAAAGATCAATGCATGTATATGGAAGATGCATGGTGGAACGTACTGTATTTCTGTTCAACACTTCTCTGAAATTTTGCGAACTGGTCGTCACAGCCAAAACACTCACAGTAGTTGTATTTCAGTAGGCACATCTGCACGTATAAACAGCCATGTATTTTAATTATAAGCCAGTTAATTAAACAACTAATTGAAATAGAGCTTAGTTAAGAACTACAAGAAGAGAGTTAAACATATATACATCATATAATAAGTCTACCAACGTACAGAAGGAGAAGGTACCTGAGGCTGAGGCTGAGGCTGCAGAGGCTGGGGACGGGGAGCCGGCTGAAGCCGATTCTGGAGTTGAGGCTGGGGCCGTGGCTGAGGGCTACTCATGGTTATTGATTAGGGCAAAGTCACAACTGATCGAATTTAGTCTAGAGATAGCAGTACAGATCGAATTCGAGCTTGTGAGAGATAGCAAATGGGTTTGGGGTATATATAGGAGTACGTTGAGTCCACTTCAAGATAGTTGTTTTATTTCCTAGTTTTGAACCACGTACAATACTTGCTTATTCTTGTTGAACAAGGGTCTGCTGAAGAAGAATTTGTCAGATTTTGAACATATCTACTTGCTTCATCTTGATTTCTAAGTTATAGTTTGCCTGATTTGGATGTGTATTTATATGCTCAGATCAATTTATATGGAACTGACTCGAGATCTTTGGTCTAGTGACTCCTAATATATCCTTGTTGGTCGGAAGTAGAACTAGACAAATTTGATTGATTTTAACGATTGCTGAATCTTCCCTTTTCCCAAACCATGAGATAAAAGTAGTATATTATTCCTTAGAATGGGCAAGCTCACGAAAAAAAAAAAAAAACTTGCAATGAGGGATAAATCATCTTGCAATGACGAATCCTAAATGACCTGTCACGCCTCGAATTTGAACCGATAAAATTTCAATTCGAAAACGTGATAATTCAATAATCACAACGAACTAAAAAGAATAAATTACAATTTACAATTATTACATCACAAATCTTAAACATGCTGTAAGGTATCGGACAATGTAATTAATCAACCCACGCCTCACTAAACTCAAAGAAAACAAGAGTAAATGAGTATGATCACTTCTACTCACCACAGCTATCAACCGCCGCCTCAACTCTGCTAATCTTCACCTGCACAATTAAACCCTACACCATGGATTGGTGCACCGGGTTGTAAACACGAACCCGGTAAGTTTTTTAAAGCTCGAATGAGTAAACTCAAACTCACAAATACTCAATCGACCCAACTGTGTATTTTCCCCAAATAAATGCAACACTTAAATCATAATAACACACGTACACAAATATACAATGTAAGATTCAGACTTTCCTGTTTGAAAGCATAGTTTAGGAAGGTGCAAATCCTACACAATTAAAATCGTGACTCCTGCATAAAGCTTAGTTCAGGAAGTCACGGACAAACAAATATCACAACTTTATAACAAATGAAAGTAAATAAGAAATCCAACAACCCCAAAATGAAGTCAAAATGTTGCCATCTCAAACTTCAAGAAAAACAACGCACAATCAATCCATAAAGAATGAATTACTCTTTCATACAATGCAAACATGAGACCCAGATAACCCCAACTAGGTTACCCCTCATGAAGTGCAACGGCAGACAGACTAGAGCTCTAACTGATCGTAACCAACACCCGGCCAAAGGCTTGGTTCCCGACATATTGCCTCGTCACATAGTGACCGTCCGAAGACATAAGTACGCCACAACTGTGGCCGTCCGAAGACAACAGTAAACACACATCACAATATATATATTTCACGTAAATATATATATACGTAGACATTCTCTCAGGAAGTGTCCACTAATACCAACTATAGTTCAATAATCAAAATACTTTAAAATTCATTTTTATATTAAATTCATTTTACTTACCAATGAACCGTAGTCGATCAAGTTCATTCAATTTAAAACAAATACCATTTTCACAAAATCATTTTGCATATAACGATACATATACTATAATTAAACTCGTATTTAACTCGCATTAATACAAATACAGTGAGGTTTACTCACTTTAATTTACCAGAAATGGTAAATATTCGTTTATGGTCTAGTCGGATCGCTGCAGGATCGGGTCGGATCGAATCGCAATAGTTTCGGGGTCGGGTCAACGGTCAACGCCTGGTCAACAGTCAACGCGGGTCTACGGTCAACGCGGGTCTACGGTCAACGCGGGTCAACGGTCAGTCGGGTCGGTCAACGTGGGATGGGTTGGGTCTGAATCGGGTCGGGTAGGTTCGAACGGCTGAAACGGGTCGTGGAGAAATCCGTTCGATCCGTGCGATTCGGCGTGAAATGGCGCGATCCACCTACACAGGGAGACGCGCAAGGAGAAACCCAGCCGAATGGTGGGTGGCGCACCCCCGGAGTCGCCTGCAGCGCCGCCGCGCACGATGGCAGTCCGTCGAGGCGCCGCCGCTCCTTCCTCCTTGCTCCTCCGGTTCCGATCCATGGCTCAAACTGAAGAGGGCGTCGAGATGAACACTTTGACACGTCGCACGCCTCGATTGGTGGCCGGACGAGGGAGATCGACGCGAAGGAAGCTCTGATGGGGGCCGAAGCTCGCATGCAATAAAAACCCTACAAAAGATCGTTAGTAGTATAAGCAAGTAGGGATCGTTCTAGGCCGGGGATTAAGGGTACCTGAGATATGAAATTGTTAGACAAACATATATACATATATACATCACAAACGTCACACATATGGGGGATAAAGAATCGGGAGCAATGCTGCCCCTTTATTAGGCACGGTAATAAAAACAGAAAATAAATCCTAGGCTACTATATACAAGTTTGATCATCATCTCTCACGCATCACATAGCACAAAACACAATTTAACACAAAGATTCACATGTAAGAAAGTAAGAGACAAGTATTTAGCATGCTCAAAACTTAACTTAGTTTCAACCTACAACCAGAACGTTTCCGATTTTTACCTAGTTGTGAGACTTTTTCTATTGTTTTAAGATCGAGCTATTCGCATGGTGATCCTAAAGGTTATGCTACCTTATACAAGACATAGCATTGAAGCACAAAAGTCTATAGCCGAAAACACGTAAACAAGTAAGGTCGTCAATCTTCTTATTTAACATGCAAGTCCTAAGATTAACCACTCTAGGTGAGCACAACAAATCAAAGTGATCATACGTCTACTTAGTTCATTATAACTCAAGCAAATTAAACCTAATACCTAGATCATGTTCAAAGACAACACTAAGTACCGATTATAAGCCCTCACCTTAGGTCTAACCAATTTAAATCCTAAACATGCTTTTAATACCACTGCTCTAATTATCATACATATGAAATCCATGCATTAAAAATTGCAAAAGTCATCACATAAATTCCAAATAAAATCGTAATTCATGTTCATCATACAAAACCAAACGAAACAAAGTATTTTTATAACAACAATATGTGACTAAACCGAAATTAAAAACACAAGTCATAGGGATGGATCACACTTTAGAAACCTTGGAGAGCTTCGTCTTGGTGTGGTGGAAGAGATTCGGCAGCAGCTAGGCTAGGGATTGGGATCGGTGGTGATTGGTGGTGGTGAGTCGGTGACTTGGTATTTTTAGGGTTTCAGGTTAGAACTTTGGTAGGAAAATTTGGTAGAGTTTTGGCTAGTGCTTTGCAAGAGATGAGATGATTTTCAGAATGTATAAGTGGTGGTATATATAGAGGAAAAGGGAGAGAGGCTGCCGGCCAACAAGAAGGGGAAACAAAGAATAGGTTTCCTTGTAGGTTTATGTTTCCTTGTTGAATAAATATTTGCATTCTTGATTTTCTTTTTCTGATTTTTCTTCAAGGCTTGGGCTGCACATCTTCATGGACTTCACATGTAGGCTTGACAACTCCATTTGGTGACTTTGATCCATCGAAAATGTCCCATTCATCAAGAACACAAAACCGGCAGATTATGGTCTTCTCGGCAGCCTTTCCTAGCTTGACTAGGAAAGCGTCTTTTCTTGTGCTTTCTTCAATCTCTCGAGCCCTATGTCTTCCTCTATCCTTCAATATGCTTGGACCATCTTCACATATGCTTTTGTACACCATTTGGTCCATCAAAAACAGAAAACACAAAAAGGGGGCAGTAGGTTCCTGGAATCGGCAGATTTGACCTTGCTGTAGTAATTCCGGCATATCTCCACGCTCGGAACTCCGATTGATGCGATTCCAAGTCTCAGATAAACTAGACACATATGGCCATCTCCCCATAAAACAGTTTGATCAAATTCCTTGTGAGTCGACGGGAATGATTTTTCAAAGTTGGGACACAGTCCCAGGAAAATCCTGGAAGTCCCTGGATTGAAATGCTCGGACTGCCGTTTTGCAGCCATCGTTTGGGTGACTTCCCGAACTCCGATTGATCTGAAATTTTAACACAACATTCCTCAGAATATGAATATTAAGCACACCAAATTTCATAGAATTCGGAAAAGGATAGATCACAGTTTCATTCATCTCAAAATCACGAAAAAGACATATTTTGCATTATTTTCCAGATTTCTCAAACTTAGTCATTTTTCGGATCATTAAGCTCATATTTCCAAAACTCCACCAAAACAACACTAAACTAAATTACGACTCTATCTTAAATAAATAAGGGTTAAACAAAGCATAAACGAGGGCATAAGCATATAATATCGTCGCACATTGTGCTCCTATCAACTACCCCACACTTATCCTTTGCTAGTCCCTTAGCAAACTAAACTAAACTAAGACTCTAAATAAACTATTGCCCCTAACAATTTGTCTCAGGCTCGTATGTACACATAGCTTTTAAGTTAATACATCAGAATGCTAAGCACGAAAATTCCAAGCTTTATGAACATGTGACATCAATATGAACATATAAGAGCAAAAGGTAAGCATGTAAACATGTTAAAGCTAATCCAATCCTCCTCACTAGGCATACTCTCTTCTTTTCTCTCGAAGCATGGTTATTCACACATAAGTATATGCAAGCGAAAGATAATGAATTACAAAGAGTGACTTGCATATATCAAAGAAACGAAAGCACTTTGTGAAATTTTTATGGAGAAACCTCATATGACAACTATATGCACCAATGAACCAAAACCATAAGCTTACTCTTGAGATAATCTTCACAAATCAAGTTTAACCATCTTAAGAATCATGAAAAAGATCAATAAAAGGGTTGTAATGGGGCTAGGCTAAGAGGTATTCGATATTTGGATAAGGAGGCTCAAAACGTCACTAAGGCCTTTAGCAAAGCTCGATCTCCTTATGTCTTCTCGCCGAAAGGGTCAAATTTCATCTTGTTGGACCCATACTTCATTCTTTTCTTCCCATAAAACATTACAACAATAATCTAGACAATAGCCATGCACAAAATTTTTCTTTTTCAAACCTTATGCCGTGCCCTTCAATCTCATATTTTTCTTTCTTTTTCTCAGCATTTTTTTCTCTTTTGATCCGAGCATTTTTCTTTCTTTCTTTCTTTTATGGCACGGCATCTAGTACACTTTACATATAGATTCATGGCTAAGTCTACCCCACACTTGTTCTTCTTCATCACACACGCGAAAACGCTTTCAAAAATCAAGCTTTGCCGACACACAAGGTAAAGGCATCACTATACTAAGTTCATGGAAAGTGTTTAAGGGTGATGAAAGAAAAGGCTAATCGTAGGCTCAAAGGGGTTTACTAAGGTGTCCCACAACGGGCTCCAATTAGGGCTCATGCTTTATTTGGCAATGGTGGTAAACCTAAGAGATCTTTATTCAATCATATTCAAAATCAAGGTATCTTATGATATAAACGTTTCGAAAATCAACAAGAGTAAGTTCTAGCATACTAGAGTTCATTAAAAAGCTATGACACATAGTCATCGAATAATCAAAGAATTATGAGGTTTCATGCTTCCTACGAATCTATTGAATTCTATCTTTTTATCGCTCAAGAAGAAAGCAAATTGGCACTAAAGCTCACATAGGTTATAATCGAAATAAATTAGCTAAAACATGCATGCTTCGTTAATCAACAAGTCCTACATGCTCCTACCAATGCACATAATCCATGAAACTTACAATTTTAATTGCATGCACAACCATCATCTATGTATGCAAAGAGGAGAAAAACATCATTGACATATTAGGGGCATCCTAAGACTCGAAACAAACAAATTTAAACACTCTATTTTTGTGTTACAATTTTCTGAATTTTTCTTTTCTAAACTAAGCACACAAAAACATTAAACAAAAACGGAATACGTTACCCCACCCCACACTTAGAAAATTACATTGTCCGCAATGTAAGCATAAAACAATATCAACGAATTTCCTAAGCATGCAATCGACTAACATATTCCAACAATTCATCACAAATCAAAGAAAAAGAGAAGGGTTAAGAAAATTCAAACTCTCGGTGATGGCTCCTTCACTTTTCTTTGATCGACATGGGTTGCCTCCCAAGTAGCGCTTTGTGTTTATAGTCCATAGCCTAGACTTTTCACCGTGTTTCATGTGTTCATCGCATTCCAAAACAACTCAAATCGGCAAGAAGAAGTTCAAGAAGAAGTGTATTGCAACTTGTATCTGATTCTGTCCAAGTTCTTGTATCCGGTTCGGTTGGCGTGTCCGGTCTTGGTTCTGCCGTATCTGGCGTATCCGAGGGCGTGTCATCCTTGTGCTCGGCCTCTTGTGGCCGTGTGTCAACCCTGCCGGCAATGGCAGGTCCGGCAGGGGGTGGTGGTACAACAGTTCCAGAATGCTCTTGCTCGGCAGCTCGGTTCGTATCCGGCAGGATGGTATCGGGTGTGGCTTGTGTATCCGTGGCCGGTCTCTTGGTGATGCTGCCGGCAATTGCAGGTCCGGCAGCCTCTAGGTGTGGTGGTGGTGGCACGGGATCATCCAAGGTGTGGGAAGCAATGGTGCATTCTTGGAATGAATCATAGTACGGCTTCAAGCGATGCCCGTTAACCTTGTACTCTTTGTTGGTGCTCGGGTTAAGGATCTCAATGGCTCCATGTGAAAATACTTTAGTAATTATGAAAGGACCAACCCATCGAGAACGAAGCTTACCCGGAAAGAGTCGAAGTCGAGTATTGAATAGTAGAACTTTTTGACCAACTTCAAACTTTTTACCCCGGATCATCTTATCGTGATAAGCCTTTGTTTTCTCCTTGTATATCCAAGCGGCATCATAAGCTTCATTACGGATTTCTTCAAGTTCGTTGAGTTGAAGCTTTCTATGAAGACCGGCATCATCTATGTTCATGTTGAAGGCCTTGATTGCCCACCATGCCTTATGTTCTAGCTCAACCGGTAAGTGACATGCTTTGCCATAAACTAACCGAAAAGGAGACATACCTATCGGTGTCTTGTACGCGGTCCTATAAGCCCACAAAGCATCATCGAGACGATCACTCCAATCCTTCCTTGAAGGTCCAACCGATTTCTCCAATATATGCTTGATCTCTCGATTACTTACCTCGGCCATACCACTTGTTTGGGGGTGATAAGGTGTAGACACCTTATGTGTGACTCCATACTTCCTCAATAAGGCTTCAATGGTGCGGTTACAAAAATGGGATCCTCCATTGCTAATCAAGACCCTTGGAACTCCAAAACGTGAAAAGATGTTGGTCTTGAGAAACTTGGCTACCACTTTGGCATCATTGGTGCGTGTAGCCTTTGCTTCGATCCACTTTGACACATAATCAACCGCAAGCAATATGTAGAGAAAGCCCTTACTTGAAGGAAACGGTCCCATGAAGTCAATACCCCATAAATCGAAAATCTCAACCTCAATGATAGGCGTGAGCGGCATTTGTTCCCTAGCTCCAATGTTCCCCATTCTTTGGCATCTATCACATGCTTTGCAAAACATGAATGCATCCTTGAAAATCGTAGGCCAAAAGAAACCACAATTAAGTACCTTCAAAGCCGTCTTCTTTGGTCCAAAATGTCCACCACAAGCTTCGCTATGACAAAAAGCAAGGATGGAGCGATGCTCATTCTCCGGCACACATCTTCTAATAACTTGATCACCACATTGCTTCCATAAGTACGGATCATCCCACAAGAAGTGTCGAGCTTGCTTCCTTATTCTTTGTTGATGGTGGTTCGGCAACTCCTTGGGGAATCGGCGTGTGGCTAGAAAATTTACAATGTCGGCATACCAAGGCTCATGTACTTCAAGTCGAAAAAGTTGCTCATCCGGAAAGGTCTCTAATAGGGGCAGCCGATCCTCCTCTTGCACAAGTCTACTCAAATGATCGGCTACAACATTCTCTACTCCTTTCTTGTCTTTAATCTCAATATCGAACTCTTGAAGCAAAAGAATCCATCAAATAAGCCTCGGCTTAGCATCCTTCTTCGTCATAAGATATCTCAAAGCGGCATGATCACTATAAACAATGACTTTGGAATTCAAAAGATATGATCAAAATTTTTCCAAAGCAAAAATTACCGCTAAGAGTTCCTTCTCCGTTATTGTGTAGTTGAGTTGTGCATCGTTGAGAGTCCTTGAAGCATAGTAAATGGCACATGGCTTCTTCTCAATTCGTTGTCCAAGTACCGCTCCAAGTGTATAATCACTAGCATCACACATCAACTCAAATGGCTCATCCCAATTCGGGGACACAAGTATTGGTGCCGTACACAAGCAAGCTTTCAATCGACAAAATGCTTCCTCACGCGCCTTTGTCCACTCAAACATCACCTCCTTTTGTAACAAGTTGCTCAATGGCTTGGCAATTGAAGAGAAGTCCTTGATAAATCGTCGATAAAACCCCGCATGGCCAAGAAAACTTCTCACATCCTTCACACACCTAGGGCTCGGCAATGCTTGTATTAGCTCCACCTTGGCTTTGTCAACCTCTAAGCCTCTTGCCGAAATTATGTGCCCTAGAACAATGCCTTGCGTGACCATGAAGTGACACTTCTACCAATTGAGCACGAGATTTGTCTCTACACACCTCTCAAGTATCTTCTCCAAGTTCCCCAAACATGCATCGAAGGTGCTTCCATACACACTAAAGTCATCCATAAACACTTCGATAATGTCTTCAATAAAATCCGAGAAGATAGCATACATACATCTTTGAAAAGTGCCGGGTGCGTTGCAAAGTCCGAATGGCATCCGCCGATAAGCAAACGTGCCAAATGGACAAGTAAAAGTGGTCTTCTCTTGATCGTCCGGGTGTATCATGATTTGATTGTAGCCACTATATCCATCAAGAAAGCAATAATAAGAATGGCCGGCAAACCTCTCTAGCATTTGATCCATAAACGGCAAAGGCATGTGATCCTTCCTCGTTGTAGCGTTAAGCTTCCTATAATCGATGTACATCCGATGACCGGTTACAAGTCTTTGTGGCACAAGCTCATTCTTCTCATTCTTGACAACCGTTACACCACTCTTCTTCGGCACTACTTGCACGGGAGATATCCACTTACTATCCGAAATTGGGTAGATCACCCCACAATCAAGCAACTTGATAATTTCTTCCTTTACAACCTTCATCATGGGAGGGTGAAGTCGACGTTGAGCTTCCTTTGTCGGCTTAGCTCCTTCTTCCAACAAAATACGATGAACACAAGTAGTAGGGCTTATTCCCTTGATATCCGCTAAGGTCCAACCTATGGCGGTCTTGTACTTCTTAAGCACACGTATCAAATCAACTTCTTGCTTCTCACTAAGCATTGAAGACACAATAACCGGTAGTGTATCTTCTTCTCCAAGATAAACATATTTTAAGTGACTAGGGAGTTCTTTTAGTTCTAACTTTGGGGCCTCTTCCACACTTGGTAGAAATTTTGTTGTGGCACTTGGAATTGACAAGAACGAGTTCCTCGGATACAATGGTGTGGCATCAAGCTCGGCAGCCACTTCACTAACTCTCGGCAGCATTGTGTATGGCTCGGCATATATGGCTGCCGTGGTACTCCCTTGCTCGGCATGACTGCTTGGCTCGGCCCTATCTTGCACGGCATGGCTTGGCTCGGTTCCCTTCATAACTCGTTCTCCCCTCTTGTCAAATCCGACCCCTTGCTCAATCGCTAATTGCTATGCGTCGAGCGAGGTCGACATAACTTGCTCGACCTCCTCCAAAACATCAATGGCACAACCCTCCTTGAAATCAACATTGGGGAATCTCATGGCATCAAAAACATTAAACTTTATCACCTCACCATCAAACTCCATAGTTAGGTTGCCCTCGGCCACATCTATCTTTGTGCGCGCGGTCCTCATAAATGGTCGCCCTAAAAGCAATTGAGTGTTGTTGACCGGCGAATCCTCCATCTCAACCACATAAAAATCGGCGGGAAAAATCAATTGGTTGACTTGCACCAACACATCCTCTACATAGCCCTCCGGATATTTGCTTGAGCGATCCGCAAGTTGAATGATGACATTATCCTTCTTGAGAGGCCCTATGCTCAACGATTGATACACATTGAGTGACATGACATTGATCGATGCTCCCAAATCCAACATAACATCCTCAAATCGTGTATTGCCTATAACACAAGGCACATTGAAGCTTCCCGGATCCTTCATCTTTGGTGGCAACTTTCTTTGAATAACGGCCGACACCGTCTCGCTCATGGTCACCACACGAGTCTCCCTCGTATGCCTCCTTGCCGTGCAAAGCTCTTTCAAAAACTTAGCATACTTCGGCACTTGCTTAATGCACTCCAACAAAGGGATGTTGACTTGCACTTTCCGGAAAATCTCCAACACCTCTTCATCGGACTTGTCCTTCTTTGTTCTAGCATAACGTGAAGGGAATGGAATGCTAGATGATGACACACCTCCCTTACTTGCTTGGCTCGGCAATACCTCATTCTTTGATGTGGCGGGATCGTACTCAAGCTCGTTACGCAGCCCCTTGTCATTCATACTATGGTTGGCGTCATACCCTTGCTCATTAACTCTCCCCTTCTCGGCAACATGAGTGTTGCCGGCAGTACCTTGGCCGGTTGCTTCATGCTCGGCTGCTGCTTCACTTCCCTCAATGTGGCTGCCGGCAATGACAGGTCCAGCAGCCCTCTCATCGTCCTCAATACCCTTAAAAGTTACTCGCTTCTTCTTTGGACTTGTTGGAGGAAACAACTCTCTTCCGCTACGAGTTTGAATCACTTTGGCTTGCTCGTTCCTCGGATTTGGAATAGTATTGCTTGGCAACTTCCCTTGCTCATTGAATCTTCCCATGAAATCCACAACTTGCCCCATTTGAGTCTTGAGCTCACCAATGTCCTTTTGATGATTTTGTTGCCCCGCGAGTAATGCTTGAGTAGCACTTGACAAAGATTGAATCAAAGCATCGTAATTAGGGTTACTTGGCGCGGCTTGGCCTTGGCTCGGCCCTGCTTGTGTTTGGCTTGGCAATGGCCCAAAATTTCCTTGGTTCGGCATATAAGGTTGCCGAGACACAAATGGTGGCCTCGGTGCAAACGGTGCTCCTCCCTCTCTCGGTTGCATAGGTGCCCTAAGCACATTGTCATTGTTCGCCCATCGAAAGTTTGGATGATCATTGAACCTCGGATTGAAATTGCCAAAACGTTGGCCTCCTTGAAAACCAATGGCATTGCACTCCTCAACTCCCTCATTAACTCCAAATTGAGGGCATTGTTCGGTCTCATGGCCCTCGGTGCAAATTCCACAAACACTTGCTCGCTTCTTCATCAAATTACTCACCAAGTCGGTAAGCTTGTCCACTTTCTCTTCTAACTTTGAGCTCGAAGACGTCTCATGTACTTTCTCATTCCTTTGCACATTGCCTCGTGCCATGCCAAATTGTTGGTTGTTCAAAGCACGAACTTCCAACAAACTTCTTGCCGCACCAGCATTTAACTCCAAAAAGCTACCTCCCGCGGCCGAATCAAGAAACTCTCTCTCCATGACGCGCAATCCCTCATAGAAATATTGTAGCAAGAGCCCATCGCTAATGCCATGCGATGGGCACAAAGAAACTAGGGACTTGAACCTCTTGTAGTAGTCGAAGAAAGTCTCATCTCCGGCTTGCTTCACACTTGTAATTTGCTTCCTCAGATCAGTGATACGTGAAGCAGGAAAGTACTTGAGCAAAAACTCATCCATCATAGTGCTCCACGAAACAATGCGACCACTAGGCACCTCAAACAACCACTCCTTCGCTTGATCTTCTAGAGAAAACGGAAATGCCTTCATCTTGAAGTGTTGCAAATCGGTCCCTCTTGGACACATAGACTCCGTGGTGAAGTTAAACCACTGTAGATGCTTGTTAGGATCCTCACTCGGCATCCCATAAAACGATTTCAGCTTATGGAGGAATCCACTCCTCAATTCAATTTCTCCAGTCTTTTCAGCTTCCAAGGGAGGATAAGTAATATTAGAAGGAGCAATCCCAGCTCCAGCAACATGACCATTCTGTGATCTGATTGATGCCATGATCTCTTCTTCTTCTTCTAATTCGGCAAAGGCTTCAAATTCTGGATTCTGAAGATCACAAGATGATGACACTACTGATGGGGAACTCGGCAAGGATGATGACACTGATGAACTGGTTGGTGACGATGGTGGTAATGGCACAAAACGAGCAATAGCGAGTTCTTGATCTAAACGTTGCAAACGGCCTTGAAGATCTCTTGCCCAAATACTAGATTCGGACATGCATTATTTCTGAAATTTGCAACATTTAAACAAGTTAGAACATCGTAAAGAAATAGAAAGCAAGAATATACATCATTACAAGCCACGGCATTGGCGATTACACAACAAATTTCAACAATGATACACAAGACACAATCGGCAAGCCATAAATACACATGGTAAAGAACAAAAATTTCGGCAAAGATACAAATATGGCTCGGCAACAAGAAATTAAAAATCGAAAAGTTCATGAACATGTAATCACTAAGTCTAATTTCTTTTAGATTTGTTCTAACTCTCGAAGTACGTGGAGCAGAGGAGATAACGGTGCAATGGACTGATACAGCCCCCGGTAGTATCATGCTTAATCCGATATACCTCAAGAGTTTGAACCACATAACATGTTTTTATCTTCGAAGAAAATAGGCTACATATGTCAAGTTATGTTCTAGCGTCTAAAGTGAGGTGATGCTTCGGCACAAGCTGTCGACTAGGTCGTGCGGATTTTACGTTTCAAAGGTCATTACAATCACGGAGGGCGAACCCCCTACCGGAACCAGGCAGGACTCGTTGTTGGACACCACGGAGGGCAAACCCCCTATCGACTCACTCACCGAGAATGAACATCAGTCTATGGGCCTTGAGATCCAGTTAAACAAACCTGAGAACCATATCTATGAAAATAACTTCCCCATACTTTGTAAAACAAACACAGATCCCTAGCAGTCTACAAGTGTTGATTAAAACCGCCCTCAACCTCATAGAAGTAATACTATTACCGAAGAAACGCTTATATGCGTGGGGGGGAAGTATCCCGCGTTTCCCAATCTACATAGAAACGGCCTCCGACATAGCACCATTCACATGAAGGGTTTTGGTTATGATCAACAAAAGTGGCTTCACCTACATGTTACACTTTAGAAACTACAATAAACTCAAACATACACAACACTATCAACTCCCTAGAAATTAAACTAAGTGATTACCAACATACATCATTATTCATCATGCAACTTCCGAAATTTAAACTCTACATGCCGAAGCATATTTCTACTTTACAAAATCCCAAAATAAACTTAAAATTTACAACTTTACAACTTCACAACAAAAATTTCCAGCAACATTATATACACAACAATAACATAAAACAAGCTTTTTCACGGCAACGGCGCCAAAAATTGATGGGAGCCGAAGCTCGCATGCAATAAAAACCCTACAAAAGATCGTTAGTAGTATAAGCAAGTAGGGATCATTCTAGGCCGGGGATTAAGGGTACCTGAGATATGAAATTGTTAGACAAACATATATACATATATACATCACAAACGTCACACATATGGGGGATAAAGAATCGGCAGCAATGCTGCCCCTTTATTAGGCACGGTAATAAAAACAGAAAATAAATCCTAGGCTACTATATACAAGTTTGATCATCATCTCTCACGCATCACATAGCACAAAACACAATTTAACACAAAGATTCACATGTAAGAAAGTAAGAGACAAGTATTTAGCATGCTCAAAACTTAACTTAGTTTCAACCTACAACCAGAACGTTTCCGATTTTTACCTAGTTGTGAGAATTTTTCTATTGTTTTAAGATCGAGCTATTCGCATGGTGATCCTAAAGGTTATGCTACCTTATACAAGACATAGCATTGAAGCACAAAAGTCTATAGCCGAAAACACGTAAACAAGTAAGGTCGTCAATCTTCTTATTTAACATGCAAGTCCTAAGATTAACCACTCTAGGTGAGCACAACAAATCAAAGTGATCATACGTCTACTTAGTTCATTATAACTCAAGCAAATTAAACCTAATACCTAGATCATGTTCAAAGACAACACTAAGTACCGATTATAAGCCCTCACCTTAGGTCTAACCAATTTAAATCCTAAACATGCTTTTAATACCACTGCTCTAATTATCATACATATGAAATCCATGCATTAAAAATTGCAAAAGTCATCACATAAATTCCAAATAAAATCGTAATTCATGTTCATCATACAAAACCAAATGAAACAAAGTATTTTTATAACAACAATATGTGACTAAACCGAAATTAAAAACACAAGTCATAGGGATGGATCACACTTTAGAAACCTTGGAGAGCTTCGTCTTGGTGTGGTGGAAGAGATTCGGCAGCAGCTAGGCTAGGGATTGGGATCGGTGGTGATTGGTGGTGGTGAGTCGGTGACTTGGTATTTTTAGGGTTTCAGGTTAGAACTTTGGTAGGAAAATTTGGTAGAGTTTTGGCTAGTGCTTTGCAAGAGATGAGATGATTTTCAGAATGTATAAGTGGTGGTATATATAGAGGAAAAGGGAGAGAGGCTGCCGGCCAACAAGAAGGGGAAACAAAGAATAGGTTTCCTTGTAGGTTTATGTTTCCTTGTTGAATAAATATTTGCATTCTTGATTTTCTTTTTCTGATTTTTCTTCAAGGCTTGGGCTGCACATCTTCATGGACTTCACATGTAGGCTTGACAACTCCATTTGGTGACTTTGATCCATCGAAAATGTCCCATTCATCAAGAACACAAAACCGGCAGATTATGGTCTTCTCGGCAGCCTTTCCTAGCTTGACTAGGAAAGCGTCTTTTCTTGTGCTTTCTTCAATCTCTCGAGCCCTATGTCTTCCTCTATCCTTCAATATGCTTGGACCATCTTCACATATGCTTTTGTACACCATTTGGTCCATCAAAAACAGAAAACACAAAAAGGGGGCAGTAGGTTCCTGGAATCGGCAGATTTGACCTTGCTGTAGTAATTCCGGCATATCTCCACGCTCGGAACTCCGATTGATGCGATTCCAAGTCTCAGATAAACTAGACACATATGGCCATCTCCCCATAAAACAGTTTGATCAAATTCCTTGTGAGTCGACGGGAATGATTTTTCAAAGTTGGGACACAGTCCCAGGAAAATCCTGGAAGTCCCTGGATTGAAATGCTCGGACTGCCGTTTTGCAGCCATCGTTTGGGTGACTTCCCGAACTCCGATTGATCTGAAATTTTAACACAACATTCCTCAGCATATGAATATTAAGCACACCAAATTTCATAGAATTCGGACAAGGATAGATCACAGTTTCATTCATATCAAAATCACGAAAAAGACATATTTTGCATTATTTTCCAGATTTCTCAAACTTAGTCATTTTTCGGATCATTAAGCTCATATTCCAAAACTCCACCAAAACAAAACTAAACTAAATTACGACTCTATCTTAAATAAATAAGGGTTAAACAAAGCATAAACGAGGGCATAAGCATATAATATCGTCGCACATTGTGCTCCTATCAAGCTCCGGATTCGAATTGGGGATGATGAACAGTGTTTCGCGATATTTTTCTGATATTTCCGGAATTTCTGACTTTTCTGAAATTAAATTCCTTTTTATAGAAATTTCAGATTTTTTTAAATAACTTCAACATGTCGTAACTTTTTCATACGACCTTCGTTTCACGCGTCCCGCGTGTCTACGAACTCGTATCATCGAGCTCTACGATTTTTGTGAAGGAAACTTTCCGAAATTCACGACGGATCAAAAAGTCAAATTTTGACCCATCGAAACTTAATCGCTTTTCGGATTTTAACTCTCGAAATCACTTCCGACCTTGAGCAACAACTAATAAAAAGGGTATGAAATACAAAATTCCGTAAACCACCCTTCAATTAATTTCGAGGAATTTACACGAAATTGAATTATAAAATCGGGGTTACTACATGACCAACCAATTTCAAATGACTTGAAAGCCAAGTTACACTAAGGTCTAGTAGTTATAGCTACAAGATTGGAAACTCAAATCCTACAACAGTAACTTTGTAGGAGTTCAAGATTGCCAGATTTTCCATGCATTGAATCGCCAACCAAGATACAAAATTGAAGACCTGCTCAATTGCAGATAATCTTAGAAGATTGAAACTGTAATCTATTCTTGCTATCCACAATAGAATAGTTCAAGGTTGACAAGATATCATCTAACTTTGAAAATTCAACTTACTGATCCGGAAGCTTTAGATCCAGATTCAAACAGTAAGCAAATAGCTAGATATATACATGATGCAAGTAACAAACATATGAGTGATATGACGGGAGGCTGGCATTCTTAGATTAGCTTTTCCCAGAATTTGTTTTTAGAGTAACTAACTACTTTAACGTTTTAACTAGCCTTTAATTTCAAGGTTTAAGCTCTGGAATCCGTTTCTCAAATAAATAACTGCTGCTAAGGTGACATTCACTACCAATGAATCCTACAGTTCCATTACAATTGCTGTAGTCCATAAGATTTATAATCATCTGGGATTTGTATGTACTGAAGAATACACAACGCCCAGGTTATCAACCAGTCATCATATATGAAAAGAGTTCCAAACTTCCAATTATTTCCAGCTGAGAAAAACCATATTAATCTTTTGAAAGGTCGGAAAAAATGAAGTTTCTAGTTTTGTGACAAAACACCACCTAAGCAATATAAATTATGTGTCCAAGAGGAGTCGAGGCATAATGAACCTTAGATTGCCCAGATAGTTGAAACTAAAGGCATTAATGTAGACGCAACAGTGAATTCTGCAGAATTTTACATGCTACAGTTAATAAGAAGAACAACCCTTTTTGCTTTTTTTGGTTTGAGGAATCAGAGACTAATCTTCAGTCCAAGGCTACATTTATATGGCAGAAGAACAAGTGCATAACTAATTTACTGAAAAGGAAACAGCTGATAGTTTGAATTCATTGTTAAAATATCTCTCAATGCTACTACCGAACTACTTCACTACTTTTGTTCCATTTTAGTCTAAACTGGCTATCTAAAAAGCTGCAACCATATTTTTCAAGGAGGGAAAGAAATAAATGGAATCCCATCCTGGTACTAACATACATGAACTTACGAACAAAAAAGAAAAACATTTTGTAGTCCTCAGTCCTCCTCTTGCAAACAAAACAGATATGGTATTTAGTACCACAACCTTCATCTTTTCCTTTTAAGGCAAAATACCTATATATATAAATAACGCAGATATATATAATATCCAGATTATTTTCTTTGGAATTGCTGTATTCATAACTATTCTGCTGTATCTTAACTTTTTATAAGCCACAAGCAACACAGTCAATAATTCTATCGAATTTTAGTTCAGTCATGTAAAAAGTCATATATAAACTACTACAAACAAAACCGGTCGCCGGAACCGGGTCACTGGTTTAGAAGATATAAGAGTGACTGTAACTTACAAGGTGTTATCTGCGAACGTCTCTGGGATAAAGAAGCGCCGATCTCCTTCATGGGCACCAAGATTGTAGCCAGTAGTCCCTAATTGAGCCTTCCTTTGTGCCAAACTTATGAGCACTACTACACAGCCTTATGTTTTCATGATAACCTATATTTGCGCGGAATTCTGTCCACTCACCAATTCAACTTTCAAAAAAAAAAGACCCCACTTGTCATGATAATTTTGATTTGTACAGAATTTCTTCCACTCCTCGATTCAACTTGCAGCAACAATAGTAAGAGCCAGAGGATATCAGGTATGCCATCAAGGCAGAACGAAGCTGTATGTGGTGGGCTACATTAAATAGGAATGCTATATGTCTATTCTGCTTCCAGTAATGGATACCATTAGCTCATCGTTACAGGTTCGCAGTTTACACCAGTAGTATCTATAGCAGACTTGGATTTCACTCGATACACCTGGATAGTGACTGCTATAGTTGCCATGAGCCGCCATTAAAATCAGTACTCCAAAAGTCCAAATAGACGAGACAACATGAAATTCGGCCTCAAATTCTCCTTTGTATGATGACCAAGACAGGAACGAGAAGCTGTTCAATTAATCAAATCCATCATGAGGTACTTTCAAGCATTTCTGTACACGTCTGTCCTTTAATCAGTTCACTAACAAAAACAGTATCTCTTTTGCACTAGCTTATCTTGACTTCATTTACTCCCTATTACTGAGGTGATTGTCTTTGAACACTGAATCAATAAGATCTTCATAAGTCCATGTTTTCTTTTCTCTAACTTCAGGTTCAAGCAAGGTGTATGCTGCTTCACAATTCCTGAGGAAATGTCCCTTCCCAAATGTAGTAATAACTAGAGGATCGGTGTTCATTTCAACTGTTTTGTAAAGAAACCCCAGCTTCCTCCATGTATGTAAAGTCGCAGACCCAGCATAACCATTCCTATTTGCATCAAATAGAATTCCAACAGTAATAATATCAGGAACTACACCACGAGTTAGTGATTCGGAGAACAAAATTCTCAGGCGGGTGAAATCTTTCATCTTCAAATAAGCTAGCATTATTATGTTTGCCACCGTAGCATTCCATGGGACACCTTTATCTTCCATCTCTAGAATGATGGAATCCATACCTCTTCTACTCAAAAGAGCAGCATGAGATAGGAGACGCAAACACCAAACGATATCAGTCTGACCAAGTCTTGGAGAAATGTCAACTCCCAAGTTCTCTAATTTTGAAAACATATAGTTCTCAATATAAACTTCTGCAACTTTCTTAATCAAATCCTCCTTTAAAATTGCTCTCGAGTTCAAAACTCTTGTATAAAACACTTTCATCTTCTCCAAGATCCCAAATTTTGCATAAACTTCCAGCAATGCAATCAAAGTAGGAGCCTGCAATTCCATTCTTTTTGAAACCATGGATTGATATACTCTTTCCATCCTATTCAGTAACCCTCCACGAGCAAACTCTTGAATAAGAAAGTTATAGTTAATGTGGTCCGGTGAGCATCCATTTAATCTCATCTTCTTCAGACACATACCCATCTCATCATACATTTTAAATTTCCCATAAGCTTCAATGAGCCCATCATAAGTATCGGAGTCTGGTGTCAAATTCTTTTCTTTCATCTCATCAAGAAAGAGCATGGCATCATCAAAGATTCCATTTCTCGAAAGACCATGAATAATCGAATTGTATATTTCCACAGACAGCCCAAGACCATGACTCTTCATATCCTGAAAGCATACTACTGCCTCTTCAATCAGGTCCTCCTCAACTAGCAATCCTATTACCTTGCTGTAGTTGAACTCATTAATCCGCGATTTCTCAATGTTTCTCCACACATCATACAACTGATAAAAGATTCCAGAATATTAATTTCAATCAGAAACAGTGTAGTACCACTACCCAATTTGCATGATGCTCTATTTGGTTGCTCAGCATAAATAAAAGAAACAAAACCAAACAAACAAACAAAAAACTAAACAAAACAGATATCTGAATATTTTCTACGATCTTTCCTACATATACCCATAAACAGAACTAAAGCCGACATAATCCAAACTAAATGTTACAAAGATAAAATGTAAATAAATAAAACTGTAAATTCATTGATTCAAGAATGAATAGAATCAGACCTGCAAGATTTCCTTGGGCCTGGAAGCGTGTATGAGGAATCTGATGACAGCCCAGAATTGGTCTGTGGTCCAGTCACCATCATTCTTAAGCAACTGCAAAGGGCAACAGTCATTCTCCTTCTCCATGAGAATCTCCAGTAAGTTCCTGAGCTTGTTGTATTCATGAGAAGGCTCAACATGTTTTGTGGAAGAACTAGTCTTGTGTTGTGGTAGTGGTGATGGTGAGAAGAACTGGGCATGGCAAAGAGTAGAAGGGAGTGGTTTGGTTTTGGTGGAGGGTTTTGCAGTTTGGGTTTTGGAGAAGAGGGGGAAGGTGTTGTTGTGTATGAAGCTCCATATGTTTGAAACTATCGAAAGCTTTACCCCACACTCCATGGTGGAAGTGTTCCGTTTCTGAACCGATAATCATTCTTATTTGAGTTATTTCACTGCTAAGGTAAACATTTTTCACCGGAGGGTATATTTCTTTCATCTCAGTTTTTTTGTCCCCTTCTTTTCCTTCTTTCCTTTGAACATTGGGAAATCCAAGTTCATTGGGATTCATTGTTGGGAAGGTGTCATACACATCTCATTGTTCGTGTTAGACATTTCCAATTCATTGTCATCGTATTTCTAATTTGTGCAAGGATTGATAACCAGGTTTCAAACTCAAATAGGTTTGTTTGGAGTGATATTTGTTTAAATTCGTACTCCCAAATCGAATCTACATCATATATGCTTGGAGCTCAGTGTGCTTTCTTCTCAAGAAAAATAATTCAAGATCTATCAAGACAATATATGTGGAGTTAACAATGCCTATTAGAATCAGACATAAAAAAATATATATAATACTCAAGCTGCATTTTCATCCCAGATTTTGTGAGTGACATGTGCATCCATAAACTACTGAACTTTTGCTTAGTATTTACAGCAAAAGCCCTATAAATCCAGCTTATAACCATAACAACAAGCCTAGCTACATCGATAAAAGGTAAAGACACAAACAGGATTGACAATATCTAGCAATTTCACCAGCACAAATTTCAACCCAAGTAGTACTCAAAATCTCTACCTCCCATTTCAAATATTCTAAACTAAGACACTATGGACGCTAATTTACAGAAGCGCAGCACACAAATTGTACCCATGATCTTCCCTTAACTTTCTTCTTATCACTCTTAGTGTCTGAAGGATATCTTGCCGGCGAGTTCCATTCTTTTGCATGCTCTTTCTTAGCAGCCTGATCGGGCGGCGATTCAGGGTTCAGAATCGAGTTCACAGTTGTTACAGGACCACTAACCACAGCAGCTTTATCATCTTTCTGAGGAGCAGGAGCGAGACTTTCTTTTTGATTCTGTAGCTTTCCTTTGCTTTCACTTGAGGCCTCCCCCAAAAGGCTCTTCAAAGGAGTGTGCTTCCCGGTGCTCCAGTTTGTCACCTTAGCAATGATCTCTTCGTTCTTCTTTCTCCCCTGTGACTCATTCACAACATGTGTCATAGAAGGAAACCACCCAGTCTGCAAAGATGCAGGTTTCGGCTGTTCTGGGTTCTGTAATGCAGTCACGGTTTCAGAACCAGTAGGTTTTTGATCTTCCACACCTCGGGGTTCAACCAATGTCATGAAAGATGGTGCCTCAAACAAATCAGATTTGTCCGAGTATCGACTCTCACTTTCACTTTTTGACTTCTTCAAGTCAGAGTTTTCTTCTAATGAGGCTTGGGAATGTGTATGTGGCAGAACTTCAGCATCAGTGACAGCATCCGATTGCATGGAAAGAACTGATACATGCATCAATAGCAAATAGCAAATAGATTGAGGTTAAACAACTACAATACTTCCTTTGTGCACAGGCATCAAATTATATCCACACACAGTAGTATCACAAAAGGAGAGAATGGTGGTCTAGGAAAGAAATAATAAGATTTTATAATTTTGTAAACAATCAACCACAGGATACTGTTACGAGGAAAATTAAAGCAATTAACCAAAAAGTTATTGAATGGTTTTGGATCCTCTCAATTGGAGATTTATGGGTTATCTAACATACATAAACTTTAACATATCTACATAACTTCATATATATTCCAAATTTTCTACTACCAGGGATGACATAATCAAATTAACAAATATAAATTAAATAATTCACTTGTTTATATACCCATCTTCAGCACATATGTGGAAGATTATTGATTGTGGTCATACTATGGAAACACAGTACAATAGCTTAGGCCTTATGAGAGAAAAAATATATGAGACAGAAGTCCATTGAGACATAAATGTACCTGAAAAAGATCCCCAGTTGGCTTCCAGACTGTCAGTTTGGCTATTTGAGTCCACATCAATTGCAGTTGGGCTTGGCTGTTGTTTAACAAGGTTATCATCGCCTTCCTCTAACAAAGATTGAGATGTAATCCCAGACGCAACTGCATGTACCTCTCGGGAGACGCTATCTTGAGAGGCAATGGAACTTTGAACAGAAGATTCAGTATTTAGAGCAGACAATCCGGGTTCTTTAATCCCATGGTCCTCCAAACTCTTCTGGAATGATTCAGCATCCTGACCATGATCTGACCCAGCAGCAGCACCAGGATCAACTTCTTTCTGAATTTTGTCGTTGCAAGCAATCTCATTTTCTAACAAATCTTGCTGAGTATCTGATAGAATATTTCCTGCAACTTTTCTAGAATTCGAACTGACATCTACATCTCTGCTACTGCTTTTAACCAGCTCCAAAGCATCGGTTGCATCTTCAACAACACCATCGGGGGTCAATTCTGACTTCACCAGAATATTTTCTTCAAGAGATCCATCCACTCTTTCATTTCCAACTATAACAAATTTCTCAATTTCACCCTCATCAACTTTCTCAAATTTCTCAGAGCCATCAACATCAGGCAACTTTTTTGCTGGATGAACTTGAGAGTCGGAGAGAGTAACGACCGATTCAAAAGTACTAGCAGGGTCCTCCACAAAGGTTTTGTCTGTACATCTTTTACTTAAGTCTTCACCAGATGACGCATGCTTTTCAGCCTTTTCAAGATCACCATCATATCCAATTAAATCACACTCTTTAGTCTTATCCTTTTCATAATCACCACCAGCATCACCACCTTCATGTAAATTGGTTACTGGATTAAATTGGAGTTCAGGTAGACAACTATCAGATTCCAAATTACTTGCAGGATCTCTGGAAGATTTCTCTGTAGCTCCTTTGCTTTTGTCATCCCCGCATAAGTTAAAGGTTTCAGCCTTTTCATTGTAACCAGCATCTCCAATTTTAGTACACTTTTCAATTACGCCCTTCTCATAACCGAGATCATCATCTATGTGTAATTTAGCTGCTGGAGAAATTTGGCTCTCATAACAATCAACAGGTTTAGCAGTAGCTATGGGATTTGCCACAAGAGTTTCTTCTGCAGGTCCCTTTTTGCTATCATCCCCAGACTCTCCACTCCCATCACAGTTCCCATCTTTTTCAATATCATCTGGACCAACTGAGTGGGTATTTTGATCTATACCAGCATCACTGGCAGCAAAGTTGAAGGTCTCATTGGACTTATCATTAGATTCCTGTCCTTCAGGAAAACCAACCTTATAGGTGTTAGCTATCTGAGGCATCACACCTTCTGCAGGGGCATCTATCTCATCCGAACTTTGGTTTTTAAACATCTTCATCTCAGACTGAGACATATCGGCTTCACCTTCAACAGGCACACTTTTAATCATTGGCTTGCTGCTGCTGTCATCCGGTGCAAGGCTAGCTTCCAAATTATGAATATCAGAGGAGACAACAGTGCCTCCACCTAAATGATTTGACTGCAAATTGTTCATATTCTCATTGAAAACAGGTTGTTTGATATCATTTCCTTCATCATCAAACTGTTCCCAAGAGTCCGAGCAGGAAGTAAATCGGTCTAATTGCTTTCCTCGGTGGTTTCTGAAATCTTCAAGCATCAGCACAGGATCCTCTACCACATTTAAGCCATCAGGCACAGACACCACATGTACATTTGCATCTTCCTCCGTCCCATTGTGACTCTCTATACCAGAATTGAGATGCTGTATTCCATCTGTATTATCCACCTTTTCAGCAGTATCAACAGAAGTATTCACATGTGCAACAGACTCTACTTCCAGGGGAACATCAATTTGTGGAATGTGCATATCAGACCCATGACTATGCCCCTTCTCTGATGGGACAACTTCATCATCTCGCACATATTCTGAAGTCATTTCATTCAATCCTTCTAACTTAGAGCCACCCTCAACTGTTTCACCAGCAACTTTATTGGGTAACATCACGTTCCTATCTAGA
Source organism: Potentilla sterilis (assembly GCA_963682095.1). Lineage (NCBI taxonomy): Eukaryota > Viridiplantae > Streptophyta > Magnoliopsida > Rosales > Rosaceae > Potentilla > Potentilla sterilis. The sequence continues at coordinate 24,459,503 of OY821758.1, read as the reverse complement.
TTAGTTGCTGTAATTCCACTCACTTCAGCATCCTGATCAACAGATGTTAAGCAGCTCCCAATGTCAGTGTCACAAGTCCTTTCAATAGCTTCTGATGCATCTGTCACCATTTCATACTTGATGGGGTGTAAACTATTGCTATCACCAAGAACTTTTGATTCTTCAGTTCTGCTATCTGACATAGAACTAGTCTCTGAACTGATGTTCCTATCCAGATTAGTTGCCGGAATTCTTGTCACTTCAGCCTCCTGATTAATAGATGTTAAGCCACTCTCAATCGTGCTATCAGTCACATTGGTTTTCTTCAAATCTTCTGATGTGTCTGTCACTGTTTCATATTTAATGGACTTTTAAGTTGACTTTTAAAAAGTAATTCCACTATGAATGAGAAAAAAGGGGGAAACAGAAACATACAACAATCAGGGCAGACAAAATTATTGCCATGAAATGTGTAGAATAACATATTATTATATGCCAACCAGGAAAAATATACATATCATTTAACAGACGTAAGGACTAATCCATAGAAACTTTTTTCCAGTCATACTCGAAAAACTTTAGCTGTCATTACTGGACAGCAATTATACAGCCTAGGGAGCCTACTCTAACTAATACATTAACAACTCTGTATAAATCATGCAACAATGCACAAATTCTAACTAATACACACAATCATTTCACTCACCAGTGTTCCCTGGATAAACATTTAATTGTGACCTAACACAATAGAGGTAATCAATTGCCATAACTATTGACAGTACGGATTTTTAAATGTAGAATGTAGGATGTAGACTATTCTATGTAACAAAAACCATCTAACTGAAGTTTACAAACCAACTGGGTCAACTTAATTTCCTAATCAAGAGATAAAACAGTGATGTCCTTCTTGTAGTGAGCTACAGAACCAAAATCTCACCCGACTCCTTGTAATCGCAATAAGTTAAACTATCTTCTCATACTTAATGCAATCACATTCAAGGCCAATGGCTTTATTGACAAATAGTCATTTGAAGTTAAAGTTCGAGTAACCACATCAAGAAGATATAAGGTATCAAGTAGCAATAAGCAGATACTTTGACCAATCGAAAACATATTGAAAAACAATTGAATCAACACCATCTAATATCATTTCATTGACAAGTTACCTGTTGTTCCCCCGTCACTCTGAAATGGAATGGCATTCAAATCCTTCTTGTCATTCCTTTCTACAACAGGTCCGGCTTCTGCGGTCCATGCAGCAGCAGACCCGCTGTCTGAAAACTCGGCAACAGCATCCGAAAACACCCCATCATCTGACTGCATGGATCCCTGCCCGATTCCGCCACTCCCCTTCTCGAAAAGGCTCTTTTCCACCACTTTCAGACCTTAAAAAACAAAAATCCACCACCGTAAACACCTCTTATCCAAAAATCTAATAAAAAATAAAAAAAACTAGCTAATCCAACAATGCGGGCACACCTACACATCTCTATCCTTCAACTTCACATATCCACTTCCTTCATTAACACTTGAACAGTACAACAGAGCATACTTAAAAACACAGCAGAAATAGGGATTAACAAAACTCACTGGGGGTTTTGGGGTCTTCATTATCGGAGTTCTGCTCGCCATCGGAAACACTCAACTGTTGAGAGCCAACCACCATGTAACCCTCGACGCTTCCGCAAATCTTCTTATGCGCGCGTCGGTGCCTAGCGCTCGGGTGCGGATTCGGGAACGGCCACCCGCATTTGTGGCACACGTGGACCCCATGACCCTCTTGCCCTAACAGAATCTCAATTCGTTACAAACCAAAACAAAACAAATTTAACAGAACAAAAACAAAAAGCTAAGATTCAAATCCGGAACCCTAGAGAGAGAGAGAGGAGGCGGACCTGAGCTTTGAGCTCGGCGAAGATCTGGGTGATCCATTTTGGAGGTTTAGTGTCAACTGTGAGAGATCAAGGAGAGTGAGGAAGAAAATAGAATAATGGGTGAAGCGAAATGGGGAGACGAAAAGTCTGAGGGGAGGTTTTTCCTTTTCTTTTATTTTATTTATTATTTTTAAAAGTAAATAACTACAACGGTTAGATTAATAATTGAATGTGCTTTTTGATTAATTGAGTGTCCTAGTTCACCAAACCAAAAATAATAATAATAATTGACATCCTGCTTGCGATACTCGTAAGTAAAGGTGCATTGTATGGTGCTGCTGCCCAATAACGGCAGTAATGTTACTATTCGTGGCTCTATGCTATGCTTGGCACCCACATTATATAGTTAGTTCGGTTGCATTACTGGATATGATCATAATTGAAAATTTCTTAATTTTTTTAGGTAAGGGGTTAGATTATGTGAGATGAGAAACATGATGTAACAACGCCTTAAAGATTTGAATATTATTCTAATTGATCAAAACACACAGTGTTGAAAGTTTAGAGTCGATATTAATATGTTCTTAGAGAATATTCTTCACTCGCTGTATGTCGTTAATACTTTGTATCCGATTATTGAAATATTCTCCTCCTCAAAAGTGAAACTTGGAAATAGGCAATGCTTCACTTTTGTCCAACAAATGCAGCATCATTGTGGTACTTTTTTCTTTTTTCTTTTTGAATTATCTGTGATATTTTCTTGTATGAAATAAACAAACTTTGGTGTCAATAAATAAACGTCCAAGTCTTGGCTGTTGGTTGAATTGGTTGAATAGACTAGTAACCATGCACCATTACAACAATTTTCTTTTTCTAAAATTGACTGGTAATACATTGTGTATCACCCGTCTGTGACGCAACTAGGACTACAGCCAATTGAATGCTTCCTTCATGACTTTGACAGTTTGACCCATAAAATTAAACCGCACGTTTCCTGTTTCCAGAAAATATATCACTACGTGGCACTCACCTACATTTTGTCCGAATCCAATGCCCTACATGCGCTTCAAGAAACGACATTGAAATATCACTCCTACAAAACGACACCAATATCCACGCCTTGATGTTGGCGTTTTTTGTTTATATATTTTGGTAATGGTGTTTTTGTAATCATAAAGGATGTAACCTAGGTCATCTAATTGTAACCACTCCATTAGCAAACATGATTTAACTACTTCTCCACCGTCTACACAAAACGACAAGAAAAAGTTTATAGAAAATGTTCATTTAATACAAATTTGGCCCCCTCATTACCCATTCCAATAACCACCCTAGTTTCTTCTCATATTAAACAGAAAGTAACAACTCTTATTGCCCATTTCAACAAATCTTTTCAACCCTAGTACAATTTTAATATTTTTCTTCCTTTTTTGCCATTATACCCTATCTAACAGATTTTTTAATTATAACATGCAGAGAAAGTGGAAGATAGAGAAGACTTTGCCGGAAGGTCACCAAACTCCGCTGGCATCCGATGGTTGGTAGCCGAATTCCAGTCGCCAAATTTTTTTCGCCGAATTTTTTTTTTCCAATATTAAATTACTGACTCTGACTTTAAGCATGTTACTGACTCTCAGTATTCAGGTTACTGACCCCAATAAGCACTTACAGATTCCGTGCTCTGCCAGGTGTCCGTGCTCTGCTCCCGAGCCCTGTGCCGGGTCCAGGCGTCTTGGCTGCGGGTCTGGGGGCCTGGGTAGCCTCTCTATGGCTACTGTCAACAAGTCCCCCAAGTTCCCGGTCAAGTGTCATCTTGAATGGGGACTTAAATCTGTCTTGCTTTACAGCCCGCAGACCAGCAGAGATGCGAACCCAACGGTGCCCTAGCCCCCCAAGTCCGCGTTTAAGATTGGGCTTGGCCGGGCGTTCAGATAAACCTGTTATGATGATGCATACTGTGATGAGTGCAGGGTAGGCCTCGTCAACGGGCCGGGCAGGGCCCAGCCCGACCCATTCATAACGGGCTTGGAGCGGGCCGGGCTTTACAATGTATTTTAGAAATAACGGACCGGGCAAGGCCGGGCTTCTTTAGAAATTCTAGGATCCAAGCCCAACCATATAAAGCGAATAGCCCTCGGCGGTTTGAGGCCGGACCGGGCTTTAATTAAAATAAATAAATATTAGAGATTATTTTTCAAAAAGGGTTTGGAACCCGGCATCATCACCGAAAACTCTAAACCCTAAACTCTAAATTCAAATTGATTTTCTATTATAAATATACCCTATAAATATGTGGCTTATGGAATTTTCATTTTATGAATTTAGCCATTATAATGACAATATGCATACTAATGCGGTATAACTTGATTAGAAGATTATACTCAAGTGTACAACTTTTCGAAACAACTATATAAAAGAAGTAAAGTTTTGAAAAATTCTATGAGATAGCATTTGATTGTTATGATGAAATACAGTGATGGTAAAAAAATCACTTAAATCCGACAAAGTTAAAGCCTCGATCGATGCGGTCAACTTTATTTTTACTTATCTCTCTCTATGGGGAGCCAAAGTATCGGGACATAAACATTCCTAAATTTTTACATGGCTGATTACGTCTCATAAATTTGAGAGTTTAATGTTTGGAAGAGTCGATGAAACAAGGTCATCTAAAGGTACGTAATAGTGTTTTCATGTGATAAGTTTTATGAAAATATGGTTGACCGTTTCGATCGAGTATCGACCGTTCACGAAACGAGTTGATTTTTCTACTATACCATATTTAACTATAATGATCACATCAGACGGTCAAAATTTTCATTTTGTGAATTTAGCCATTATAATGACAACATGCTTACTAATGTGGTAAAACTTGATTAGAATATTATACTCAAGTGTACAACTTTTCGAAACAACTATATAAAAGAAGTCAAATTTTGAAAAACGCTATGAAATAGAATTTGATCGTTATGATGAAATACGGTAATGGTAAAAAAATCACTTAAATCCGACAAAATTAGAGCCCTGATCGATGCGGTCAACCTTATTTAAACGTATCTCTCTCTATGGGGAGCCATAGGGCTGGGCGTTTGGGCCCGAAAACCTGAAAAAAGACCGTCACGGGCCGAGCCCGAAAATTTTTAGGACCGGCCCGAGGAAAGCCCGGCCCGAAAATGATATTGTCGGTCCGACCTCGGGATTGAATTTGTTTGGGCCCGAAAGCCCAGCCCGGCCCGACTGGTTTAATATATATAAAAAAAAACAGAAATACCAAAACCTTCCTCGACCTCTACTCTCCTCCTCATCTCTGCTCTCCTTCTCCAGCTTCATCACCCACCTCGAGCTCTTCTTCTCCTTCAAAACCTCATCAATCCTCATCACCCACCTCGACCTCTTCTTCTCCTTCAAAACCTTCCTCGACCTCGACCCCGACCCCGACCTCGAACCCGACTCGCTCATCACCCCATCAGCCTTCTTCCTCACGATCAAACACCCCGATGAGTTCCTGTTCTTCACTAACACCCCAGATGGTCCCACATATCTCACTCCTTCCACTACAACAATGGAAATCTTAGGCGACGAAAAAATTTCGTCACCTAAGAGTAATTTTCGTCTCCTAAGCACTTAGGTGACGAAATTTTCGTCTCCTAAGCACTAAAGTTTGTGGCCTAAGTAAGTAGACAACGAAAATTATAAATTTCGTCGCCTAAGAAAGTACTTAGACGACGAATAAAATTCGTCGTCTAAGAAGGATTGGTGACGAAAAAAATTCTTAGAGGACGATGTTTTTCGTCGGCTATGGATTTACTTAGACGACGAAAAATTATAGTTTCCTCGCCTAAGTCGAAGAAAATAATATATTCGTTGTCTAAGTAAATCACTTAGGCGAGGAAAATGATAGTTTCGTCGCCTAAGTAAGAATTTATATTTAAAAAAAATAACCGAAATTGAGACAAAATATTAATTAATATATTAAAATATTAATTAATTAAAACTTTCCTAAACTGCGTAGGAAATGTGACAGACGTTTTGGCCTTTCATGTATTTAAAGAGCATAGGTGAAGTATTATGGTGAAGTAATAACCAAATGTGTTCAACTGTTCATTATAATAGATCTCAGATGAAAAATGTCTGACTCTCTACTCTACACCTTCCAGACACGACAGACAGACCGGCTTGATCATTCCACACAAGTAATGCCTAATGGAGTGTGTTGTCAATGATATTGCTATTTGGGACATTGATACGTAATGCCTAGCGCGCTGAGCTCCCACTTCGCCAAACCCCCAGACTTGCACAAAGTTTCAAAAATCCTAATATGACTTCAACATTCAATCAATATATAATATGCAGGAACGCATACAATCAAGGTCATCAGCTATGAAATAAAACATGCTATTTGACATGAAGGAAGCACCCATCTTGGCCCCATTTTTCTCCACCACAAAACCATCTCAGCCATTACGTAAGTAAATTATTATTTTGGCGAATTCCACAAGTGTACCAAAACATGAATATTCACCAGCAATCAGCAATTGTTTATCACAAACCAATATCATCATCAGAATCATCAGAATCCAGCACAATACCTGATGAGTCAAGGAACATTAAATCGACATGTAATGTTTGAAAGCCGGCAATAACTTAAATAATTCCCAAGAAACATCGGCAAAAGAAGGTTGAAGAATCACCCTCTCAAGCATTTGTGAAGTACTTGAGAGCATAAATCTGATGAACTCTAGCTACTTCAGCTTTGACACCAGACAAGCGAGTTACCTTCGTAGTTTGACTAAATGCACAAGTCTTCTGGTCGTCAACTGAACAAGAACAGACCACTCCTTCCACATCTTCGCCAAACTACATGTACAAGGTAATGACTGTAAATCCTATCTAATACAATACACACACATTCAAACCATTCATTCTCTCATCTCGTTAGCTTAAATAGTTATTATTCTAATGGAGTATGCAGTACCTGTTGAAACTAAAAACAAAACGAACTCAGCTCTATTATATGATAGCTTAAACAACAGGTTAAAATGAGTTATCACCAATCCTTCAATTAAGGATGAAAGACGGTGATTTGAGAGGTTGCTTACCAGAGAAGGAACGGAAGGATTTCGGGATAGCTGGCAGAGGCGGAGGAGGGACCGGCGACCGAGGCGGAGGCGGGAGCGGGGGCCACTAGGCGGAGGAGGGACCGGCGACTGAGGCGGAGGACTGAAGAATTTTGGATTGGGGATCGAGAGAATGGGATTTAGGGATTACAGAACTAACTGATCGAGTATATTTAACTGACTTAGGCGACGAAACATTTCTCTTCGTCTCCTAAGAAAAGTTCTTAGGTGACGAAAAAAGTAGTTTCGTCTCCTAAGTTAATTTCGAATTTTGACAAAATTTTTAGGCGGAAAAATAACCGCCAATAGAATTTTTTTTTTTAAATAAAATTTACTTAGACGACGAAAAAAACCATATTCGTGGCCTAAGTTATCACTTAGGCCACGAAACTAATAAGTTTCGTCGTCTAAGTGATAACTTAGGCCACAAATATGTTGTTTTCGTCGTTTAAGTAAAAACTTAGGCCACGAATTTATATTTTTCGTCGCCTAAGTAAAAAGAATTTTTTGAAAATCTAAAAGCTGATTTTAAGAGCCTAAACGAAGTCGGATGGCCGAAAAAGCCCACACGTCGTGACAAAAAAAACGAGAATCGTTTCTGGCGTCGTTCCCTTTCCGAAAAGGTATCACACGCCCTATTCTGAGCTCGCAGCCCAGACATGAACAATATCGATCATTCCATTCTTGCGACGGTCCATCTGCTCTTCTATCCTTGCTGCCATCTGTTCTACATCAAATAGCATTTGATCGTTATGATGAAATACGGTGATGATAAAAAAATCACTTAAATTCGACAAAGTTAGAGCCCTGAACGATTGGGTCAATCTTATTTAAACTTATCTCTCTCTATAGGAGCCATAGTATCAGGTGGTAAAAGTTCCCAAATTTTTACATGGATAATTACGTCTCATCTATATGAGAGTTTAATGTTTGGAAGTGTCGACGAAACAAGGACATCTAAAGGTACGTAATAGCGTTTTCGTGTGATAAGTTTTATGAAAATGTGGTTGACCGTTTCGATCGAGCATCGAACGTTCACGAAACGAGTTGATTTTTATACTCTACTCAGATTTAACTATAACGATCACATCAGACGGTCAAAATGTTCATTTTGTGAATTTAGCCATTATAATGACAACATGTTTACTAATGCGGTATAACTTGATTAGTAGATTATACTGAAGTGTACAACTTTTCGAAACAACTATATAAAAGAAGTCAAATTTTGAAAAACGCTGTGAAATAGCATTTGATCGTTATGATGAAATACGGTGATGGTAAAAAAATAACTTAAATCCGACTAAGTTAGAGTCCCGATCGATGTGGTCAACCTTATTTAAACTTATCTCTCTCTATGAGGAGTCACAGTATCGGGTGATAAAAGTTCTTAAATTTTTACATGGATAATTACGTCTCATCTATATGAGAGTTTAATTTTTAGAAGAGTCGATGAAACAAGGTCATCTAAAGGTACGTAATACCGTATTTGTGTGATAAGTTTACTTAGGCGACAAAATAATACTTTCCTTGCCTAAGATACACACTTAGGCGACGAAAAAATGGTTTCCTCACCTAAGTAAAAACTTAGGAGACGAAAATGATTATTTCGTGGTCTAAAAAAAAATAATTTTTTTTTAAATCTATTTGCGGTTTAATGTTAATGTGTTTAGGGTTTTTTACTTAGACCACGAAATAGCTATTTTCGTGGCCTAAGTTCTTACTTAGACGACGAAACTTTTTATTTCGTCGTCTAAGTAAGAACTTAGGTGACGAAACTGATTATTTCGTGGTCTAAGTAAAAGTAATTTTTTTTAAAATCTAGTGGCGGCTTAATTTTAATGTGTTTAAAATTTTGCGACGAGTTCATAGGTGCATTTGGTCTCGACTCGGACCCCAAATATACATATATATATATATATATTTATTAATTAATACAAAAAAATATTAATAAGCCCAGTTTTATATCTTGAGGAAACTCTAATCCAACATAACCAGCGAAATCTCCAAATGGTCAACCAGATTTTCATAAAACTTATCACACGAAAACGCTATTACGCACTTTTAGATGACTTTGTTTGGTCGACTCTTCTAAATATTAAACTCTCATATAGATGAAACCTAATTATCCATGTAAAAATTTGGAAACTTTTACTTCCCGATACTATAACTCTCCATTGAGAGAGATAAGTTTAAATAATGTTGACCTAATATTTACTTAGGCGACGAAATGGTACTTTCCTCGCCTAAGATGCACACTTAGGCGACGAAAAAATGGTTTCCTCGTCTAAGTGTAAATCTTAGACGACGAAAACATAATTTTCGTCGTCTTAGAAAATAACTCTAACGACAAATATTTGTCGGCGTCTTTGTGTTTTCTTAGGCGACGAAAATTCACTTTCCTTGCCTAAGTTAAATACTTAGGCGACGAAAAATAATTTTTTCTTCACCTAAGTAAAGATCTTAGGTGACGAAAGTTTTTTTCGTCACCTAAGTAAAAACCTTAGGCGACGAAATTTTTTTTCGTCACCTAAGAAAATGCATAGACGACGAAATTAATTTTCATCATTAAAGTGTTCTCTTAGACGACGAAAATAATTATTCGTCGCCTAAGAATAGTCTTAGGCGACGAAATTTCTAGCTTAGAGGACGAAATTTTTTTCGTCTCCTAAGAACTCTTAGGCGTGGAAACTATTTATATTTCGCCGCCTAAGGTATTTTTCCTGGTAGTGTTCGTCCATCACCACACCTCAAACCCCTTCAATTCATTCCCAATTTCACCTCACAAACCCTAACCCTAACAAACCTACCAGATCTGACTCACCTCCGCCGGAAATTAGCCAATCGCCACCGCAATTCGCCCGGAGACAAAGAGAGAGAGATGAGGTAGGTCTGTGATTTGTGTGTGTGTTATGTATTGATGGAATTGGGCACTTTGTAAATACCAGAAAACAGAGAACCCATTCCTAGGCTCTCTCTTCGTCTTCGCCACCGGCCCACCATAGCAGCACAGCGCCGTCTCCGTGTCCTCTGTCTCGCAATCCTCCGCCGCGGCGTCGCTGTCTCGCAAAACCTGAAAAAGCCCGAAGGCTCGGCTCGGCCCGTAGGACTCGGCCTCGGGCCAGTCCTCGTCTTGGAAAAAGCCCGGCTTGGCTCGGACTGAAGGGGTCGGGCTTTGGGAATTTTGGGCTCTGCCCGACCCGCGCCCACCCCTAGGGAGCCATAGTATTGGGAGGTAAACGTTTCCAAATTTTTACATGGTTGATTACGTCTCATCTATTTGAGAGTTTAATGTTTGGAAGACTCGACGAAACAAAGTCATCTAAAGGTACGAAATAGCGTTTTCGAGTGATAACCCGTAGAGACCCGGGGTAGGAATATTAACGTGCTTTACGGGCCGGGCTTTTACGGGCTTTTGATAGAGCGGGTTTGACGGGCTCTTAACGGGCCGGGCTTAAGCGGGCTTTTAGATAGGCCGGGCCGGGTTTGAAGCCCATCGGGCTTGCGGGCCTCCATCGGCCCACTTGATCCGCGGGCTTAATGATGAGACCTAGTGCAGGGTTATGATGTTCATGGTGACAGTTGCATACAGGTATAAGATGTAGTGAATGAGATGATTATGTGGCGTTGAAATCTGCCATGCCATGCGATGTTCCGGGGAATACCGGTGAATATAGTGCACAGGACGATCGAGTCCCCCAAGTTTAGTACCGTAGCCGCAGAGGTTAGTGGGTGCCTTGAACAGTTGTTTGATGAGGTGATTCAGTACCACCAGGAAACATGTCCCGTGTTAGAGGGGTTCCCGGTGGGGTGGCGTGGCACAGAGTAGGCATGGGCGCCGTCCCCACGTTTTACAGCCATTGTTCCTGCTGGCGTGTAGTATGTACATGGTTTTTAGCCTACGGGGAGAGTGTCTTGTATGAGAGGATTACATCTCCCAGGTGTATAAAGCCCGGCGGTACATGTGCAAGATTTTTAGCCTGCTGGAAGAGTGTCCTGTATGAAAGGATCACATCTCCCGGGATGAAGTGGCCCTGTGTTCGTTTTGGCCAACATCCCCGGTCATCCCCAGCCTTTGTTCTTACTGGCAGGAGGTATGTGCAGGGTTTTTAGCCTGCTGGAAGAGTGTCCTGTATGAGAGGATCACATCTTCCGGGTTTATAAAGCCCAGTGGGACCTGGACCCCGTAGGTCGTATAGGGTTGTCCGTATGAATGTCTCGATACCGAAAACCGGTTATTCCGTAGGAATGAGTGATAAGCAAGCCCGGACCAGGCCGGTGGAATTCCCCAACCAATAGTTCAAGCTGGATGTACCGGCGAATAGGATAGCCTTTAGTTGGAGCAAGTACTACAATTGGAATATCGTAGCCTGTACATTATATTCCTGCAAGGTTTTTAGCCTGCGGGAAGAATTCTCTTGTGCTAAAAGAAGAGTTCTTCTGGTGGGATACCTAGCCGTTATTTCTTGGCTTTAGTCTACCGCCCGGCGGTGAGAGAAAAAATCTGCAGGGTTTTGAGTCTACTGGAAGATTCGTTCTATATGATAGGATCAAATCTCCCGGTTTTAGCTGTTGCTTCTGGCCTTAAAGGTGGAATAAGCGCGACCAGTGGAATGTCTTGTACCATAGGGTTATGTGTTGGGAGACTTCGAACTGTTGGAATAGAAGTTCGAATGCCCGTACCGTTTGGAATATCGAAGCCTTAGGTAGGAATAAGCTGTAGGTTCAACTACCCTATGCATGCGAGGCAAGTGTCTGACATGCATTGAAGGGGAGATTCCATCAGTCCCATTAGTTATGATGGCGTGGGAAGTTATCAATACTGGGACACGTGCCGCTAGGGGATGGTCAAGGATGGATGGTCCGGATCTGGGGGTGTTTTACTTGCCCTACTTTAGTTTAGGGGGGAAATTCAAGGGGCACTCAGGATGCTGGACTTGTATATAAATGCCTGCCGCTTTTTTTCTTTCCTCTAGGTTACATGGATTCTAGGAGCTCCAGTAAAACCTCTGAATCGGCCGCCAGGCGACCGGTGACGGACGACCAAGAGAGGATGGTGGACTGGCTTGCCTCCTCGTCTTCGGGGCCAGATGCCATCGCCCGTTCGACTGGTGAGACGTCAACGTCCGGGTCTCTAGGACAGGAGGATGCTCCCTATGGAGTGTCCTTAGGCATTGCCCACCCAGCAGGCGCCCTGCGCCACACACTTGTGGATGGGGATAACACCATAAGCTATGATGAGCCTGAGGGCTCGTTAACTCCCGGTGAGATTGCCGCTTTTCGGGCAAGGTGGAGTATTCTCGGAGAGGTAGAACTGCGGTCTCTGTATACCGGAGAGTCGGCCTGTAACCCGGAGGAAGGCTGGATTGCTATTCACGAGGACCAGTTCCGGCATGGGTTCTCTCTCCCGCTGCCAAACTTTGTGCAGGTCCTGCTTAGTGCCATCAGGATATCACCGGCACAGCTTTCTGGGAACCAGAGGAGGCAGCTACTGAGCGTAGGCTGTCTCTATTGACTGTGTGATATGAGTTTAACAACGGTAAACGAGTTTCGGGCCCTGTACCGGCTGACGTATTAGAAGAAGAGTAAAGCCCGGGGGTGTGTGAGTTTTTCCGCGGGGGACTATAAGCCGGTGATAACCCTCCTGCCCTCTTGGCTCAACAATAATTGGAGGAAGAAGGTGGTGATGGCGGGGGGAAGTTGGCAGAAGCGGAGTAGGACGTATCGCGTTCCCGGGGCCTTCCAACCGATTGACGATCAAGCGTACAAGCTGTCTGACCTGGAGAGGGATAGGATCGCCCGGGTATTTGGGTGCTGGTCTGACCTGGAGCGTAGTTCCTACAACTTCATCTGACAGGAGGTGCTGGAACTGTGTAGCCTAGGGGGAATCCCGGAGGGTGGTGGGATGTGGATTGGTTGTGACTGTTCCTGTTGAGTAATTTGGTGTTTTGTCTAACCACTTTGCTTGGTGTTCTATAGGTGTATCTACCCGGACAGCCCGAGACGTTGTCGATGGACAACCGGGATCTTGTCTCCAAACTGAAGGAGAAGGGAGACGCCGCTGTGTGGGCCACGGTTAATCGGGAAATTGGGGAGTTGACCATTCATGACGAACCTGTGGCCATGGATGTTACGGACGAGGATTACGCCTTAAAACGTGTAAAGACTCCTGCAGCGGGACGAGTGAGGGTGTCTGGATCGCGGACGACTCCCGGCGGGCCTTCCAAGCCCCCGGGTGGTGCTGTAAAGATTCCTCACTGGTTGGGACTGATGCCTATTGTTGCCCGGAACCCGTTGTCTGCCGCCCGATCTTCTTCCTTACAGGTTGATCTGGGGGAAAAGAGGAGGAGGGCTCGGGAGATGCCGGCCTCCGCACTTGTTATGTTCACCGGCCGGTCGGCTGGTGAGAGCATGGCCAAGCGGCTGAAGCTGACGAGTGGTGGCACCACTACCCCCCAAGGCTTGGTTCCCGCGGTTTCTAGCTCCGCTACTGCCGGCACAAGAGCATCGAGGTTGGAGAAGGCTCCTGGTACGGGGCATGGCTGCCCGGACGAGCCTTTCGTCTGGAGTCTGCTGATGGACGTGAGGGGCATGGAGCAAGATAAGACTAGGGCTCCGGGAGGACGGCCGGAGGAGCACCAGCTGAAAACCAAGGAGATGACCATTCAGATAAGGATAGTTTGTCACTGGTATCCGTTGAACATTATTTTGCGCTTTGTTGCTTTCTAACCGGTGCCTGTCAAACCGTAGCTGCTGTACCACTTGTATCAGTCAGATGCAAGTGAAGAGCTGCCTGAGCTGAAGAAGAAGGTGGCGGCGTTGACAAGCGCCCAGGACCTCCTGGAGGTGGAAAATTCCAAGCTCCAAAGGGAGAAGGCCCGGTTGGAGGAGAGGGCCAGAAAGCAGGTGGCCAAGTTGGAGGCCCAGGTGGAGGTCCTAGAAGAGGAGAAGAAGGGCCTGGATGAGGAGAGGACCGAGCTGGAGGCCACGGTCTAGGAGCTGCAGTGGCAGGTGGCGATAACCTCTGCTTCTGCAGGCGGGGCGGTCGACGAGGATGACCCGGAACTGTACCAGCGGGCGGTTAAGAAGTATCAGCAAAGTGATGAACTTCTTAACCAGCTGGAACGGGCCCGGGAGGCGGGGATAGCAGATGCCTATGATGACTGGAAGGCTAAGGGCTATCTCGACGTCTCAAAACAACCGCCGACGCCGACCTGTGCGACAGAGGGTCTGGAGGGAGAAGCCGATCCGACCAGGGCCGAGGGAGACGCAGCGGGTGAAGCGGCTGCTGAAGAAGCGGCAGCTGAAGAGGCGGCTGCTGAAAAGGTGGCTACTGAATAGGCGGAGCAGGCGGAAAGGCCGTAGCAGAATACTTTCTTGATACACTCCCCCTCACCCCGTTTTGTTGTTTGTTGTTTTTTTTTTTTTCACCTCTACCGGGTTGCTTGCCCCGCGCAGTTCCTACATGCCGGGTTCACCTTGATACCGCTGCAAGTCGCCACGGTGGACTAGTCCTTCAACTGCTGTTTTCAAGGCAAGGCAAGGCAGTCGTTTTTCCGGTGTGTGACTTCATCGTGGTAGGAGCAGTATTTACCGGTCTGCGCTCTGGTCAGGTTCCCCTTTGGGTGCTTCCTCTTTGGCGGCGGAGGGATGTTGTTCCAGTTCTCATACAAGATATCCTCGTAAGAAGAGGTTAAGGTGGAGAATACCTCTTGTCGTCCTGCGGGTATGATTGCCAGAGGGCGGGTTTGCCGGTAGGGCGAGGGCTTTCCACCTCGTTGGGGGGTGTCAAAATTGTCCATCCGGCAATGTTGGTTTCCCCAACTCCTAGGCTTTTGGTCGGATGATACTCCTCGGTTCTGGCCCTGCTGCCAGTTTCTGACTGCCTGAAGGGCAGGCCCCTGCCCCTCCTGCCTTCTCTTGTGCGGGTGACTCCTATAGGTTTCGTGGTCTGCCTGGGCGTGCCTGATAGCCATTGCCATATGTTCATCGTAACCCAGCGGGACCTCCACCCGCACAGCGTACGAGAACTTTCCGAGTCTTAGACCTTGCTTGAAAGCCGATTCGGTATTCCCCTTGTCCTGGTCCCTGACCCCGGCAGTGGCCGTTTGCCAACGGTTAATGAAAGATCTTAGTTCCTCGCCGTATGCCTGCCTGCAGTTGAAGAGAACTGTCGAGGTCCGGGCCCCTTCGACCCTTAATATGAACCGGCCTAAGAATCTGTCTGCCAATTGCTCGAATGCCTCTATAGAATTCGCCGGTAATTCGTAAAACCAGCTGAGTGCCTCCCTGGACAGGGTCTCTTGGAATATGTTACAGCAGACGGCGTTAGAGTAACCCTTAGCACACGTTTGGGATCGGAAGCTGTTCAGGTGCTGGTATGGACTACCGGCCTCAGAGTATGTCAACTTTAGTGACTTTGGGTGCCTGATCTTCCCGATTCCAGAACCCATGGTGAGAAGGGCCAGGCCCGCTCATTGAACCGTGCGCTCTCCGGCGGCTCGCAGCCTTTCTCTCGTTGGCCTCCATCTGGGCCTTCATATCTGACACCGAGTCAGATAGTATTTAGAGTGCCCGTGCGGTCGGGCTTATTGTATCATCCTCGAATGAACCGCTTGCCCTCCTAGGGGCCGGGGCGATCACCGGTGGCGCTGTGTCTATCGGGTACACCTCTCCCGCCACGCCGGTGTCCCGCTCCCCCCCCCCTGATGACTGTCTGACCTCCAGGCGTGGGGACTCTTTTTGCGGTGGCGTGAATGCCTTTGTCAGAGCGGAATTGCGCTGCTGTCCTCTTTCCAAGGTAGCCACCAGCGCGGCATTCACCTCTTCCATATCTTGATACCGGGTATTGGCTTCTGCCCTCTCTAGTTCGCTCTCTGCTCGCAAGCGGCAGACTTCCGCTCTCATCTCTTCTATCTCTCCCTCTATATCATACTGGTCGGGACTGGAAACATCGTCCTGGCGGTTGCTGGCGGCCAGCCTATCTTCCTCTCTGTTCGGGGCCTCGGGGGACGCAGCTCTGTCGTATTCACTCATCGTTCCACCCGGATCACGGTTGGTGGTAGCGTTCTGACTGTAACCACCAGCAGGCTGTTCCTGCCTCGTCTCCGGGATTTGGACTAGCACCGGCTCCAGAACCCACCGGTCCTCTTCTGGATTTCTTTCCCCCTTTTCTCCTTTACTTCCAAACATACTTACCACGTAATCCTCTTTTTTTTATTATTTTTTTTTTTGCGATCCGTAGGCTGATCGATTCCCTTCCCGCTATTATGACAACATAAACTTTTTGTACTCTTCCCACAGACGGCGCCAATTATTTCTGTCTGAATCCTTAAACTCACAGAGACTGGTGGATCTTGGTGTGATTCCTTCCTGCAAATCCTGCTAACTAATGGAATACCGGGCGAGGCCGGTCTATTCCGCTCCGATGCTTAAGTCAGTATAGTTGGGATTAGCTAATAACTTAAGCGGGAATGAGTAGCTGAAGTATTGATTACCTATTAATGAGTATAGTTGAAACTCATATATAGGCTGCCAGGTACGAGGACTGGCCTCACCCTTCGATGTGGGACTAGCCCCCTTCTGCACATATTGCTGGATTGTTCTGTCCCCTGATTGGGGAGCTGCCATCCCCGGTTCCCGGGCCCCGGTCACAAGCAAGACCTCCCCGGGCGTGGGGCCAAGTGTTCGTGCTCTGCTCCTGGGCCCTGGGCCGGGTCCAGGAGTCCTGGCCGCGGGTCTGGGGGTCTCGGTAGCCTCTCTATGGCTACTGTCAACAAAGTTTTATTGATCTTTGTTGGTTAAGTAATTGTTATGGTAGCTTCATGAAGGTTCCTTTCTATGTTTTTGGTAGTTGCTGTATTGGGAGCAACTACTAAGTGTGACTTGATCATATTTCTCGATATTTCTGTGTATTTTTGCAAGTGAAAATCCAAAGCAATGATAATCTTATTGCTTCTGTATTGCATGTTATAATTAAGTGTTTACTTTAATCATTTTTAATTGTTCAAGAAAACTAGAGGATCCTGCTGTCATGTGGCTCTTGTAGTAGTACTTACAGTGAAAAGTAAGTAGAAGTGGAAGTTTGCAATTTGGAACGATGAGCCTAGTTCTTGATCTTGTAGTTTAAGTTCAAGATAAGTATATATGAGGCAGTAGGAAATGCACTTTTACCAGGCTTGAAAACAACTTTAAGATTTCTTTACTTGCTCAACTAGCTTCCTTTTATTGATCATGTACTTTAAATTATAAATATATAGAAATGAAGAAGAATGAGAACACACTTCTGTGAGCCTTGAAACCAAATTTAAGATTCTTTACTTCCTTGAATGTTTCTGGTCCAGGGTTTCATTCATGTTGTCTCAAAGCACTTAGTTGGTTTTTTATTTTCTGAGTACATGATGCTTTACTGGAAACTCCTTGGGACTTTACTAAAAGACTGAAATATGAGTACGAATTCTGCTTGTTAGTTTCAGTGGTTGCTTGTTGATATATGCTCCATTGTTATCGCCCATGCATTCATGCTATTCATATTGCTAATGCACAATTTAATTTTTGTTTTGATATGGGTCGTTGTGAGGTAAGAACTAACTTTTGTTTTCTTACATGAACAATTCATAATTCGGAGCAGTGTACTAGTACTTTTAAGGTGAGTTCCCTACATTTAGTCTTGAATCTTTAAACTTTTGAATCTTTGATTCCTGTTTCCCGTAAGTTGCTATTAGTTTTACTTTTAATTTGAAACTATTGCCTATATCATTGTTTACTTGAAAATTTGGTTGATCGGAGTTAGGATCAAAGTTGGTATTAATTAAGAGTTTTGGAATTATATTAGTTAGTGATTATTTGAGTTGTGATTAACTATACTTTGATGTTGAATTTTACAAGCTGATTGCTGTAGTAATGAAAGGGGAACTAGAAGGTGAAGATTAGGAACATGTCAATTTGGATAATTCATCAGTGGTGTTCTTGTTGAGACTTCGGACTTAAGCTGAGATTTTGACTATTGCAAGTGTGTGTTTGTGTTTGTGTGGTACAAAAATCTGAGTGCAGAAATTTCTGTTGGGCTAGTACCCTGAAATTGTTTTGAAGGCGTTGCATATCTTTATTTTCCACATTTGTATTTATTCATAAGGATGTGTATTATTCTTTTGATTGTGATGAGCAATTATATGTAATTATATGAAGAAAATTTATATACACTCCCCAAACCACTTAATACACACCCCTATTATTATATATTTCAAATAAGATTCTGTAAGTATGTTAAATGACCAATACAAACATATGTAATAATTAAGAAAATTAAAAGAAATTAAATATTATTTTAGAAATTAATTAAATAAGAAAATAAAATTATCTTAGAAATTAAAATTAGGTTTGATGGGGAATTTGAACAATCAATCCCTTCCTTTATAATCACGAAAAGAAATCATAATTTATTTGCTCAAATTTTCAAATAAGGTAGTAATTTATGTTCAAAACCTTATGATTTTTCATTTCATTAAATTTAATGTTCTTCTTATTTTTTTGGCATAATAGCCAAAATACACTTTGAACTTGGCTCAAATTGTCAATTTGCACCCCGAACTTATAATTGCGAAATTTTGCCTCCTCAACTTGTCAAAAACTGTCGATTTGCACCTCATCCATCAAATCTAACGGCTTCAATCCAATTAGGAGTCACATGCCTTGCACATTATGAGTATTTTCGTTATTTTATATTTATTTCATTTTATTAATAAAAATACATAAGAAATTTATTTTTGTACAATATTTTCTACAATTATATCATTCTATTTGTGACGTAAAGACTACTTTTGTTGAGATATTTGAGTTCTTTAGTCTTAGACAAATTATATCATGTTTCTTATTAATTAAAATAGTGGTTCGACAATTCAATTTTAGTTATCCACATAATTTTTCTTATTGACAAATTATATCACGTAAGGTATGCGTTATTTTGAAGAAAAAAAAAGAATATTATGAGTAAGTAGACATAATTGTACAAAAAATAAGTAATTTATTTAAAAAATTAAATAAACATAAAATAACGAAAATATCTCTCATGTGCTAGGCATGTGACTCTTAATTGGATGGAAACCGTTAGATTTGACGGAGGGGTGCAAATCGGCAGTTTTTGACAAGTTGAGGAGGTAAAATTTCGCAATTACAAGTTCGGGGTGTAAATTGACAATTTGAGCCAAGTTTAGGGTGCATTTTGGCTATTTTTCCTTCTTCTTTTTTTTCATCTAAATACAATGATGATAATGTATTTTTCATTTCATTTATCATCTTCATGTTTAAGAATTTAAAAGGAACAATAATAGATTTGTAATGATTTTATATAAGTAATCGCATACTTCATAATAGTCGTGTCTGATCAAATAATAGGTATTTCGTGTTTTTTTAGTCTAAGGATATTTTAGGTAGTTTGGATTATGTATTTAGTAAAAATATTAGATTAAGAATTTAAATAGGTGGTGTATTAAGTACGTATGTGTATTAAGTGATTTGGGGAGTGTATTTAAAACTTCTCAATTATATGTAATTATGTGTAAATGTCCTATCAACAAAGTGAGGGAATGATGCATGAGCCTCTACTGCATGTATCGACCCGGGTAAATTATTTCTGTATTGGTGTTCATTTGTACAAGTACCTGTAAGTATAAGTGCATACGTCAACGAAGCCAGAGACGGATCATGACAGCAAGTATCCATTAGGGAAGAATGTGTAAATCTTTAGAATGCAAGTATGAATTTAAGTAAGCCTCTGTTGACAGTAGCCTTAGAGAGGCTACCCAGGCCCCCAAACCCGCAACTAGCACTCCTGGACCCGGCCCGGGGCCAGAGCGTGAACACCTGCACCCGTGCCCGGGCAGGTCTTACCTGCGACCTGGGCCAGGGAACCGGGGATGACAGCTCCCCAAACAGGGGCTGAAACAGTACAATACTATGGGCAGAAGGGGGCCAGTCCCACATCGAAGGGTGATGCCAGTCCTCACACCCGACAGCCTATATATGAGTCTCAACTACCCTCATTAATAGGTAATCAATACTCCAACTACTCATTCCCGCTTAAGTTATCAGTTTATTCCAACTATACTGACTTAGGCATCGGAGCGAAATAGACCGGCCCGGCCCGGTATTCCCTTAGTTAGCAGGATTTGCAGGTAGGAGTCACACCAAGATCCACCAGTATCTGTGAGTCTACGGATTCAGACAGAAACAATTGGCGTCGTCTGTGGGAAGAGTACAAAAAGTTTGTGTCGTCGTACGAGCGGGAACGAAATCGATAAGTCTAGGGATCGCAAAAAAAAAACAACAAACATGTCACTACCAGAAAAAACAGTATAGCCGACGAAAAAAAAAAAAACGGCCGACGACATACTATTTTCGTCGGCTATTCCCAAGAATGGCCGACGATTTTTTCTTTCGTCGGTAAAAATTAAAAATCGTCGGCTATTCCACAAGAATGGCCGACGATTTTTTCTTTCGTCGGTAAACAATATTTTTCGTCGGCTATACCTTGGAATGACCGACGAGTTAAAATTTTCGTCGGCTATTCTCTTAAAATATAGCCGACGAAAACTTTTGAAAGTTTGGCCGATGAAATTGGTATTTTCGTCAGCTATGAGTCTTTATATTTTCAGATCTGGACAGAAGCTGCTCATTTAAAAAAAAACAAAAAAAAACGGGAGAAAGAGTGAAAAATCTGTGGGTATTGTTGAAATCCGTCCTCTCTTACATTGTGGAGCTATATATAGGTACGTATATGTGTATATATGTTGATTTTGAGTTTTAGTTGAGTTGATTTTGAGTTTTAGTGATTTTTGTTGTTGTTGTTGTTTTAGTGTTAGAATGTATGTATATATGTTGATTTTGAGTTGTAGTTGAGTTGATTTTCAGTTAGAGTATAATTATGTGTTTTAATTTAATGTTATTTTAATTAGTGTTAAAATATATATAAATATGTTAATTAATGGTTGTTGATAGTGTAATGAACTTAAATAATGGTTGTTAATTAATGGTATATATATATATGAGTTGATGTTGATAATAATATATATTGTAATATATATGTGTTAATTAATTTATTATTAATTAAAGTTATACATATATATTATTATCAGGCTATATATGGATCGAGATAAGAGTTGGATTTCGCTTCCAAGGCATGACCGACGATACACTACATGAGTTGTGGATTTTTTGCAGTTCGTCGAGGAAAATGCAAACGGGAAGGAATACCATTATTGCCCGTGCAAGAAATGTAAGTGTCGCAGTGATATGTGTCGATTTCCGATTAGGACAGTATGGGAGCACCTAAAGAGTAATGGGTTTTGGCCGAAGTACAAACGTTGGATATATCACGGTGAGCTATCATTAGATGGATCGCATGATCATGGGCAGTTTTTTGAGGCGGGCAGTAGTAGTACATCCAACGATCCAACAATGGCATTCGTCAATGACGTGTTTCCTTTTGAAAGCGGTGTACGTGGGGAACAATACATGCATGACCCGGTGCAGCCGTTCCCACAAGTTGTCAACACTGCTGCCTTTGACAAGTACAACAAACTGATTGAATTGCAACAAACCCCTGTGTCTTCAAGTTCTGAGAAGACAGTTCTTGAAAGTGTGATGGAGGTAATGAGGATTAAAGTCGAGGCAAAATCGAGCATCAGGCAAGTGGATGAATATCTACAGTACACTTCTTCGTTGTTGGAGGAGGGTCATCGTAATCCTACCAATCACCGTAAGGTCCGAAGTATCCTCAAAGATCTAGGGCTATGCGCATTTGACTGCGTTCTCTTCTGGGGTAAAGATGCAGAAGGGAATGACCTTGCTAGCCTTGACGCATGTCCGATATGTCAGTCTGACCGATATAAGTTGACGGGAGCAGGCAATAGGAAACCTGTGAAAGTATTTCGGTATTTTCCGTTGAGAGATAGGCTTGAGCGGTTGTACATGTCAGAAACCACCGTAAAAGCTATGAGGTGGCACGGTGAGCGGGACGCGGGAGACGCAGATATCATGACACACATCTCTGACGGAGCGGCTTGGAAGCATATAAACAATGAGTTTCCTCATTTTGCGTCAGATGTCAGAAACGTCAGGCTCGGGCTGTCAACCGACGGGTTCAACCCTTTCGGCACTATGAGTCTTTCATACAGTATATGGCCGGTGGTTTTGGTACCTTACAACCTTCCTCCGTGGATGTGCATGAAGAAGGAATATAATATGTTGACGTTGTTGATTCCAGGGCCTGGTTACCCAGGGAAATGTCTCGATGTGTATCTGAGACCATTGATTGAAGAGCTTAAGGTATTGTGGGACGTTGGCCATCCCACTTTTGACAAGTACAAGGAGGAGACGTTCCACATGCATGCCATGGTTATTGGTACCATCAGTGATTTTCCTGCTTATGGGATGTTGTCGGGCAACGTTGTTAGGGGATACAAGGCTTGTCCAGAGTGCCTCAGCGATTATGGGAGCACCCCTCATTGCAACAAGATATGCCGAATGGGTCATCGTGTGTTCCTTCCGGCGGATCACCACTGACGTTACGAGTCCGCCGCATTTGATGGAACCGAAGAACACGGTGGTCCTCCCAGAAGATGGACGAGAAGAGAAATTTTAGCAGTGCTTAATGAGTACGATTTTGGGCCCCTCAGCAATCATCCTGATATTGTAGCGGAAATACCTGAAAGACCTGAGGAGTACAAATTCTGGACAATTAAGGGCATATTGTGGGAACTCCCGTACTGGTGTGAGTTGCTGATCCGTCACTTTCTAGGCGTTATGCACATAGAAAAAAATGTTTCTGAAAGTGTGGTGGGCACAATGCTGAACTTGGAGGGGAAGACGAAAGACGGTCCTAAGGCTCGCACTGATCTGCAAAACATGAATATCAGAAAACAACTATGGTTGAAACAAGGGAAGAGAAAAATGCCTCAAGCTCCTTACACCGTCAAGCCTGAGCATAAACCAGAAATTTTCCATTGGATAAGTCGGGCCAAGTATCCTTCAGGCTTTGCTGGAAATATAGCCAAGTGTGTGAACAGACATTTCAACAATCTGTACGGGTTGAAAAGTCATGACAATCATATCCTGCTACAACGTCTCTTCCCTGTTTTCATTCGACCGTTCCTTCCCCGTCACGTTGTGGAGCCGTTAGTAGCGTTGGCAAGATTTTTCCAGAAGGTATGTACACGGGAAGTGAGAAAATCTGACCTCCGGGAAATGCAACAAGACATCGTTCATATCATGTGTAAATTTGAGATGATATTTCCTCCAAATTTTTTCGACATCATGCCTCACCTCATGATCCATCTTCCTCGGCAGTTGTTGCTTACCGGTCCTGTGCACTTCACTTGGATGTATCCGATGGAAAGGTACGTATTTTACACCTTATGTTAATTTCCTCATCAATATATGTGATATAGTGTTAATGTATTATCGTAACACTTTATATACTTGATTTATAGGCAACTTGGACAATACGGAAGTTTTGTCCAAAACAGATCCGCACCTGAAGGATGTATAGCTGAAGCATATATTGCGCACGAGTGCGTCACCTACATGAAGCTGTATTTAAGAGCGTTACAGGAAAGCATACCGGAAGATGTACCTTCACAGTTCAATCTTTCCATACTCTCCGACGATGTTGTACTCGGTGGAAACACGCCAGTTTCCTACAAGTTGAAAGATTATGAGGTAGCCATTGCACATTGGTGGGTACTAATCAACTGTCCAGAAGTTCAGTTTTGGAAGAACATACATCTACACTGGGAACAAGTCGGAGGTGATGTAGATTACCACAACCGGACATTCGCAGAGTATTTCGGCCGCTGGGTACGTAACTTTAACACTATTCTATACGTGTTTATATATTATTGTGTATATTTATTCATATTTATAGTTGATTCTGATGGTTGCAGATGGACCTTATTAAAAATGATAATCACTCAAATTGGTCGCACGAACTCAGACTTTTAGCGATGAGGCCGGTCTATTCAAAAGTTTATGCGACGTGCAAGGTGAATGGTGTGTTATTTCGATGTGAAGAGAGAGACCTCAGACTGAAAACACAAAATTCAGGGGTTATGGCACATGGTGGGGATGGTGGAGTTGACTATTACGGTGTTCTCCATTCAGTTGTGGAACTGTATTACGGGGAAGGCATGAAAGTGCACCTTTTCAAGTGTAGATGGTTTGACACACGGTCGCAGAGCATGAAAACCGATCAATACGGCATAACTTCTGTGAACACTAGTACATCATGGTATGAGGACGACCCGTTCGTTTTAGCCACATGGGTGAAACAAGTGTTTTATCTTGATGATCTCGCCAAGGGTGACCAGTGGAAAGTAGTCAACACTATCCACCATCGCAACATTTACCGGGCGTCTACACTTGGAGTGGCTGAAGAGAACGAGGAAGGGGGCACCGCGTATCAAGAGCCCAACTCAAACGGTATTCCTGACTCCTCTTTTATTCGCCTAGACACGCCGGTGCGAATTCGACGTGAAGAGCCACTGCTTGTTGATGTTGATCCAAATGAAGAAACTAACGAGGACTCTAGTGGTGAGGAACGACATAGATTACCCCTATCGAGCAATTCAGAAACCGAAGAAGACTCATCCGATGATTCCGATTACAATCCGACGGATTAAGTAAATTAGATGATGTAATCCTTTCATTTTTAATCCACTCGATCATTTCTAATGAACAGGCGTGGGGATGAACCTTCTAGCTAGGCTAGGTTCCAAACCCCTTAAAAATTTTTTTGAAATATGTCGACTGTTGGGTTTCTGTTTTTTTAGGTTCAATTTTGGTTATATATGAACAAGACATACGCATACGGGAGGTGTAACACCACAGATTTTTTTATTTTTTTCACAGAATAGCCGACGAAAAAAGCATCATTTCGTCGGCTATTCACAGAATAGCCGACGAAAAATTCATTATTTCGTCGGCCATTATAATAATAGCCGACGAAAAATTCATTATTACGTCGGCCATAAATTTATTAAAAAAATAAATATTTTATTTTTGACAGAAAACGACAAAAGAATAGCCGACGAGTACTAGGTTTGATTTCGTCGGCTATGATTAAAAAAAAACAAAAAAACAGCAGCTTCCATTTTCTATCACTATCGACAAACCATTGCTTCATCCTTCAAATGCAAATGTGTAGTGAAATAAGATATGACCGAAATATTGAAATACGTCTACGGTTGAAAAATAAGAAGATTCTGACAAAATCTGTGTGCCGAATGTTGCGGTTAACTGTTTTTTAACTTCCGTTTTCCTATGGGTAGCCTGACGGTCTGTAAATATTTTTAGGCAAATTTTTATACGATTAGTCGCGTCTCATCGATTTGCAACTATTCTCTGTTGAAGATCAGGCCAAAAAACGTCATTCAGACAGGCCAATTTCCGTTTTAAAGCGTTTAGAGGATTGACTTCGCTGTTTGACCGTCCCGATCGAGCCTTTAACGTTGTCAGATGTAGTTGGATTTTTTTTCGTACATGTTTTTAATCTTAACGGTAATATATGACGGTTGGAATAGATTTTCCAAGCTTTTAGATTCAAAATCGGACCATATGCACTAATGTTCCTTAACTTGTTTACTAAGTGTTTAAGTGAATGTATAGTTTCAAATAGTTACTATACGTAGACTCTTCAAATGCAAATGTATCATGAAATAAGATATGACCGAAATATTGAAATACGTCTACGGTTGAAAAATGAGAAGATTCCGACAAAAGCTGTGTGCCGAATGTTGCGGTTAACTGTTTTTCACTTCCGTTCTCCTATGGGTAGCCTCACGGTCGGTAAATATTTAGAGGAAAATTTTTATACGATTAGTTGCGTCTCATCCATTTGAAACTATTATCTGTTGAAGGTCAGGCCAAAAAACGTCATTTACACAGGCCAATTTCCATTTCTAAGCGTTTAAAGGGTTGACTCACCCGGTTGACCGTCCCGATCGAGCCTTTAACGTTGTCAGATGTAGTTGGATTTTTTTTCATACATGTATTTAATCTTAACGGTGATATCTGACGGTTGGAATAGATTTTCCAAACTTTTAGATTCAAAATCGGACCATATGCACTAATGTTCCTTAACTTGTTTACTAAGTGTTTAAGTGAATGTATAGTCTCAAATAGTTACTATACGTAGACTCTTCAAATGCAAATGTGTCGTGAAATAAGATATGACCGAAATAATGAAATACGTGTACGGTTAAAAAATGAGAAGATTCCGACAAAAGCTGTGTGCCGAATGTTGCGGTTAACTGTTTTTCACTTCCGTTTTTCTATGGGTTGACTCACGGTCGGTAAATATTTAGAGGAAAATTTTTATACGATTAGTTGCGTCTCATCCATTTGAAACTATTATCTGTTGAAGGTCAGGCCAAAAAATGTCATTTGCACAGGCCAATTTCCGTTTTAATTTATAGCGTTTAGAGGTTTGACTTCGCTGTTTAACCAAAGGTTTAGCCGACGAAATATTTGATTTCGTCGGCTAAACTCTTGCGATCCGCTTATTGTCCGCCGTTGGATGGCTCAAATCCAACGGCTGCTGATTGTCCAAAGTATAGCCGACGAAATATTAAAATTCGTCTGCTAAACTCTTGCGATCCGCGCCTTTTCATTATCCGCCGTTGAATGGGGGAGATCGAACGGCTGCTGAGCGCCTAAAGTATAGTCGACGACATTCAAAGAATAGCCGACGAAATTCAAAGTATAGCCGACGAAATTAAAGATTTCGTCGGCTATAGTAAAGAATAGCCGACGAAATCTTTTTTAATCGTCGGCTATTATATCGGGTATAAGTCTGAAACTGCCGAACTCTAGCCTCCATTTTCTGCATTTTTCTTCCGTTCTCCTCCTCCGTACACCTCCGCAGCAATTCAGATTGCGTCGCACCGCCTCTCTGCTCCTCCCCTCCTCCATCCGATCCGGCCGGCCACTCTCCTCCTCCTCCTCCTCCATCCGATCCGGCCACTGTCCTCCTCCTCCTCCGGCCACTCTCCTCCTCCGGCCACTCTCCTCCTCCTCCTCTGGCCACTCTCCTCCTCCATCCGATCCGGTAAGCTTTTTTTTTTTTTTTTTTAAATTATTTTAATTTAAATATGTTAATTTAGGTTAATTTATTTATGTTAATTTAGATATAATTTATTTAATTATTTATGTAAATTTTGATATAATTTATTTATGTATTTATGTTAATTTAGATGTAATTGTTAATTTAGGTATTTATGTTAATTTAGGTAAAATTTAGGTATTTATGTTAATTTAGATATAATTTAGGTATTGGTTGTTTAATTATATAAATTGGTAACTTAAACAAACCATTTAGCTTAATTATATATATAGCTGTTGTAGGAAATACTGAATTGGTCTACTCATTTCATTGATAATCCCCTTTATATAGGGTGAGTATTACAACGGTAATAGGAAATACATTAATGACAATAATGACTACATAATTATCTATCGTCAGTTACATTGACGAAGGCACATAATACGTTTTTCCTTCAACACTCCCCCTTGTGCCGAGTCAGAGATTGAATGGTGCATGTGGTGTTGCCTCATTAAAAACCTTGCCAAGTAACAAAAACTCAATGGGAGAAAATAAACTTTGGTCGAAGGACAAAAAGAGCGCAACGCACCTATTACATTTGAAAACAACATGTATGTGCTAGACTCCCCCTGATGTCTGCACCTCCCCCTGATTTTTACATTAATCATGGGATTCTCCCTGATTCTTTCATTTGATCAAGGGAGCTTCAGTAACATTAGCATAGTTATGCATTTTCACATGTTTTTCCAAATATGACTTTGAGCAATGATTTAGTAACTAAATCTTGCCACACCGTCCTCAGATCCAACTTGATTTACTTTGATCTTGAGGATAAGGTTGTTCATGAACTGAATGCATAGGTTCATATTGAACATCAGGTTCACTCGTGGTATGACCTTCATATAACAAAATAGTCATAACTTCGTCTAGAGTATGAGTGAACCATTAAGAGATTTGAAATTGATCTGTGATAACAGATTTTCTTATCTCACCTTTAATGCGTTTTTCTTTACGCATAGTTAGCTATGACGTGGATAATTTCTTTATCATGTCACATTCTATGTAGAGATTGAATAAGCCCAAATCTTTCATATCTTTAATGAAAGAACGATTTGCGTTGCGTAGGCGCATAGCTAGACATAGCTTTACAAATTTACATCGAATGAGAGGTCGAGTCTTACATATTATGTTTAAGTACAATCATGCGTCATTGCACTTGTATAAGAATTTCATTTCCCAATACTTCTTCGTCATCTTCCATTAGATGAAAAACGGATCTATTGTTAGAGTAAAGACTTCGACTGATCATGGGAATATCTGTAGGCCTCACTTTATTCTTTAGAGTGCCTAAGCCGATTGATGGATGATCACCATCATTACAGTCCTTGAGTTCCATTTCAAGACTGTGTATTCCCAAAATCTTTTTCATTCTCAACTTAGGATTTACAATACACTGAGTTTCTCTTATTTCATTTAGAGTTCATATATATCCATAATGAAAACGCAAGGGCATAATTCATCAGTCCCTTTCCAATCAAGTAGTCACTTTAGTGAACGTTTCAATTTCTTTTGCAAACATACTCATGTGATCTAGAGTCACTTGATTTGGGTGGATCAAGTCCGTTTAGGATCCTCATGTATATCTCTTAATTTAGATCCCCATAGAGATATATGTTTTGATCACTTTTCGTAAGCTGCGTGTTCAGTTTTTCGGAAACTACCAAACTGACAAGGTAGTGGAGTGCAATGACATCCATTACGAGAGTTTG
Organism: Potentilla sterilis; assembly: GCA_963682095.1. Classification (NCBI taxonomy): domain Eukaryota; kingdom Viridiplantae; phylum Streptophyta; class Magnoliopsida; order Rosales; family Rosaceae; genus Potentilla; species Potentilla sterilis. The sequence continues at coordinate 24,430,675 of OY821758.1, read as the reverse complement.
TCTCATCGTAGTCCATTACGAGAGAATATCTCCTCGTAGTCGATTCCAGTGCGTTTTTGAGAGACCTTGCGCCATAAGGTGAGTTTGCATACTCTTATTCTCATTACGCATTCTAACAAAGATATATTTGATAGGGTTTATATTTGCGGTGTCGGCGTCACCTGCCCAAAAGACCTATCTCTTTGTTTATACTGGATCGCTTCTTTCCATTAGGCCAGTTTACTAAGTTGACATTTTTCAACGAAGTATGGTTCGATAGTAGACTCATTATTCCACGTCCTCATGTACACTAGTGTAATGTGTTTGTAGAGATCTCTATACTTTAAGGATTGGTTCTAACATTTGAGGCGTCCCCCAATGATAACCACAATCTATAAATATTCTCATGAGACGGATTTGAGTATCACTGATCAATAGATCAGGTCGTGCCAAACTTGTTTTCTTCCTTTACACAAGTATGTATCGAACTTAAGGTGGCCTCCCCTTCTTCCTTGGAGAGCCACGGCCTATGACACCATTTATGCCACTTATGGCGTCACCATGCCACCATCCATGGTGGCAGTGCAATACCCAATTCCTCTTGGGTGGTACCATGTCCTTTTGATAAAACACAATCCTTGCAGGTATATTTGCAGCAGGTTTATGTGATCTCGTCACTTTAATGTATAAGATATCTACACACCTTACTTTGTGTGATTTTTGGGGATCGAGATGAGACACAGTGGGGACAAACCATGACAATTCCTGTCGTTCCACTTGAACATGCTTGTTCTTATCTCCCCCTAACGACGGGAAGACTGTCTCATCAAAGTGACACTCCGCAAATCTAGCGGTGAAGAGATCGCCTGTCAAGGTTTCGACATAGCGGACTATAGCTGGAAGTTCATATCCAGCATAAATATTTATTCATCTCAATGGACCCATCATTGTGCGCTGTGGCGGCGCAATTTTGGCACATAAAAACATTTAATGGAGCTCAAGGATTGTAGATCCGTGTCAATCCAAAAGAGCTCAAGGATTACAAGTTCGTTTGAAATCCTTTAAAATCCTCACACATAGTCACTAGCTATGGTGTAAATTGGTTCAATGATGATGGCCATAGATGAAAAAGTAACGCTGCATGCAAAAATTGCATAACCCAAAACGGAAGTATTGGTGTGCTTTACCAATATTAAGACTATTACTGTAGTCGTTTTCCGTGAGACCAATTGGGTTTTTATATATAGGAATATGATGTCCATTACAAATCCCATATAATAAGCCATAAAATCATCACACCTACGGAAATTAACCCGGCCTAAGTGCTTTGACTTTCTAGCATAAGCAGCATAAATTTTAATTGTGGATGGTGTCATGACACGTGACCAGTGTGTCGACACAACAACCAACACCATAAAATATCTATGGTGTCCGCAAGTTGGTTGAATCGATCCACTGAATCCTCTTTTGATTCAATATAACAACATAATGAGAAACTCATGTGTCCTTTGCATATGATGATCTCAATCATAATTGCTTTAACGAATAGGCTTTGAATGATGTACTTTTATCCATAAAATCATGACGGATAGGAGAAGCATAATAAGGTATAAATGCATATGCTTGTGCATCAAATATATTATAATGCCACATTGGGGGAGCGGCGGAATTTAGGAATTGAACATACGTCTTCAACCCTATATAACAATATTTGAGGATAAAATGTTCATTGATCGTCCTCAGATTCGCGTGTGAACCATATTCTTCTGGTGTTTGCTTCTATTTATCCAAAAATATGGGTGTCCATAGTAGTTTCTTTAATGTATGGATCACCAGATCAAAGCCAATCTATATCAGAATTCCAAAAGATCATTTTCTTATGACGTTGGATTTAATTAGCGGTTACTTAGAACCTACTAAGTTGACATATAATCTTCTCTAATACTCGTTTACATTCGCAGTCATTTAGAGGTAATGCAAAGGAGCTCAAATGAATTCTCACTTGTGTCTTTTTTCACATGAACATCGTGGCATAAATTTCTTTAAAGTATAGGACAAATTCAATTTTCTCTTATCGCATAAATTGTCAATTTGACATATGCTCAATATATACATCGAAACGTAACTCAAGTTCTTTAGAGTAACTCGATGGGGATTGTTATAAAAACTTTGGTAATCCCAGTTAGGCAGGTGCATTATGAATCCCAAAGGAACAGATATACCGATCCTTATCACTTTCATTATAGTACTACAGTTCTTCAGTACTATTGTGCTATATTAGTACCATTGTCCTTCAGTACTATTATTCTAGGGATCACATGGTGCGTTTCTTTGTCCACATTTCGTTGTGTTATGCCTATATTATGTCTTTGCACACAGTTCTTTGTGCCATGCCTATATTATATTTTTTTTCTTTATGCAATACTTTGCAAAGTTAGATATAGAAAATTGAATCATGTATATTATGAATAAAATTTGAATAATCTCAATTCCTTTAGAGAAATTTCAAAAATGAACGTGCCAACGATTACATTTAGTCTTATCCAATTTAGAGAGAGAAACTTTAAGACAAAAAGTCTAATTTAGGACCAAAAGTCGTATTTAGGCGTAATAGCCTTTATAAGGATATCTTGGAAATTTATAAGTAGACTAATCAACGTCTATTTTGGATTGAGCCAGATCCTTTATGCTCTTTTAATAGCTGCAATGATGAGATGTGTCATTTTGACATATTCTTCCCATATGTTATGTCTTCGGTTGTAAATTCATTTTCGATGCTCTTGTTGTATATTGAAGATACTTTTCCAAAAAATCCACGTACTCATATGATTCTTCATACTTATTGAAAGTCGTAGCTAATTCTTTGCTAGCGTATGATGTACGTATCAATAATTCATTGAATTACAACAATGGCAGAGTGTTTTACTGCACATGACATGTCCCCTATGTCATCTTTTAAATATTACATTGTTTCCACTTACTTTTGGATGATTATATGAATTTTACGTCCATGGTAATTACCCTTTGTTTTAGGGTCGTTGCATTACTTTGCCCAATTTGTTCAAGAATATATATATATATATTTTTCTAAGACCTTACATCGTCATTGTTTTTTGATTTAGGGTTGTTTTATTTTTCAAAATGTGTTCCCGGAAATTTCTTTTTCTCATACCTTACATTGTCATTGCCCTTTGGTGTAGGGTTGTTGTATTACTTTGCATAATTTGTTCCAGGGAATTTTTTTTTTAGACCTTACATTGTCATTCAAGATATTGAAATTATATATTTAGCTATTTACATAAAGCAGTTCATATAAATATACCATGCTCAAGCCTTTGTTGGCTCAATAGGGGAATTTGGTACTCAAGTTCTTCAGAGCCCAATGTGTCAAAGTCAAACTGTGATGGTTAAACCATCTGTAAAATATAGGAAGAATAAAATATATTAGTTTCGCGGTCTATGACATTCACGACAACTAAAATAAACCAATATACTTTATGGTAAATCCGATGCTTCGTGAAATTTCATTATCACAATAAAATTTTGATTTTTCCATATTCATTGCATGTAAAGCTAATGAAATTTCATTATCATTGCTTTTTATATAATCAAGAAGATATCCATGATGAAAATTTTTTCAAGAAATTAAAATTGGATCTCAAGACCAAAATTTGTAATGGTCATATTTTTCTTACTTCGTGAAAATGTTTTTTCACAATATAGGTTTGTCACTTTTTCTTTATATTACAAAGCTCATGAAATTACATTATCAGAGCAGTATTCAAAATAAGTAATATGTTAAATAAAACAATTATTTAACACTAATAAAATGAACATATAACGCTTCATGTTTCATATTTATATAAATACTAATGCAATCAATTTTAATAGAGCATTATATCATATAAATAACTGAAACAAAATATAATGAAAGCAGAGCGTCAATGTAAATATTACTTGTAAGTTTGCCAAATAAACTGCATATGAAGCGATTGCTTTATCTCCGTCTCCAAGTAATCGTCACGTATTAATCGCCGTATCGTAATTGTTATGCCACATAAAAACAATATTCATATGATTAGTCACTTTAATCATATATATTTCACATTTATCATATAAATTAAGCAATTTCACATTTACCATTAAGTTCGTAAAACAGTAAATAGTAATAAAATAAATAGTCACACAGTAAAGTAAATATAAATTATTGTGCGGTAATTTCAAAAATTACCTTTAAATTTTTACCCCCCAAAAATCCCCTTTTTTTCTGAGTTGGATCAGCAGATCCGGGTCAGGCCCAACAAAACCGGGTCAAGGCCAGGCCCAACGAACCGGGTCGGATCAGGCCCAAATCCTTCCTGCCGACGAAGCTTTGTCTGCAAAAGAGAGGAGAAGAGCCGCGCTGGTTTCGAACGACATCGAGGGCGGTGGGCCGGAGTTGTCAGCCAAGGTTAGATCGGAGAGGTTCGCGTCGTCGTCCGAGGTTGCTGGGTCGACAGTCGAGGTCCGAGCGGGAGGTTGCGGCGGTCCCGGTTCGTGCCCGATCGGAGTAGGCTGGGCTGAATCGAGTCGAGTCGACGTCGATGGCTAGGAGAAAAACACCAGCCGGTGGCGAGGATCGAAATCGGGAGAGGGAGGCGTCGATCTGGACTGGCCGGCTGTGGGGTTGATCGGAGCAGGGGTCGCCACAGGGGGTTGACGATCGGCTGGGCTGGCGTCGTTGGCGCAGGAGGAGGCCGGATCGGGGGGGGGGGTTGATGCAGGTGGTCGACTGGATCGGTGGGGGGGGACGATCCGGGTGGCGTCGGTGCCGGTCTGGGGCAGAGGAGCGGCGGGCCGAGCTGGGGCAGTCCGATCTGCACGGCGGCGAGGCGATCTGGAGAGGTGCAGGTGCCCAGAGCAGATTTCTGGGTGTGCCGATGAGATGCTATGCTCTGCCGACAAGCCTATCGTCGGTAGAGTGGTAGCCTGGATTTTTCTTCCTTTTCCGACGACGAGTTGTCGCCAGAAGTCATCGTTGCCGACAAAGTGGTTGTCGGCAGAAGGGATTTCTGGTGAGGAGGTCTTCTTTGCCGGCAGAAGTGTTTTGCTGGGGTTTTTTTTCAGAGACAAAGACCTAGGGTTTTTTTCTCTTTTTTTTTCTGGCTAAAGCAAAGTGCTGATAATGTGTTGTAGGAAATACTGAATTGGTATACTCATTTCATTGATAATCCCCTTTATATAGGGTGAGTATTACAACGGTAATAGGAAATACATTAATGACAATAATGACTACATAATTATCTATCGTCACTTACATTGACGAAGGCACATAATACGTTTTTCCTTCAACAATAGCTTAATTATATTTAATTTTAATTATATAAATTGTTATATATTTGTTAATAAATTAATTATATTTGTTATAATTTAGGTATATAATTTGTTATATATTTAATTATAATTATATAAATTGTTATATATTTGTTATATATTCGTTAATAAATTTAATTGTTATATATTTGTTATAATTTAGGTATATAAATTGTTATATATTTAATTTTAATTATATAAATTGTTATATAAATTGTTAAATTAATTATATATATATATATATATATATATATTAATAAAGAAATATAGTTATATTTGTATATAAATAGTTATATTTAGGTTAATGGTTAATTAGTATTATTTAAAATATCCGCGGCTGCAGATGGCCGATGCATTCAGACAGTTGTTCGGAGGCCGTCGTTCTAGATCGAGAGGTTCTGGAGGTTCCACCGGTTCCGCAGACTCCGACAGGACCCTTAGCCAGCCTGAGAGGACCACCAGCCAGCCGCGGAGGAGTGTGGATTCCTCCCAGCCACGGAGGACTGTGGATTCATCCCAGCCGCGGATGAGTGTGAGTTCTCGGCACCAGACCCTTCTCCAGGCGGGGCAGCCGTCGAGAAGTTCACTTCCGCCTGTCGGGCCAGATGCTCCGAGGTTCAGTCGGCAGCTATTTCAGGACGACATAGCTGCAGACGTTCCTCAGGTTCGTATGCCTGACGTTCATCGGGAGCCAATGAGGAGTCCGACGACGTCTGCTGCCGACTCGACTGAGGCTCCTACTCTCCCAAACCAGCTCTACCTCCCGTACAACATTCCGGCGATACAGGAGGTCGACTATCGTGGTCTGCCCATATGGCCTGATATGCCTCAGTACGTGAGTGCTGCGGAGGCATACCAGTAGCAGCCATTTGAGAACCCTGACCACCTTATTTCGGCGAGGAGAAAAGGAAAGTCGACAGACGAGTCATCTAGTTCAGGTAACATTTGATTTTATTAATTAAATGTTTTATTAAAATTAACGCACTAATATTTAATTTTATTAACCAATCGTCGTTTTTGTGAGGAATACGAGAGGTGTCATATGTTTTGACACGCTCAGGAGAACTGTTAAGCGCAGTGGGAGGATTCAGATCAACGAACCTCCTAATCAGGAGGTTCAGGGGAAGAAAAAACGCGACTACTCGGGTTGCGTGTGGTCACTGATTAGGGACAGAGTCCCTATGTTGTGGACCCGGTGGGCTGATGTGCCCGAAGAGATAAAGAGGGAGGTGAACAACGCCGCGTCGGTGAGTAATTTAAAAAATTTAATTTATTTATCGTAATATTTAATAATTTTCGGTATTATTACAATTGTAAAACTAATAAAAAATTATTTTTCAGACAGTCTTCGAGATTGCCGAACACAGGCGGGATTGGGCGGACACCCAGCAGAACTCGAGGTACGTTTGTTTTTATGATATTATAATTATCTTATAATTATTAATATTTTATGATATTAATAATATTTCTAATGCACTTTTGTTTTTCTCGTAGGTTCAAAGAGTGGAAGAATGAGCTGCGTTCCCACTATAACGAATACGACAACCTTGGTCGTATGGGTACTCCCAGTGAGTTCATGTTCAGGGAGTACGAGTGGCGTTAGTTGAAGACAGTAGACTTCAACAACCCAGTTATGCAGGTAAATACTAAACTTCAGTAAAAATGTTTATTTTGTTAAAATTTTAATTATTAGTTTAATTATTTTATAATTATTACACTAATATTTTTTTATGCATTTTTCTAACATTTTATTATTTGTTTGAAGCAACGTTCTCGGATAAACTCTGAGAACCGCCGCCGGAACACAACCCCCCATCATGCTGGTTCTAGGCCGTTTGCACAATATCAGGAGGAGGCGCTTAGAGATCATCCTGATAGCAACCCGTACGTGGAGACGTTCAAGATCGCTTATCCACAAGCGACAGAACAGCTAGTAAGTCGTTCATTACAATTTTAAAATTTTAATTATTAATTTTACTTAATTATATATTTGTTATAATATTAATTTTTTTTTTCCCGTCCAATTAGGAGAGGGTCAACCGGGCCGAAAAAGAGGTGTTCCAGCAAGTAGTTCGGGAGACACAACCGAACATTTCAGAGGCAGATCTGGAAGAAGCCATGCGCCAGGTCGACCGGTCCAGTGTCCAAACGGCAGCGAGGATGTTCGACGCAGCCTTCCCAAACCGGTCAAACAACTACTACTGCCGGGGTTTGGGAAGTTCTGGACTAGGGCTTCTGAAGACCACTAAGGGAGGTCAAAAGAAGGGAGGCGGGGAGAGCCAACATATGAGGGGGGAAGTGCAGCGATTGGCCGCAGAATTGGCGACCTCGTCCCAGACAGTACAGGAGCTGCGCCGCAGAACACAGCAGTATCATTTGGATATGGCCCGTTGGCATGCTGAATGCGACATAATTCGGCAACACAACTACGACGGCTAACAAAACTGGTGGTATGAGATGTTCGCGGCACAACAACAAAACCTTCCACCCTCGCCCCCGTTTCAGCGGTTAGCGGAACCTCCAATGCCTCAACCTCCCGAGTTCGGTCAGCAGGATGACGAGCCTGATGGAGAGCAGGATGCTGGGGATGACCTGGTGGACTTTAGTGGTTTAGGTGATGATTAGGGTTTAGGGTTTATGTATATTAGAACGAATTTAATAAAAAGGGTATTTAGACGTGTTTCTTGTTGGTGCAAATGCATGGACTGTTTTTGTGATTTACAGGTTGCTTGGAATGGTAATTTAGAAAATAATTTAATTTTTTTTCCCAAATGTAAGAAAAGCCGACGATTTTGGCATTATTTCGTCGGCTATGATAACTATAGCCGACGAATTTTACCAATTTTCGTCGGCTATAAGTTGTATAGTCGACGAAAATTACATTATTTCGTCGGCTATAACTAATTAATGCCTATTAAATATTAATATATTTCGACGAAATAGCCGACGAAAATTTATAAAATCGTCGGCTATTGTTAAAACCCAATAGCCGACGAATTTCGTCGGCTATACTTAATAAATTTCGTCGGCCATACTCGAAAATACTGGACGAAATTCGTTGGCAATTTCTCCCTGGTTTGGCCGACAAAAAATATTTTCGTCGGTAAGATCGTCGGCCATACTCTACTATAGCCGACGAATTGGTTTGTTTCGTCGGCCATTGATATAGCCGACGGGGTTTTTCCGACGAATTATAGCCGACGAAAATTTCGTCGGTAGATGGTATAGCCGACGAAAAATTGGCATAGCTGACGAAATTTTTTTCGTCGGCTAGTCACTCAGATCTGGTAGTGTGTCTGGAAGCGCAGGAGAAAGGAAGGAAGGAAATCCAGGGGACCGGTAGGTTCTAGAGCCAGTGTTGGTCCAAATTTCGGGGGCAGGACAGGGGTAGCCCACTGGAGGGGCCAGTCAGACCGCTGCCGCTAGCCGGGATCAGGACGGAACCATGGGCTCGTACGATAGGGTTGGACGTGGGAAGGACCCGGAAGAAGCCCACCAGGTCTTGAGCCTGGAACCCGCGTCGGCGTCCCCCGAGGCCCCGAACTGAGGGGAAGATCGGCTGCCCAGCAGCGATAGCTTAGACGATGTCTCCACTCCCGGCCAGTACGATATGGCGGGAGAAATAGAAGAGATGCGAGCGGAAGTAAACAGCTTGCGGGTAGAGAGCTCCCAGGACAAGATGGAGGCCAACACCAGGTATCAAGACATGGAAGCGGTCAATGCCACATTGGTGGCGGCCTTGGAAAGAGGTCAGGAGCGCAATGCCGCTCTGGCGAAGTCATTCGCACCGCCCACAAAAGAGCCTCCCCACCAGGAGGTGGGCCAGTCATCGGGAGGAGAGAGGGACACCGGCTTGGCGGGAGACATGTTCCCGGCGGCCGCGACACCACCAAAGATCGTTCCAGCTCCTCGGAGGACTAGCGGCTTGTTCGAGGAAGATACCACCACCTCGACAGCACAGGCACTACAGATACTATCGGTGTCAGAGATGAAGGCTCAGATGGAGGCCAACGAGAGAAAGGCTGCGAGATCGCCGGAGAGGGCATGATTCAACGAACGACCCAGACCCTTCTCACTCCGGGTACTGGAATCCAGTAGAGCGAGCACCCAAAAGTCGCTCAAGTTGACATACTCCGGGGCCGGCTGCCCATACCAATACCTGGACAGCTTCCGATCCCAAACGTGTGCTAAAGGCTACTCCGACGGCATTTGCTGCAACATATTCTAGAAGACCCTGTCCGGGGAGGCACTTAGCTGTTTCTACAAGTTGCCAACGAATTATATAGAGGCATTCGAACAGCTGGCCGACAGGTTCGTGGGCCGGTTCATATAACGGGTCGAGGGGGCCCGAACCTCGACAGTTCTTTTCAAATGTAGGCAGGCAGACAGCGAAGAGCTCTGAGCTTTCGTCAACCGTTGGCAGACAGCCACTGCCGGGGTCAGAGACTTGGACAAGGGGATTGCCGAATCGGCCTTCAAGCAAGGTCTTCGGCCCGGAAAATTCTCGTACGCTGTGCGGGTGGAGACCCCGTAGGGTTACGATGAGCTAATGGCGATGACCATTAGGCACGTCCAGGCGGGCCACGAAACTTATGGATCTCGCCAACACAAGAGAAGGCAGGAGGAACATGACTCCACCCGACAGGAGACAAGAAACTGGCAGCAGGGCTACGACCGAGGAGCCGCATCCGAAAGGAAGCCAAGGAGTTGGCCGAACCAGCAGCGCCGGAGGGACACTCTTGACACCCCCCAGCGAGGTGGCAAGCCATCGCCCTACCAACAAACCCGCCCCCTCATAATAATGTCAGCGGGACGACAAGAGGTATTCTCCACCTTAACCGCTTCCTATGAGGACATCTTATATGAGAACGGAAACAACATCCCCCCTCCACAAAAAAGAAAGCACCCAAAGGGGAACCTGACCAGGGCGTAGACCGGTAAGTATTGCTCCTACCACGATGAAGCCACGCACCACACAAACGACTGCCTTGCCTTGAAAACCACGATACAAAGTCTTGATCCTGCTAGGGCGCTTCCGCCTGCTCCCCCTCTTCAGCAGGAGCTCCTTCACCAGCGATTTCACCAGCGGCGTTTTCGACAGCGGGTTTGGTACCACCCTCCAGACCCTCCTCTTCGTCCGCCTGTGGCAGTTGGCAACTTTGAGACGTCAAGATAGCCCTTACTCTTCCACTCGTCATAAGCATCGGCTATCCCCGCATTCCGGGCCTGGTCCAGCAGATCAAGAAGCTCAGCGCTTCCCTGATACTTCTTCACTGCCTACTGGTACACCTCCGGATCATTTTCATCGACCGCCCCGCCGGCAGAGGCGGATACCGTCGCCACCTCCCGCTGGAGCTCCTCGACCTTGGTCTCCAGCTCGGCCCTCTCCTCCGCCAGACCCTTCTTCTCCTCTTCAAGAGCCTCAACCTGGGCCTCCAGCTTGGCAACTTGCTTCCTGGCCCTCTCCTCCAAGCGGGCCTTCTCCCGTTGGAGCTTGGATTTCTCCAACTTCAAGAGCTCCCGGGCGCTCGTCAACGCCGCCACCTGCTTCTTCAGCTCCGGCAGGTCTTCACTTGCATCTGACTGATACAAGTGGTACAACAGCTACAGTTTAACAGGCACTGGTTATAAAGCAACAGAGCACGAAATAATGTTGAACGAATACCAGTGGAAAACTATCCTTACCTGGAGGGCCACCTCCTTGGTCTTCAGCCGGTTCTCCTCCGGTCGCCTTTCCGGAGCAACAATCTTCTCCAGCTCCATTCCCTGCGCATCTATGAGCAGCCTTCGGACGAAAGAGTCGCCCGGGCCTGCTGCAGGATCCTTCTTCACCCCCGATGCTTCTGTGCCGGCAGCAACAAAGCTAGAGGCAGCGGGAACATCGCCTTGGGCGGTAGTGGGAACACTACGTGTCAGCTTCAGCCGCTTGGCCAAAATCTCACCAGCAGACCGGCCGGTGAAGGTAGCAACCGCGGACGCCAGCATCTCCCGGGACCTCTTCCTCCTCTCACCCAGGTCAACCTGTAAAGTAGAAGATTGGGCGGCAGCTAGTGGGGACCTGGTGACTGGCACCGGACCCAACCGCTGTGGAATCCTGGGAGCACCACCCGGCGGCTTTGACGGCCCAGCAACAGCCTTCCCCGGTCTAGAAGCCGGTTGGGGTCTCGAAGCATGAGTCTTCACGCGCATTAAGGCGTAATCCTCGTCCGCAACGTCCAGTGAGACCGGTTTGTAATACATAGTCAATCCACCGATTCGCCGGTTAACCGTGAAACGCGCAGCGACGTCCCTTCTTTCCTTTAGCTTCGAGACCAGATCTTGATTGTCCATTGACAGCGTCTTGTCAGCTTTAATAGCCGTCCGGGAATATACATCTGCAGAACATAAAGCAAGTATATTAGCCAACACCAATACGGTCGACAGGATCAGAGATACATCCTACATTCCACCACCCACTAGGACTCCCCCCCCCCAGGTGACATAGTTCCAGCACCTCCCGCCGGATGAAGTTGTAGGAACTCCGCTCCAGGTCCAACCAGCACCCAAAAATCCGGGCGATCCTATCTCTCTCCAGTTCAGATAAGCGATACGACTGATCGCCGATCGGTTGAAAGGCAGCGGGGACCCGGTAAGCCCTACTTCTCTTCTGCCAACCCCCCCTGCCATTACTACTTTCTTCCTCCAGTTATTGTTGAGCCAGGAGGGCAAGCGGGTTACCACCGGCTTAAAAGCCCGAGCGGAAAAGCTCACACACCCGCGGGCCTTACTCTTCTTCAAGTATGTCACCCGGTACAATGCCCAAAACTCATTCACCGTTGGGCAACTCATGTCCCTCAGCCAGTACAGACAGCCCAGACTTAGTAGTTGCCTCCACTGGTTCTGGGTAGTTATCCCGGTGATATCCTGATGACACTCAGCAGGTACTGCACAAAGTCCGGCAGCGGGAGCGATAGCCCATGTCGGAATTGGTCCTCATGAACGGCAACCCAACCATCCTTCGAGCTGACTCTCCGGAACGTAGGGGCCGTAGGTCTACCTCTCCGGGAATATTTTACCTCGCCCGAAAAGCGGCAATCTCCCCGGGGGATAAAGATCCCTCCTGCTCATCACAACTTATGGTTCTATCCCTGTCCACAATCATATGGCGCGGGGCCCCTCCTTGGTGGGCAGTGCCCAAGGACACTTCGTAGGGAGCATCCTCCTGTCCCGGCGACCCAGACGTCGATGCCTCACCGGCCGAGCAAGCGCTGGGGCTAGGCCCCGAGGAAGAGGAGGCAAGCCAGTCCTCCATCCTCTCTTGGTCGTCCCTCACCGGTCTCCTGGCGGGCGATCCGAAAACCTCACTGGAGCTCCCAGAATCCATGTAACCTATAAACAAAACAAAAAACCCCCCTTGCCCGATCAGAAACACGATCCAAAAAAAAAAATCCAACAACCACAGAAGGCATGTACGAAGCATATTGTGCCTCGGCACAGTCCACACCGGGTGATAGGCATCTCAGCCGACAGTTCCCGGTTCTCGTAGAGATCCGGTACTACAATGGTCATATCCAAAGGGCTAATCTAGGTACCACCAAACGCCCATCGGATCCATCCACGAACAAAAAAAGGGGGAGAAAAACAAACAATTTCATAATCACAAAGGACTGGGACTCACCGATTAGTGTGCACGACGACGGAAACGCAGAAGCTGGAAAACACCGAGCAATTGTGTTGAGCGAGGCTAAATAAAGGATTAGTTATCAGCACACACGAAGAGGCAAGGGTTTATTTGCAGCCCCAGCGCCCTTGAATTCCCCTCCCCCCCCCCCCCCCCCCCCCCCACAAAAGTACTCAGTAGGGCAACTCAAGTGCCCACGGATCCGGGCCATCCATCTCTGACCGTCTCCTACCGGTACGTGTCCCAGTATTGGTAACCTCCCAGACCATCATAACTGATGAGGCTGATGGAATACCCCCTTCAATGCATGTTAGCCACCTGCCTCGCATGCGGAGGGTAGTTGAAAGAGCAGTGGACTTACTCGAACCGTCCCACCTACAACCTACTCCACCTAGAGCTAAAATACTCCACCGGATGAACTCTTCCTCTAACACAGGAGACTTCTTCCCGCAAGCTAGAAACCCAGCACGGTTATTATTGTTACCCTGGAAATATTCCAACAAGTACGGGGCAATCTAACATATATCCCAACGGTACGGGGAATTCCACCGGTTGAATTTATTCCACATTTACAGCCAAAATAAAAAACGGCTTGGTATCCCACCGAGAGAAGTCTTCCTCTAGCACAGAAAACATCTTTCCGCAGGCTAAAAACCCTGCAACAATATTATGTACAGACTACGATATTCCAACCGTAGTGCCTGCTCCAGTTCAACGGCTTCCTAGTCCTCAGTCCATCCAGATTCGACTATTGGATACAGTATTGGAACGGCCATGAAGGTACTTGCTTATCGCTCTCCTATGGAATAACCGGTTCAGCGAACTGAGACATTCCTACTAACAGTTATGTACGACCTAAATGGATCCAATATACCACCGGGCTTTATAAACCCGGGAGACTTGATCCTCTAACACAGGACAACTCTTCTCACAGGCTAAAAACCATGCATACATCCCACCTACATGAGCAAATGCAGCAACGTGGGGACGACTACCAAGGAATACTCCGGGCCACGCCACCCACCGGGAGACTTTGTCCTCTCATACAGAACAAACTCTTCCCGCAGGCTAAAAACCCTGCACACACCTCACGCATGTACGGCCAAAGGGTATGAACCGATCGGGTATGTCTCCGGTGCCAACACGGGACTGCTTCATCCAGGGAGACTTTATCCTCTCATACAGGACAACTCTTCCCGCAGGCTAAAAACTCTGCACATCTCATATGCCTGTAGTAACAAAAGCAGCAGGAAACGACAGGAACAACCACCGATGCTCTCTCGGCCACGCTACCCACCGGGAACTCCTCTAATACAGGGCAAGTTCCCTGGTTTACATTTCACCACGTCACCCACTGTTTACGTCAACCGATGCCCTCTGCGGCTACGGTTCTCAAACATGGGGGACTCGTTCATCCCATTCGCTATATTCACCGGGTTTTCCCCGGAACATAGCATGGCGGATTTCAACGCCACATTATCATCTCACGTACTACATCTTGTACTCATATGCAACTGTCAGCATCAACATCATAACCATGTACTCATCACATTAAGCATCATCATAACAGGTTTATTCGAACGTCCGGCCAAGCCCAATCTTAAACGCGGACTTGGGGGGCTAGGGTACCGGTGGGTAAGTAAATCAGCGGGTCTGCGGGCCTGTAAAGCAAGACATATTTAAGTCCCTATTCAAGATGACACTTGACCGGGAACTTGGGGGACTTGTTGACATTAGCCTTATAGAGGCTACCCAGGCCCCCAAACCCTCAGCCAACACTCCTGGACCTGGCCTAGGGCCCGGGGCCAGAGCGTTAACACCTGCACCAGTGCCCGGGCAGGTTTTACCTGCGACCTGGGTCCGGGAACCGGGGATGGCAGCTCCCCAAACAGGAGCCGAAACAGTACAGTACTATGGGCAGAAGGGGGCCCGTCCCACATCGAAGAGTGAGGCAAGTCCTCACACCCGACAACCTATATATGAGTCACAACTACCCTAATTAATAGGTAATCAATACTCCAACTACTCATTCCCGCTTAAATTATCATTTTATTCCAACTATACTGACTTAGGCATCGGAGCGGAATAGACCGGCCCCGCCCTCCCTTAGTTAGCAGGATTTGCAGGTAGGAGTCACACCAAGATCCACCAGTATCTGTGAGTCTACGGATTCAGACAGAAACAGTCTCCTTTTTGATTAATCAGTGACCTGTTAATATGTTTTATAACTACTATGTGATGCCTGATGCATGATTGTTACTTAAATATTACTTGAACATATGCTGTCAATTATACAAGTGATTGCTATAACAATATGGTCAAGTTTCTGTACGGATTTATGATATATTGGGGGAAATGTGATCTCGAATTGGATTTGGCTTTGGTTTTACACCATTTATTGGGTCGTTTGATGCTAGCTAGTCATAGCGTGGGACGCTACTTGAAGCCTGAGAGGTTCCGACCCGAGCCTGTGAGGCTCCAATTTATTGGGACGTCGTGTTGCCAGCCAGCTGTAGCGTGGGACGCTACTTAGTAGCCTTGAGAGGTTCCGACCGGAGCCTGGGAGGCTCTGATTTATTGAGTCATCGTGCTGATGTGCGGCTAGCTAGCCGTAGCGTGGGACGCTACTTAGTAGCCCTGGGAGGTTCCGACCCGAGCCTGGGAGTCTCTGATTTCTGGTGTAGCCATTTCCCCATCAGTTTATTATATTTGAGTTATGTATTGGTTGTTTTAAATGTTTAATGATTCATTCAGTACACCAACCAAGGGGGTCGTCGTATTTTATAGAGCCACAGGATGATTCCTACCCACGAGGTGGGTAGTCGCACATATTAGAGCATGGGACGCTCATAGAGCCATTGGGATGGTTCCGACCCTAGCTTGGGAGGTTGATTATTGGTTGATGTACTTATTTCTCTTTTTCATGAAATATTGAACCAATGGGATTAGCTTATTTTGATGAATATTTGTATGAATATAGAGACGGGTAAGCATGGATTAAAATTATTGCGTCGGTTTACGAGTGCAGGATATGAGTATATATTTATGTTAGCATGGAAAACGAGATGAAAGGAATATGAATGAGGGAATGACAGATGCATGGTATGAAATTAATTATGAGTTTAAAACAAATGGATGCATTCTTAAACCTTATGTAAGATGATCTATGCTTTGTGACGGTGGTAGTGTTTTGGGGAGCAGATGGCCTCAGGAGTGGGTAGATTATTGTGAGAAGTGTTCGTTAAAATTTTCTTCAAGTAAGGTTGTCCATTTTTAAGGGATGTTATGCCAAAATTTTCGGATATAATAATTCCTTAAGGTGGAGCCCGCAAGGTTGATGGAAGCCTGTATTCAAGTTAGTGACTTGGGATCTTGCTAAGGAATTTATTTGAGTGTCCATAGTAATTTTTCCAAATGAAATTACTATGTGGTAAATTAGTCAAATGCGGTCAATCTTGGGTGACGAGAAAAATATTAATTGGTCGATTTATTGAATATTGGTTGGTTGCCCTTGTATGGTTTGGGGATAACGATTCTTTTAATTATAAATCCTTACAAGTTGTATTCCGTGAAACTTATAAGCATGGGGCAGTAGGACGTTTGTACCCCCGTCTTTATTCTTGGCGGTTACGCAAATTTCGAGGACGAAATTTTTATAAGGAGGGGAGATTGTAACGACCCGAACCTTGAATTATCCCTTAAAAGTTTTACTTTAATTTTGACATTTCAGAAATTTGTTTTACGATTCGGAGGTTTTAAAGGTTCACTTTTTATAAGTTGACTCGATCGAGAATTTCATTTTTTGACGAGATAGAGGATGGTAAAACGAGTTTGTGGACACGTGACAAGTTTAATTTGGAATTCATATGAAAAAGTTATGATGTAAAATCGGAGGAAGGAAATATCTAGAAAACGAGCGGAAATTTCTAGAACGGGGAATATTCTTAGAAATGGGGGGAAAATTCTTTTTTTTTTCTTTTCTTCCTCTCTTTTCTTTTTCTCTCTCTCTCTCTCTCTCCCAGATTGGCCCCGACCCTGACCCTGACCCTGACCCCGAGCTCTCCTCTCCTCCACCCATCTCCGTCGTCCGGCCGAATTGGACCGCCGCACCGGTCAAGTTCGAACCGGCTCGGCCTCCTCTTCGCGTCTGTGGTAGCGGCACGGCGGGGTTCGCCACCGTTTGGTCGTGCGACGCCCTTGAAGCTCGCCCACCGATCGAACCATATCTCCCTCCTTCGGCCACCGATCTGCCCGATACCCCGGGGGGGGGGGGGGGGGGGAAGGGAGACCTCAGCCTGCACGTCGATTCCATGGAAGGAATTGACCTGATTCAGCCCAGGTAAGGAGAATTTAGGAATCAAAATTTCTAGGGTTTTGGGGAATTTCGGTGGAGGTTGTGAAATTGATGTTTTTGTTGTAATTGGAGGTTGAATTCGTGTTTAGGATGTTGAAAGGAGTCGATTTAGTGTAATTTGGGGTTTGGTTGGTTGAATTTTGGAGAAATCATGAATTGAAGGGGGCTGCCGCCGTGTCGGCCACCGTTAGCGGCGACTGTGAGGGTTTTTGGCGGCGGGGAACGATGGGGATGAGGTCCTGAGGTAATGGGGATTATTTTGGGCTGAATTGGGATGAATTGGAGGCGTTTTTAGCCTCTATGGTGGAGCTGCCGGCGGTGGGAGGTTGAAGATAGGTAAAAAGTGAAAAGTAAATAATAAACAGTAAACAGTAAAGTGAATAGTAAATAGTAATTATGACTTTGACTATTACTGTTTGACTTTTTGAATTTATGGTTGACTTCCCGTAAAAAGGTAAAAGTTGGTTAAAAATGGGGTTTATGTCAAATTAAGCAATAAAAGAATTGACCGGACTTTGTTCCCAGTGGGTGGGTGGTTGCGGTTTGGGAGAAAATGGATTGTTAGTTGGTTTATGGGTTTTACTTCGGACCTGTTTCGGGTTTCTGAGAGAAATTCTGGGACGGGTCTTTACAAATGAACTAGCCTTATCTCGGCAACGGCGAACACTATCCTCGGTGACGTCGTAGGGAAGGTCGCCACATCTTGACCTCCTCTGCCGTATTTCGACCTCTGATCCACAATTGTTGTTGAAAGAAAGAGACCTGAGGGAGAGAAGGTAGTCGGAGTGAAGCGCGTCGGCGAAGTCCAAAGAGAGTGTTGTCCAGCTTCAAGTGCCGGCGCCATCTCTGCGCCGAAGGTAGAGATCGGAGTCGAAGAGAGAGAATGAGAGCCGAAGTGTTGAGAGAGGGGCTGTTTTTTTTTTTTTTTGAGAAAATGCGAAGTGGCATCATAGTCTTTTACCTAGAAAACATTGGAGTAGGCAACTAACATTGAATTAGACAATTTTTAAGATAATTTTGTGCAAATGGTCATTTTTCCAAAAGTTTACCGCGTTTACACCCAATCAAGATTTAAATGATGTCAACTCTAGATTCATACGATGATGATAATGATCGATAATGATGGAGTCATTAGTTAGATTTGGGTTTTTCATGTTAATTGTTTCATGATCAGTGGATGCACTAGTTCCTCTTACGAGAATTTTTTTGTTTATTTTTAACGTTTAGTGGCTGATATGGACCATTCGACGTGCATTTGTCATGTCAGTCAGATAACAAATCTTTTTGACAGAATGAAATAACTAATGACAAATGAATTATCAGAGACTATTGAGTTAGATTTAGAAGCCCGGAGATATAAAACTCTTTTATGGGTAAAATTTAAAGAATAATAAGTGTTTAGTTCTAAAAAATTTCTTCTCTGGAGGGGAATTAGAGGCACTCTAAAAATTTTCAGTATTTTGTTTTTTTTGGGAAAATATTGAATTTCGTTCATACAATAGGGCGCAGGCCATAATGACTCATTACATGGTCCATATTGGTAGGGAAAACCGTACCATTATTTACTATATATTATTAGCATTGAAGGTTTAGTACTGTTGCAACTCTTGGGCTACAGTATTGGGCCTGGTGGATGAGCCGGGTTATTTCTGGAGCCTTAAGTTGATTATTTCCAAAACGCCCCCTGTTTTATTGGTTGTCTCATGTGCTGCTTTTTTTTTTAAAAAAAAAAAAAAGGTACTGGGAAGGACCACAAGGAGGCACGCAATGGCCTGTTTACCCGAAGTCCAGCACAGTGCCGCGCCAAAGACGCAGCGACACCCCCCCTCGGGGCTTGGAGTACACCAAATAGGTGGGTTTGCCCTCCCCGTATAGTCTTTTCTATACACAAGACTCGAACTTGAGACCTCTGCCTCAAATCCCTCAACTTGCTTAAGGAGCACAGTCAACTTACCAACTGAACTGGACCATGTGGGTGTCTCATGTGCTGTTTTGTTGTTGTCTCTTCTCTTTATGGGAAGAAAAAAGGAGAGTTAAGGATTTGGTTCTTTGTTTCTTCGTCTGATCAATTTGGTGATTTTCGTGGCGACATGGAGCTTAGGGTTGGGTTTGTAAGAAGCTGAGGGATTTGGTTTTGTTGAGGGAGCTATATGAATTTTTATGCTAAACTCTCTCTGGATTCTTTGTTTTCTGGATGAGTACTGCTTCGTAAGGAGGAGGGTGTTGGTTCCAGGAACCATCTCTGGTGTTCTTTATCGGTGAGTGTTTAAGTTTCACCATGTTATTTAATACATAGTTACAGTTTACCATGTTGGTTGAATGGAGTATGTGTGTAACAAGTTTGATAGTAGATATTGTCCACTTTTGTAATCACAATTTGCTATGTAGATCACAAAATGAATAAAAGGTTTACAGTAGATAGTGATTGTACATGCATGCATCTGTAAATCATTTGAATGGAAAATACTTGCATTTGAATTAATTGGCCTTCAATTTTTGAACGGTTAAAATCGTGGATTACATTGTCAAAGGTAGGGGTGGGCGTTTGGGACCGAAAGCCCGACCTAAAAGCTCGAAAAAAGACCGACACGGGCCGAACCAGAAAAATTTTTAGGACCGGCCCGATAAAAACCCGGCCCGAAAATGATATTGTCGGTCCGAATTCGGGCTTAGGCCCGAAAGCCCGGCCCGACTTTATATATATATATATATATATATATATAAAATCATAAAGTTCTTCTCTCACGTCTCACAGCCGCCCCTCCCCCCCTCTCTGTACCACCCTTCTCTCCTCTTCTTATGCTTTTTTTCTCTTCTTCTCTTCTTCTGTTCTCAACCACCCTCCCTTCTCTCCTTCTCTCAGCCCCCCCTTTTTCTTCTCTTCTCTCACCCCCCTCCTCTTCTTCTCTCAACCCCTACCCCCTCTTTGTCGCAGCAGTCACCCCGCTTTCCAGAAGTCCTCGTCTCAGGCCCCCGACGACAACCCCCTCCTGCGTCCGCCTCCCCTCCTCGTCTCAAGCCCGACGACGACCTCACCTCTCCTCCGACCGCATCACCGATCTCCTCCCCGCACAGCCCCCCAGCCAACTCCAGGTCTCCGCCGACCCTCCCTCGTGGCGCCCCCCCGCTCCGCCTCCTCTCCGAACCCCTCTCCTCCGGCCCCGAAAAAGCCCGAAAACCCGGCTCGACCCGTCGGGCTCGGGCCGGTCCTCGTTTTGGAAAAAGCCGGACTCGGCTCGGACCAAGGGGGTCGGGTTTTAGGTCGGGCTTTGGGAATTTTGGGCTCGGCCCGCGCCCATCCCTGGTCAAAGGTATTCAAATAAGAGAGAATTTGGACGCATACGTATATATTATTTCGGATGCGAGTATTTTGACTCAAAATAGCCCCTTCCATGGTACAAGACTACATGGTAAGTTAACTTTATTGTATTGGAGGGTTTAATGAAAACCAAGATACTAATATTTCTAGTCTATATATCATGCACTGCCTGGTTTGAGTTAGAGGAGGGTTTCTAGGGTGACAATGAATACATAACTGCACTAAGGCGGAGGAAAACCGATTATAAAGGACCAAACTTGGGTGTGGAGTTGGCAAATGATAGTATTAAAAGTTCACTTGAAGCTCTTGTTTCAAAATCGAAGAAGGTTCTTACATTCATTCATTAATTACTTCTCTGTGCCAATTATAGAGTATATGTATCCATAATGCAAGCATGGTGCTGATGTGATTGGTTTTTTTTTGGTAACAGCTTGGCATGGCTACATAAATTGAGCATGTGTTGATTAAAAGAAGATTTATGCTTCACTCTACTTCACTAGTAAAAAGAGACAGAGCTTCAATAACTATCAACATTACAGCAGAGGTGAGGGGGAGCTTCGACGCTGTCGCTCGGTCCAACGAGGAGTCGGACGTGTAGCGAATGTTGAGAAGCTTCGACATCATCGGTTTGTGCAGCCAGCCATCAGCAAGACACTTCGCCGCAGTCACGAAACCACCAGACTTATTGTCTGGATATATCGCTCTGACCACACCATTCTCGACATTTCGGAACTAGAGGTAACGATCCTCGAAACACCAAAAAGAAGGATCCCGGTTCGAACAACCAAGTCGGTTTTAAGCCAAATTCAGCTAGTGACTTGCACTTATAAATAACACATCATAATTGGGGGAGTTTAGAACTAAGACAAATTGATTGTAAAGGAGAAATTAAATAATTTTAATACGATATGACGATATTATAAACGGTTGATAACTGCATAAAACTAATGAATAACTTCACTTGAACCTGAATCATTATTGTATACGACCTTGGTTATCACATTCTTCAACTTCAATCTTCAAGCTCAAGTGTTGTTATTTGGACTTCTACATTTGCACATTAAACCTTCCATGCTCTCTACACTTTCATTTTACTTTTGAATACAAGCATTTGCTCACTAGACCTCTATTTAAATTATAAAAATAATATTGGATATGCCATTCACATATATTTTAATAAGTTGCTCATTAGTCATTACACCTCTTATTCACTGACTAGAGACCTCTAATTCTTAATTATTATTTTTATGTTTAAGGTCTAATAAGATATATCAAAACATACAAATATATAAATACTCAAAACGCACTAATATATGCGCTTACACTATATCAACACTTACTAGTGTGTTGCAAATATATTTAAGGTCTAATGAGATATATATCAATTCATATCCAGAGCGAAGCTTCGCTTTGAACTTAATATGCGAAGTTCCTTATTTCGCTAATTTTTCGGTCACATTTTCACATCTTCACCGTTGAGTACTTATGTACATTTTCTTGCTTTCAACAAATTTTCAACTAAGGGTGAGGAGTTGGCACTGAACTTGCTCATTCAAAAAAAAAAAACAATTTCAATTGTAGATAGTGTTTCACATAACATTTATACTCATGAGCTCAAAACAAATAATATTTTGCAGCAATAATAAATAAAACATCAGCTTTATTAACTTTAGAATTAAGAAAGGAAAATGCATTAGCATTAAAGTTTACAATTCAAAATTATTGATAACAAATTGGAAACACAAAATTCAAAATCAGCGATGACATAACTCCTACTAGACTTATACTACTCCCACCGGAATAATCATCTAACAAGACACATTTTCTTTTCTTTTTTAAAACGATCTCTTGTTATTCTTTGTCAAATAGACTACTGCAGAATTATCACAAAATGTTTCATTGGCCTAGACACAATTTTATCTATCATATTTGTCTGAATAAGAAAATTTTTCAACCATAAGCCTTTACATACTCCCTCATATATAGCTATATAATTAGCTTGCATCGTTGACGTTACAATCAAGGTTTTCTTGACGATTTTCCAAGTTGATTTTGGCCGAAAATATTCAAGTTGAAACATATATCAACATTGAAGAACTACAGACATATTGTAACATAGAGTAGAATCAAACAATGAGAAGTTCAAAGGCTACTAAAATCGAAATTGGGAAATAGTTGATATGAAAATCGACCAATGTTCAGTTAATCGGTTATTCACTGTCCTGGCCTCATTTCAGTTTGCGATCCTGAAAGCATATCCGCATTTAACAACTTCAAAAGAGGGGTGGGGGTGTCTCTTGAACCATAATTTAGCTAGCTAGGAATCCCAAGTAATCTTCGGATTCCTTAATTTTTTGACCTCATCTACCAATCTACTATTCTACTACATGCCATTTTTTACTCACACTCTCATTATCAACAAAGTTCTTTAGAGAAAAGGATGTTGTTTCAAGCAAAAATTCAGCAACATTAATCTTTTTGGCTAACTCAACTCCTAATAGAGCCACTTTCACCTCAGCCTCCAAAGCTGAGAATGAAAAGCAAGCTTTATATCCAACACCAACCATCTTTCCATCACTATTCCTTACCAAGGCAGCAAAAGCTAATTTATAACTAACTTTCCATATAGAATCTCTACTTATATTCAATGACTGATGTAGTTTGAAATGATTCAGAAACTGATTGGGCTGAAGCTTGAGGACATCTAAGACTAATGAGCATGGACAAAGATGCAGGCCTTGATGGAGTAGTATAGCCTCCTTTAGTCGAATGTTGCACTCTAGAACTTCTTAACAAAGTAATATAATCTCCCGCAGTTGAACTCGGCACTCTAGAACATCTTAACAGAGTACAATCATCTCCCACAGTTGAAATCAGCACAATGGAGCTTCCTATTTCAAGATCTTCATATTCAAGCGTAGCTTATTTGGTTTTAATTTCACCCAGTTCAACCTTTGTATTCTGACAACTTAACTGTGATGCCGCTTGTAAAGATCCACCTCCAGACCCATTATGCAGTTGCATCTACATTAGTTTCCATCGTAGATTGGGCTGACTGGCTCTCAGATCTGTTTTCAACACCCTTCGTTATCTCCGCCCCTTTTTCATTTATCTCGGACGATTTTCCAAGTTGTGGCTCCTCCGATCCAGCCAACATAAATGCATAGCCCAAAGTGAATTTTCCAGAGTGTGGATAACTGCCTGCAAAATGAGGATCAATCACCTTTAACTCCTTCACTCTTAGATAAACCAACATGTGTGCATTGTATTTTGAAGATGCCCCCAATCCAACACTCACAGCCTCGATTTGATTGAAATCATGACAAAATTCCAAGTGCATATGACAAGTCAGGTTTTGTACATATTTGTGTGTATATTAAACTACCAATTAACTGAGCATAAGGCTTGTCGAACCGGAGCATCGTCGGACGAGTGAACCTCGACTAAATCTCTCCCAAAACTGTGTGGCGCATGCGTTTTGTCACTCTACCAAAAAAAAAACTATTAACAACTTATTTCCTAAGCAGCACGGATACGTCCCAATTCGCCCCGATACGCAGTGGACACGCGAATTTAGAGTTGGACACGACATGGACACGCCAAAGCTGTTGGACACGAGGGTAAATGGGTCTTTTCCTCTTTAAATTGGGGGGGGGGGGGGGGGGGGGGGGGGGTTTACTCAGTTAGGGATTTCAATCCGTTTCGATCCCCTCCGCTCTTCAGCTTGTCGCTCCGGCCTCTCTCTCTTGTCCGCTCGCTCCGGCCTCTCTGTCGGCGCTCGCTCCGGCCTCTCTGTCGGCGCTCGCTCCGGCCTCTCTCTCGGCCCTCACTCCAACCTCTCTCTCGTCCCGGTCGATCACCTGTCTTCTCTTCAGCTCGCTCCGGCCTGTCTCTCGGGCTCTCACTACCAGATCGGAGAGAATAGCCGACGAAAAAAATTTCATCGACTATGCCAAATTTTCGTCGGCTATACGTCGTCGGAAAAACGGCGTCGGTAATACCAATGGCCGACGAAAATAACGAAATCGTCGGCTATTCTCGAGTATGGCCGACGATAGTGCCGACGAAAATTAATTTTGTCGACCAAACCTGGGCAAAATATCCGACGAAATTCGTCGGCTATACTCGAGCATGGCCGACGATATCGTAAACTATAGCTGACGAATTGTTCTGAAATATGGCCGACGATTTCATCTATTTCATCGGTTATTTCGTCGGAATATATTAATATTTTAATAGGCATTAATTAGTTATAGCCGACGAAATAATGTCATTTTCGTCGGTAATGAAAGTTATAGCCGACGAAAATTGGTAAAAATCGTCGGCTATAGTGCTTATAGCCGACGAAATAATGCCAATATCGTCGGCTATTCTTACATTTGGGGGGAAAAAATTAAATTAATTTCTAAATTACCATTCCAAGCAACCTGCAAATCACAAAGACAATCCATGTATTTACACCAACAAGAAACACGTCTAAATGACTTATTATTTAATTTGTTCCAATATACATAAAATATAACCCTAATCATCACCTAAAGCACTAAAGTCCACCACGTCATCCCCAGCATCCTGCTCTCCATCATGCTCGTCATCCTCGGGAGGTTGAGGCATTGGAGGTTCAACTAACGGCTGAAACGGGGGCGAGAGTTCAAGGGCTTGTTGTTGTGCCGCGAACATATCATACCACCAGTTTTGTGGGCCGGCGTAGTTGTGTTGCCGAATTCTCTCGCATTCAGCATGCCAACTGGCCATATCCAACTGATACTGCTGTATTCTGCGGCGTTGCTCCTGCACTGTATTCTGCGACGTTGCTCCTGCACTGTATTCTGCGGCGTTGCTCCTCGATCGCCAATCTTGCGGCCAATCTCTGCACTTCCCCCCTCATTTGTTGGCTCTCCCCGCCTCCTTTAGTGGTCTTCAGGAGCCCTATTCCAGAACTTCCCAAACCCTGGCAGTAGTATTGGTTTGACCGATGTGGGAAGGCTGCGTCGAACATCCTAGCTGCCGTTTGGACATTCGATCGGTCGACCTGGCGCAGGGCTTCTTCCAGATCTGCCTCTGAAATGTTCGGTTGTGTCTCCCGAACTACTTCTTAGAACACCTCTTCTTCGGCCCGGTTCACCCTCTCCTAATTGAACGGGAAAAAAAATTAATTAATATTCTAACAAATATATAATTAAGTAAAATTAATAATTAAAATTTTAAAATCGTAATCAACGACTTACGAGCTGTTCTGTCGCTTGTGGATAAGCGATCTTAAACGTCTCCATGTACGGGTTGCTATCAGGATGATCTCTAAGCGCCTCCTACTGATATTGTGCAAATAGCCTAGAACCACCATGATGGGGGGTTGTATTACGGCGGCGGTTCGCAGAGTTTATCCGAGACCGTTGCTTCAAACAAATAATAAAATATTAGAAAAATGCATCAAAAAATATTAGTGTAATAATTATAAAATAATTAAACTAATAATTAAAATTTTAACAAAATAAACATTTATAGTTAAGTTTAGTATTTACCTGCATAAGTGGGTTGTTGAAGTCTACTGTCTTCAACCAACGCCACTCGTACTCCCTGAACATGAACTCTCTGGAAGTACCCATACGACCACGGTTGTCGTATTCGTTAAAGTGGGAACGGAGCTCGTTCTTCCACTCTTTGAACCTACGGAAAAAACAAAAGTGCATTAGAAATATTATTAATATCATAAAATATTTTAAATTATAAGATGAGGAATTCCCAACGTACCTCAAGTTATGCATCGAGTCCGCCCAATCCTGCTTGTGTTCTGCAATCTCGAAGTATGACTGAAAGATAATATTTTATTAGTTTTACAATTATAACAATACCGAAAATTATTAAATATTACGTAAATTAAATTAAATTTTTTAAATTACTCACCGACGCGGCGTTGTTCACCTCCCTCTTGATCTCTTCGGGCACATCAGCCCACCGTGTCCACAACATAGGGACTCTGTCCCTAATCAGTGCCCCCACGCAACCCGTGTAGTCGCGGCGTTTTTTCCCCTGAACCTCCTGATTAGGAGGTTCGTTGATCTGGATCCTCCCCCGGAGCGCAACAGTTCTCCTGAGCGTGTCAAAACATATGACACCTCTCGTATTCCTCGTTGAACTGCTAGCGGCTGTCCCTATCACATAAACGACGATTGGTTAATAAAATTAAATATTAGTGCGTTAATTTTAATAAAACATTTAATTAATAAAATCAAATGTTACCTGAACTGGATGACTCGTCTGTCGACTTTCCTTTTCTCCTCGCCGGAATCAGGAG
This sequence comes from Potentilla sterilis, assembly GCA_963682095.1. Lineage (NCBI taxonomy): Eukaryota > Viridiplantae > Streptophyta > Magnoliopsida > Rosales > Rosaceae > Potentilla > Potentilla sterilis. The sequence continues at coordinate 24,403,716 of OY821758.1, read as the reverse complement.
GTCAGGGTTCTCAAATGGCTGCTGATGGTATGCCTCCGCAACACTCACGTACTGAGGCATAGCAGGCCATATGGGCACACCACGAATGTCGACCTCGGGTATCGCAGGAATGTTGTACGGGAGGTAACGCTGATTTGGGTGAGTAGGCCCCTCAGTCGAGTCAGCAGCAGACGTCGTCGGACTCGTCATCGGCTCCCGACGAACCTCAGGCATACGGACCTGAAGAACGTCTGCAGCTATCTCGTCCTAAAATAGCTGCCTACTGAACCTCGGATCATCTGGCCCGACAGGGGGAAGTGAACTGCTCGATGGCCGCCCCGCCTGGAGAAGGGTCTGGTGCCGAGAACTCACACTCCTCCGCGGCTGGGATGAATCCACAGGCCTCCGCGGCTGGGATGAATCCACAATCCTCCGCGGCTGGGTGGTGGTCATCTCAGGCTGGCTAAGGGTCCTGTCGGACTCTACGAAACCGGCGAAACTTCCAGAACCCCTAGATCTGGAACGACGGCCTCCGAAGAACTGTCTGAATGCATCGGCCATCTGCAGCTTGAGGCATTAATACATTAATTAATATTAAATTATATTACATTAAATAACAAATTCTAATTAATATAATAACCAATAATACTAACATATTTCAAAACATACTAACAAATTAATATTTAAATTTTAACTAATTTTAAATAATACTAACCATTAACCTAAATATAACTATTTATATACAAATATAACTATCACTACCAGATCTGAGTGAATAGCCGACGAAAAAAATTTTGTCGGCTATACCATCTACCGACGAAATTTTCGTCGGCTATACTTCGTCGGAACAACCCCGTCGGCTATACCAATGGCCGACGAAAAAAACAAATTCGTCGGCTATGGTAGAGTATGGCCGACGACATTACCGACGAAAATATTTTTTGTCGGCCAAACCTGGGAGATATTGCCGACGAATTTCGTCGGGTATTTTCGAGTATGGCCGACGAAATTCATTAATTATAGCCGACGATTCTATAAATTTTCGTCGGCTATTTCCTCGAAATATATTAATATTTAATAGGCATTAATTACTTATAGCCGACGAAATAATGTAATTTTCGTCGGCTATACAACTTATAGCCGACGAAAATTGGTAAAATTCGTCGGCTATAGTTATTTTAGCCGACGACATAATGCCAAAATCGTCGGCTTTTCTTACATTTGGGGAAAAAAAATTAAATTATTTTCTAAATTACCATTCCAAGCAACCTGCAAGTCACAAAAACAGTCCATGCATTTGCACCAACAAGAAACACGTCTAAATACCCTTTTTATTAAATTCGTTCTAATATACATACCCTAAACCCTAATCATCACCTAAACCACTAAAGTCCACCAGGTCATCCCCAGCATCCTGCTCTCCATCAGGCTCGTCATCCTGCTGACCGAACTCGGGAGGTTGAGGCATTGGAGGTTCCGCTAACCGCTGAAACGGGGGCGGGGGTGGAAGGTTTTGTTGTTGTGCGGCGAACATCTCATACCACCAGTTTTGTTGGGCGTCGTAGTTGTGTTGCCGAATTCTGTCGCATTCAGCATGCCAACGGGCCATATCCAAATGATACTGCTGTGTTCTGCGGCGCAGCTCCTGCACTGTCTGGGACGAGGTCGCCAATTCTGCGGCCAATCGCTGCACTTCCCCCCTCATATGTTGGCTCTCCCCGCCTCCCTTCTTTTGACCTCCCTTAGTGGTCTTCAGAAGTCCTAGTCCAAAACTTCCCAAACCCCGGCAGTAGTAGTTGTTTGACCGGTTTGGGAAGACTGCGTCGAACATCCTCGCTGCCGTTTGGACACTGGACCGGTCGACATGGCGCATGGCTTCTTCCAGATCTGCCTCTGAAATGTTCGGTTGTGTCTCCCGAACTACTTGCTGGAACACCTCTTCTTCGGCCCGGTTGACCCTCTCCTAATTGGACGGGAAAAAAAAATTAATATTATAACAAATATATAATTAAGTAAAATTAATAATTAAAATTTTAAAATTGTAATGAACGACTTACGAGCTGTTCTGTCGCTTGTGGATAAGCGATCTTGAACGTCTCCACGTACGGGTTGCTATCAGGATGATCTCTAAGCGCCTCCTCCTGATATTGTGCAAACGGCCGTGAACCAGCATGATGGGGGGTTGTGTTCCGGCGGCGGTTCTCAGAGTTTATCCGAGAACGTTGCTTCAAACAAATAATAAAATGTTAGAAAAATGCATAAAAAAATATTAGTGTAATAATTATAAAATAATTAAACTAATAATTAAAATTTTAACAAAATAAACATTTTTACTGAAGTTTAGTATTTACCTGCATAACTGGGTTGTTGAAGTCTACTGTCTTCAACCAACGCCACTCGTACTCCCTGAACATGAACTCCCTAGGAGTACCCATACGACCAAGGTTGTCGTATTCGTTATAGTGGGAACGCAGCTCGTTCTTCCACTCTTTGAACCTACGAAAAAAACAAAACTGCATTAGAAATATTATTAATATCATAAAATATTAATAATTATAAGATAATTATAATATCATAAAAACAAACGTACCTCGAAGAATGTCTGAAATATAATATTTTATTAGTTTTACAATTGTAATAATACCGAAAATTATTAAATATTACGATAAATAAATTAAATTTTTTAAATTACTCACCGACTCGGCGTTGTTCACCTCCCTCTTTATCTCTTCGGGCACATCAGCCCACCAGGTCCACAACATAGGGACTCTGTCCCTAATCAGTGACCCCACGCAACCCGAGTAGTCGCGTTTTTTCTTCCCCTGAACCTCCTGATTAGGAGGTTCATTAATCTGAATCCTCCCGCTGCGCTCAACAGTTCTCCTGAGCGTGTCAAAACATATGACACCTCTCGTATTCCTCCGTGAACTGCTAGCGGCTGTCCCTATCACAAAAACGACGATTGGTTAATAAAATTAAATATTAGTGCGTTAATTTTAATAAAACATTTAATTAATAAAATCAAATGTTACCTGAACTCGATGACCCGTCTGTCGACTTTCCTTTTCTCCTCGCCGAAATCAGGAGGTCAGGGTTCTCAAATGGCTGCTGTTGGTATGCCTCCGCAGCACTCACGTACTGAGGCATATCAGGCCATATGGGCACACCACGATAGTCGACCTCCGGTATCACCGGAATGTTGTACGGGAGGAAGAGCTGGTTTGGGAGAGTAGGAGCCTCATTCGAGTCGGCAGCAAACTGAGTCGGACTCGGACTCGGCATCGGCTCCCGATGAACGTCAGGCATACGAACCTGAGGAACGTCGGCAGCTATGTCCTCGTGAAATAGCTGCCGACTAAACCTCGGAGCCACAGAGGGACCGACATGCGGAAGTGAAGTGGTCGACGGCCGCCCCGCTTGGAGAAGGGTCTGGTGCCGAGAACTCACACTCCGTCGCGGCTGGGCTGCATCCACAGCCCTCTGCGGCTGGGATGAATCTACACTCCTCCGCGGCTGGCTGGTGGTCCTCTCAGGCTGACTAGCGGTCCTCTCGGAGTCTGCAGAACTGGCGGAATTTCTAAAACCTCTAGATCTGCCGGCACGACGGCCTCCGAATAGGTTTCTTAATGCATCGGCCATCTAAAGCCCGAGGCATTAATACATTAATTGATATTAAATTATATTATATTAAATAAAAAATTCTAATTAATATAATAACCAATAATACTAACATATTTTAATATAACAATTTATATACTAACATATTAAATTATATTATATTAAATAACAAATTCTAATTAAATATAATTAAGCTATATATATAATTAAGCTAAATTATACAATTAAGTTATCAATTTATATAATTAAAAAACTAATTTATACGTATAGATTATACAATTACACCTAAATTATACAATTAAAATAAATTTGAAAACAATTACCTAAATTAATATAAATACCTAAAATTTACCTAAATTAACATAAATACCTAAATTATACCTAAATTAACATAAATACCTAAATTATACCTAAATTAACATAAATACCTAAAATTTACCTAAATTAACATAAATACCTAAATTATACCTAAATTAACATAAATACCTAAATTATACCTAAATTATATCTAAATTAACATTAATTAACATAAATGAAAAAAAAAAAAAAAAAACAACAACCTCGTACGAAAATGCAGAGGAGGAGGAGGCCGGCCGGATTGGAGGAGGCTGGGCCGGAGGAGGGAGAGGGAGGAGCGGGCTGCCGGCCGGATTGATTGGAGGAGGAAGAGGGAGGAGGGGGCTGCCGGATTGGAGAAGGAAGAGGGAGGAGGAGGACGAGGCGAGCGCCGGAGGCAGGGTTGGAGGCGAGCGCCGGAGGCAGGGTTGGAGGCGAGCGGCGGAGTTTTGGAAAAATGCAGAAAATGGAGGCTAGGGTTCGGCTGCTGCAAACTTATACCCGATAGTATAGCCGACGAAATAATAAAATTTCGTCGGCTATACTTAAGAATAGCCGACGAAATTCTTTAATTCGTCGCCTATACTTTGAATTTCGTCGGCTATAGTTTAGGCGCTCAGCAGCCGTCCGATCTCCCCCATCCAACGGCGGATAATGAAAAGGCGCGGATCACCAGAGTTTAGCCGACGAAATAGAATTTTCGTCGGCTAAACTTTTGGTCAAACTGCAAAGTCAAACCTCTAAACGCTTTAAAACAGAAATTGGCCCGTCTAAATGACGTTTTTTTGCCTGACCTTCAACAGAGAATAGTTTCAAATCGATGCGACGCAACTAATCGTATAAAAATTTTCCTCAAAATATTTACCGACCGTCATGCTACCCATAGGAAAACGGAAGTAAAAAACAGCTAACCGCAACATTCGGCACACAGATTTTGTCGGAATCTTCTCATTTTTCAACCGTAGACGTATTTCAATATTTCGGTCATATCTTATTTCACGACACATTTGCATTTGAAGAGTCTACGTATAGTAACTATTTGAAACTATACATTCACTTAAACACTTAGTAAACAAGTTAAGGAACATTAGTGCATATGTTACGATTTTGAATCTAAAAGTTTGGAAAATCTATTCCAACCGTCAGATATCACCGTTAAGATGAAATACATGTATGAAAAAAAATCGAACTACATCTGACAAAGTTAAAGGCTCGATCGGGACGGTCAACCGGGTGAGTCAAACCTCTAAACGCTTTAAAACGGAAATTGGCCCGTCTAAATGACGTTTTTTTGCCTGATCTTCAACAGAGAATAGTTTCAGATCGATGAGACGCAACTAATCGAATAAAAATTTTCCTCAAAATATTTACCGACCGTCAGGCTACCCATAGGAAAACGGCAGTGAAAAACAGTTAACCGCAATATTCGGCACACAGATTTTGTCGGAATCTTCTCATTTTTCAACCGTACACGTTTTTCAATATTTCGGTCATATCTTATTTCACGACACATTTGCATTTGAAGGATGAAGCAATGGTTTGTCGATAGTGATAGAAAATGGAAGCTGTTTTTTTTTTTTTTTTTTTTAATCATAGCCGACGAAATCAAACCAAGTACTCGTCGGCTATTCTTTTGTCGTTTTCGGTTAAAAATAAAATATTTATTTTTAAAAAAACTTATGGCCGACGAAATAATGAATTTTTCGTCGGCCATTATGAGAATAGTTGACGAAAAATTTAATTTTTCATCGGCCATTATTATAATGGCCGACGAAATAATGCATTTTTCGTCGGCTATTCTCTGAAAAAAAAAACCAAAAAAATCAGTGGTTTTACACCTCTCCTATTCCGATGTCCTGTTCACATATAACCAAAATTGAACATAAAAAACCAGAAACCCAACAGTCAACATATTTTAAATTTTTTTTTAAGGGGTTTGGAGCCCAGCCTAGCTGGGAGGCTCATCCCCATGCCCGTTCATTAGAAATGAGTGGATTACAAATGAAAGGATTACATCATTTAAATTACTTAATCCGTCGGATTATAATCGGAATCATCGGATGAGTCTTCTTCCGTTTCTGAATTGCTCGATAGGGGTAATCTATGTCTTTCCTCACCACTAGAGTCCTCGTTAGTTTCTTCATTTGGATCAACATCAACAAGCAGTGGCTCTTCACGTCGAATTCGCACCGGCGTGTCTAGGCGAATAAAAGAGGAGTCAGGAATACCGTTTGAGTTGGGCTCTTGATACGCGGTGCCCCCTTCCTCGTTCTCTTCAGCCACTCCAAGTGTAGACGCCCGGTAAATGTTGCGATGGTGGATAGTGTTGACTACTTTCCACGGGTCACCCTTGGCGAGATCATCAAGATAAAACACTTGTTTCACCCATGTGGCTAAAACGAACGGGTCGTCCTCATACCATGATGTACTAGTGTTCACAGAAGTTATGCCGTATTGATCGGTTTTCATGCTCTGCGGCCGTGTGTCAAACCATCTACACTTGAAAAGGTGCACTTTCATTCCTTCCCCGTAATGCAGTTCCACAACTGAATGGAGAACACCGTAATAGTCAACTCCACCATCCACACCATGTGCCATAACCCCTGAATTTTGTGTTTTCAGTCTGAGGTCTCTCTCTTCACATCGAAATAACACACCATTCACCTTGCACGTCGCATAAACTTTTGAATAGACCGGCCTCATCGCTAAAAGTCTGAGTTCGTGCGACCAATTTGGGTGATTATCATTTTGAATAAGGTCCATCTGCAACCATCAGAATCAACTATAAATATGAATAAATATACACAATAATATATAAACACGTATAGAATAGTGTTAAAGTTACGTACCCAGCGGCCGAAATACTCTGCGAATGTCCGGTTGTGGTAATCGACATCACCTCGTACTTGTTCACAGTGCAGATGTATGTTCTTCCAAAACTGAACTTCTGGACATTTGATTAGTACCCACCAATGTGCAATGGCTACCTCATAATCTTTCAACTTGTAGGAAACTGGCGTGTTTCCACCGAGTACAACATCGTCGGAGAGTATGGAAAGATTGAACTGTGAAGGTACATCTTCCGGTATGCTTTCCTGTAACGCTCCTAAATACAGCTTCATGTAGGTGACGCACTCGTGCGCAATATATGCTTCAGCTATACATCCTTCAGGTGCGGATCTGTTTTGGACAAAACCACCGTATTGTCCAGGTTGCCTATAAATCAAGTTTTTAAAGTGTTATGATAATATATTAATACTATATCACATATATTGATGAGAAAATTAACATAAGGTGTAAAATACGTACCTTTCCATCGGATACATCCAAGTGAAGTGCACAGGACCGGTAAGCAACAACTGCCGAGGAAGATGGATCATGAGGTGAGGCATGATGTCGAAAAAATTTGGAGGAAATATCATCTCAAATTTACACATGATATGAACGATGTCTTGTTGCATTTCCCGGAGGTCAGATTTTCTCACTTCCCGTGTGCATACCTTCTGGAAAAATCCTGCCAACGCTACTAACGGCTCCACAACGTGACGGGGAAGGAACGGTCGAATGAAAACAGGGAAGAGACGTTGTAGCAGGATATGATTGTCATGACTTTTCAACCCGTACAGATTGTTGAATTGTCTGTTCACACACTTGGCTATATTTCCAGCAAAGCCTGAAGGATACTTGGCCCGACTTATCCAATGGAAAATTTTTGGTTTATGCTCAGGCTTGACGGTGTAAGGAGCTTGAGGCATTTTTCTCTTCCCTTGTTTCAACCATAGTTGTTTTCTGATATTCATGGTTTGCAGATCAGTGCGAGCCTCAGGACCGTCTTTCGTCTTCCCCTCCAAGTTCAGCGTTGTGCCCACCACACTTTCAGAAACATTTTTTTCTATGTGCATAACGTCTAGGAAGTGACGGATCAGCAACTCACACCAGTACGGGAGTTCCCACAATATGCTCTTATGTGTCCAGAATTTGTACTGCTCAGGTCTTTCAGGTATTTCCGCTCCAATATCGGGATGATTGCAGAGGGGCCCAAAATCGTACTCATTAAGCACTGCTAAAATTTATCTTCCCGTCCATCTTCTGGGAGGACCACCGTGTTCTTCGGTTCAATCAAATGCGGCGGACTCGTAACGCCAGTGGTGATCCGCCGGAAGGAACACACGATGACCCATTCGGCATATCTTGTTGCAATGAGGGGTGCTCCCATAATCGTTGAGGCACTCTGGACAAGCCTTGTATCCCCTAACAACGCTGCCCGACAACATCCCATAAGCAGGAAAATCACTGATGGTACCAATAACCATGGCATGCATGTGGAACGTCTCCTCCTTGTACTTGTCAAAAGTGGGATGACCAACGTCCCACAATACCTTAAGCTCTTCAATCAATGGTCTCATATACACATCGAGACATTTTCCTGGGTAACCAGGCCCCGGAATCAACAACGTCAACATATTATATTCCTTCTTCATGCACATCCACGGAGGAAGGTTGTAAGGTACCAAAACCACCGGTCATATACAGTATGAAAGACTCATGGTGCCGAAAGGGTTGAACCCGTCGGTTGAGAGCCCGAGCCTGACGTTTCTGACATCTGACGCAAAATGAGGAAACTCATTGTTTATATGCTTCCAAGCCGCTCCGTCAGAGATGTGTGTCATGATATCTGTGTCTCCCGCGTCTCGCTCACCGTGCCATCTCATAGCTTTTGCGGTGGTTTCTGACATGTACAACCGCTCAAGCCTATCTCTCAACGGAAAATACCGAAGCACTTTCACAGGTTTCCTATTGCCTGCTCCCGTCAACTTATATCGGTCAGACTGACATATCGGACATGCGTCAAGGCTAGCAAGGTCATTACCTTATGCATCTTTACCCCAGAAGAGAACGCAGTCAAATGCGCATGCATGGATCTTAATGTAGGAAAACCCTAGATCTTTGAGGATACTTCGGACCTTACGGTGATTGGTAGGATTACGATGACCCTCCTCCAACAACGAAGAAGTGTACTGTAGATATTCATCCACTTGTCTGATAGTCGATTTTGTCTCGACTTTAATCCTCATTACCTCCATCACACTTTGAAGAACTGTCTTCTCAGAACTTGAAGACACATGAGTCTGTTGCAATGCAATCAGTTTGTTGTACTTGTCAAAGGCAGCAGTGTTGACAACTTGTGGGATGGGCAACACCGGGTCATGCATATATTGTTCCCCACGTATACAGCTTTCAAAAGGAAACACGTCGTTGACGAATGCCATTGTTGGATCGTTGGATGTACTACTATTGTCCGCCTAAAAAAACTGCCCATGATCATGCGATCCATCTAATGATGGCTCACCGTGATATATCCAACGTTTGTACTTCGGCCAAAACCTATTACTCTTTAGGTGCTCCCATACTGTCCTAATCGGAAATCGACACATATCACTGCGACACTTACATTTCTTGCACGGGCAATAATGATAATCATTCCCGTTTGCATTTTCCTCGACGAACTGTAAAAAATTCACAACTCCTGTAGTGTATCGTCGGTCATGCCTTGAAAGCGAAATCCAACTCTTATCCAGATCCATATATAGCCTGATAATAATATATATGTATAACTTTAATTAATAAGAAATTAATTAACACATACATATATATATATATATAAATCCTTAATAATTAATTACATTACAATATATATTATTATCAACATCAACTCATATATATATACCATTAATTAACAACCATTATTTAAGTTACTCTATATATCAACCATTATTTAAGTTAATTAATTACACTATCAACAACTATTAATTAACATATATATATATATATATATATATATTAACACTAATTAAAATAACATCAAATTAAAACACATAATTAAACTAAAACTCAAAATCAACTCAACTAAAACTCAAAATCAACATATATACATACATTCTAACACTAAAACAACAACAAATTAAACAAAAAATCACTTAATAAATCAAAATCACTAAAACTCAAAATCAACTCAACTAAAACTCAAAATCAACTCAACTAAAACTTAAAATCAACATATATACATACATTCTAACACTAAAACAACAACAAAACAAAAAATCACTTACTAAATCAAAATCACTAAAACTCAAAATCAACTCAACTAAAACTCAAAATCAACATATATACATATACGTACCTATATATAGCTCCACAATGTAAGAGAGGACGGATTTCAACAATACCCACATATTTTTCACTCTTTCACCCGTTTTTCCCCTTTTTTTTAAATGAGCAGCTGCTGCACAGATCTGAAAATATATAGACTTATAGCCGACGAAAATGTCAACTTCGTCGGCCATACTTCCAAAAATTTTCGTCGGGTAATGTTTCAGAGAAAAGCCGACGAAAATACAAATCGTCGACTGAAATATGAATATAGCCGACGATTTTTTGAAAATACCAACTAAAAAACGGTTTCGTCGGCTATGGTTAAACTATGTCCGACGATTTTTTTTTTTCACCGACGAAAAATAAAATCGTCGGCTATTCCTTAGAATTACCGACGAAAATTTTAATTCGTCGGCCGTTTTTTTTTTTTCGTCGGGAAAACCCTTTTTTCTAGTAATGTCTCGGCCCTCGCTCCGGTCTCCTCTCTCTCCACCTACTAAAGGTCCACCAAACGAAAGTTGAAGCAATACATAGTACTCTTCTATTGTAATCCTCAAGTGGAAACCAAAACCGCAATCCGCATGTCCATCAAAACTCGTGTGAAAGCCATAAGCCAAAGATACTCCATATTGAGGGATTAAGGAACCCTCATGTGAAGCAAAATGTATGTATCATCTTTGATTATAGTTCACTTGTTACTCACAATTTCTTATATTTCAAATAGGTACAAACTTAATTTTTACCGGACTCTCCAACGGTAAACCCAAGGAAACTGTAAATTATGAAAGTAAAACCCCAAACCCTCCTCTTTTCCAGACACAAAAACAAAGCAAAAGCCAAAAACAAAACCCTCACAATTCTTTTCCCTCTCTCACTCCTCCTCCTCCTCCTCATTGAGTTTCTTCACCTCTACCCAGAAAATATGAACTTGCCCAAACCCAACACCCCAAATTCTCCCCAACTCAACCTCCACCAAGCCTTCAACTCCCTCCAAACCCACTGCTCCGGCCTCATCCACAACCTCTTCAACCCCAACCCTTCTTCTCTCCAAACCCATCTCCACTCAGCTCTCTCCAACCTCCAAACCCAAGCCAAAACCGCATTCCACGCTGGGTTTTCGGGCCTCGAGTCCTCCCAGCACAGCCCAGCCTGGGCTCGAATTGCTGTCAACAGCAAACCCCAGCTTCCAAACGACGCCCCTAGAGCTGCTGCCATGTCGACTGAGGCCATTGAGGAGAGGCTGGCCGGCGTGCCGGTGTATGCCCTGAGCAATGCGGCTGAGGAGTTCGTGCTGGTTTCGGGTGCTTCGAGTGGGAAGAGTCTTGGGTTGTTTTGTTTCAAGAAGGAGGATGCTGAGTCACTTCTTGAGCATATAAGGGTTATGGACCCCGGAATGCGAAGCGGGTCCAAAGTGGTGGCTGTGGCCTTGAATAAGGTGGGGGAAGAGTACATTGTTGGGTTTGGAGATTGAATGTTGGTTTTAATGAGGTGTTGGTTTTTGTAGGTTTTCCAGCTCAAGGTTGATGGGGTAGCATTCAGGTTGATTCCTGAGTCTTCTCAAGTCAAGAATGCGCTTAAGGTTCGTGTATTGTGTGCTTTCATTTCTGTCTTTATGTTTATAACATAGATAGCTTGCATACTAGTTTTGTTAATTTACTCAATATGGTGTAGACCAGGGTTCTTTAAATAGTCTTGATTTCAGTTCAAATGCATATATGGAACATATTGTTTCACTGAAAATTGTTCACATGGTTGTCGTGTGTACTTGAGATCAAAGCTTATCATACCCAAATAAGGTTTCTATGAAATATTGTTAGACCAGTTTAGCAGAAAATGCTGGCAGACAGTCGGTAGTGGTATTGTAAAGCTGATAGGTACAATCCGCATACCATCAAATCTAGGGAAGCTGTCATATATTAGGATAATGTCTTTTTTTTTTGTTTGATCTTAAGAGAAGACTTTTTTTTTTGAAAGGTGATAGGATTTGTGTTATTCTTACAAGACAGATATATGAATTAGGCTAGAATAAAGGTACAAATCAGACCTCAAACCAATCTGATGAGACCCCAATTCAATAAGGTTTGCCAATTAGCTGAACATCTAATAATCATCCTATGTCAATGACACTGTCCATTAAGCTGGTAATAAGATATCAACAACCATCAATTTTCTGCAATAGGTCGGAGATGAGTTTCGAGCGACAGGATTTAATGGTGTTCAGACCACATTGGGATGCTGAAGCCTTTCTTACAGTGTACCTTTCCTAACCGTCGCCAGTTGTGATTGTCTGGTCCAGTTTCTACCAATATAGCACGGTAGCCAGATATATTTTTCCATTTTTTTTCCCTTTATTTGTTGTTAAAAAAAACCCTTCAATTAAGCACAAATAAGAAAAGTGGGACATTAGATCATTCAGTTGCAACATCATAATAAACAGAACAAAAGAATCGCACTTAAAGCTAACTGATGCTTTCAGTGCAACAAAATGGAATACAGACACTTCCAGAAGCTGATGAAACAAATGGAAAAAGGATGGCAATGCTATTCAACAATTCCTCCAGCCCCTACTCCTCAGCATTCATGAAGGATATGTGTGTTACTAATATCCATATAACAGACTAGAGCCTGAAACTTTGCATTACCTTTGCTCCTTTCACCCGTGCACTCAACCGAGAATAGAAACACTATAGACAATTCCAAACCATCTACTTCACTTGAGAAATTTGACCACAGCTTTTAGGCAACAGAACACAAGCAACATCATTTTAGGGCAATCCCTAGTATTCAGCCATTGAGTTATATGACTGATAATCACCCCATGTCAACATATCTTAAACTTAGGCATGACATCTGATTCAAAGTGCAGGTATCAGAAACCGAGTATCCTGTTGCTGTATGTTTCCCCATTAGATCAAGCCTTTCTTACAGTGTACCTTTCCTAAACTTAGGCATATCTTAAACTTATGTATGGTGTAAATGTGTAATTTCAATTGATTTTGAGAAGTTATCCAGAAATTCATATTGCAAGCTTGCTTTTTTTCTTGTCTATCTAGTAAGCTCCTCTGTCTGTAATTGTAGACCGTGAATAATGTTTGTTGTATTCATAGCTTGCAATATAAGATACTAATTTTTGACTCTTGTGGTTCTTTTCTGTAGGAGAAGGAGAAGGCTGGATCTTCTGATGATGGCTTTTTTGGTGTGCCAGTTTTCCAGGTTCTTCTCTCAGCTTTTCCCAAATTGATTTTGTCATATACTTCATGATTTAATGTTGCACACGCGATCTCTATTACTTTAGAAACTAACAGGATTTGATCTAAACTTCCACACTTCCACAGCATTGTGAGATATTGTCGATACATAATAAGATTATTTGATGGTACTTGTCATGAAATTTTTTTCCCATAATCTGGGATATTCTATAATAGGATGTTGAATAAAATTACATCAACACTTTTGGTGATAATGATACTTTGACGAACTTTATCATGGTATTTAGATGGAGAGGCACAATGGTTACTAACAGAGCAGATAAACACTCGACTCAACCAATATTCTGACTAGTGCTCTGTACTCCCTCTCTCAATCTGTCATGGATTCCATCTTTTTGGTGGTCATACGCATGGTACAGTGCTCCCTTCTTTGGGGTGTTGGAGTTATTATGTTTGGTCCCTTCTAAGGTGATCTACATTCAGGATTCTGATATTGAGCTATCCAATGTAGAAGCTTAAGCTGTCAATTGGTCATTGATATCGATCTTCTTTCTAAGACAAAAATGGATAAGTCTCAATCAAAATGTTTTCTATCCAGATTTTTTCCACACCACCTCATTGTAATTGATCAATGTGTTTTGGCTCAATCGCTCAACCCAACCACATGTAGTAGAGGGATCCTCATATTTTTTATTGTTTGAATTTCTTCTATAATCGCAAATAGTGGTAGGGGGCTAATCATGTTCTATTGTAAACAGACCATAAGTCCATAACAGTAGAAGTTTAGTGTACTTTAGCTTTTACAAATATGATTGGAAACAGTTTTCCATGGCTTTGGCTTGAAGCCTCGAACCATCACAATATTTGAATCCCAGCCATGCGCTTATAACCCTAGTTTGCATGGCTATGTAGAGTTGAGACAATCCAGCTACTTCTGTGGCTCTGTTGTGTGAAATGCACATATTCCCCCTTTGCAAAAAGAAGGGAAATGGTGTTGAGAAGATATGCTAGTATGGCTATCTTAGGATTATTTGCATTTAAAGAGATAGAATAAGTTTTTGTATATGACGGATTAGTACCTGGATTATCTTTGGGGGAGAGAGAGGGTACAACTCTGAGCTTCTCTGTTGGCTCAGACACTTCAGAGTTTGGGGATTATTATTTTCACTAATATTCAATATGGAGCACAGTTGATAGTATATTCAGAGTTATGGTTTTTTTTGTTGTTGCTGTTGTTGTCTTTGGTTTTGGTCGCTTCTTCAGTTAACTTCAGTAATTTTAATGCAATTATTTACGTAATAAATTTTTGATTCCTATAACGACCAACTAATTAATTCTTTTGTGGATGGGTTTTATACTTTGAGAAAAGAACAAAATGGTTTTAACTTAGAAACATAATGAAATACAGATCTGCTTCTCTTTTTCATACCTGGAGGGGCTGGATGTAAACTATTATGTTCTGTGCTTTAGGTCTTGGAGAGAAAGTAAGGCGTGATTTTTGCTTGAAAAATGTTTAAGTTCAGTTAAAGAAGTCCTTTACATATGTTTTTTTTTAATCAGCTGAATTCAAGGGACTGTCTTTGGATCCGGGAGAATTTGGTTTTGATTTGTTGAGCAATTGGTCATTTTCATTAGAGTAAATAAGTGGAAAAAGTGAAGCAAATACAGTAGATTCTATTGATGAATAGAAAGTGTACGGAATGGCGGCACTAGTTCTGTGAGTTTCGTCTGTGGACCACACTAACAGAATTTATGTCAATGGAGTAATAAACTTGTCCAAAATGTCCTCTAAAAAAAAAAAAAAAAACTTGTCCAAAATGTTCATGTAGACTATTGCATTAGTTTGATGGTGCAGTAAGTTGCAGTTAGAATTCAGTTATTTACAGTTTGTTGCTTGTTTTTGCACTCTTATTCTCTTATTTGGCTTCAAACCTATGTTGCACGGACACGGCAAAACCCGCCGAATCCGAGTGTCCGACACGACCGGACACGGCGACACGACACGACACGGGAAAATACGGTATCGGACACGCCATCTGGCGTATCGGAACATATTGACTTTTTGGACACTTTGACCGATACGCCACCTCATTTTGGACACGACACGTCAGAAAAAAAAAAAAACCCTAACCTCTGATTCTTCTCCTCCTCAGCCGCCCGACATCCTACTTCTTCTCCCTAAACGCACAGACCCAACTCACAGACCTCAGCCCTCTGCTTCTTCTGCTCGGCCCTCCTCCTCCTCCTCCTCCTCCTCCTCCGCCACCGGCCCTCCTCTCGGCCCTCCTCTTCTTCTGCTCGGCCCTCCTCCTCAGAAGTCTTGATCGTCTCCATCGAGTCTTGATCGTCTCTCATGAAGCTGGAAAATTCACAATCTGGCTTATTCCAGCTCTCTTTGCTTATGCAACTCTTCAACCACTCATCAGATACTTTCAGACACAAAGTATGATAATTCCTATGCTCCTAAGCTCTTGTGCGACCCTTTTGTTTCATATTCCTCTTTGTTGGGTTCTAGTATTTGAGTCTGGACTGGATAACCTTGGAGGGGCATTAGCAATAGGTATCTCATATTGGTTGAATGTGATTTTCCCTGTATTGTACATGAAGTTCTCTTCTGCTTGTTCACAAACCCGAGCTCCAATTACTCTGGAAGTAGTCCTTGGAATGAGAGATTTCTTTTACTTTGCCATACCTTCTACAGTAATGATTTGGTAATTCGTATATTCTTTTTGCGTTTTATTTTGTTCTCAAATATTTAGTCTCCAACTTCCTTCATATTTTCTTGATTCTTGGTGCATGATAAATAACTGAAGTGTTGAGTGGTGGTCATTTGAGGTGCTTATTTTGCTTGCCGGGCTTCTACCAAATCCGGCTCTTGAAACTTCTGTTCTGTCTGTATGGTATATTTCTTGCTTCATACTAATAATTGTGGTTATTTATATGTATAGGTGTTGGAGATCATGAAGGAAGCCATTTAAAAGCTAGATTAACTAAGCTTTTGGTGACTTATTATGAGAAGTTTAATTCTACTAGATTTTGAAAACTTTATATGATGTTAAGTTGTTAACTATGCACTTTTCTCACTTGTATTTGACTATTTGATGTTATTTCT
Organism: Potentilla sterilis; assembly: GCA_963682095.1. NCBI lineage: Eukaryota > Viridiplantae > Streptophyta > Magnoliopsida > Rosales > Rosaceae > Potentilla > Potentilla sterilis. Next base: position 24,387,309 of record OY821758.1, on the reverse strand, counting down.
TGTAAATTATGGATTGAATTTACAACTTATAGTAATATTATCAATTTATTTTATGTATTAAAAATATATAAATTATTATTTATTTGCCGTGTCCAAGCCGTGTCGGAATGATCGATTTTGAGATTTGCCGAGTCGCCGTGTCGCGCCGTGTCGAGTCGCCGTGTCCGTATCCGTGTCCGTGCAACATAGCTTCAAACTGTTAGGAAAGCATCATTAGACTGAGTTTTTGGTCGTACATCTTTTTTCAATATTGGGGATTTTATTATGGAGCATGTTTTGGTCCTATGACATGAGTAATGGATGAACCACAAGCTAGGTGAAGGTATACTTTGACAAGCTTGTGGTGAAAAAACATCTGGACACGCGCTACATGGTGGTAAACTGAGTTTTGATTTGTTAGAAATAACATATCATGGTGCCACTTTAATACCATGTCTGAAGTGTCGAATTATGTAGATATCTTTTAACTGCAGATTTCTCAGTGCTTATTAAATTTTATGGCATGCAATTCACTGTGGTGAAGTCTAAAAACAGCAGTGAATGCATTCTGGTCAACCAAATAATTTTGGTTAGTTTCTTGGTTTTATCTGTTCCTTGAGGAAATTTATGGTAAACATGCTGTGTTATCTGTGCATTTTTTTTTCCTTGAAGAGACACAGAAGTTGTTGCTTGATGCCCTTAATCTTTGAGTTGCCCTTCTTAAACAGATATATAAGTTTAATAATGCCTCTGTTGTTTGATTTTTCTTGCCAAAGACATAAGCGCTTTCTCAAAACATTTGATTACATTAGTTTGTTAAGCTATCAGTTATGGTCCGTAAAATTCCTAACTGAGACTGGCCACACAGAGCTTGTTTTGACCCAACTTATGAAGGGATTTTTATGTAATTATTATTATATTTTTTATAGCTTGTTGCTGTGCCATGATATGTTTTTGCCTCTCGTCAGCCTAGGTTATTGTTGTCTTGCTTGACTTTATTTTAATTTATAGTTTTAATGTATGCCATCTTTTAAATTTTATTGCGTGATATCTGATGCCAACTTTCCATACAAACATTTGTTTAGTCGAGGAGCTTAATCCTAAGAAGCCAAAGCAAGAGCTATCGTCCAGTATTTTTCAGGAAGGTTGTTTTAAATGATAGCATTCTGTTTCAGATTATTCTAGCTGATCTTGGCATGAAATACAATTTTCTTATCTTGTAGGAGGATTTAGAAAACTCACTATCAAGAGCTTCTAGGGATCAGAAACAGTTGAATCCCTTACTTCGACCAGGGGACATTCAGGTATGGATTTCAAGGCTCCCTAGCTAGTGACAGTGCAGCAGAAATGCAGAAACCATCTTTCTATTTTACTGATTTTAACTTCATATGTGTAGGTTGCTGTTCTTGAGGATGTAATAAAGGGGATGAAGGTGCACACATTTTTTTCCTTGTTCTTGATATTTATTATTGTTAATGAATAATGAAATTTTGGTATTGCATATTTTGTTAGTTGTCTATGCTAACACAACAATAAGAATGATGTTCATGCAAACTATTTTGCAGCATCTGCCTATTGCCCACTTACCCATTGGATACTCATAAATTAATGTTCATTTGATTTTCTCTATCCTTACCCATTGGATACTCATAAATTAATGTTCATTTGATTTTCTCTATCCTTACCCACTTACCCAGTACATTTGTTAGTTGTCTATGCTAACACAACAATAAAATGTTGCAGGAGGGTTCTACACCAGTCTGGGATGATGTTGTTTTTATACCTCCTGGATTTGACATCTCTACTGATCCCACCAAGCAATTGGCAGATGCTGCAAAATAGTTTGCATGAACATCATTCTAATACAAAACTAGAACCTGTTTTATATTATTGGCATTAGCAGATAGTGCAAAGACTTACTGTAGTAGATTTGAGTTCCAAGCTTGTAGTTATAACTACTCGACCTTAGTGTATTTACCTGCTTGGCTTCAAGTAATTCTAAATAGGATGAATGTCTAGGAGTCCTCATTGCAAAATGTTTTTTTTTTACAAATTTGTACGATTTTTGATGTTTTTTTTTTGTGAGCTTGCCTCTCTAAGGAGAAGTTTATACTATACAAGTTGTCTCATGGTTCCCGTTTCACCTGTGAAGACGAACTTTAGGAATTGTTCATCATCAACAGAGTTCCCTGGTTTTGGAAGCCAACAAGAAAGTCAAGATTCAGTAAGGTTGTTAGAATCAATCAAAGTTGTTTAGTTCTACTTTTCGATCAACCAGGATATTCAGGAGTCACTAGGTTAAAGATCTCGAGCTACCATATAAATTCTCAGCGTATATACATGCAAATCAGGCAATCAATAACTTGGATCAAGATGAGGCAAGTATATATGTTCAAAATCTGACGGAAAATAAAATCCTGAAAATCTTCAACAAGAATAAGCAAGTATAGTGGTTCAAATCTGGGAAAAAGAAAATCTAGGCATGGAAATCTTGGACTGGCATCAACTCCTTTATATATACCCCCAAATCCCCTTTGCTATCTCTCAAAGCTTGAATTCTGTACTGCAATCTGTTCCAGATTCGATCAGTTGTGACTTCGTGCTAATCAAGAACCATGAGTAGCCGTCAGCCTCACTCCCAGCCTCATCTCATTTATCGGTCTCAGCCGGCGGCCTGTCCCCAGCCTCAGCCACAGCCTCAGCCTCAGGTACCTTGTCATTAATCTGTACGTTGGTAGACTTATCATATGATGTATGTTTAACTCTCTTCTTGTAGTTCTGAACTAGGCTTAGTTGTTTAAGTGGCGTATAATTCAAAAGCATGGCTGTTTATACGTGCAGATGTGCCTGCTCAAATACAACTACTGTGAGTGTAAAGGCTGTCACAACGGCTTCAGGAAATTTCAGGAACTTGTTGAAGAGAAATACAGTACGTTCCGCCATGCATCGATCTCCCATATATGCATTTACTGATCTTGTTTTGCCTTTTCAACTAATTATTAATTTGTTTGAAATCCGAACTACGTTTGTGTAGAGATCCCAAAACCGAGTTTGGATAAACAACATGGCATAGTGATAGTGATCGGGACTGCTGATGCAACCGGAGTCAAGAAGCTTTTTAAAGAGGCCACAAAGAAAAAATACGTTGAGATTTTGCCAATTCCAGAGAAGGAAACAAGTGAAGCAGCGAAAGTGGCTAATCAGCCACCACCACCACCACCACAACCACCACGAGAGGCAACCAACATGGGATCAGAAGAAGGCATAGCAGCAACAAGGAGAGGAAATATGCTGCAGATTGGAGAATCAAGCAGGATGGGCCAAATGGGTCAGTATTATCCCATGAATCAGATAGAGCAGAGGGGTCAATACTACTCGATGGATGATAATAAAGAATCACCAGGGAACTCTCTCAGTGATGAGAATGCTAAGAGTTGCACCATCCTGTGAAAGTGGCGAAATTAGTTTTCTAGGTTTTGAATTTTTTTGTCATGTACGTGTTTATTCCAAGAAAGAATATCACATTCGATTAGGCATAATGATAGGGAAAATTATTCAACGCACCGTTGTGCAAGTGAACCGACACTCAAATATACACTAAATCCGCTCCTTAATGATACTCTTTAGTTGTACGTGTTGATATTTTCTTCGTCATCAGACATGTTATTTTGCAGCTGTTACTTAGCCACATATTTTTCCGCAATTTGATGAAATCGGATTTTCTAATAATGCTCGTTATATATTTTTTCTTCTTCTTCTTGTTCTAAAAAAAAACGTACTCCTAAAGTTAAAAGGAGTAACTGTATACAACTCCCAACTCCACAACTACTTTTGATTGTAGTACGTGGTGTTTGGTCGGTAAGATAACTGTAGAGATGAGATAGACATATGTTGGTCACACAATAGTCAACTCAGCGACTTGATCATCTAAAGTTGAGTCTCAGATGATTCCCTCAAAATCTTGATTGTTGGGATAACGGATTTCATGCACAAAAATGCACTTGCACTAATAATGTGCAGGTCACGTGCGCTGTTAGTTTTTTTAATTTCGTTAATGTCTATTGAAACCTTAGTGGTTGGGCTTATGGACGTCACTTTTCTTAGACTTTGTTCTTGTAATTTATATTATTGCTAACCATCGTGATATTGCGGTCCGTCTCTAATATGCTATTTTTCTCTATAATTATAGTATTTTACAACTTTATCTTTACACATTTCTCGAATATTAGGGTCATACGGATAGTTATTGATTAAATGAATTGTCAAAATTACACACATCGATGTGTAGAATAATTTTACGTAATTGCTTTAATAAAAGTAAAATCTAGAGTCCCTTCCATGGTTTTATTTAGAAATTGATTCTCGTTTGGTTTGGCCTTTTGGGATTAGGATAGTACACACGTGTGGCAAATGTATATTTAATTTTCAGTTAAATGGTGAAACCAATAAACCGTCGGTCCTCTCGGAGATTCGAACTAGGGTTGTGCCAAACTGTGTGAGAGCTAGCAGCTCCGCCATGTCTTTCTTTCCCTCCAATTCCCAACTCCAAACCCAAAACTCAATCTCACGCTTCCAGGCCGCCGTCCTCGTCGGCGCTCCGTCCTATCCCAACTCCATTGCCTGGTCCGACGAGAACCTCATCGCCGTCGCCTCCGGCCACCTCGTCACCATTCTGGTACACACTCCCCTTCAATCCCTACAATTCTACTTCAAAACTAACCTGACTCTGCTTTCTCTATGTTCAGAACCCGGCGACTCTGCCGTTCGGGCCGAGAGGTCTCGTCACCGTCCAAAACGGACAGCCGTTTCCGATTGGCGTCATAGACAGACAAGGTAATATTTTTTAAGTTGTTTAATTTGTTATGAATTTCAATTTTAGTTTCCGAATCACATTTTAATTGGAGAGTTTGTTGAATTTTGTTGTGTGTAGAGTTATTCTCTGACTGCTTGCTGCCCACCGTTATCTCAAGGGACCATGAGCCCTGTGTGAGATCAGTTTCTTGGTCTCCGGTTGGGCTCGCTCCGAATGCCGGCTGCTTGCTGTCTGTCTGCACTACACAAGGACTTGTCAAGCTCTATCGCCCTCCGTATTGTGATTTCTGTGCTGAATGGATAGAGGTGTGTGCGCATTTTTGGAGTTGGTTTATGATGTTGAAATGCAGCATGACTTTGATGATGAGTTGTTATGTTTTAGGTTGCAGATTTATCAGCCAAGCTGTATGATTATCTTGCGAGTATTAGTTTCGGTGAGGTACCAGATAGCTCGTTGGTACAATGTGATGTAAGTCATTTCGTCTAAGAATTTACTGTTTACCTTGACTTATGTCATTAGTTGACAGTCTCTCTGACTACTCTACTTGTAATAGAACCAGGAAGTAGAGCAAGGTGTACAATCTGCCACTATAAAGGAGCGTAAGCAACGAAAAGCAAACATATATGGCAAAGGGTAAATGTTTCTTCTGTAGACATTTACTCGAGTTATTTTCTTAAAGTTATTTTTTTCTTGGCACTTCCTGCTAGAGTGAGTGTATCATACTACTTGAGGCTAATAACTGATGTTTTTGCCAGCTCTAGTAATCCTTATTCCAAAATCTATGGACAAGAAGGGCATATGGTATGTTGCCATCTTACACTCTCCCATATAAACTTGCTATCCCTTCATGTGGTTGCTAGCTTGATGTGACCATTTATATTGCGACTACATTCTCTAAAAACATACTTTCTCAGTAATCTGTTGGGAATTTCAGGATCTTGACAGTGATTCCGACCAGATGGAAGAAAGGAATTCACATCATATTATTCCAGCATCCAAAGCTAAAGTAAAATCTGTAAAGAAGACACCAGAAAACTCTACCCTCCCTCGTATAACTGTGGATCAATATGCTACTCGCAGTGCAATGCTATCATCACTTGTAGTTGCCTGGTCACCAGTACTGCAATCACGTGCCAAAATCAGTTCAAGTCCTCGACATGGTTCATCCTTGTCCTTACTCGCCGTAGGAGGGAAGTCTGGTCAAGTTTCTTTATGGAGAATTTCTGTACCAGAGTATTATTCTGTTGACCAAAGCAGGCAGCCAACTATGCTGATGCTCATTCAAATCATTCAGGCACACAATTCATGGATCACAGCAATTAGTTGGGCATTGCTCGACTCTGATTCGTCAAATCCTCAACTTCTATTGGCTACAGCAAGTAATAATGGAAGGTCGGTTAAGTCCCCCTTTTAAACATAGTGACGACCCTTTTCTAGCTCTTGTGTAAAATTTTCATGTCTAAGAGTATTTGTTGTATGGAAGCAAACTTTTTTGGATGGTGTTGAGAGTATTGCCACTTGAAATTTAACCTGTTAGACATTTACTATCAAGTTAGTTCTACTTTTTATTCTTTGAACATGGTAGATCCACCGAACAATCTGATATCTATGGACGATAGAATTTAATTTTCATCTGTTTGCGATTATATCTAGGTTTCTTCGGTATTTTAATTTTAATTTCTTTGTTCTCTTGTACTCATGTTGTTTGCCATTACCTTTTCAGTGTGAAGATATGGCTGGCATATTATGAACAACTACTGAAGTCATCAGAGCCTAATAGCACTTCCTTTTCCTTGTTAAAGGAGGTGGGTTCTTTTTCATCCTCTTCTTCTTCTTCTTTTTGGTATAGATGACTTTCCATGTTAATCGGTCAATTTTTATGTAAATTATTCTTGTTTCTGAAGTAGGTTGGACCTGTTGATATGGTTCCAGTTTCAACACTTTCAGTTACTGTGCCTGCTCAGTGTCCACAGACGATGCACTTGGCTGTTGGCAGAGGTTCGGGCTTTTGTGAAGTGTGGATATGCAACATCTCTGGCCAAAAATTTCATAAAATTAGTCCATGTGATGGGCATTCCCAGATTGTAAGTCAATTTTCATAGAGGCTAGAATCTTATATTGCATGCTACTGGCTATTTATACGTCTCCAATGTCCAGGTTACAGGTTTAGCTTGGGCTTTTGATGGAAAAATATTGTACACCTGCAGCCAGGTATGGAAGTTCTTGTACTGTCAGGTTGTTATATTTTTATCTGCATCATCCAATTGGTACTCATTTTCTGAACATAATACTAGGATAATTTTGTACGTGGTTGGATTCTTAATGGAAGTTCTCTGTGTGAAGTACCTATTCCCTCAAATACTCCTGGTCTGATAAGCTCAACTGATGTACATTCTTTCCCTATATGTCTCCTTTATTTACATGTAATTTTCCACCATAATGCGCCCATTCTAGAGTAATTTAACATTATAATTTTGTTTCAGCTTGCAGATGGATTTGTTTCTTGCTTTGGTGTGGCAGTGTCCCCTGGAAATATCGTGATTGCTTGGGTCAGAATTCTGTTTCTCATACTGATTTTGTTTCTAATATACATCATACTCTTTACTTTTGCTAATAGATATAATCCTCTTCAAGTATTTATTAACAGTTGTAGTTACTCTTATAGTCTGATACTCTATACAGACACAATTCTTGCATACATACTTTGTAAAGCAACTAAATATCTGTATGTGAATATTGCAGGTCCGTAATACTGATGTTGATCAATTAAATCCAATGTATGAGGCAAGGTAAGATAGTTAATAACTACAGTTTTCTGATGATGCTTGATGCATAAAGCCATAAATCTGTGAGAGCGGTTAAACATTTATAGGAAATCGTAAACATGGAATGTAGGGGAATAGCAGGAAAAAGTGATGCAGCTACATTTCATATGTATTGGGGGTTTAAGGGTCAAAATAGAAGTATAGAAACCTGTAGTTTCCATAAAAAAAGACTATGTTGGCCGACTTTTCTTACTTTGCATATAGAAAATAATTAACTACGACCCAAAGGCATAAAAAAGAATGGAAATCCAACTTGAATTGTTAAAACTGCATGAACAGAATATACATAAGAAATTAATCTCATGTCATTCTTTGTTCTTGATTGTTTAACATTCTGGGGAATATGCTCAGGACTCAAAAGGCCATTGTAGAGTTTTTCTGGATTGGGGGGCAGCAAGTTAGAGTTTCATCAAACAATTTCCTGGATCACGATACTGAAGCTATTCCTGGATCTTCTGAGAAGGAATTGGTTGATTGGGAAGACAATATTATTTGGTCTTTAAGGCAGTATGAAACTCAGGATAAGCCTCTTGTTGTTTGGGATATTGCTACTGCATTATTGGCATTTAGGCGTTCTAAGCCGGAGTATGTAGATCATGTACTGATTAAGTGGCTCTCTACTTCCTCTGTGGGATGTGATTTGAACTCTTCTTCTGAAAATCTTGTGTTGTATGCCTCCCAGAATTTTTCAAAAGTTACTTCTCGCCAACTACACCTTGTCAATATAATCTGTAGACGAGTGATACTATCAGAATTGAAGGCTGATGAGATAAACAACAAACTGCTGAACGTTGAAAGAGTGGATGGTGCTGAAGAAGAGAAACTGACTCTGTGGATCAGTCTGCTTTTAAACAGTGAAAGAGAACTCCGTGAGAGGCTTGTGGGTTTTACATTTTCTTCTTTTAAAAGTCAAATGCTTGCTTCAGCCACAAATTCTGAATCTAGACATCGCCTTCCTGTTGGTCTGGCACAAATGGAGCAGTGGGTTGAGCTTAACCAAGATCATGTGCAGGATAAACTGAGGGTCCTTGCAGCAGAAGTTAGGAAGCATGAGCCAAGGTACTCGATTTTCTATATTTTGTCTTTTTACCTGTGTTATTTTACCTTAATGATTCTAGTTCATGCTTTGTTGTGTCCTGGCATTGAAAAATGAATCATTTGAATAATAAAACATGTATAGGTTATATACTTAAGTGAGACCACGGAGCAAATATACTTCATTCTTTGTGTCCTGGCATAGTGAAGTCAATCCCAGAGCAGGACCATACAAATAGCAATAGTTCCTACATAAACTGATTGTTTTTTTTTTAATGCATAAACTGATTGTTAAGATGTAAATACTTCAGGATATAGTAAGCTTGTTATTTATGGTGATTTTAAGGTTGTTAAATTAGTTCTTGGAAGATTATCAATGAAGCATTTACAGGAAACCTCAGGTGTTTTGTAAGAGCAGGACCAAATGAATGTGATTGCAATTTCTCTGTATAGTCAAAACCTGCTTATTTGAACGCTTGTCCTGCTTACTGTGACATATAATGAAGGGTTTAAAGTATTACTATTGAATGTCAACTATTAGTATTTACTGTTGTTGTTTGAACATGGATGCTGTGGTTGCATTCATTTCTTTTTACTATATTTTGGCTTGGCTGGTCTAAAAAACTTGAGTTCCTTGCTTGCCATGTAATTTCTTTGTAGGCTATATAAAGTTATGTTTTCACTCAAATGTTTTATTGACTGTTTCTTTTGTCTTCTTTAAAATGCCTATCCAGTAATTCAATAGCAGGAGAGAAGTGTAGCTTTTGTTTAGCATCAGTTCCGTTCGAATCTCCAGAAGTTGCCTTCTGCAGTAAAGGACACAAACTAGCAAGGTGTGCCGTTACTATGGTGGTTTGTCCTACCACTCCCGTATGGTTTTGCATGTGTTGTCATAGACGAGCTCTCAAACTGGCACCAGAGACTCTCTTTGCAATCCCTGGTCCACAGTGCCCCTTCTGCGGGATATTGCTGCAGAGACTTCAACCGGAGTTTCTACTTTCTGCATCACCCACTTAAGTAAGCTTTTCATTTTTGTTATGTCCATCAAGTTCAGGCCCTTGGATTTGGAAGATGATAATTTTTAGTTTTTTTTACCATCAGGTTAGGAAAAGAAAACATATATAGCCGTGTACTCCAAGGACCCGGGTTGATGTAAATATTATGTGGATAATGTGGAAATAACTGTCACCGGAGTCCTAGAAGTTCTAAAACTTCTAACAACCCACTCGCCCAGTGTCTAGCCATCCACTCGCCCACTTTGGATTTTGATAGTTTCATCTTAGGTGGTTCAATTTATTTACACACATTCACCGATCATATTCAGCCGTTCCATCATAGCTTTCCTCTCCAGCCATGAAAAAAAATCAAACTCACGCAGACCCACCAAGCAACCAACACTACTGACCAACAAGAACAGACCCTTATGATAGTCAATCCCACTTTTTCCTCCTCCCAAACCACATAATACTCGAAATCCTCTCCAGAATCCCAGTCAAATCCCTCATCCAATGCCGCTGTGTCTGCAAGTCATGGCGTCGTTCACTCTCGGACTCCCTCTTCACCAAGTCCCTACTTTTCCAAGCACCCACTTGCATTTTGCTCCAGAGCAGCAGCTCCATCGACCCGAATTCCCCAAGCCTTTTCTTGATCGATCTAGACAAGGCTTCTAACCGGAACAACGTTGTAATCAGACTCCGCAAAGACCCCATTGTTCTTACTCGCCGTGTGCAAATTGTGGGTTCATGCAATGGCCTCCTCTGCATGTATGATAGGGTCAAATGCGCCCAGTTTTATATCTCCAACCCCATTATCGCCGAGTCTTTATCACTTCCAGCACTTGGTAGGGGAATTGATTACCAATCTGTTTGTGGGTTTGGGTATTGTCCCACTAGTGAGGTTTATAAGGTTGTTGTGGTTACTTCCCCAAGTGAAGGAACTGAGCATGGGGAGGTTAAGATTTTGACTGTTGGATTGTTCAAACTAGTGAGGTTGCTGCTTCGATTTGTGCCTTTGACATGGAGAATGAGTGTTTCGGCGAGATGCCATTACCGCCTTGTTCGTTGAAAAAATCTGTCATTAGCATTGGGATCCTGAAAGGTTGGCTCTCTGTGTTTGTTCGGGGAAGTAACATCAATGTGTGGATGATGAAAGATTATGGGGTTGAGGAGTCTTGGACCAAAGAGCTGGTCATCAAAGAAAAATTGTCCGGCATTGTTGGGAAATTGCTTGGTCACTCTACTCGATCATCGTCTGCTGCTCAAGTGTTGAAGTTTACAAAGAAGGGGCAAGTGTTGCTGTTGGATAAGTATGAACTGCTTGTTTACACTCCTGGAAAAAGAGGCTTTGTACCACTTGAGGTTGATGGGGTACCATATATGGTTGAAGCATTTGTCCATACTCCTAGTTTTATTAAGCTTGGCGATGCCATCAGGGGTTAGGACTTGAAGGTGATACATCTTTTATTGAGATAATCCCCTTCAATGTCTCATTTCTTTCAAATTGTGAGTAGCAATTGGAGAATTTAAGCTGTAGCGGTAAGAAAGTATGATTATGCTATAAAGCAAAGAAGGTTTGCAGTTTTGCTCTTGTACGATCTATAACAATATTGTAACAATCTCCTCAACCTCAAACTGGGGAAGCATGAAGTTGCTGCTGCTTAATTAGGTTCTCAGTTTCAGGGTATTAACAACCAGAAACAAGTTGGATAAGAGGAAGTGATCTCATCTTCATTATAATCACCAGTCAAAATGTAGTCGATCGCCTGCAACAGTTCATCATATAGATGACCATCCAAACATGTAGTTGAACGCTTTTGGTTATGAACATAGAGTTGTAGCTAGGCTGCTAATATCTGTTTTAATCATAGATGGCAAAGGTAAATGAGCTTTTTGAAATTTATAAGCACAACTCCATATAAAGAAGCCTTGGAAGAAATAGGCAGAGAGGCAAAAGGAAGAGTCTTGCCTTCCAGCTTAGCCTCACCTTTTTGATGCACCCGGAGAAGGCAACTCAATGCCTCCAAATAAAGAATTATAATGCAAGGATTCTAGGGTTTGACGTTCTAGGGTTTTAAATTTTTAATATATATTGTAGGGGTTTAACGTTCTATATTTAAGTATTTCGGCTTTACCTACGCACCCTAGCTATTCTGCAACTCCTCTTCATCCATGAATACAACCAAACCAGAAAACAGTGATGAGAGAGCAGATGGAAGAAGAAAAACAAGAAAAAGAAGAAGAAGAAAAGATGGGAATAAGCACTGCAACAACATTCTAAAATTACCAGACGACATCATGTTAACATAAGTCATGAATATTATGTAATATTATGTAGTTAATACTTTCCTGTTCTGTATATGATAGTACAGTGTAGTACAGTGTAGTACGTAGTACATCTTGGAACCTCTTTATATAGCCTCCAATGTTAGACAAATAATATCAGAAAATTATTCATCCAATTATATTTGACTTGGTTTCAGAGCAAAGATCCGAGAGGACTTTGTCTCTTTGATTTCAATTTCGATTAAACCCCGTTGTTAGGGTTTATAGTCTCAAAATTATCAGATCGTCTGGCGTTGGTTCCTTGTCAGACTCCACAGCCATTGTGCTTGTTCTTTGTTTTGTTTCTTGGTCTTCGACCCAGACAATTTCGTGTCTGCCCGTTGCCTTGACCCAGCCTCTGACCCAGACGAACTTGGTCTTCGACCCAGTGAGTTCGTGTCTGCCCGTTGTCATCTTCAGTCAGCCTTTGACCCAGCCGGCGTCGTCCTCGGCTCAACAATCCGGCGTCGTCCTCAGCCGTTCCCCTCAGATCCGGCGTCGTCCTAGCCGTTTCCCAGCCGGCGTCATCCTCATATCCGGCGTCCTCACCTCTCTCTCGAACAGGATCGGCTCGTCACCCTCATCTCTCCGGCGTCGCCGCTCCCAGGAGATTGGTCGAAAGATCGAATCGCTCCCTCTCAACGGGTCCGGTTCCTCAAAAACGGAAAAAATCCCAGAAAATCCGGTTCCTGCTGACCCGACCCGACTCCTGCTGACCCGACCCGACTCCTGTTGATCCGACCCGGTTCCTGCTGACCCGACCCGGTTCCTGCTACAGTGCTGACCTGGTTCGAATTATTTTCGTTTAATTTTTCCGCTGCATAACTACTGATTTGGTGTTTGTTTTACAATGGGTTCTGGAAAAGAAGAAAATTCTCAAGTTAACGATGTTCAGAAGTTTGAAGTATCTGTCAAGAATTTTGAAATTTGTTCTTTTGGAGGGGCTAAACTCAATGGAATCAACTTCCGTAAATGGAAGAAAATCATGACCGCTCATCTCCGAGGAATGCACAAGATGGGGCATGTCAGTGGGACTATTGAGGTCCCTGATGAAGATGATGTTGATGCCTACACCAAGTGGGAAGATGATGATGGTCTTGTGATGTCAACCTTGTACAAAGCCATGAATGAGGATATAGTAGACCTTGTAGAGCAATGTGATACTGCGCAGGCAATATGGAAGACACTGGAAGAACTATACACTAATGAGTCTGACTTCATACAGGTCCATGAGTTAATGTGCACAGCTTCAGCAATGCAACAAAATGGGCAGCCAGTGGCGCAATATTTTACCAAGCTGAAGAATATTTGGGCTGAGATTGATATGAAACGTCCTTGTAAGATCAAGAACCAGGCAGATATTGTTTGGTACCAGAAGGAGAAGGAACTTGAGCGTGTTCACCATTTTCTGAGAGGGCTTGATGCAAAGCATAACAATGCCAAGGGTGAGCTGCTTAGGATGACAGAACCTCCGAGCTTGACTACCGCTTTCACATATATCCGTAAGGATGAATCTCAGCAGGAAAGTCTTAATCAAGCACAAATTGAAGTTTCTAGCCTTACTGTTCAGGCGAGGTCTCCAGCACCGCTCCTTCAGCAATCACATTCAGTTCCACCTCATAAGCAAGGACCACCACCAGGCTTTGGGAATCAACCTCGTCCTCCTTGCTCATATTGTAATGATACTAGCCATGTTCGTGAGTTTTGTTGGAAGTTGTATCCACACCTCAGACCTAAGAGGCATACTTACCGTCCTAGAGCGAAAACAGCTATTCAGTTGGTCCAAGAACCAGATATCTATGGTGTGGTCGGACATGATCATCACACAACAGGAGGAGCAGCACCAACTGCATCCATTGCTGGTCGTGGTAAGATCGGTATGGCTTTAAATATTTCTAGCTTTGTTGGGTCTGATACATGGATTATTGATTCTGGTGCCTCAGATCACATGACTTATGACAAATCTTATTTTACTGAGTTGTCTTCTCCACCAGTACCCTATGTTACTAATGCCAATGGTGAGGCCTTCCCTGTGTTAGGAAAGGGGTCAGTTCGTATCACTCCCACAATGGAACTCCAAAATGTGCTATATGTTCCTGCTTTATCTCATCATTTGATATCTGTCCCACAGTTGAATACTGAGGCCAAATGCTCTGTGACATTTTTTCCCATGTATGTGATATTTCAGGATCTTCTCACTGGGGAGTTACTAGGTCGGGGGTATCTGAGGGGCCGGTTGTTTCATCTGGATCAAACGTACGCAGGGGAGAAACCAGGAGCACAGTCCCGGACCGCTTTGATCTCTCACTCTGACAAGCTAAGTGAAGTTTGGTTATGGCACCACCGTTTAGGGCATCCATCTTTTAGTATTATGAAAAAATCCATGCCTACTTTGTTTATTGGTGTGGATGAGTCAGTTTTGCATTGTGAAACATGTGTTTTGGGCAAGAGTCATCGAACTACTTATTCTCCTAGTAATTCCAATAAAAGTGTCGTTTCTTTGAATTAATTCATTCTGATGTTTGGGGACCTTCGAAAGAACATACTGTGTCGAGTATGAGGTATTATGTGTCTTTCATTGATGATTGTACCCGTCTTACTTGGATTGTTCTCCTTAAAACCAAAGATGAAGTCTTTCCGGCATTTCAAGCCTTTTATTCCAATGTCCAAACACAATACCATGCCACAATTAAAGTTCTTCGGTCTGATAATGGGGGGGAATATGTCAACCATACATTTCAGGAGTTTTGTCAAACACATGGGATTGTTCATCAAACAACGTGTCCTTACACACCTAAACAAAATGGGGTATTTGAAAGGAAAAATCGTCATTTACTTGATATGGCTCGTTGTCTTCTCTTTAGTGCCCATTGCCCTAAAAATCTTTGGGGTGATGCTGTCACAGCCTCTGCTCATCTCATTAATCGTCTCCCATCTAGTGTTCTCCAGGAAAAAGTACCATATGAGGTACTTGCATCTCATATCTCTTTACCCTCATTTCATAATCTCCCTGCTCGTGTTTTTGGTTGTGTCGCCTTTGTCCATGTTCCTAAGAGTCAGAGGTCAAAGTTGGATGCCCGGGCCCTTAAATGTGTGTTTGTTGGTTATGGAGGACATCAGAAAGGTTACAAGTGCTATCATCCACCTACCAGGAAGTACTATGTCACTATGGATGTTACCTTTTTTGAAGACATGACCTACTTTACCTCTCTCGATACTGCTCTTCAGGGGGAGCATTCATATTTTGAAGAGCTGTATCATGGAGAGGGGGAGACAAGTCAGAAAGGAGACATGGTGATAGGTTCAGTTGAGATTACTGATGTATCAACATCACAGGCACCACCAGATGATGCTGGGACAGTTACTACAGAAATCCAGGGACCAGAAGCTGACAGCACAACTGCCCCTCCTGCCTCTTCAGCTGTTATTGATACCCCTGACTCATGTCTCCCTGGTACAGAAGATCACTCATCTGAGGTTAGTCATCCTATTGAGGTTAATTCTAGTGATGCTACTATTGGACAATATAAACTACCAAATAGGTCTACTCGAGGCCAACCTGCAAAGAAGTATGAACCTACCCTTGAAGCCAAGGCTAAGTATCTTGTAGCAAATTTTATGTCCACCAAAAGATTGTCTAAGTCATATGAATCATTTGTGAATCTAATATCTGCTGTATCAGTACCTAACAAAGTGCAGGATGCATTGGGAGATCCTAAATGGAGAAAAACAATGGAGGAGGAGATGGAAGCATTACAAAAGAACAATACTTGGGAGCTTGTATGTCCACCACATGGAAAGAAGGCTGTGGGATGCCGGTGGGTGTTTACAGTTAAGCATAATCCAGATGGATCAGTGAGCAGGTATAAAGCACGCTTAGTAGCAAAGGGATTCACCCAGACATATGGCATAGACTATGACGAGACCTTTGCACCTGTTGCAAAGATGAACACTATTCGGGTATTGCTCTCTTTTGCTGCTAGCTTAAACTGGCCTCTTAAACAGTTTGATGTCAAGAATGCATTCCTTCATGGAGAACTTACAGAGGAAGTGTATATGGACCTTCCACCTGGATGTGTTGCTGCTTCTCCAGGTAACTTCGTATGCAGATTGAGAAAATCTTTGTATGGTCTTAAACAATCACCTCGTGCTTGGTTTGGAAGGTTTTCACAATTCATGAAAAAGATTGGTTACAAACAGAGTAATTCAGACCACACATTGTTTCTCAGACACCAACATGGGAAGGTAACAGCTCTGATTATATATGTTGATGATATGGTAGTTACTGGTAATGATACTGTTGAGATAGATAGATTACAGAAGCAGCTAGCCACAGAATTTGATATGAAGGATCTGGGTACACTCAAGTACTTCTTGGGCATTGAAGTAGCCAGGGGGAGTGAAGGAATTTATCTGTGTCAGCGGAAGTATGTCCTTGATCTACTGACAGAAACAGGTATGTTGGATTGTACTCCAATTGACACTCCTATAGAGCAGAATCATCGATTAGCAGAGTATCCTGATCAGGTGCCTACTGACAAGACTCGTTATTAGAGATTAGTTGGACGTCTGATTTATTTGGCACATACCCGACCAGATGTTGCGTATGCAGTAAGTGTGGTAAGTCAGTTCATGCATAATCCAAGTGTGGACCACATGGATGCTGTTGTGAGGATTTTGAGATACTTGAAGTCAGCTCCAGGTAGAGGAATAATGTTCTCTAAACACAACAACATTCTTGAAGTTAGTGGTTTCACAGATGCAGATTGGGCTGGAAATATTACTGATAGGAGATCAACATCTGGTTATTTTACCTTTGTGGGAGTTAATTTGGTTACATGGAAGAGTAAGAAGCAGAAGGTTGTAGCTCGATCAAGTGCTGAGGCTGAGTATAGAGGTATGGCTCATGGCGTGTGTGAATTGTTGTGGTTGAGAAATCTACTACGTGATTTGGGTGTTAAGTTGCCAAATGCAATGCGGTTATATTGTGACAACAAAGCAGCTATTGACATCTCACAGAATCCAGTACAACATGATCGTACTAAACACGTGGAGGTGGATCGCCATTTCATAAAAGAGAAGTTAGACGCCAAGATTATTAGCTTCCCGTTTGTTCATACTGAAGAGCAGCTTGCAGATGTACTCACTAAAGGAGTTTCCAAAAAGGCCTTTCATGACTCATTAAGCAATTTGGGCATGGTTGATGTGTATGCGCCAACTTGAGGGAGAGTGTTAACATAAGTCATGAATATTATGTAATATTATGTAGTTAATACTTTCCTGTTCTGTATATGATAGTACAGTGTAGTACAGTGTAGTACGTAGTACATCTTGGAACCTCTTTATATAGCCTCCAATGTGAGACAAATAATATCAGAAAATTATTCATCCAATTATATTTGACTCATCACAGTGGAGATCTTCTGTAAAATCCCAATCAAAACCCTAATCCAATGTAAGTGCGTCTGCAAATCTTGGCGTCAGTCTCTTTCAGACCCCAAGTTCACAAAATCTCTCTTTTCACGAGCTCCTGCTTGCGTTTTTTTCGAAGACCTAAGACAGCGATTCGATAGCTCATTCGGCTCTTGCCACTGGGATAAGCACATTTTGGTAGACATTTCATCGATTTCAAAAAGAAAATAACGCGTTTCCATCCCAAACGACATGGTATTGAAGCTTTCACATCCCAATGCCTTATACAATCGTCTTCATACAAAAGTTATCGGTTCCTGCAATGGCTTTCTCTGCTTACAGCGTTTTAATCGTAAAACTATGACTCGCATTTTTAACATAACCAATCCCATTACTGGTGAGTCTATACCTCTTCCGGTCGAGGAAACGATGCCTTCTGCACTGACTCCACGCCATTTTGGGTTCGGGTTTAGTGCCATATATAAGTGATGTCTATAAGGTGGTTCTGTTTAGAACTTATCGATGTAAGGGATTGGAGGTGATGGTTTTGACGGTTGGCTCTGAGATTTGGAGAAGAATTAATTGGGAAAGTGAATGTCGAAGTGAAAACAGAATATGGGGTCCTTCATGATGGATTTCTTCATTGGATTTGCATTGCAAGACTAAGCGTTCTGGTTCTCTCTTCATACGTGCATTTGATGTTGCAACTGAGCGTTTCAAGGATATACCATTGCCTCCATATACTTTTGATTTTCACAATGAAACTGGATCTCATATAGGAGTCCTAAAAGGTTCACTTTCTATTACGTTTTGTTCTATTCATACTAGCTAGTGTTTGGGTAATGAAGGAGCATGGCGTCGCAAAGTCTTGGACCAAAGAGCTTGAAATTGATGATGGATGTAAGTGTTTTGATTAATGGCACTCTTACCCCGATAGTGATAAGAGGACACATATATAACCCGCCGATACGAAACTTTCTACAAGTTTTGAAATTTTAGACAAGGGGGAGGTTTTGTTGTTCGACAACGTTAGGAATTACCTTTATAGTTATACTCCTGCTACAAAGAACCTGTTGAGGGTTGAAGTTGATGGGAGTATCCATGTGAAGGTCGTGGCTACTGTTCATGTTCCAAGTTTTGTTTCGCCTAAGGATATAATTAGGAATTATATCTCCAAGGTACCTAGTTAAAGCCTTGTTTTAATTATTTTTATACTGATTTAATTAATGAATATAATACTTTAGTTAGCTGTGTTTATTTTTTGTCAATCAGCTGTGTCAGTAGAATTGGAATTAATTTGTTCATTCGTGCATAGCTTCATGGGAGAAGCCTCATTTTATATATATATTGCTTGCCATCATTGATAAGTTTCTTAGTTTTTTCGTAGTTTGGTAAACCGCTTACTATTCATGGTTTTGAGTTTATATCTAGCTAGCTAGCTAGTACAGTACTGTTGTATGTGTCTGCCGTTATTGATGGTTATTAAATTTTGTTCAATTATGCAGCATCCAGAGGAAGGAGTTGGAACATCGAGTACTTTTGAAGTAAGCGATATAAAAATGTCGGCATGGACAACTAGTGTTGCTGGATGGGGAGAGAATGAGGAAAATGAGTTACTTGAGATACCACGAGGCCGGCCTACACCATGCCTTCCACTCCCAGAGGACCTTAAATACGTAAGTAATAGCTTCACAGTGTATCACAAACTGAATTGACATTTCTAAATTTCCTTGGCTTGTACAACAATTTATCTCGAACTTTTTCCTTTTTTTTTCCTTCCTTTTTTAGGTAAGTTCAGCAACAGCAACATCGCTACTAGATATGATTAGTACGTGGTTTGGATTCTCTTCTGCTTCATAAGTGCATGGCTGGAAAGGATGAAATCCAAAAGCTTAGGAAAGATAATATGTATGTGATCGAGTTGGACCGATGATCTTGTTGTTTTCAAATAGCATTTACAATGCAGCTTCATGAACTGCTTGGCTCTTGTTTTGAACTGTAATTTCTCACCTCAGGAAGATCTTCGTGCAAGACCAAGATGTTAAAATGTTAATGCTTTCCTGGGAGGACTAGGAGACAGTGTGGAAAAACTCACATGCTTTCCAGCACTTGCTTCTCTGTTCATTCCCACTGAGATTCTCAGCTTAGATATTTGTAGTATCATAGTACTATAATTGTCAAGTTGATCTCTAGCTTCTAGCCTTAGATATTTTGTTAGGTTACTTTGTGCCCCCTATATAAGGGAAGTGTTTGCTCTGTAATCAATAAGAATTTTGGATCTAAGAAAAGCTGCATAAGTTCAGTCATCTAATCTTCTTCACACCCGCTCGCCACACCGTTCGCCAAGAACAGAGTGTGATATACTTCGCTCATCAGAGTTAAAAGTTGAAGTATCATGAATTCTAACATGGATTCCAACATGGTATCAGAGCTCTGTTGATCAATATCAACTGGGGTGTACCATCTGTTGATTCAGAAACAAAAAAAACAAACACAAGTCTTTATTTTTCTGTTACTGGAATTGCTGCATCAGGAAGTTCAGAAAACAGAGTTCCAATCTTTAATGGAGAGAACTTTGATTTCTGGATAATCAAGATGGAGACCATGTTCATCTCACGAGATCTATGGAGCCTCGTAGAAGAAGGATACAAGAGACCAGATGCAGAAGAGGAGCAAACAATTGCGCAAATGGCAGAACTGAAGTCGAACATCAAAAAGGATGCAAGAGCACTCAACATCTTGCAGACTTCGGTCACAGATGAGATTTTTCCCAGAATCTCAAATGAGAAGACAGCCAAAGCAGCATGGGATGTACTCAGCCTTGGATACAGAGGATCTGCAAGAGTCAGAGCTGTCAAGGTACAATCTATTAGAAGAGATTTTGAGTATACAAAAATGAATGATACTGAGTTGTTAGGTGATTATAGCACCAGATTGACGAATATTGTTAATCAAATGAGAACCTACAAGGAACCAATACATGAGGAGAGAGTAGTACAGAAAATCCTAATGAGCTTGAATAGGATATATGATGCTATTGTTAGTATTATAGAGGAGACTAGGGATCTGAAAACTCTAGGTGTTCAAGATCTAATGGGGACTCTGAAAGCTTTCGATCATAGGTTGTCTAGTCATGAAGAAGATGCTGAAAAGGCTTTCCAATCACTCAACCTAAACTCTAACAAGAGTGAGCCATCTAGTTCAAATTCTAAGCAGAAAAAGAACTGGAAAGGTAAAGGAAAGAAGTGGGAGGGAAAAACAAGTCAGCGGATGAAGAGCAACAATGAGGAGAGTAGCAACTCAGGGTATAACAAATGCACTGTCTGTAGTAAGCTTCATGCAGGCGAGTGTTGGTTCAAAGGGAAACCAAAATGCTCAAACTGTGAAAAGTTTGGTCATGTGAAGAAGGATTGTAACTACAAGGGAAATCAACAGGCGAACAGCATTGAAGCGAGTGACTCAAACATGTTCTGTGTTACTCATGCTGCGAGTGCTGCAGTAGAAGAAAATGTGTGGCTTGTTGATAGTGCTTGCAGTAATCACATGACGGCGAATGCCAATCTTCTACATAATATAGACTGCAACAGCATTACAAGAGTGAAAATGGGCAATGGAATGATGGTGGATACAAAAGGCAAGGGAAGCATTGCTGTTGAAACCAAGTCTGGAAAGATGTACATCAGAGATGTGATGTTGGTTCCAAACTGGATTCCAATCTGCTAAGTGTCGGACAGCTCATTGAGCACAATTACCACCTTCATTTTGGTGATGACACTTGCAAGATATATCAGAAAGGGAGCAGCAAGAACCTGATGGTAGAAATCCAGATGAAGAGGAACATAAGTTTTCCTCTGACCCTGAAATATGCAACTGAAAGTGCAAGAAGTATGGAGCTAAAGGATGATTCCTGGCTCTGGCACAAGAGACTTGGACACTTGAATTACCAGAGTCTCAAGTTGCTGCATCAAAAGGAAATGGTGCAGGGTCTACCAAAAATAAATGAAGCAAAAGAAGTGTGTGCAGGATGTGCATTGGGGAAGCAACACACACTCCCATTTCCGAAAAGAAAAGCCTGGAGAGCAAAAGTACCTCTGGAGCTGGTACATTCTGATGTTTGTGGTCCAATGAGAACTACAACTGATGGAGGAAACAGATACTTTCTGACCTTCATAGATGATTTCACAAGGATGACTTGGGTTTATTTCCTGAGGCAAAAGTCTGATGTGTTCGCCTTGTTCAGAAAGTTTCAAGCAATGGTGGAGAGACAATCTGCCCTCAAACTGAAGAAGTTAAGAACAGATAGAGGTGGCGAATACACATCGAATGAATTCAAGAAGTTCTGTGAAGACATTGGGCTGGAAAGGCAGCTCACTGTAAGCTACACGCCACATCAGAATGGCGTAGCGGAAAGAAAAAACAGAACGATCATTGAGATGACCAAGTCCATGCTCCATGACAAGTCAGTACCTCAAGTATATTGGGGAGAAGCAGTAAATACTGCAGTGTATTTGATGAACAGACATCCAACTGTTGTTGTCCAAGGAAAGACTCCGTTTGAAGCATGGAGTGGCAGAAAGCCAAGTGTAAATCACTTGAGAGTGTTTGGTTCAATCTGCTATGCACATATCCCAGAGGAGCTGAGATATAAACTGGATGAAACCAGTGAGAAGTGTGTATTCATGGGATACAGCTCTCAATCAAAGGGCTATAGGCTCTTCAATCTGCAGAAGAAGAAGATGATAATCTGCAAAGATGTTCTCTTCAGTGAGAATTCATCATGGGATTGGAACCAAGGTTCAGCCCAAAACAAAGAAGGAAATGTTCAAAATGAACAAGAGAATCCAGTAGAGATGGAACTCAATCCGCAAGCAACTGAAGCACGCTCGCGCCAGCGACAGATCCGCCAGCGACTCATTCGCCAGCGACAGATCCGCCAGCGACTCATTCGCCAGCGACTCATCCGCCAGCACCTCATTCGCCAGAATCTTCAGGAGCTCAATCAACACCAAGCTCGCCTCCAATGAGAATGCGAAGCTTAAATGAAGTGTATGAAAGCTGCAATGCATGCTTATTTGAGCCAGAAAGATTTGAAGAAGCAGTGAAGGAAAATGAATGGCGAACTGCAATGCAAGATGAGATCAATGTGATTGTGAAGAACAACACATGGGAGCTAGTTGACAAACCAGACAACAAGGATGTCATCGGTTTGAAGTGGATATATAAGACCAAGCTGAACTCAGATGGTTCTGTACTAAGAAACAAAGCAAGATTGGTGGCGAAGGGATACTCGCAGATACCCGGAGTGGATTTCAATGAGACCTTTGCACCAGTGGCAAGGCATGAGACCATAAGAGGTCTGATTTCCATTGCTGCACAAAAGGGTTGGTATCTACACCAACTTGATGTTAAATCGGCGTTTCTAAATGAAGTGCTGAAAGAAGAAGTGTTTGTGGAACAACCACAAGGTTTCATCATCAAAGGCAAAGAGCAGAAAGTTTACAAACTGAAGAAAGCTCTATATGGCCTGAAACAAGCCCCAAGAGCTTGGTATGGTGAGATCGATTCCTATTTCACAGCAAGGGGTTTTCAAAGGAGTGAAAATGAACCTGCCCTTTACACAAAGACTGAAGGTAAATCAAGCATTCTTATCGTCTCCTTATATGTTGATGATCTGATATTTACCGGAAGCTGTGAAAAAATGATTTCAAATTTCAAGTCTGATATGATGAAGAAATATGAAATGAGTGATTTGGGAATCCTGCATTACTTTCTGGGAATTGAAATAATTCAAGCAGTGGAAGGAATCTTCATCACCCAGAAAAGATATGCAAAGACCATACTAGAGACGTTCAAAATGCTTGGTTGCAATCCTGTTGCAATTCCTCTAGTGGTCAGTGAAAAATTCTCCAAAGAAGATGGGAGTGGTCCTGCGGATGAGAATTTATATAGAAGCTTAGTGGGAAGTCTGTTATACTTGACTGCAACAAGACCAGACATTATGTATGCAGCAAGCTTGATGTCCAGATTTATGCACAATCCAACCAAGATACACTATGGAGCTGTAAAGAGAATCCTGAGATACATCCAAGGAACAATGGACTTTGGAATCCTGTATGAGAGGAATGTAGAACCAAAACTCTTTGGGTTCTGTGACAGTGACTGAGGAGGAAGTGTAGACGACTTGAAGAGCACATCTGGATATACTTTCACACTGGGAACAGGGGTATTCTCCTGGGCTTCAAAGAAGCAGAAATCAGTGGCATTGTCCACAGCTGAAGCAGAATACGTCGCAGCTTCACTCGCCACTTCACAAGCAATATGGCTAAGGAGAGTCATAGAAGACTTTGGCGAGAAGAACAGAACAGCAACAACCATTCTCAGCGATAACAAGTCTGCAATCGCCATGAGCAAGAATCCCGTCTATCACAGTCGGGCAAAGCACATCGCCTTGAAGTTTCATTACATCAGGGATGCAGTCGAGGAGAATGAGATTGATTTGGTGTACTGCAACACAGACGACCAAGTTGCTGATATCTTCACCAAGGCACTCGCCAGAGAAAGGTTTGAATACCTACGAGGCCTGCTCGGAATGATAAGGCAAAGCATTAAGGGGGAGTGTTAAAATGTTAATGCTTTCCTGGGAGGACTAGGAGACAGTGTGGAAAAGCTCACATGCTTTCCAGCACTTGCTTCTCTGTTCATTCCCACTGAGATTCTCAGCTTAGATATTTGTAGTATCATAGTACTATAATTGTCAAGTTGATCTCTAGCTTCTAGCCTTAGATATTTTGTTAGGTTACTTTGTGCCCCCTATATAAGGGAAGTGTTTACTCTGTAATCAATAAGAATTTTGGATCTAAGAAAAGCTGCATAAGTTCAGTCATCTAATTTTCTTCACACCCGCTCGCCACACCGTTCGCCAAGAACAGAGTGTGATATACTTCGCTCATCAGAGTTAAAAGTTGAAGTATCATGAATTCTAACATGGATTCCAACACAAGATTCCGGTAATTGGAGCCGAAAATATCAGTGCAGATGATATTATATCTCATGGCTTTGATTTTAATGCCTTTCATGTAAGTAATCCGGACGTAAAGCACTACCTTAATGTTTAGACAGTTTAATTGGTTTTAACAATCTATTTGTTGTATGCAGGAGCTATCTTGCAGTACTTAAGTGAACCAAAAGTGACATGTGCCACGTTAATGGAAAATAAGAGTTCAACATGTAAGACTAGAGGCATCTTTGTGTTGAACGATAATTATTAAGAGATAATAGCTTTAAACAAAAGTCATGATAATCTCTTAAATTTGGAAGAGTTAGTTATCGTTGACAAATTCAAAATAGAATATACATAAGAGGAAGGGATGTGAGTTTTTCAAATTCAAGAGATAAAATTGGCAGCAAGGTCAAAGCAAATGAGTTTCCAATGGTTTATCTTCATCATCTCTACCAGAATTTGAAATTCAAAAGCAGCTTATCTAGCTCTTTCGGCACCTCTATATATTGAGAGCAATCTGCAGAAGGGGGAGGGGAGGACGAAAAAGAAGGCAGAGATAGAGAGATCGAAGAAAAAGACGGCGGAAGCTCTACAATATTGAAGAACAAGAGTCGGCAGGAAAATAAGAAGCTTCACAAGAAACCTCAAAGCTATCTAAGAGGAGCTCACGGCAACCAATCTAGGTATAAAACCTTGGTTAATTACATTGCCTGAAATTACTAATCTTTTCCTTCATGGTACAGACAAAGGAAGTCGTTTCCTTCATGTTAAACTCTCAGTCATCTGCTCCTCAGTCTCCTCCAACGATCAATGGCTTTTGGGCAAAGACACAAAGTCGATATCAAGCCCTCATTCACAGCCATGCTGACGTTTTTTTTTTGTTTCGTGCCTCGGACTCGTGTGTTAACCTTTTCGGCCTACTCTCGGAGAATGGCTGCGTCTTAAAAGGCTCTGTCACACCTGTTTTGAGTCCACGACGACAAAACGCTGCTCTACGGTACACACGCTGCTTCAGCACCAAGCCTGCAAATACATCAGTCCTATGACAAAAGAAACAGCTCAAAGTGCAAGTCTGAGATGGTGCAAGTCTGGTACCTCAGCGATATGGTCACAGCAGCTCACTCAAGTATGTTTCTACTGCCAAAAGCATGTTTCTTCAATTTAAAGAAACATTTCTGCCCTTTTGTGGAGTGCTGACGTGATTAGCTTACGAAGATCAGGAAACCACATCAGAAGGAAAGAATATTTCAGCAAATTGGCGTGGCACCAATCCGGCAATATGACACTACCTACAGAGTCGTGTGGTGATGGGAACTTGGAATCTGCATACAAGAAGCCAAGACTTGTACGTCAAACGTGTTTCAGCTTCTCCTTAATTGACAATCATACATACGCATGTAACGCAATTATACATAATGCAAGTCAGTAGTCTTCCCCATACAAGTTGCAAGCGCTATGTTTCATCTAATCTATTACACTTTTCGAAACTTCGGTGGCAAAGCTATGGTGACGAGCTGTGAATGAAACAACAAGCTTCAATTTAAAGCATGTTTCTACTGCCAAAAGCAAAAATGACTTCTCTGCAAAAGTCTCACACAAAAGCAAGCGGTGGAGGTGTAAACTAGTCAAATGAATCAATGTTCAGGTGTTTACTTTCCCAAAGTCAAAGCGGTGGAGTTGTAATTAACCAACTGATATTGATTCATGTGGAAGCCAATACACTTACTGGGAGTACACGTCCAAATTGATGCTCCTACACGCACAAAGACAGATTTCTTAATCAAACATATGAGATTCATGTTTAAAGGGGACCACAAAATAAACCTTTATGGTATCGATGCTCACCGAATCCCAACGCTTAGTCCCAGCTGAAGGGGACAGAGACAGAAGATCAAATTTGCAAGCGGCTTCGGCAGCTGAAAGTAAGAGAGGTCAAGGGTCAGAAATGCAGGAACGAGAAGGAAGGGCCTCCATTTATATAGAGACAAACCTGATGGCTCCATCTTGAATTGGGCTTGCGTATTTGATCTCCACTAGAACTTGAACTCTTCCCGGAGGAGATGATCATGATAGAGATAAGAACCAATATGCCTTCTCACGCAGAGGCTTCAAAGTATGGCAGATCAAGTTTTGGGCTTTATTGGGCCAACGACAAATTTCAAGCCCACAGGCCCAGTCACAGTACTCGTCAACAAGTAAAAGACGACAGAAATCTTGTCTACGACAAAACTCGACACTTGGGTGTCCAAATTAAATATGCAGATACTCTACCACAACATCCGTCCACTAAACTCTGAAGCCCGTTGCAAAGCCTGGCAGATACTCTACCAAATTGGATGTTCAAAAGGAATACGCTTGACAGATTCAAGTTCTACATACATCTGTTGAGCTCAAATATCGATACAAAATCGTAAACCCAATGTATGAACTACGGTCGGTTTGATCCCTCAAAAAGGGGTACGTAGGCAATCTAGCGGCCCACTAGATACAACCACATATTTCAAATCGAATCCCTGACTTCGCCAGACAAATCCTTGGCCCTACAGTCAAATTCACTCAAGCACCAGAAAAAGCAAATCATTCCCATATTGCATCGAAAGCAAACTTGAGGGCTTTACACCCTCACAAATGTCTCAAACACGAATTCCAAGCAAATGGGTCATCTACCCATTTAAATCCCAAATTTCGAACTACAGTGGTTTGATCCCTTCACAGGGTATGTAGGCAGTCTAGATTTAAATCTAGACGCAACCACAATTCTAAACAGAATCTTTGACTCCACCAGTAAAAATTCACCTGAATCCCTGGTTTGTCAAATCCGTCTTTCAAAGTAGCCTAAACACTACTCCTATCCAAAAAGCCAAACTTGTCCAGTGAGTCATTCACTCATTGGAACTCTTGAACTACAAGTGGCTTGATCCCTCTCCAAGGGTACGTAGGCAACCCATTCATATTTCAGGGTGCAGCCGCAAAAACAAACAAACACACACACACACACACACACTCCACATACGTTATTTTCTTCGTATTTGGAATCAAAGGGTTTTCTCCTTGAAATATAGGAGTTGTAATTAAGAGACATATCTTGTCTTGAATGGATCCGAACTTAACATAATAAAAGTCTTATTTCAAAATAATGAGATAAGATGAAATTATGTCGAGTATATTATTTACAATTTTTGCTCAACACTTTGATCATCATCTTGAACAAGAAAAGCATCATAAACAAAGAATGATTTGTGAATGAGAGACAAGTTTTTGTATCCGCTCGTGATTTCGGGCTGTGCCAGCTTCTCATTTTGCCTCCTTTTCAAATGAGAATGTAACTGTTGAAGTTAATCCTTTTCTGCTTTAACTAGGAGACTGCTGCAATATCTATTTTACAAGATAGTTGGGGGGGGGGGGGGGGGGGGGGGGGGGCGTACTTCATGATGGATTTCTTCATTGGATTTGCAAGAGTAAACGACCTAGCGGTTCTCGATCTCTTCATAAGTGCATTTGATGTTGAAACTGAGCTAGCGGTTCAAGGATATGCGAATGCCTTCGGACAGTTGCTATAAATCTGGATCTTATATAGGATTCTTAAAAGGTTCACTTTATATTACATCTTGTTCGAACCATACGTTCAGTGTCTAGGTAATGAAGGAGCATGGCATCGCAAAGTCTTGGACCAAAGAGCTTGAAATTGGCCGGAGACATAAGTGATTGGAATGGCCAGCCAGTGATGAGAGGCACATATACCTGGTCGAGTCGACTAATTAAGATATGTACAAGTTTTGAAATTTTTAGACGAGGGGGAAGTTTTGCTGTTCGACCGCGGTAAGATGCAACCTTTAATATATACAACTGCCAGAAGGAATTTGTTTAGGGTTGAAGTTGATGGGACACCGTTAGAGAACATGCGGGTTGTGGCTACTGGCAATGTTCCAAGCTTTGTTTCACCAAAGGAATTACATCTCCAAGGTACCTAGTTAAAGCCTTGTTTTTACTTATTATATATGATACTGATCTAATGCATATATACTTAGTTTAACCATATATGTTATTTCTATGAGATAAATAGAGACCCCCCTATTTTCTTATTTTGTGATTTCTCTATTGTGTCCAGCTTATTATCATTATTATTGGTATATATATTATAGATGCTTGTGTAGTTCACATCATAAAAAAACTAATCATCAAGTTAAGATCGACAATCATTATGTACGCATATACAATTAGCAAAGTGGACTTGTCAGATCATTTTGTGTGATAGAATGTGGCTCTCTTTCCAACTTTTATATGCATGCAATATGTAGAAATATTTGTTTAAATTTGTAATTCTGTATCCCCTCCCGAGTCCTGATTAAAAATCTGGAGAAAGCTACGTATATATAGGATGGAAGTAACTTGGAGGTTGTTTCAGTATCGAGAGGCAATTATTATCAAGGTTCTAAAAATCCCCGCCTAGGCGGAGCTCGGCCGCCCCGATTTCAGGCTTCAGGCGTCCATCAGGCGTCCATCAGGCGGCTCCAGGCGGTCCCAGGCAGATGAGGCGGTCCAGGCGGGAGAGGCGGGTCAAGGCGCTGGGCCGGGTCGGGTCGGGTCGGGTCTGAAACTTAAAAAAATAGTCCGAAGATTAAAACCTAATTCTTCATTGATCTTATCAATGACATAGTTGGAGATGAATCGAGAATTGATAGTAGTGCTACTGCTACACTTAGGAAAAGTGCTAGGCTACACCTAAAAGTAAGAGAACTTGATGAAGAACTTGAAGAATCGGATGAAGAAGATGGTGTTGAGATAGATTTTGAGTTTGAGTCTGACACCGAAGGAATATTAGAGGGATATGGAGAAGAAGAAGATGTGGATTCTTAGGTTTGCAAGTTATTTTGGTTATATTTGGAATTATTTGCTATGTTGAATTGTTATGTTGAGACTTGAGACTATTGTTATGTTGAGACTATTTGCAATGTTTGTAAATTTACAGGTTGGGTTGTTCGTTTTAAAGAAATGTCATGCTATATTTTTCCAAATTATTCATATTAAACTTCCAAATTATTCGTATTAAACTATTTTTAAATATAATATTTTTTGTAATTAAATGTGAAAAATGTAAAACGCCTAGTCCCCGCCTAGTTCCCGTCTAGTCCGTCCAGGCGCTAGGCTATGGGTCACCGCCCGCCTAGCGCCTAGCGCCTTTTAGAACCTTGATTATTATACATGAGTTGCATTTATTTATTTAGTACAATGAGGGTCATTTGGTTTATGTTATGTGTTAGGCAAGACCAATGGGAAGGGACTGTACATACTACATAGCTTCACCGGAGTAAGCCTGATTGTACATATGGCTTGCCATCATTGACCACAGTCTTTTCAAGTTTGGCAACCGCTTACTATTCATATCTAGCACTGCTGTATGTGTCTACCGTTATTGATGGTTGATAATTTTTTTTTTTTTTTTCAATTGCAGCATCCAGAGCAACAAGTTGGAAGCAGGTTTAAAATCTCTGCGATATATTCGATATCTCTACCGATATCTCATTTTTTCGGCCGACCGAGCTATTTTTTAGGGTAAATCTTATCTTTCACCGTATCTACGTTATATTTCTGATAACTTAAAATATCTCCGATATTTAAGATATTTACTTTTTAACGAAATATCTGTAAAATTTTTCAATAATTTTTTTTCTCGAAATTCGAGAATGTTAAGAGAAGAGTAATTGAATAAGTAATCAATGATCACCTCGAGGGATATAAAAAAAATTGAGTACCCCATATTCCCCTCAAAGGATATCCGGATGAGAGAAGTGACAGACAGTCTTGATAAATATTGGTGAGGAGTGTTCTCCTCGAGGAATATGTAAGAAAGTAAGAAAAAAGTAATCATCTCGATTGCTCAAATAAGTAATCGATCGCGTCGAGTTGTTGAATAAGTAATCACCTCGAGTGCTTGAATAAGTAATCACATCGAGTTTCCGAAAAAGTAATCGCCTCGAGTTCTCGAATTAGTAATCACATCGAGTTCTCGAATAAGTAATCGCCTCGAGTGTTTGAGGAAAAAATAAGGCTGGTTTTAGCCTGACAATATTACTTGGTTCCAGAAAACAATAAAGACATATGCAAAAATAGTGATGAACGATCAATCAACAACTTGTTCACATATAATTAATTCTTGATGGAAGTAATAGAACAGAAGAACCGTGATCAATAATCGATAGTGGACGCAACTCACGCAATGAATATTGAATGAATGTAGTAAGAAGAGGCTAAGAATGCAAAAAGTACGCTTGTTTTTATCCAGACCAAAACAAAGCACACGTATTAATGTCATTGAATTCATTCAACAACATGTTTGAAGACACATGGAAAGTAGTCAACTAGTGTTTTCCTCTTTTCTTCAATTATAAGAAGAGCCTAAAAATGTAAAAAGTAGGCTTGTTTTTAGCCCGACCAAAATAAAGTACACGTATTGTCATTCAGTTTATTCAACAAAACAATGAAGACACATGGAAAAATATTGAACTACTGACGACCCAAGACTGGTGATGAATCTATATAAGAGCGCGCATGCGTAGGTACTTCAACATGCAAGCATATTTGCATTCTTCTGCTCCTTACGAAAAATAGTTGTAGAATTCAGGTAATTAAATCTCCTTATAAGAATAGTTTTCTCTTTAATTTTATAGTTATTATTTATTACCTACTACACTTACACTAAATGTTTAACTGATGTTGAGTATTGTTATGTGCTAGATCAATAATGGCAAGAGGTAATGGACGTGGAAATGATCCAGCATGGAAGTATGCAACTGCTATTGAAGGAAATAAAAGTGGCACAATCTGCATATTTTGTTTTAGCCGATTTCAAAGTGGTGGAATTACAAGATTGAAGAGTCATTTATCAGGTTATGATCCACATAGGGGTGCTAAAAAATGTGATAAGGTACCACCAGATATGAAGAAAGCGGTGATAGCATGGATCAAAAGAAAAGATGCTATCAAACAAGGAAAGGCATCTGTTGAAGAAGATATAAGAGAAGAACTCCGAAATGAATATCTTGGGAGTGAACAAAATCCCAATGAAGATGATGTGGGAGTGATGGCGATGATGGATATCAATATCCGCAAGACATGCATCGTTTTGAACAAGGAGATTATCGGGAAGCAGTAAGACGATCAACTGAAGATCGTGATAACTCTCAATTTACAAGGAGTGCAAGTTTGAGATTTCCAACAAAATCGAAGGGTGGTAGTAGCAATCGTCAAACTCAACAATTTGATCGATCAAAACCTCATAGTCATCGGTATCAATTTCCTGAACCTTCAGTAGAAATGTCATACAAGGATAGTCGATCAAAGCAAAGCACAGTTAAATGAATATTTACAGGTGCAAATTTTTTTTATACTAAAATCGACTGCAAGATTTTTCATATATACTAGTATTGCTGCAAACAAGGTAAACTCCCCACATTTTAAGAAGACGCTTTATGCCGCAGGAGATTGTGGTAAATATTTTATACTTTAATGCACTTGTTATGTAGAATATACATACTGACCAATTTTATTAAATATATCGTTTCTTGTTTATAGGTCCTGGCATAAAGTCTCCAACCCCATATGAAATTCAAGGTCCTTGTCTGGAGGCAGAGTACACAAAAATGCAAAGGTATGTGGATACGTATAGAGAATCTTGGATAGTATTTGGATGCACTATTATGTGTGATGGATGGACTGGGCCAACCAAACTATCTATTATAAATTTTATCGTGTATTCGAAAGGTGCAACTGCGTTTCTGAAATATGTAGATGCTTCCCATGTAAAAAAAATTTCTCAGTACATATATGGTCTGTTAGATGAGATTATCCAAGATATTGGACCAGAAAATGTTGTTCAAATTGTCACTGACAATGCAACAGCATTTAAAAAGGCCGGAAGAGACTTGCAGAAAAAATACCCCCTGTTTTGGATTCCATGTGCTGCTCACTGCATTGATTTGATATTTGAAGATATTGGGAAGAGAAAACCAGTGTGCAGTGCAATTAAAATGGCTCAAACTGTAACTAACTACATCTACAATCATAGTTGGGTACTTGCAGAAATGAGTAGCATCACTCATGGGAATTTAGTTCGATCTGGTAAAACTCGATTTGCAACAAATCACATCGCCATCGATAGCATACTGAAAAATAAAGCAAATTTGAGAAGATTGTTTACAAGCAGCCCATGGACTCATAATTCAGCAAGCCGAACTAGAGAAGGCAACAGGGTAGAAAGAATAATCTTAGACTCTAATTTTTTAGAAGGCATGGAAACAGTCCATCAAATTTACAAGCTACTGTATGAGATTCTTCGAATTGTTGATACAGAAATTCAACTGACCATGCCCATATTATATGATATATTTCAAAGAATGAAAAAACAAGTATCACAGATGAATGGAAAGAAATGGGTACTTGATATCATCAATGATCGATGGGACAAAACACTAAGTCAACCATTGCATGCAGTAGGTTTGTACAATTCTTATATCTTTACAAATATTTATATTGTCCAATACTCCAATGATTAAGTTGGTATATTACTATATAACTTGTTGGTTTATTGTTTGTATCATATTTCTTAAGCCCGAGTTTTCAATATCAACCTGGGGTTGATCATAACAAAAAAAAATCACAAGAAATTGGACTAGTGTTCGAACAATTCAACACAACTGACAGAAGCATTGCTGATGTAGATACTTTTGTAGATGAGGTAAATCCTTATTGATGACATTTTTTTAGAATGTTTGGCATTATACACGATTAATATTAAAACAATTCATTCAGATTGTATGCTTTAGAGAAGCAAAATGATCATTCGGCTCGAGCATTGCAAAGCAAACAAGAGAGACTAAAAGTTCAGGTTTGTAGTTTATATGAACCTTCATTATTAGACACAGTTGATGAGCTACAAAACTAACTCTTTTAGTTTATTTACAGCTGATTGGTGGGCACAATGGGGATATTCTACACCAAACATATCAAAAATTGCAATGCTTATTTTAGCACAGACGGCCTCTTCTTCAGCTTGTGAAAGAAACTGGAGTACATTTGCTCTTATTCATACGAAGCAAAGAAACCGTCTTGCATATAAGAAGTTGGAAAAGCTTGTATATTGCTACTACAACATGAAGTTACGACTACGAGATAAACAAGCAGAAAGTGTGATAAATGAAAACAACTACATCAATCTTCTTCATATTGCTAGTAAACCACTGGAAAATGACATTGATCCACTTCATGATTGGATTATGCCTGCACACACCTCGATGATGAAGATGGCAACCATTGTCCACAAGTGGTAGAAACTGCGACTGACAGTAGAATTAATGTGAACAAGGTATTATCTGAAGATGTTGGAAACCAAAGAGATAATTCTGACAGTGATGCTGCATTGGGCGGGGGGGGGGGGGGGGGGGGGGCACTGCAACTCTGGATAGTTCAGATGATGATGGTGGTGGAAGCGGAAAAAGTGGTGGAGATACAGGGTTTCAATATGGACAATCTTCTGTAGGTGGAGACATAAACCAGTTTACATATGAAAGTAATTTTGATCATGTCACCCAAGATGAAGACCACGGATCTAGAGAAGCTCGTCATGGTGCGCAAATGAATCGCATGAAGGCAACAATCAATTTGGTTATAATATTTTTGAATATGGTCAATATGGAGAAGTGCATGACCAATCATATAGTTGGATTCATCTTTACTATCCTATTCTATGGGATACCGTCGGCAGTTCCAAAGAGATATATTGTAACAGCCCAGCCCATATACTCAGGATATTATCTGCTTTGAGCCCACCGGCCCGCACAGATTTATTTCTGGAGGCTCACTAGCAACTTCCCAGTAGGTCACCTATCCTGGGATTGCTTTGAGCTCAGCAAGCTTAACTTCGTAGTTCTCATCCCCTCCGAAGCCATTGAGCCCCCAAAACGCGTCCTTAAGTATTGAGCTAACTTTGCACATATAAGCACAGCATCCACTCTTCCCCGGGCGATGTGGGATTTGTGACCTGTCTACCTGCTAGGTTCCGTAGCCAGGTCAAATCAGGATCATCACAATCCACCCCCCTTAGGGTCCGACGTCCGCTTCGGCACATTTCCGGCCGGGGACAGGCTCTGATACCATTTGTAACAGCCCAGCTCATATACTCAGGATATTGTCCGCTTTGAGCCCACCGGCCTGCACAGATTTATTTCTAGAGGCTCACGAGCAACTTCCCAGTAGGTCACCCATCCTGGGATTGCTTTGAGCTTAGCAAGCTTAACTTCGGAGTTGCCATCCTGGTATCAGAGCTTGTCTCCGGCCGGAAATGTGCCGACGTGGACGTTGGACCCTAACGGGGGTGGATTGTGATGACCCTGATCTGACCTGGCTAGGGAAGCTAGCAGGTAGGCAGGTCACAAATTCCACATCGCCCGGGGAAGAGTGGATGCTGTGCTTATATGTGCAGAGTTAGCTCAATATAAAAGGACACGTTTTGGGAGCTGTTGACAGTAGCCACAGAGGGGCTACAGCAAGCCCACAGACCCGCAGCTAGTGTACCAGGGGCCGGCCCGAGGCCCGGGACCGGATCACCAGCACCCGGCCTCGGGGTCCAACAGTCTATCCTGCTACCAGGGGCCCGGGGACCGGGGGCGCCTGCCAGCCAAAGAGGTCACTAGAGCTGCCCTTTGGTGTGCAAACAGAAGGGAACCAGTCCCACATCGAAGGGTAAGGCCAGACTTCACTCCCAGCCACCTATATAAAGGCCTCAACTACACTCATTAATAGGTAACTGATCCTTCCTACCGCTTATATACGTGCTTAAGTTATATCTATTCCAACTATAGTAACTTAGGCATCGGAGAGGAGAAGACCGGCCCGCCTGGTATTCCCCTTAGTAAGCAGGTTTAGGGAGATCACGCTTGGATTCATCTGTCTCTATCAGGCCTACGGGTTTGTGCAGAAACAATTGGCGCCATCTGTGGGAACTGTTTGATCCGCGAGAAAAGTAACCGTTGCTCTACCGGAGAATAGAACCCGATCGATCCTTTGGAAAGCAGTTAAATCCGTAGTCCGGAGGCCATGGAAGGAAGGAAGATAAAAGCTGGCGCGGGAAGGTCGAAAGAGCAAATTCAGATCCCCGACCGAGCCCAAAACATAAAGGCTGAGGTCGGTGCGAGGTTCGCCCTTTCTCCCGACCAAGACAGAACCCACGATCGCCAAGACTCAGAGAACCCCGACCGGTATGATACGGGGGAGGAAATAAAAAAGATGAAGGCAGAAGTCGCGCGGTTGCGAGAAGAGGGCGATCGGGACCGACTAAGGGCGGATGCCCAGTGCCAAGAATTAGAAGCAGTGAACATCGCCTTAGTGGCGGCCCTGGAGAAAGGGGGCCAGCAGGGCACTTCTCGGGCGGCATCGCCGCCCGCAAGCAATGCTAACGAATTCCCGCACCTAGAGGTGGGACAGCCTACGGAAAGGAGAATGACAGCGCATGTGCCCACACCTCTCTTTCCGGAAGCTCTAAAAAACTCCGGCCCGGTTGAGCCCCCGTACCGCACAAGCCTAGCATCAAGCGAGCAGGACAGCCCCACCGCAAGGACGCTCGAGGCGCTCTCCGCCTCAGTGTCGGACATGAAGGACCGCCTAGAGGTCAGCGAGAGAAAAGCGGGGCGACCGTGGGACAACGCACGATTCAGCGAACGCACTGGACTTTTTCCGCGCCGGATTAGGGAGTCAGGAAGATCTGGTAGCTAAAGGCCCCTAAAACTGACGTACTCAGGAACGAGCTGCCCGTACCAGCACCTGGACAGCTTTAAGTCGCAGACGGGCACAAGGGGCTATTCAGATGCCACGTGCTGCAACATATTCCAAGAGACGCTCTCGGGGGAGGCGTTGAGTTGGTTTTACAAGCTGCCAGTGAACTCGGTGGAAACTTTCGAACAGCTGGCTGATAAGTTTGTCGGCCGGTTCGCCCTTAGAGCCAAGACGGCCCAAACATCAACGATCCTTTTCGATTGTATGCAGACTGACCACGAACCGCTACGCGCTTTCGTTAACCGGTGGCATATCGCCACGGCCGGGGTCAGAAACTTGGATAAAAGGATAGCGGGGATGGCATTCAAGCAGGGGTTAAAACCTGGGGAACTCTCGTACAACTTGCGAGTAAAGGAGCCGTTGGGGTACGATGAGTTGATGGCCGTGGCCGTCAGGCACGCCCAGGCGGAGCACGAGACGTATCGGGATAAGATGCCCAAGCGGAGTCCGGATGACCCGCTACCGCCGTCTCCCCGTGAAAGCAAGACTGGGCGGCAAGATCGCAACCATACACCTGCGACTAGCAAGAAAGCCGAAGTACGGGAGGATTGGCGACCCCGACGGAGCAGTGACAACAGTTCACGGTCAGGTAGAAGACCACCACTTGTGCGACCGGCACGGCCCCTGGCAGCTGCGCCAACGGGGCGACCACCGCGGGCTCTAGCCATTATGCCGGCAGAAAAACCCGAAGGTCCAGCCCTTCGGAGTAGCAACCAAAGACCCCAGAGGACGGTGGTGGACGGCCGAGTCCGTCCGGATGACCCGCAAAAGGACCGGCAAGCAGCTCGGTAAGTAGGGACCATAAGCACCCGAGCCCTCGGGGGGATAGAGGTACACGGGAGCATAAACATGATACATGGTGGGGACCATATAGATCGACTCACCCGGAGTTCAAAGAAGCGGTGTTTAAGAGCGATCCGGGGAAAATAGGTATATGCCTTTGGAGGAGGAAGCGGCCAGGCCGCTAAAACCTGATGGAACTCGGTTACTTTCTACGAGGAAGAAGAGCCGGAGGATCTGATTCAACCGCACAACGACCCCTTCCTCATTACGGTCCAAATAGACCACTGGATAACTAGCCGTATGCTGATCGATACCGGAGCTTCTATCAACATGATGTTCCGAGACGCATACAAAGGGCTGCAGAGAGGAAAGAATAAGTTATCCCAGGATAACGAGCCGCTGATAAGCTTCTCCGGTGAGGTGGTCCAGCCTTTGGGATCGGATTACCTACCTCTAATCTTCGGTGAGGGAGACAGAACGAAGAAGGAGTACCTGGAGTTCATCATCGTGGACTGCCTGTCATCGTACAATGGCATAATCGGTCGGTCAGGGTTATGGAAGCTGAAAACATTTATAGCCGGCCATATGCTGATGCTGAAGATGCCTTCACCGGTCGGTGTCATTACCATACGCGGGGACCAGAGGATCGCTCGCAGGTATTATGCGGAGGCCCTGACCCACGGGAGAAAGCGGACCGAGGTCTTCACGGCCACTCAACAAGCGCCGGTGCCGGGTCTGAGTATTGACCCCCGTGATGACACCGATTCTGATGACGAGAAGCTAAAGCGACCTTCGGCCGTGGAAGAAACCAAAACAGTCTCCATTTCGGAGGACCACCTGGAGCGAAAAGTGGTGATAGGGACGAAGCTCGCTCCGGCTGTCAGGAAAGAGCTCATCACCTTCCTCCGAGACAACAGTTCGGTCTTCGCATGGTCCTACGAGGACGTGCCAGGCATATGCCCGGAGATAGCCGTCCACAGGCTAAATTCGTTGCCCAACGTTCCCCCGGTGAGGCAAAAAAGGAGGTCCTTCAGCCCGGCAAAGTATGAAGCAATCAGAGAAGAAGTACAGAAGCTAAGGGGTATAGGTTTCATCTGGGAAGTCCAGTACCCCCGGTGGCTTGCTAATATGGTTATGGTACCAAAGAAGGGAACCGACCGGTGGCGCATGTGCGTGGATTTCACCAATCTAAACTGGGCGTGCCCAAAAGACAGCTTCCCGCTCCCCCGGATAGATCAGCTTATAGATTCCACGTATGGCTTTAAGCAGCTCAGCTTCATGGACGCCTACGCCGGGTACAATCAGATAAGGATGAACCCGGACGACGAAGAGTACACATCATTCACAACTGACCGAGGTACCTACTGTTATAAGAGGATGCCGTACGGTCTAAAGAATGTCGGAGCCACCTACCAGCGGATGGTGAATCGCATGCTGGAGCAAGAAATGGGTAAAACGGTGGAAGTATACGTACGTAGATGACATGCTGGTCAAGAGCTTGACTGCAGGGGCTCACGTCTGAGATTTGGCAGTAGTCATCGGTAAGATGCTCAAGTTTGGAATGCGCTTGAACCCAAAGAAGTGCATTTTTGGGATTTCAGAGGGCTTGTTCCTAGGCCACATCATCAGCCAGCGAGGGATAGAAGCTAACCCGCTGAAGGTCCAGACAATCCTAGACATGGAAACACCAGGGGAAAGAAACCAGGTCCAAATGCTGACCGGCCGGCTGGCCACCCTGGCCAGATTCATCTCCCGCCTGACCGATAAGTGCGCCCCACTCTTTAAACTGCTCAAAGCACAACAGTTCAAGAAAATCCACTGGGCGGCGGAGCATGAAGCAGCATTCCAGTCCATCAAGACGTATCTGTCTGCAGTACCTCTCCTATCCAAACCAGTGCCGGGCGAGATGCTATACCTCTACATAGCTGCATCCGAAGCGGCCGTCTCCCGGTATATTATGCAGGGAAGGGACTTACCGGAGCCGAGGGCCGGTACCCCGACATTGAGAGGTTGGCTCTGGCCCTGATTGTTAGTGTCAGAAAGCTCAGGCACTATTTCCAGGCTCATTCCATTACCCTATATACCAATCACCCTTTGCGGCAGATCCTGCAAAAACCGGACACCAGCGGCAGGCTCGTACGGTGGGCAGTTGAATTGGGAGAGTTCGACATCACTTATGCTCCACGAACGGCTATCAAGGGACAGGCAGCTGCGGATTTCATATGTGAACTCACCCCAATGGTGGCAGAAGCGCACCCCGGCCGGTACGAGGGCAAGGAGGCAGTTCATGCCGTAAAGATCGAACCAGGCCTCCCCAACGGTTGGAAGCTTTACGTAGACGGCTCCGTAACGAGTAAGCGGAGCGGAGCCGGCGTCATGCTAACCTCGCCCGATGGCCAATCGTACGAGTATGCCCTACGGTTCCTCTTCAACACTTCCAATAACGCCGCTGAATATGAGGCCCTCATAGCCGGTTTACAACTAGCCAAGGAGATGGGAATCCCATCCCTGGACATATACAGCGACTCGAGCCTAGTGGTGAACCAGATGAAGGGGCTGTTCGAAGTCAAGGAACCCCAGCTAGCCTCCTACCAAGCTTTGGCCAAGGCCCTGATCGAGCCATTCCAGGGTGCCACGATCCAGCATATACCCCGAGAGCCAAATAGGCATGCAGACGCCCTCGCAAGGTTGGCAACCGGAAACTACCCTCCGGAGTACCGAAGAGCTAAAATTGAAACCCTCCAGAAACCGAGTATAAGCAAGACCATCTCCGAGATATTTGCGGTAGAAGAGGCACCACCGAGCTGGATGGATCCGATAGTTAGATACTTGGCTGACAAAACCAGCCCCCAGGATGCGGTGGAGGCTAAGAGGCTACACCTCTGGTGCGCCAGATACAGCCTTCTCAACGGCAAGTTGTACCAAAGAGGGCACAGCTTCCCCCAGCTGAAGTGTGTCACTAAGGAGGCAGGAGAGGCTATCATGCGAGAAATCCACGAGGGAGTATGCGGTAATCACTCTGGCGCCCGATCCTTGTCTCACAAGTCGCTCCGGGCGGGGTATTTTTGGCCAGATATGGCGCACAGTGGGGACTAGACATCATCGGCCCTTTCCCAATAGATGTGGGACAATACAAATACGCCATTGTGGCCGTGGACTATCAGACTAAGTGGGTCGAGGCGGAACCCCTGGTAAAGATCACCGAGGAGCGGGTAAGAAAATTCCTGTGGAAGAACATCTACTGCAGGTTCGGGGTGCCGCAGACTATAGTCACGGATAATGGGACACAGTTCAACAATGCTGATCTTATCCAATACACGGCCTCTATGGGGACCCAAATGTTGTTTGCCTCAGTGGCACACCCGCAGACCAACGGCCAGGTGGAAGCGGTGAACAAGATTATCAAAACCCTCCTCAAGAAAAAGCTGGATGCCAAGAAGGGATGATGGGCAGAGGAACTCCCCGCGGTTCTATGGGCCATCCGGATGACAGCAGCCTAGGCAACAGGGGAGACCCCGTTCTGCATGGCATTCGGGAGCGAAGCGGTACTCCCTGTAGAGACCAATATGCCCAGCGGCAGGGTCGAGAATTACGATGCTGAAACAAACGCCGATGGCATACGGCTCAACCTGGATCTCATAGAAGAGCGGCGCGACCAGGCGCATATGCGAAACCAAACCTACAAGCAACGGGTCGCTCGGTACTATGATAGAAGGGTCCGGGAAAGGAAATTACAAGTGGGGGACTGGGTCATGAAGAAAGTTCAGAAAAAACCGCTGGCCTTGGAGCCAACGTGGGAAGGGCCCTACCAAATCACCGCAGCTGCGGGCCCGGCAACATTCCACATCATAGTCGCCGAAGGCATCTATTCCACCCGCCCGTGGAATATCCAGCACCTGTGGTTCTACCCTAAATGAAATCGGTCATAAAGGGACAATAATGTATTTGGCACCAACATTGCAATACACAGTTATTGCATTTAGAATAAACTACAGCTGGTTGCAAGGTATATACATCTGCCAGATATATGGGTAAAAAAAAAAAAAAAAAAAAACCGCTAGTCAGCGCCGCCGGAGCCCCCAATCCCTGACCCGCCAGCTTTGAGAGAGAGAGCTCTTGCTCCGCCATCTCAGCCAGGGCTACATCAGCCTCCATCCGCTCAGCATCAAACCACCCTTTCTCCCTCTACTCCAGATAGGCATCATTTATGCCCTTCGTACGGGCGTCCTCCAGCATCTCTTCAAGCTCCACCGACTCCCGGAAGTCGTCGACAGCTTTATCAGCCACTTCAGCAAGCCGGGATTCCGCGAGCTTCTCCCCTCCTTTGACGACTGCTGTCATTTGGGTCTGCAGCTCCAAAACGATCGCCTCCAACTCCGCATTCCTCGCTTCCCGAGCGGTTGTCTGCCGACCGGTTTCTTCTTTCTCTTGCGCGAGCTCAGTTTTCAGCCGACCAGTTTCCTCTTTCTCTTGCGCGAGCTCAGTTTTCAGCCGACCAACCTCCTCTCTCTCTCCTGCGCAAGCTTAGCTTCCGCCAAGGATAGCCGCACAGTAAGCTCCTCCACTTGCTTCTCCAAAACCGCAGCCTCCCCTCTAGGCTCGGCGGCGTAAAGGCTATGAACCAGCTGGCACAGGTACGCAAAAGGAACATTAGCTCGTACCACAAAAGGGAACGGAAGCGCAGAAAACACACTTACCCGAAGAGCTAATTCCACGGGCTTCGCCCTGCTCTCGCCCGGTTGCCCAGTTCCAAGGCCCTCCCGATCAAGTCCCAAGGTTTCAATAGTAGATGCCACGAACCTACCAAAACCACCACCACCGGAACTACGATCGGCTTCCGGCCCCCGACTCCTTCGGCTGTCGGTCTCCACGACCGGAACTAATGCCGACCCCCCACCAGCCGAGCTTGACGCCCCGGCATCAAACGTCCTCGCCCTCTTCGCCGGGGCTTCACCGTGATCGCTTCTGCGGTACCCAGGCATCTCCGCTGCCTCTCTCTCCCGCGGGGCCCGTACCCCCATCGGCCGTGCTAGAGGTTTCGGACCCGGTAGGCCCACCGACCTTACTTCCCGGATAACGAGTGGGGCATTATCCTCACTGCCCGGCCGCCTGCCGTAGTGAGAGTCCGGAAACACGAGCGGCACAAGCCTGTTATGCACCGTGCACTCTAGGGTGACCGGATCTACAACGGTTTTCGAAGCCAACTCCCCCATCTCCATCAACCTCTGGGCCACAAGCTCTTCATCCGGTTCGACGGTCTCCTCGCTCCGAACAGCGAGCCGGGGGCATTAGCTGCAAATTGATAAACTGAGCGGTCAGAATAAAAGCGACCCTGCAAAAGAACAGTGCAAGGTACCTTACCAGGCTTTCTCCCCATCTCGCATATCTCCAGCACATTCCATCGGATGAAATTGTAGGAGCTCCGGCCCAGAATGTCCCAGTAAACAAAAAGCCGGGCTAACCGTTGCCTCTCCAAGTCCACTGATAGAAGCACAATGTGCGACGATATTACATGTTTATGCCCTCGTTTATGCTTTGTTAGATAGAGTCATAATATAGTTAGTGTCAATTTTGGGAGAGTTTTGGTGAAATGTGTTTAATTGTCCGAAAAATGACTAAGT
The DNA here is from genome assembly GCA_963682095.1 of Potentilla sterilis. Taxonomy (NCBI): domain Eukaryota; kingdom Viridiplantae; phylum Streptophyta; class Magnoliopsida; order Rosales; family Rosaceae; genus Potentilla; species Potentilla sterilis. Next base: position 24,344,695 of record OY821758.1, on the reverse strand, counting down.
TTGAGAAATCTGGAAAATAGTGCAAAATATGTCTTTTTCGCGATTTTGTGACGAGTACAAATATGATCTATCCTTGTCCGACTTCTATTAAATTTGGTGTGCTTAATATTCATATACTGAGGAATGTCGTGTTAAAATTTCAGATCAATCGGAGTTCGGGAAGTCGCCCAAAAGTTGGCTGCAAAACGGCAGTCCGAGCATTTCAATCCAGGGACTTCCAGGATTTTCCTGGGACTGTGTCCCAACTTCGAAAAATCATTCCCGTCGACTCACAAGGAATTTGATCAAACTGTTTTATGGGGAGATGGCCATATGTGTCTAGTTTATCTGAGACTTGGAATCGCATCAATCGGAGTTCCGAGCGTGGAGATATGCCGGAATTACTACAGCAAGGTCAAATCTGCCGATTCCAGGAACCCACTGCCCCCTTTTTGTGTTTTCCGGTTTTGATGGACCAAATGGTGTACAAAAGCATATGTGAAGATGGTTCAAGCCTTATGAAGGGAAGAGGAAGACACTAGGCCATGGCATTGAAGAAAAACTTGAAGAAAGACGTTCTCCTAGTCACACTAGGAGAAGCTGCCGAATAGAGGCAGATTGTGTGCTTGATGTTGCTGCCGGCAATTGGGGCATTTTTCGATGGACCAAGACATATCAAATGAAGTCCAAGATCATACAAGAAGTCCATGAAGATGTGAAGCTCAAGCCTTGAAGAAATATTCAGAAAAAGAAAACCTAATTGAACTATGAAAAGGAAGGTTTCAAACCTTATCCCACTAGGTTTTCTGAAATCCTTATGGATGAAGGGCTGCCGGCAATTACCCTAGTTTTTCCCCTATATATACCCAACTTTTACACAGAAAAATCTGTCACATTCTAAAGCAAAAACCCTAGCCAAAGCTCTACCAATTTTCAGCCAAAGATCCTACATAAAAACACAAACCAAAAGCCACCACCACCACCATAAAATCCTGCCGATTGTCTTCACCATTCATCCAGCCACCACCGAACCGCACCTCATTGGATCCATACACGACGAAGTCTTCAAGGTTTTTAATGTGTGATCTACTCCCTACTCTTGGTTTGTAATAGTTTTTATGTAGTTATGTGTAGTTTTGTCTATGAAACTCATATGTATGGTTGGTTATTGTGTTTTCATGTCTATGTGAAAAACGATTGTGAATTTGGTTTTATAATGTTGCATGTTAATTTAATTCTTATGGTATTAATAAAGAATTTCAAAGATAAGTTTCGAATTGCATGCTAAATTGTAATGAAAATATGAAGTAAAGAGATAAGATTAGATAGGCAAGCATGTTCACTCTGATTCTAGTAATTCGTTCTTGGTTTAGTCTTTTAAATCCGTGTGCCGCAAAGATTGGTACTTAGCATATTCGCGATGTGTTTTGGGTATTGGTCTTGTATCTGTCAACATAAATAAGACTAGAGTGGTTTAAATGACTATGCATGTTAACAAGAAGTGGTGACGCCTTGCTTGATTGATATGTTTCCAATTAAAAGGATTTCATACTTCATTGGTTAATTGATTATCTTCGACGCTGTGTGTTTATAGTCGGTTAGCTAAAGATTAGGATTATGCGCTGAGCTAATTCTAAATACATTCGTGAAGTCTGAAACAACTTAGATAATCGCTGAGGCCCTAGTTGGGTTGGAACTAAATCGGATCTCGGATATTGTGTGCTCTTGCCGTGTCTTGTCTTTTCAATTTGCTATGTGTTTTGAGTGCTTTTGTGTTAGTAATTTGTGGAAGAATGTCGACCAAACTTGTATATAGTAATTTAGGATTTTAAATTTATGTTTTTATGCTTGATTTGATTTAGAGGCAGCCTATTGCTGCCGAACCTAGGTTAACTGAATTTCATGTTTCTTGTTTTCCAATTTCACGCCGTACCCTAGCCTAGGGCAGCCCTTGCTGCCGACGCCTACACCCCCATGATTTGTTGATTTCGTGTATATATGTGTAAATATCGTGACTAACGATTTCATATTTCAGGTACCCTTAATCCCCGGCTAGAACGATCCCTACTTATTCTATACTACTAACGATTGTAGGGTTATTATTGCATGCGAGCTTCGGTTCACGTCAATTTTTGGCGCCGTTGCCGGGGATTATAAAAGCTTGTTTTATGTTATTGTTGTATATAATGTTGCTGGAAATTTTTTTGTGAAGTTGTAAAGTTGTAATTTTTAAGTTTATTTTGGGTTTTTGTAAAGTAGAAATATGCTTCGGCATGTAGAGTTTAAATTTCGGAAGTTGCATGATGTATATTGATGTATGTTGGTAATCACTTAGTTTAATTTCTAGGAAGTTGATAGTGTTGTGTATGTTTGAGTTTATTGTAGTTTCTAAAGTGTAACATGTAGGTGAAGCCTCTTTTGTTGATCATAACCTAAACCCTTCATACGAATGATGCCTTAGCAGATCCGCTTTTATGAACAACCGGAAAACAGGGTAGTGCCCTCCCAACTCATACGAGCGATGCTTTGGCAGACCCATTTTTATGAGGTTGAGGGCGGTTTTAATCAACACTTGAGACCGCTAGGGATCCGTGTTTGTTTTACAAAGTATGGGGAAATTATTATCATAGATATGGTTCTCAGGTTTGTCTAACTGGATCTCAAGGCCCATAGACTGATGTTCATTCTCGGTGAGTGAGTCGATAGGGGGTTCTCCCTCCATGGTGTCCAACAACGAGTCCTGCCTGGTTCCTGTAGGGGGTTCGCCCTCCGTGATTTTAATGACCTTTGAAACGTAAAATCCGCACGACCTAGTCGATAGCTTGTGCCGAAGCATCACCTCACTTTAGACGCTAGAACATAACTTGACATATGTGACCTATTTTCTTCAAAGATAAAACATGTTGTGTGGTTCAAACTCTTGAGGTATATCGGGTTAAGCATGATACTACCGGGGGCTGTATCAGTCCATTGCACCGTTATCTCCTCTGCTCCACGTACTTCGAGAGTTAGAACAAATTTAAAAGAAATTAGACTTAGCGATTACATGATCATGGACGTTTTGATTTTTGCTCTCTTATTGCCGAACCATGCTTGTGTTTTGCCGAAAATTATTGTTTTGTCTTGCCGAGTGTTTATATGTGAATCATTGTTGAAATATGTTTTGTAATCGCCAATGCCGTGGCTTGTAATGATGTATATTCTTGCTTTCTATTTCTTTACGATGTTCTAACTTGTTTAAATGTTGTAAATTTCAGAAATAATGCATGTCCGAATCTAATATTTGGACAAGAGATCTTCAAGGCCGTTTGCAACGTTTAGATCAAGAACTCGCTATTGCTCGTTTTGTGTCATTACCGCCATCGTCATCAACCAGTTCATCAGTGTCATCATCATTGCCGTCATCACCTATTGTGCCGTCCATTTCAGATAGTCTGCCGAGCTCCCCATCAGTAGTTTCATCATCGTGTGATCTTGAGAATCCTGAATTTGAAGCCTTTGCCGAGTTAGCAGACGAAGAAGAGATAATGGCATCAATCCGATCACAGAATGGTCATGTTGCTGGTGCTGGTATTGCTCCTTCGAATATCACTTATCCTCCCTTGGAGGCGGACAAGACTGGAGAGATTGAATTGAGGAGTGGATTCCTCCATAAGCTGAAATCGTTTTATGGGATGCCAAGTGAGGACCCTAACAAGCATATACAATGGTTTAACTTCACCACGGAGTCTATGTGTCCAAGAGGGACCGATTTGCAACACTTCAAGATGAAGGCATTTCCTTTTTCTTTAGAAGATCAAGCGAAGGAGTGGTTGTTTGAGGTGCCTAGTGGTCGCATCGTTTCGTGGAGCACTATGATGGATGAGTTTTTACTCAAGTACTTTCCTGCTTCACGTATCACTGATCTGAGGAAGCAAATTACTAGTGTGAAGCAAGCCGGAGATGAGACTTTCTTCGACTACTACAAGAGGTTCAAGTCCCTAGTTTCTTTGTGTCCATCGCATGGCATTAGCGATGGACTCTTGTTGCAATATTTCTATGAGGGATTGCGTGTCATGGAGAGAGAGTTTCTTGACTCGGCCGCGGGAGGTAGTTTTTTGGAGTTAAATGCCGGTGCGGCAAGAAGTTTGTTGGAAGTTCGTGCTTTGAACAACCAACAATTTGGCATGGCACGAGGCAATGTGCAAAGGAATAAGAAAGTGCATGAGACGTCTTCGAGCTCAAAATTAGAAGATAAAGTGGACAAGCTTACCGACTTGGTGAGTAATTTGATGAAGAAGCGTGCGAGTGTATGTGGAATTTGCACCGAGGGCCATGAGACCGACCAATGCCCTCAATTTGGAGTTAGTGAGGGAGTAGAAGAGTGCAATGCAATTGGCTTTCAAGGAGGCCAACGTTTTGGGAACTTCAATCCAAGGTTCAATGATCATCCTAACTTTCGATGGGCGAATAATGACAATGTGCTAAGGGCACCTATGCAACCAAGAGAGGGAGGAGCACCGTTTGCACCAAGGCCACCATTTGTGCCTCGGCAGCAATTTCAGCCGAACCAAGGAGCTTTTGGGGCATTGCCGAACCAACACCAAGGAGGGCCAAGCCAAGGCCAAACCGCGCCATCCAATCCGAACTATGATGCTTTGATTCAATCATTGTCAAGTGCTACTCAAGCATTGCTCGCGGGGCAACAAAATCATCAAAAGGACATTGGTGAGCTCAAGACTCAAATGGGCCAAGTTGTAGATTTCATGGGAAGATTTAATGAGCAAGGGAAGTTGCCAAGCGATACGATTCCCAATCCGAGGAACGAGCAAGCAAAAGTGATACAAACTCGAAGTGGAAGAGAGTTGTTTCCTCCAACAAGTCCAAAGAAGAAGCGAGTAACTTACAAAGTCTTTGAGGATGATGAGATGGCTGCCGGACCTGCAATTGCCGGCAGCCATGATGGGAATTATGACCATGCTGCCAAGAAGGGAGAGAATGCCGAGCATGATGCAACCGGCCATGCAACCGGCAGGGATGCAGCCGGCAAGGAGAATTCTGAGAAGAAGGGTGAGGCCGGCCATAATGTGAATGACAAGGGGCTGTGCAATGAACTTGAGTATGATCCCGCAACATCGAAGAATGAGTTAGTGCCGAACCAAGCAAGCAAGGGAGGGGTGCCGACATCAAGCATTCCATTCCCTTCTCGCTTTGCTAGAACAAAGAAGGATAAGTCCGATGAGGAGGTGTTGGAGATTTTCCGGAAAGTGCAAGTCAACATCCCTTTGTTGGAGTGCATTAAGCAAGTACCGAAGTATGCTAAGTTTTTAAAGGAGCTTTGCACGGCAAGGAGGCATACTAGGGAGACTCGTGTGGTAACTATGAGCGAGACGGTGTCGGCCGTTATTCAAAGGAAGTTGCCACCAAAGATGAAGGATCCGGGAAGCTTCAATGTGCCTTGTGTCATAGGCAATACTCGGTTTGAGGATGTTATGTTGGACTTGGGAGCATCGATCAATGTTATGCCACTCAATGTGTATCAAACGTTAAGTATAGGGCCTCTCAAGAAGGACAATGTCATCATTCAACTTGCGGATCGCTCAAGCAAGTATCCGGAGGGTTATGTGGAGGATGTGTTGGTACAAGTCAACCAATTGATATTCCCTGCCAATTTCTATGTGGTTGAGATGGAGGATTCGCCGGTCAATAGTACTCAATTGCTACTAGGGCGACCATTTATGAGGACGGCGCGCACAAAGATAGATGTGGCCGAGGGCAACCTAACTATGGAGTTTGATGGTGAGATGATCAAGTTTAATGTGTTTGATGCCATGAAATTCCCCAATGTTGATTTGAAGGAGGGTTGTGTCATTGATGTTTTGGAGGAGGTCGAGCAAGTGATGTCGACCTCGCTCGACGCATAGCAATTAGCGATTGAGCAAGGGGTCGGATTTGACAAGAAGGGAGAACGAATCATGCATGAAGCCGAGCAAGAGAGGTTAGCCGAGCCAAGCATTGCCGAAACAAGCCTTGCCGAGCCTTTCATGATAATGCCGAGTCTAGTAGAGGTTTGTAGAGAGATAGAGGCTCGGCCATACAACAAGGTATTTGATTCGTTCTTGTCAATTCCAAGTGCCACAACAAAATTTCGACCAAGTGTGGAAGAGGCCCCAAAGTTAGAACTTAAAGAACTCCCTAGTCACTTGAAGTATGTTTATCTTGGAGAAGAAGATACACTACCGGTTATTGTGTCTTCAATGCTTAGTGAGAAGCAAGAAGTGGATTTGATACGTGTGCTTAAGAAGTACAAGACCGCCATAGGTTGGACCTTGGCGGACATAAAGGGAATAAGCCCTACAACTTGTGTTCATCGCATCTTGTTAGAAGAAGGAGCTAAGCCGACTAAGGAAGCTCAACGTCGACTTCACCCTCCCATGATGAAAGTTGTGAAAGAAGAAATTATCAAGTTGCTTGATTGTGGGGTGATCTACCCAATTTCGGATAGTAAGTGGATATCTCCCGTGCAAGTAGTGCTGAAGAAGAGTGGTGTAACGGTTGTCAAGAATGAGAAGAATGAGCTTGTGCCACAAAGACTTGTAACCGGTCATCGGATGTGCATCGACTATAGGAAGCTCAACGCTACAACGAGGAAGAATCACATGCCTTTGCCGTTTGTGGATCAAATGCTAGAGAGGTTAGCCGGTCATTCTTATTATTGCTTTCTTGATGGTTATAGTGGCTACAATCAAATCATGATACACCCGGATGATCAAGAGAAGACCACTTTTACTTGTCCATTTGGCACGTTTGCTTATCGGCGGATGCCATTCGGATTATGCAACGCACCCGGCACTTTTCAGCGATGTATGTATGCTATCTTCTCGGATTTTATTGAAGACATTATCGAAGTATTTATGGATGATTTTAGTGTGTATGGGAGCACCTTCGATGCATGTTTGGGGAACTTGGAGAAGATACTTGAGAGGTGTGTAGAGACAAATCTAGTGCTCAATTGGGAGAAGTGTCACCTCATGGTCACGCAAGGCATTGTTCTAGGGCACATTATTTCGGCAAGAGGCTTAGAAGTTGACAAAGCAAAAGTGGAGCTAATACAAGCATTGCCGAGCCCTAGGTGTGTGAAGGATGTTAGAAGTTTTCTTGGCCATGCGGGGTTTTATCGACGATTTATCAAGGACTTCTCTTCAATTGCCAAGCCATTGAGCAACTTGTTACAAAAGGAGGTGACGTTTGAGTGGACGGATGCATGTGAGAGAGCATTTTGCCGATTGAAGAAGTTACTATGCACGGCACCGATCCTTGTGTCCCCAAATTGGGACGAGCCATTTGAGTTGATGTGTGATGCTAGTGACTATGCACTTGGAGCGGTACTTGGACAACGAATTGAGAAGAAGCCATGCGCCATTTACTATGCTTCAAGGACTCTCAACGATGCTCAACTCAACTACACAACAACGGAGAAGGAGCTCTTAGCGGTAATTTTTGCTTTGGAAAAGTTTCGATCATATCTTTTGAATTCCAAAGTTATTGTTTATAGTGATCATGCCGCTTTGAGATATCTTATGACAAAGAAGGATGCTAAGCCGAGGCTCATTCGATGGATTCTTTTGCTTCAAGAGTTCGACATTGAGATTAAAGACAAGAAAGGAGTTGAGAATGTTGTAGCCGATCATTTGAGTAGACTTGTACAAGATGTGGATCGGCTACCCCTATTAGAGACCTTTCCGGATGAGCAACTTTTTCGACTTGAAGTACATGAACCTTGGTACGCCGACATTGCAAATTTTCTAGCCACACGCCGATTTCCCAAGGAGTTGCCGAACCACCAACAACAAAGAATAAGGAAGCAAGCTCGTCACTTCTTGTGGGATGATCCGTACTTATGGAAGCAATGTGGTGATCAAGTTATTCGAAGATGTGTGCCGGAGAATGAGCATCGCTCCATCCTTGCCTTTTGTCATAGCGAAGCTTGTGGTGGACATTTTGGACCAAGGAAAACGGCTTTGAAGGTACTTAATTGTGGTTTCTTTTGGCCTACGATTTTTAAAGATGCATTCATGTTTTGTAAGGCATGTGATAGATGCCAAAGAATGGGGAACATTGGAGCTAGAGACAAAATGCCGCTCACGCCTATCATTGAGGTAGAAATTTTTGATCTTTGGGGGATTGATTTTATGGGACCGTTTCCTTCGAGTAAGGGCTTTCTCTACATATTGCTTGCGGTTGATTATGTGTCAAAGTGGATCGAAGCCAAGGCTACACGCACCAATGATGCCAAGGTGGTAGCCAAGTTTCTCAAGACCAACATCTTTTCACGTTTTGGAGTTCCAAGAGTCTTGATTAGCGATGGAGGATCCCATTTTTGTAACCGTACCATTGAAGCCCTATTGAAGAAATATGGAGTCACTCATAAGGTGTCTACACCTTATCACCCTCAAACAAGTGGTATGGCCGAGGTAAGTAATCGAGAGATCAAGCAAATACTAGAGAAATCGGTTGGACCTTCAAGGAAGGATTGGAGTGATCGTCTCGATGATGCTTTGTGGGCTTATAGGACTGCATACAAGACACCGATAGGTATGTCTCCTTTTCGGTTAGTTTATGGCAAAGCATGTCACTTACCGGTTGAGTTAGAGCACAAGGCATGGTGGGCAATCAAGGCCTTCAACATGAACATTGATGATGCCGGTCTTCATAGAAAGCTTCAACTCAACGAACTTGAAGAAATCCGTAATGAAGCCTATGATGCCGCATGGATCTACAAGCAAAAGACTAAGGTGGCCCATGACAAGATGCTTCGATTGAAAAAGTTTGAAGTTGGACAAAGAGTTCTCTTGTATCATTCGCGATTCAAACTTTTTCCAGGAAAGTTGCGCTCTCGTTGGCTTGGACCATTCATTGTTCTTCAAGTGTTTCCTCATGGAGCCATAGAGATTCGGAATGAAGCTACGGGAAACACATTCAAGGTAAATGGCCACCGTCTCAAGCATTACTACTCTTCCTTTCAAGAACACACCGTAGAGGAAAATCTCATAGACCTTACACCTCCATTGCCGGCCACAATTCCTGCTGCCGAGCAGCAGCACACCAGAAACGCCACACCACCACCCCCTGCCAGACCTGCCATTGCCGGCAGGGTTGACGCATCACCACACGAAGCCGGACACAAGGTTGACACGCCAGAGGATACGCCAGACACGGAAGAACAGGAGCCGGACACGCCAAATCACCCGGACACGCAGAGTGCACAAGAATCGGATACAACTTGTCAAAATCTACTCATTGAACTTCTTCTTGCCGATTTGAGTTGTTTTGGAGCACGATGAACACATGAAACACACGGTGAAAAGTCTAGGCTATGGACTATAAACACAAAGCGCTACTTGGGAGGCAACCCAATTCGATCAAAGAAAAGTGAAGGAGCCATCACCGAGAGTTTGAAATTTCTTAACCCTTCTCTTTTTCTTTGATTTCTGATGATATGTTGGTATATGTTAGACTATTGCATGCTTAGGAAATTCGTTGATATAGATCTGTGCTTACATTGAGGGCAATGTAATTTTCTAAGTGTGGGGTGGGATAGCATGTTCCGTTTTTGTTTTGGTTCTTTGTGTGCTTAGTTTAGGGAAGAAAAATTCAGAAAATTGTTCCACAATAATAGAGTGTTTAATTTGTTTGTTTCGAGTCTTAGGATGCCCCTAATATGTCAATGATGTTTTTCTCCTCTTTGCATACATAGATTATGGTTGTGCATACAATTAAAATTGTGAGTTTCATGGATTATGTGCATTGGTAGGAGCATGTAGGACTTGTTGATTATTAAGCATGCATGTTTTAGCTAATTTATTTCGATTATAACCTATGTGAGCTTTAGAGCCAAGTTGCTATTCTTCTTGAGCGATAAAAAGATAAAATTCAATAGATTCGTAGGAAGCATGAAACCTCATAATTCTTTGATTATTCGATGACTATGTGCCATAGATTTTTAATGAACTCTAGTATGCTAGAACTTACTCTTGTTGATTTTCGAAACGTTTAGATCATAAAATACCTTGATTTTGAATATGATTGAATAAAGATCTTTTAGGTTTACCACCAAAGCCAAATAAAGCATGAGCCCTATTGGAGCCCGTCGTGGGACACCTTAGTAAACCCCTTTGAGCCTACGATTAGCCTTTTCTTTCATCACCCTTAAACACTTTCCATGAACTTAGTATAGTGATGCCTTTACTGTGTGTTCCGGCAAAGCTTGATTTACGAAAGCGTTTTCGCGTGTGTGATGAAGAACAAGTGTGGGGTAGACTTAGCTATGAATTTATGGAAAATATATATGCATGCCGTGCCTTAAGTAAAGAAAAAGAAGAAATTTTGCTCGGACCAAAAGTAAAAGAAAACAAGATGCCGAGAACAAAGAAAAATGTGTAGGGCACGGCATAGGCATGAAAAAGAAAAATTGTGCATGGCTAATGTCTTGATTATCATTGTTGTAATGTTATGAGAAGAAAAGAATGAAGTATGGGTCCAACAAGATGAAATATGACCCTTTCGGCGAGAAGACATAAGGAGATTTGAGCTTTGCTAAAGGCCTTAGTGACGTTTTTGAGCCTCCTTATCCAAATATCAAATACCTCTTAGCCTAGCCCCATTACAATATTTTTATTGATCTTTTTCATGATTCTTAAGATGGTTAAACTTGATTGTGGAGATTATTTCAAGAGTAAGCATATGGTTTTGGTTCATTGGTGCATATAGTTGTCATATGAGGTTTTTCCTTGAAAATTTCACAAAGTGCTTTCGTTTCATGACATATGCAAGTTACTCTTTGTAATTCATTATCTTTCGCTTACATATACTTATGTGTGAATAACCATGCTTCGAGAGAAAAGAAGAGAGTATGCCTAGTGAGGAGATTTGAATTAGCTTAACATGTTTACATGCTTACCTTCTGTTCTTTTATGCTTCTATTGATGTCACATGTTCATGAAACTTGGAATTTTCGTGCTTAGCATTCCCATGCATTTAACATGAAAGCTATGTGTACATACGAGCCTGAGACAAATTGTTAGGGGCAATAGTTGTTTAGAGTCTAGTTTAATTTAGTTTGCTAAGGGACTAGCAAAGGATAAGTGTGGGGTAGTTGATAGGAGCACAATGTGCGACGATATTACATGTTTATGCCCTCGTTTATGCTTTGTTAGATAGAGTCATAATATAGTTAGTGTCAATTTTGGGAGAGTTTTGGTGAAATGTGTTTAATTGTCCCAAAAATGACTAAGTTTGAGAAATCTGGAAAATAGTGCAAAATATGTCTTTTTCGCGATTTTGTGACGAGTACAAATATGATCTATCCTTGTCCGAATTCTATTAAATTTGGTGTGCTTAATATTCATATACTGAGGAATGTCGTGTTAAAATTTCAGATCAATCGGAGTTCGGGAAGTCGCCCAAAAGTTGGCTGCAAAACGGCAGTCCGAGCATTTCAATCCAGGGACTTCCAGGATTTTCCTGGGACTGTGTCCCAACTTCGAAAACTCATTCCCGTCGACTCACAAGGAATTTGATCAAACTGTTTTATGGGGAGATGGCCATATGTGTCTAGTTTATCTGAGACTTGGAATCGCATCAATCGGAGTTCCGAGCGTGGAGATATGCCGGAATTACTACAGCAAGGTCAAATCTGCCGATTCCAGGAACCCACTGCCCCCTTTTTGTGTTTTCCGGTTTTGATGGACCAAATGGTGTACAAAACCATATGTGAAGATGGTTCAAGCCTTATGAAGGGAAGAGGAAGACACTAGGCCATGGCATTGAAGAAAAACTTGAAGAAAGACGTTCTCCTAGTCACACTAGGAGAAGCTGCCGAATAGAGGCAGATTGTGTGCTTGATGTTGCTGCCGGCAATTGGGGCATTTTTCGATGGACCAAGACATATCAAATGAAGTCCAAGATCATACAAGAAGTCCATGAAGATGTGAAGTCCAAGCCTTGAAGAAATATTCAGAAAAAGAAAACCTAATTGAACTATGAAAAGGAAGGTTTCAAACCTTATCCCACTAGGTTTTCTGAAATCCTTATGGATGAAGGGCTGCCGGCAATTACCCTAGTTTTTCCCCTATATATACCCAACTTTTACACAGAAAAATCTGTCACATTCTAAAGCAAAAACCCTAGCCAAAGCTCTACCAATTTTCAGCCAAAGATCCTACATAAAAACACAAACCAAAAGCCACCACCACCACCATAAAATCCTGCCGATTGTCTTCACCATTCATCCAGCCACCACCGAACCGCACCTCATTGGATCCATACACGACGAAGTCTTCAAGGTTTCTAATGTGTGATCTACTCCCTACTCTTGGTTTGTAATAGTTTTTATGTAGTTATGTGTAGTTTTGTCTATGAAACTCATATGTATGGTTGGTTATTGTGTTTTCATGTCTATGTGAAAAATGATTGTGAATTTGGTTTTATAATGTTGCATGTTAATTTAATTCTTATGGTATTAATAAAGAATTTCAAAGATAAGTTTCGAATTGCATGCTAAATTGTAATGAAAATATGAAGTAAAGAGATAAGATTAGATAGGCAAGCATGTTCACTCTGATTCTAGTAATTCGTTCTTGGTTTAGTCTTTTAAATCCGTGTGCCGCAAAGATTGGTACTTAGCATATTCGCGATGTGTTTTGGGTATTGGTCTTGTATCTGTCAACATAAATAGGACTAGAGTGGTTTAAATGACTATGCATGTTAACAAGAAATGGTGACGCCTTGCTTGATTGATATGTTTCCAATTAAAAGGATTTCGTACTTCATTGGTTAATTGATTATCTTCGACGCTGCGTGTTTATAGTCGGTTAGCTAAAGATTAGGATTATGCGCTGAGCTAATTCTAAATACCTTCGTGAAGTCTGAAACAACTTAGATAACCGATGAGGCCCTAGTTGGGTTGGAACTAAATCGGATCTAGGATATTGTGTGCTCTTGCCGTGTCTTGTCTTTTCAATTTGCTATGTGTTTTGAGTGCTTTTGTGTTAGTAATTTGTGGAAGAATGTCGACCAAACTTGTATATAGTAATTTAGGATTTTAAATTTCTGTTTTTATGCTTGATTTGATTTAGAGGCAGCCTATTGCTGCCGAACCTAGGTTAACTGAATTTCATGTTTCTTGTTTTCCAATTTCACGCCGTACCCTAGCCTAGGGGAGCCCTTGCTGCCGACGCCTACACCCCCATGATTTGTTGATTTCGTGTATATATGTGTAAATATCGTGACTAACGATTTCATATTTCAGGTACCCTTAATCCCCGGCTAGAACGATCCCTACTTATTCTATACTACTAACGATTGTAGGGTTATTATTGCATGCGAGCTTCGGTTCACGTCATCTACCAACCGGTATGACTGATCTTCGATCGATTGATAAACCCCGGGCACCTGAAAGTTCCTTGAACAACGCTGCCACCTGCCCCCAGCCATCACAACCGACCTCCTCCATACATTCGAAACCGACGACGGCAGGTGAGTGATGGCAGGATCGAAGTCCCGCGCGGCAAAGTTAACATAACCGCAGGCCTGGGCCTTTTTGCAGTAGAGAACCTTGTACAGCGCCCAGAACTCATTTACCTTGGGCCAGTCCATATTGCTCAGGCTGAATAGGCACCCGAGGTCAAGCAACTGCCTCTACTGGTTGCTAGGCAGCTGAGCTGGGGAAAGATTTATACTGCTCATCATATACTGGACAAACTTCGGCAGCGGCAGAGATAGTCCGTGCCGAAATTGATCATAAAAAACGGCAACCCAACCCGGCTCCGGGTTGCAGGCCAGTTCCCCGGGATACAGGCCTCGAAGCTTAACGGAGGAATCAATGTCCCACTTTGCCCGAAAGTCCCTTATCTCTCTCTCAGACATGCTTCTGGTTGGCTCGTTACAGAAAATCACCCTGTCGCCATCCAGTAGCTCATACCTCAAGGGCCCTCCCATCAACCCACGGCCGGAACCGACAGGATTCGCCGATCTCCCAGATGCCATAAAGCCTAAATAACGGCATCTCACCGGTTATGAAGTATCCAACCGGCTCCGCAGCACCTCACCGGTTATGAAGTATCCAACCGGCTCCGCAACATCTCACCGGTTATGAAGTATCCAACCGGCTCCGCAGCATCTCACCGGTTATGTAGCATCCAACCGGCCAATCCAACTAGTCCCATGACATTCCACCGGGCATGTGACATTCAACCGACTCCAAAGCATTCCACCGATTTAGTCACTTTCCTTCGCCTACGGGCAGGAACGAGCCAGCAACAACTCAAGGCTTCCAAACGCATGGGCTTTATAAACCCGGGCGAGTTTACATCTAACACATGTACTCTTGTCCAGCAGGATAAAAACCCTACATCACACTGAACTGTGATACATTTGGGGATACATGGCGAGACTCGTTATCTCAACGCCACCCCACCGGGCAGATTGTTTCTCTAACACAGAACAAGTCTCCCCGCAGGCTAACAAACCTGCACATTTACCTCACGCTTATTCCAACAAAAGCTGAGAACTAGCAAGTGTTGATCGGTGCTTCAGTATGACCGCAACACCGGGGGCACCTGTTGGCTCATTCCACGCACCAACAGGCTTTCCCGCAGGCTAGCACTCTCCGACTCGTACCGATATGGCAGAACGCCCGGTCGAGGTCCCATGCACTTTCCGACTCGTACCGATATGGCAGAACGCCCGGTCGAGGTCCCATGCACTCTCCGGCTCATCCCGATATAGCACAACGCCCGGTCACGCCCAATCTTCAATACGGACTTGGGGGACTGGGCACTGTTGGGTTGGTAACCCTGCGGGTCTGCGGGACAAGAGCAAGACAGATTAAGTCCCCATTCAAGATTGCACTTGACCGGGAACTTGGGGGACTTGTTGACAGTAGCCACAGAGGGGCTACAGCAGGCCCACAGACTCGCAGCTAGTGTACCAGGGGCCGGCCCGAGGCCCGGGACCGGATCACCAGCACCCGGCCTCGGGGTCCAGCAGTCTATCCTGCTACTAGGGGCCCGGGAACCGGGGACGCCTGCCTGCCAAAGAGGTCACCAGAGCTGCCCTTTAGGGTGCAAACAGAAGGGAACCAGTCCCACATCGAAGGGTAAGGCCAGACTTCACTCCCAGCCACCTATATAAAGGCCTCAACTACCCTCATTAATAGGTAACTGATCCTTCCTACCGCTTATATACGTGCTTAAGTTATATCTATTCCAACTATACTAACTTAGGCATCAGAGAGGAGAAGACCGGCCCGCCCGGTATTCCCCTTAGTAAGTAGGTTAACGGGAGATCACGCTTAGATTCATCTGTCTCTATCAGGCCTACGGGTTTGTGCAGAAACAGGGGCTCAATGGCTTCGGAGGGGATGGGAACTCTGAAATTAAGCTTGCTAAGCTCAGAGCAATCCCAGGATGGGTGACCTACTGGGAAGTTGCTGGTGAGCTCCCAGAAACAAAACCGTGAGGGCCGGTGGGTCCAAAGCGGACAATATCGTGTTACAGCGGAGCTGGTCCCGGGATGTGACAATTTGGTATCAGAGCAATCCCAGGATGGGTGACCTACTGGGAAGTTGCTGGTGAGCTCCCAGAAATAAAACCGTGAGGGCCGGTGGGCTCAAAGCGGACAATATCCTAAGTATATGGGCTGGGCTGTTACAAATGGTATCAGAGCCTGTCTCCGGCCGGAAGTATGCCAACGAGGACGTCAGACCCTAAGGGGGGTGGATTGTGATGACCCTGATCTGACCTGGTTAGGGAAGCTAGCAGGTAGGTAGGTCACAAATCCCACATCGCCCGCGGAAGAGTGGAGACTGTGCTTATATGTGCAGAGTTAGCTCAATACTTAAAGGACGCGTTTTGGGGGCTCAATGGCTTCAGAGGGGATAAGAACTCCGAAGTTAAGCTTGCTAAGCTCAGAGCAATCTCAGGATGGGTGACCTACTGGGAAGTTACTAGTGAGCTCCCAGAAACAAAACCGTGAGGGCCGGTGGGCTCAAAGCGGACAATATCATAAGTATATGGGCTGGGCTGTTACATATATGATTATCATATTAATCACTACAATTCATAATGTTTTGGTCAGATTATTGTACTTTCGTGGATCAGCGTAGGGAATTTGAAGTACCTAGAGTCTCTTTCTGGTACTAAATAAAGCTAATATTTGTATGTATTTATGATTTTATGTGTAAAATGAATAAATTTCATATTTAAATAAAAAAAAATTTCTTTCGAAATATCTCCAATATCTCTACCAATATCGACATTTTAATCCTAGGTAGGAACATCTAGTGCTATGGATGTAAGCGATATAAAAATGCCGGCATGGACGACTAGTGTTGCTGGATGGGGAGAGAATGAGGAGAGTGAGCTACTTGAGATACCACGAGGCCAGCCTACACCATGCCTTCCGCTCCCAGAGGACCTTAAATACGTAAGTAATAGGTTCACAATGCATCACAAACAGAATTGACATTTCTAAATTTCGTTGGCTTATTTGAAAATTTATATATTTCTCTAACTTCTTGTTTTCTCCTCCTGTTGTAGGTAAGTTCAACAACAGCAACATCGCTACTAGATATGATTAGTGGTTTGAATGCTCTTCTGGTTTTCAAGTGCATGGCTGTAAAGGATGAAATCCAAAGGCTTAGGAAAGAAAATGTATGTGATTTGACCAAATGATCTTGTTGTTTTCAAATAGCATGTACAATGCCTCTTTACGAACTGCTTGGTTCTGAAACTCAACTGCAATTTCTCTTGTCAGGAAGATCTGCGCGCACGAGCAGGACTCCCGTTGGAGGGAAAAATGCCAGTGCAGATGATATTGTATCTCATGGCTTTGATTATAATGCTTTTCATGTAAGTAACCCCCATGTATAAGCACTACATACCTTAATGTTAACAGTATAATTGGTTTTCACATTAATTTGCTTGTTCTATGCAGGAGCTATCTTGCACTAAAGTGAACCAAAAGTGCCAAGTGCCCATGTTGATGGAGAGAAAGAGTTCGACAAGAGACATCTTCGATCAACATCCTGTAAAATTAAAGCAACAAGATGCAACAGAGCACCGGCGCGGCCAGGGATCGCGGATACCATGTATCAAGTTTGCATGGGGGTTATAGACTTTATTATTTAGAAGGAAATATAATTCTTACATCCTTACAGATAAATAGGAATTTTTGCTTTATGTTTTTTCTATTGTTTGCTCATACCTGCCTACACTACAACACAACATGCCATTTCCGACAATCAAAATGGTCGTAAGTACCTATATTTTGGTCGGTAATACACTTTCCGACCAAATAAAATTCGTCGGAAGCGGTCGGTAGTACTGTGGTCACAAATACTCTTTTTCCGACCGGTCCTCGGAAATACTTGTCATTCCCGACCAAATAAGCAGTCGGAAAAATGATTTCATTTGGTCAGTAATAATTTCATTTCCGACGTATTAGTTCCGACGACTTTGTTTTGTCAGAAACATTCAAATGCCATTTTCGACTAAAACAATCGTCGGAACTACTATTTTATGTGAGATTTTCCATTTTCAGAATTGAATTATAATTATTATAAATTTTCTCATAATTGAAATATTTAATTTGCAAAACCTGAAGAACAAAATAAATGGTAAAGAAGATTCAACGATATCAACTACGTAACTTTAATACCTGTTAAAATACATCATCCATAACATCCAAATCCAACTTAGTAGAAATAGTTCAAAAACTAAATAGTTCAAGTCCTTATAAGTAGCAACTACGAAGAACGGATCAAAGACCACGACTTTCAGAATCTCCATCAATAGGTGAGTTTGGGAAAGCAAGCTGTCACATCGTTATACAAAACAAGAAAGAAAAAAAAAACATCAACACATTCACGATAGGAAGAGAAATAAACTGAAAGTATGTATGTTTATAAAACTGCAAGAAATTTATATACAAAAGTTTCTATATATGAGCCAATATATAGAAGACTAGTGTTGACAGTAGCCGCAGAGGGGCTACAGCAAGCCCACAGACCCGCGGCAAGTACACCAGGGCCCGGCCCAGGACTCAGGATCGGAGCACCAGCACCAGGCCTCGGGGCCCAGCGGTCTATCCTGCCTCCAAGGGTCCTGGGACCAGGGGCGCCTGCCTGCCAAAGAGGGCACCAGAATATCCAAACAGAAGGGAACCAGTCCCACATCGAAGGGCAAGGCCAGCCCTCACCCTCAACCACCTATATATGGGCCTCGACTACCACCATAAATAGGTAACTTGTCTCCCTCCCGGCTTACATACGTGCCCAGGTTATATATATTCCAACTATACTAACTTAGGCATCGGAGAGGTGAAGGCCGGCCCGCCCGGTATTCCCCTTAGTAAGCAGGATTGCAGGAGATCGAGTTGGATTCATCAAGTATCTACCAAGACCCCCGGGTTTAGGCAGAAACAATTGGCGCCGTCTGTGGGAACTTTGAACAAGAAGCCGTGCAAGCAACACCGCTGGCTGAGATTGTGGGAATGAGTCAAGAGAAAGGAACTACTGAGGAAGGGCGTATTGCAGCTGTGCAAACGCTCGCCTCCACCCCTGTCGTCACGCGGGAGATGCGTGGCGAGCAGGGCAGCGATTTGGGAAGGAGCCGTGGAGGGCCCTCTGGTGATCCAGAGCCCCGCCACGAGAACTCGCACGGGAAAGACCCGATAGAGGACGAAGGCAGCCCAGTGCTTCGTGGCCTATCCCTGACGTTCTCGGATGATCCGAGTGATCAGTCTGAGAGCCAGGATCAAGACCCCACGTACAGCCCCGACCATGACGGCTTGGCGGGAAAGGTACGGGCAATGGCCGCGGAAGTTAGTCGTCTCAGAGAGGAGAACGACCGGGACCGAGCCAAGTCCCAGGCCCGATACGAAGAGATAGAGGCAGTAAACACCGCCCTGGTAGCCGCCCTAGAGAGGGGGCAGCAGCGCAGTGCTGCCATGGCCGAGGCACAAGCCGCACCCCTGCTATTCCAACCCCGGCGGCTAGAGGCTGGACAATCTTCGGGCGCCCGATCCAGCGAGCCTATGCGGGAGAAGTCACGAGCCGGCGAGGACCTGCCGAAGAGCACGCCCGCCTCCCACCAGCCGCACACTTCGTCCGTGGGTGAAGTGGATACTCCAACCGCCCGGGCGCTGCAACTGCTAGCCAGCACCGTGTCGGATCTGAAGGCCCAGATGGAGGCAAACGAGAGGAGAGCGGCCCGGCCATTGGAAGGCGCCCGGTTCAACGAGCGCATGGGCCCCTTTTCACACCGAGTCATAGAGTCGGGGAGATCTGGCAACCAGAAGTCCCTCAAGCTCACCTATTCCGGGTCCGGTTGCCCGTATCAGCATCTGGACAGCTTCCGATCCCAGACCTGCGCCAAGGGTTACTCCGATGCAATCTGTTGCAACATCTTCCAGGAGACCCTGTCCGGAGAAGCGCTCAGTTGGTTCTACGAGCTTCCTGCGAATTCAATCGAGGCATTCGAACAGCTGGCTGACCGATTCGTAGGCCGCTTCATCCTCCGAGTCGAGGGAGCGCGGACATCCACCGTCCTCTTCAACTGCATCCAAGCCCCCGGGGAAGAATTGAGAACCTTTGTCAACCGGTGGCAGACGGCCACGGCCGGAGTTCGGAACTTGGACAAAGGCATCGCCGAGATGGCATTCAAGCAGGGGCTTCGGGCAGGGAAGTTTTCCTACGCCGTCAGGGTAGAACTCCCTCAGGGCTACGACGAGTTGATGGCTATGGCCATCCGGCATGCCCAGGCTGATCATGAGACCTACGGGAACCACCTGCTGAAGAGGAAGCGGGATGAGCAGTCTTTGGACCATCCCCGGGTAGAGGATCCCCCGCGCAGTCACGAGAGCAAACCCGGCCAGCGAGCCGAGCACGGGAGTCGCCGACCCGGCCGGAACAACAACAACAACGGCAAGACCTGGCCGCAGCGACAGCAGAGACCCTTCTCTGACAGGCCCCAGCCTCGGACCGAGAACAAACCTGCACCGTACCACCAAGAGCGCCCCCTGGCAATTATGCCAGCACCCCCGGCTAATCAAGAAGTCTTCTCCACTCTCACCGCATCATATGAGGACATCCTGTTGGAGAATGCGGACGTCATTGCCCCACCGCCCCAGAGAAGGTACCCCAAGGGGAAGCTCACGACGGCGCAGACAGGCAAGTACTGCTCGTACCACGATGAGGCAACTCATCGGACGAACCAGTGCTTCGCCCTCAAGACTGCAGTGCAGGGCTTGATTGACAGCGGCCAGCTCCAGAGATATGTAGGGGAGAGAGGAGCAGGCCCCGACCGGGAGGGTAACCCGGCCTGGTAAACCCGCTGGGTCCAGGCGGCTAGTTTGGCATATCGCCGGTTCAACCGATTGTAAAGATCAAATATATGCAAACTACTTTTGAAAACTCTGGCCCCGCAAGCTCAGATATATATATTCATAGTTAAAGTATCCAAAAAGTAAACCGCTCCGGAGAGTTTCTTTTACAAGCAAAAGCGAGAAAAACATCCTATGGAGCCGCATCTCCAGCGGTGGCTTCGTCGTCGACCTCAGCTCCGGCAGGTTCGGCACTGTTGGTAAAAGAATCCAAGTGCGAGCGATGTTCTGCTCCTGACTGCTTCTCCACCGCCAGCTGCTGGATGACCGGCTCCACAGGAGCATTTCCTTCGGCAGAGGTACCAGGCATCAGGGAAGTATTTAACCACCCCTTCGCCGCCCATTCCGTGTAGGCATCCGAGATGCCTTCCTCCCGGGCCTTCTCCAGGCAGTCCAGGAACCGATTGCTCTCCTCGTATTGAAGAACGAACCGGTCGAACTGACCCGGATCATCTCCGCCAGCAGCAGCAGCGGCGGCACGCGCCTGGAGCTCGTCTATCTTGGCCTCCAGCTCGGCCCTCTCAGCGTCAGCCCGCTCCCGCTCCCTCTCCATGCTCCAGTTCTGCTCCTCCAGCTCCCGGGCCCTCTCCTCCATCTTCCTGGCCTTTTCCTCCATCTTCTTGGCTCTCTCCTCCGCCCTGGCCTTCTCCCGATCCGAGCGGGACTTCTCCACCTCCAGAAGCTTCTGAGACCTGGATAGCGCAGCTATCTGCCTCTTCAGCACCGGGAGCTCCTCACTTGCATCCGACTGGTACAGGTGGTAGAGCAGCTGCAGGACAGTAAAGGCAGTCAAGTGGCAAAGAAAGAAGGCGGGATATAAGCAATACGGTGGTACCATGCGGTACTTACCCGGAGGATGGATTCCTTGCATTTTAGCCGGTTGCCACCCGCCAGCACGCCTTCAACCCCGGGCCTGTCCAGGCCGAGGCTGGCCAGGTCCGCCATCATCTGCCGAACGAGAGTATTGTCCGGACTTCCCATACCCACCTCCGCAGGCGCAGGACTGCTCTGGCGGGCCGCTCCGGCTCCCTCCCCAGCATGGGATGTTACGCTGCTGGTTGTCCTGACCCGCTTCGCCAGGACCTCCCGGGATGATCCGCCAGTTAGCGTCACCAGCAAAGGGGACGGACCCTCCGGCCCTTTCCGCTTCTCTCCCCGCCCTTCGGGAGCGGCGGCACGTGCGCTTGCACGAGGAACAAAAGCAGCGATACCCAGGCTCGCCGCACGGTTGGGGACCCTGTTTTCTCCCCCAGGAACCCGCACCGGTCCCCCGGTGCTCTTGCCCTTCCCTGGCACCGCTGCTGCCACAGAGTGATGGGTCTTCACTCGCTCCGGCACGTAGGACGATTCGTCCAGATCCCGGGCCTGGGGCTCCGCATGCAACGTAACCCGCCCGTCCGCTTCCACCGAGGACCGGGCCACGCTCGCACCCTTCTCCGTAAGATGCTTCAGGAGATCTTCCCCGTCCATCGAAAGAGTGTTTTCGGGCTTGATCACCGCCCGGGTTGACGCACCTGCAGGACAAAGCGAAACGTTAAATTGTTGAGCAAAACCTAGCACAAGTCCCACCGCTAGGGTTTGTTACCCACCGGGATCCCGCCCAAGCCCACAGTGTTCCAGCACTTCTCGCCGGATGAAGTTGTACGAACTTCGCTCCAGGTGGTCCCAGCAGCCGAGAATAGTCAAGACCCTCTCCTGCTCCAACTCGGACAGCTGGAACGACTGGTCGCCTATGGGCTGGAAGGCGCCAGGCACCCGGTACCTCCTCCTCTTCACCTGCCAAGCCCCGCCGGCCATCACCACCTTCTTTCTCCAGCTGTTGTCTACCCATGAAGGCATAGTGGTGATAACCGCTTGATTGTTGCGGGAGTTGAAGGATAAGCAGCCTTTGGACCCCGTTTTCCTCGAGTAGGACAACCTATACAGCGCCCGGAATTCATTGATCGTAGGCATACTCATTCCGGACAAGTCGTATAGGCAGCCTAGGCTTAGTAGCCGCCTCCATTGAAGACCGGGCAGCTGCGCGGGCGACGCTGGCAGGGCACTCAGAATATACTGCACAAAGTCAGGCAGCGGTAGCGACATCCCGTGCCGGAACTGGTCCGGATGCACGGCAACCCAACCCTCCTCCGGGTTACAGGCCGACTCTCCAGGGTTCAGTGGACGCAAAAAGATATCGTCCGAAATACCCCACGTTTCCCGAAACACAGCGATCTCCGCGGGAGTCAGGCTCTCCTCCGGTTCGTCACACACCACGGCAGTTCTTCCCCTGCCAAGCGTGTAGCTTTCAGCGTGCGCACCGGCCATTCGCACCCCGTGCGGTATCTCAGCTTCCGAGGAATCTGACCCGGAATCCGATGACGTGGACGAGGCACCGCTCCAGGAGCGGTCCGCGGCTTCTTGCTCCGGGGCTTCAGAATCGAGCCAGTCCTGCATCCTCTCCACATCATCCACCACAGGACCTCTTGCGGCAGATTCAGAAGCCTCCTCCGAACTCGAAGTGTACATCTTAATCTAGGGGCAGAAAAGCAAAACCCTAACGCTCGTCAGCAACAGACTACAACACCACCTTCAACGGCCTCCCCCCCCCAAAAAAAAAAAGTTTGCCGCTGAGCAACCCAGTCAGCGACACAGATCCCCCCCCCCGCCGCAAAACAACAAATCAACAAAAAACCAAGACACACCGGGGCAAAGAACACAACTTACCGATTAGTATGCTCAGCCGAGGACAATCCGCCCAGCGAAAGCAACGAGCAATGGTAAAAGGAGGCTTGGGAGCGCTTCAAACAACGGATCTCTGGGGGCAAGGAACTTAGGGTTTTCTTCTCGCCGGACCACCTCCCCTTTTTTCTCTCGGTCTCTTAAAAACGTACAAAAAGCAAAGGTAGAAAGAAGAGCAGAAGAGACCTATTTATAGAGGAGACCGGTGCCCTAGGCATTTAGGAATCCCTCCAAAAAACACAATCAGAACAAATCAAACGCCTGCGAATCCAGGCCCTCCATCACAAAACCGTCCCCTGACGGCACGTGTCCCAGCATTGGTAAAACTGCCCACGCCATCATAACTGACGAGACTGATGGACTCCCTCCTTAAATGCATGTCAGCCACCTGTCCCACACGCTGGCGACAGGAAGGTAGGAGCAGGAGCCAGGGAGTCACGCTCCCCTACGCTTCCCCAGATTCCACGGTTGCACGCCATCATCATTGCAATTCAAACCGCTTAGGAAGACCTCTCACCAGTTATGCTGATCCAACCGCTTCAAGAGCATCTATCCGGGTTTGAGCAGGACCTCGCACCGATATGGCATGTTACCCGCGCGAGTCCCGCCCGGTACCATGGTAGTCCGCGGTTATGATTATTCAACCGGCTCCATGGCATCTTCCCCCGCATTTACACCAACGACCTCGTTTCGATATGGCAGAACGCCCGGGCGAGGCCCTCCTCATCGATTCCGTCATATCCCACCAGGTTGAGAGTACTTTCCGGGAACATAAACATCCGGACCCATGGCTTTTTCACAGGGGGACTCGTTTCGATAGGCATGTCACCCATCGAGTCCGCCCCCATGGCAAACGCATGGGCTTTACAAACCGGGCGAGTCTACATCTAACACATGTACCCTTGTCCAGCAGGATAAAAACCCTGCGTCGCATTGAACCGCGATACTGTCCAGCAGGATAAAAACCCTGCATCGCACTGAACTGCGATACCTTTGGGAACACATGGGGGAGACTCGTTATCTCTACACCATCCCACCGGGCAGATTGTATCTCTAACACAGAACAAGTCTCCCCGCAGGCTAACAAACCTGCACATCTACCTCATCGCTTATTTAAACACAAAGCTGAGAAGAACTAGCAAATGTTTGCACCACTCCGTTCTAGTTTGGCAGAACGCCCGGTTCTGGCCCAGTTTGCACCGCTCCGTTCTAGTTTGGCAGAACGCCCGGTTCTGGCCCAGTTGGCACCGCTCCGTTCTGGTTTGGCAGAACAACCGGTTCTGGCCCAGTTTGCACCGCTCCGTTCTGATTTGGCAGGATGCCCAGTTCGGGACCAGTGAGCTTCGAAGGGCAGCAGACCCAATCAGAATTCCGTGCATTAATCTCTTGCATGGCGGATTTCAACGCCTCATCACCATCATTCCATGCATTAATCTCTCGCATGGCGGATTTCAACGCCTCATCATCATCATTCCATGCACCATCTATCGCATGGCATCATCTCATACACTCTTCGGGTTTCCACCCCGTTCCATGCTCTAACACTCGAGCACAATCCTATTTTACATTACCCAACATGCTTATAAATTATTTCTTGCCATCAGTAACAGGTACTCACCTCGGTCACGCCCAATCTTTAACGCGGACTTGGGGGACTGGGGACCTGTAGGTTGGTAACCCCGCGGGTCTGCGGGACAAGAGCAAGACAGATAAGTCCCCATTCAAGATTGCACTTGACCGGGAACTTGGGGGACTTGTTGACAGTAGCCGCAGAGGGGCTACAGCAAGCCCACAGACCCGCGGCAAGTACACCAGGGCCCGGCCCAGGACTCAGGATCGGAGCACCAGCACCAGGCCTCGGGGCCCAGCGGTCTATCCTGCCTCCAAGGGTCCTGGGACCAGGGGCGCCTGCCTACCAAAGAGGGCACCAGAATATCCAAACAGAAGGGAACCAGTCCCACATCGAAGGGCAAGGCCAGCCCTCACCCTCAACCACCTATATATGGGCCTCGACTACCACCATAAATAGGTAACTTGTCTCCCTCCCGGCTTACATACGTGCCCAGGTTATATATATTCCAACTATACTAACTTAGGCATCGGAGAGGTGAAGGCCGGCCCGCCCGGTATTCCCCTTAGTAAGCAGGATTGCAGGAGATCGAGTTGGATTCATCAAGTATCTACCAAGACCCCCGGGTTTAGGCAGAAACAACTAGTAAGTGTTGGAATTTTGTATGTACCTGAGCAGATGAAACCCTACAAAGCCAAAATTATTACCCTACCAAAATATAAGCAAAACATCCGTATATGAAGGAGACGACGTCAGAGATATGATTAGATATTTGAACTGAGAACTCACAGTAATAATACGTAGTCCCATACCCTTATCACAGTACAATTCTTCCAAACTTCTTATTTAACTACAAACCTGACAAAAAAATAGAGGTGTAAATCTCTTAATTAAGCACAACTAACTCCTTTACAACATCAAAATTGGCATGAAAATGAAACCACAGGACATAAACTCAAAAACCACCTACAATGTTATGACCAGCCATATATGTTCAGGGGCGGCACCAACTGGAAATTGTAATTTATACACAACCAGTCCAATTGGCAATCAAGAATTGGCTTTGATAAGAAATCAAGACGAAAACAAGAAAGTGAGGTAAACATAAATGTGAAATAAATCTTACTTTTGACCTCTTGCTTAAGGATCTAGGTTTACTCCTCTGTTTATCAAACTAGCTGCAAAATCCCCCATCCGTGTCTATGCACAAATGGAAAATAACATTGATAAGAACACAAACTCTTCAAAAGAAAACAATAGAAGAAGTCATAGCAAGTAGACAGTTGGATTGGTTACGTCACCTTTAGAGTGTTAGTTCTGAAGAGCTTACCATTATTGTTCTTTCAGCTTCCTAAAGAGCTTATTATCGATTATATTAAAAGAATGTTAACTTGGGAGATTTTCATTGATCCTATGTAAGAATGAAACTGCCCTTTCTTTCAAAGGTATCATTGTATCAAATTAACTGAATCTTCTTATATGGAAAAAAAAACAAGCAATTGACATATTTATGAATAATTAGACTCTAAAATGCCCCAAAATCTCCAATTCAAGTTCATCAAAGCAGTTGAATAGCCAAAATTAGTCCATTAGTGATTAGGAAATTACCTAAATTGAACTGACCCAGATATAGAACAAACTTGCTGAATAGCTTGATGATGATGGCCATGAACCCAGCACAATCAAATTGGAAGTTTTTGTTCCTCCACTTCCTAAATAATTATTCCAAGTCCTCTTTTGGATATTTGGAGTAAGTAATATAGGGGCCTCGCAGCTCTGTTTTGAAGAGGGGCCAGATACTTCGGGCAGCCTCAGTAGTTATAATCCTGGACAATAAAAAACAGTAAGTTTCTTTCTCACGCATCCAATGTGTAGGTTGCATACACCAAAACAACTTAAAATCTAATCACTATGTTGTTAGTAGAAAGTAGAAGTGATCTTCAAGATGGTTTCACATTTTGGTTGATCAGTTTATAATAGAAGTGATCTCCATGTTCCTATAACAGATTCCATTAAAAAGGACTAAATATTCTATTTATGCTGCTGAAAAGAAGACTCTACATGTATTTCCTTAAATATAATGTACCTCTTTTGAAAAATCTGTGCTTTTGTGCCATAGCCATTGAAACCTTTGGCAGGGCCTCTACCCTTCCTTTTTGTAGCCACAGATATCAACATTTCTTCATCTCTGTCATCATCTGTAGTTTCATTGGGAATGTCTTCAAGAATAGTACATGTAGAACACTCCGGATGTGAAGTGGTTGGTGCTATTTTTTGTCGTGTGCCCTTCCTTGTAAGGACTACAATATTATATGACAATGTGTAAGAAAATATTAAAAGATTAAAATGCTTGAAATGGATTAAAACACAGTAGCTTTAAAAAAAGATTGAGTTAAAAACATTCTTCATCATTAATAGCTATATGTAAATGTAGTTAAGTAGATATCAAATGATTAATCAAACTAATTATAAACACACATTGTTCATGAGTAATTCCTGCATCCAAGAAGGACTTATGAATTAGGCAAACTAAAAATAGGTGGGTGAAATATTTATAGAGGGAGAGATATGTCATGATTGTATGCAGAATCATATTGGATGAACTATTCGATATCCATTAACTTCTGGGTATGTATGTCTAATAGTATGTAGTTTGTTATTTAAGCACAATACAGTCTTGATAAGCTACGAATCCAAATCTTCTGATTTTGTAGCAATGTTGCATATGTTCATTGTGAACTTACTGTAGATTCAGAAATTGAAAAAAAAATTAAAAATTAAAAAAAGACATACTCAAAACTTCATTACTCTTATTCTGAACATGTTAAGGTAGTATGCAATATCCATTCATTCTCCATAGATTTTTCTAATCGACCCTTTAGTTTGTCTTTCTATCTAGTGGTTATAATATAATGATTTTACAGTTCTATGTTCACAATACATATTTCACATTGTCTTTTTCTTTTTCATTTTTATTGAAGTTTCTAACCTCATACATATACCTTTCAATGCAGACCCAACATAACGACAAAAGGATAGAAATCAAACCTTTTGTTTGTTGATTGGTCTCGACCATACGTGGAACACACCTGCAAACAAACAATAAAGATTGGAATATGTGAAGAATAAGATATAGAGATGGTGAGGGTCGAGTCTTTGAGATTACTTACTTTGGGCGTTTGGTTGAGGCAGAGGGTCGGTCAGACAAGGATGGGATGTTCAATGAAGCTAATATTTCCTTGTTTTGGCGAATTTTCTCCAGCCTCATAAGCTCGTAATCTGTAAGTTGTGGGGCTGCCATGAGAGGGCGATTCGGAGAAGAGACTGAATGATCTGAGGAGATAAGTGGGTAAACCGCTACTGAGTTAAACACCCACGAAAAACCTGAGGGCGCGAATGAAATTTTGAGCGGGTGGATCGGATAATTTTGACGAATTTGGTGACGGCTCAAAGACTGAAAAAGTCTAAAAGAAGAGGAAGACCCGAGACATAAGTGAAGAGGAAACCCAAAAGGAAAAAACAAAAAAAAATATAGGGGGATCCATATAAAAACGAACCTACTGAAACCCAAAAGATAAAAAGAAAAACCGAAAAAATAACCAAAAAAAAAAATCAAACCACTAACCTCCGAAAGATTAGTGCTCTTTTTAAAACCAATTCAAAAGCTAATCTTACTGTAAATGTGGAAGTAGGAGGATCTATATGAGAAGTTTAATTAACTAAAAAACTACGATTAATATGTTGTAACGAATGTAAGAAAAAACACAGAATTACGTGGTTCACCAACGATGTGTTGGCTACGTCTACGGGCAAAGGAGAGCAGTTTATTTATCTTGAGGAAAACAGAATACAGAATACAATTAGGTTTAGGACGTTTATATACTAAACCCAAAAGGAAAACCTATCCCAACATAACAGATATCGTGGGCCTCGGGGGGGTTGCCCCCGAACCCCCAAAACCAAGGCGCGTCGCCCCTGGACCCCGACTCGCTGACCAAAAATGAAAAGAGGGAATCACAAAGTTGAACAAAGGGACCCTTTTTTTCTATAAGTAAAAACAAATTCAGAATTTGTTAACATGTTATACAGCAACTCTGACAAAAGTACATCATATCTGATCACTAAATCAACCTTTCGACCATGGTAATCAAGCATCGTACACTGTAACTCTGTGACAAAAAAGTTAAAGAGAGAGAGAGAGATAAGTGAATCAATGAAATTGTTAAATATAGAAAAAAGAAAACATCTAGACCACAACATAACAAAAGCAGCTAATCAAGATAAAAATCTCCACAACACTACATGCAATATTTCCGACCACATTCTAAGTATTTCCGATACCTCAAACGCCCGTCGGAAATAATAATTATATTTCCGACGGATTTCCGACGGCCAAATGTTTTCGGTCAGAAATAGTGTTATTTCCAACCAAAAATGGATGTCGTTGGAAAAACTTAGTCGGAAAAGGGCATATGTGTTGTAGTGCTATCATATGACAATGAATTTGGGATGAAGGGTCCTCTTCAGTGGTTCATCATTGGCGATTCTTGAAGAACATAGTGGAAATTAATGAGCACTAGTAGTCAAAGCAAGGGTTTCTTCACTGGACAATAATGCTTAATTAAATTTTACTTGACCAGTGAAACGCAAAGTCTTTCGATTTCAATCATTGAACCTTATCTTAACATTTTCGGGTTAACTATGGTAATGCTTTGATTAAGCTAGATAACTCCCTTCATGTTTTTAGTGTCTCATTGCCTTCATATTGCGGGTCGCAATTGGAGAATTTAAACTGTAGCTGTAAGAAACTATGATTCTGAATTGTAATCAAATGGATCTGTAACAAAGTAGCAATCCTCTAAACCTCAAACTGTAGAAAACCAGCATGACGTTTCGGCTTGGATTCTCAGTTTCAGGGTCGTGTTAACCCTTCCGGATTTCTGTTCACCAGTCATCCCCAGAAGATGATTGCTGGATGTAAATGATCATTTTAGATGACAACACCATTATGAATAGTTGAACCCTAATTTGGTTATGAGAAAAATTCACTAATGGTGCCTCAATTCTTGTGACCAGGTTAGGTTGATACCCCGACCTTTAAAATTGATCAAATTGATACGTGAACTTGTATTTTGCCATCAATGAGATGCCCCGTCCAAGTTCCGTTACAGTACCGTTAATTTACTGACGTGGCTTAGACGTGGGTCCCATAAAAAGGGCAAATGAAGTCATTTTACTGAAACTGAAATCTTCCTACTCCATTTTTTTTCTTTTTTTCTTCACCGTCTTTCTCCCTATGTTTCTCTCTAGAAAAAAAACTCAACAAAAATTGGATAGACCTGACCAAACCTTTTTTTTTATTTTACCAAATCCTAATTAAGGTTTTCGATTTCAGTAAAATGACTTCATTTGCCCTTTTTTGGGACCCACGTCTGAGCCACGTCAATAAATTGTTGACGGAAATTGGACGGGGCACCTCATTGATGGAAAAATACAAGTTCAGGTATTAATTTGATCAATTTTAAAGGTTGGGTATTAAACTGACCGGGTCACAAGAATTGAGGTACTATTGGTGAATTTTTCTCTTTGGTTATTAACATGAAGTTGTAGCATTAGTGAGATCTTAGTGCTCAAAATGTGGGCGTCGGAATTTCCTACCAAGAATCCCTCTTTATGAATTCCGGACTCCATTGAATCGACAAGAAACAAGTTTCCAGCTTATTCTCTCCCACGATCAACAAATCTGAATGCCAAGCTACATCAGATTTAGGTCTTTTCATTCTTATATCGTAAGAACATCTCCAACCGTAGCTTTTCCTAAATTACTATATTTGGCTACAATTTTGAATTTGGGTAAAATACTTGTTACTCCCTCTATCACTACCAGAAAAGGCATCATAGCCGACGACGCCATCTCGTCGGCCGTTTTCATTAAATCGTCGGCTATTCTCTCGTCGGGAATGCTCCGTCAGCTATAGTATAGCCGACGACAAGTCGTCGGCTTATAAAACACGCGGTATAGCCGACAAATAAAGCGTCGTCGGCTATACTTCGAACATTGCCGACGACAGGATCGTCGGCTTCAACAATTACGTAATTGCCCCTAACCCGGAAGTATAGCCGACGACACTATCGTCGGCTATACGTCCGGCATAGCCGACGACACTATCGTCGGCTATCCGTCCGGCATAGCCGACGAATTAATCGTCGGCCATAACAATCGCCGGTACCAGGAACGACTTTTTTTTGCCGAAAGCCGGGAGGGTATAGCCGACGAAATATGGTCCATTTCGTCGGCTATAACCCCTAAATATTTAAAAAAATTAAAAAATTTAACTCGGGCCCAATTTCACTTCTTCTTCGGTTTGGCTGCAGAAAATCCACAAACAAACATCCAAATATCCAACAAATATCCACATCAATCCATCCCTAATATCCTACATACTGTACAAATTAACCCCCTAACTAGTCATCTACTCATCATCACCCCCTAAACGCGTAGCGTCGTCGACCAAATCGTTCGAGTTCCGGCGGCTATGGCTACCCTGATCGCCTGGCGTACTCCGATGCGGGGGGGGGGGGGGGGGGGGGGGGGGGGGGACGACGAACTGGGGCATCTGTGGCGGAGGCGGGGGCTGGAGTCCAGCCTGCTGGGCCTCCCAAGATTGCTGCATCCATCGGTACATCTCCGCCACAGATGCGTCTCTGGCCTGCTGCGCCGAAGCCTCCGCGGCCCTCGCCAACTCCACCGCCCTCGCCAACTCCGCCTGCTGGAGCGCCTCCACCGCCCTCGCCAACTCCGCCTGAGTCCTCTGCAGCTGCGTCTGCAAGTCTCCTCTCGTCGAAGCCGCACGCTGCGTGCTGGGATTGGCCGGCATGTACTTGAGAACCCCATCTCCCGCCGCGCCTAGGCCTCTCTGGTAGAAGTAGTTGTTGCCCGTCCCTACCGCCGCGTGCATGATCTGAGAGGCCAAGCGCGGCTCAAGAGTGTCGATCGTGGAGGCAAACTCCGCGATCGCCTCGTCGGACGCCCCTTCTCCCAGGGTGTCTCGCGCGATCCCGAAGGTGATCGCGTCGGTCTCCGCATCTATTTCCGCCTAATTGACAAGAAAATATAATAAACGAATTAAAAAAAATATATATAAATTAATTTAATGAAACACTTTTATTGAAGATGGGCGAATACTTACCACTTGGTCGGGACGCCCCGGATACATCTGCGCATGAATCCACGACAACGGCCTCAGCGGTCGGTCCCTCCTCGCAATCTCTGCCCACTGCCTCCAGGAGCGGGCGCCGCCGTGGTGGGGGTGCTCGTTCCTCTTGCGGTTGTCGCTGTTCGTCTTCGAGATTTTCTGTATTATAAGAACGAACATATAAACGCAAATATAAATTAGTAACTAAATTAAAATATTAGGAAGTAACCAAAATAAAATTATTAACTAATTTAGTTACTAACTAATTTAATTTAATTAGTAACTACTTAACTAACTAATTTAATTTAGTAACTAACTAACTTACTAACTACCTAATTTAATTTAATTTAATTTAATTTAGTAACGAACTAACTAACTATGTAACTAACCAACTAACTTAATTTAATAACTAATAACTAACTAACTAATTAATTTAATTAAGTAACTACATAATTTAATTATTAAATAACATTAAAAAGTTATATACTAGCAGGCTAAATTTTCTTACCGAGACCCTGTCGCTCCCGAAGTAGGCTACCAGCCATAGCCACTCATACTCCCTGTACCGGAACTCGTGGGGGGTTGCACCTCGCCCCAAGCGCTGCTCCACATGGTACGTCCTGTAGTGCGTCGACAGCTCGTTCTTCCACTCGGAGTACCTATATTAACAAAACACAACTGTTAGATATATTCGTACGCTGCCAATAAATATATTTATACAAAAAAAAGCGAAACACATAACCTGTTCTTCAGCTGCTCGTCTCTCCACCAGTCCAAGGTAGGATGGACTCTAAACCATTGCTGCAATATTATAAATTAATTAGAAAATATTTTTATATAGTTATAAGGACTGAATTCATAAATGTTTATTTTCTATAATAAAAATACGATTTAACTCACCGACAGTGCATTGTACACTCGCGCCTTGATGTCATCGGGCACAGAGCCCCAGTCGGGCCACAACAGTGGGACCCTGTCCCGCACGAGCATGCCCGTTGCGTTGATATACTTGGTGGTGGTGTCTCTCCTCTCAATCGGGCGTCCATCCTCACCGGGACCGGGCAGGATCTCCCTGATCCCACCGGCGAGCTCCCTCTCCAGGGTCGACATGTTCGCTGGCCCTCTGGTCCGTCTCGTCCCCGCGGGTTTATTTACGAGGACGCCTGTTTCATAATTAAAATGAATACATAGTTAAATAATTATTTAAACTAACTAATTAAATAATTAATTAAACAATCTAAATAA
The DNA here is from genome assembly GCA_963682095.1 of Potentilla sterilis. NCBI lineage: Eukaryota > Viridiplantae > Streptophyta > Magnoliopsida > Rosales > Rosaceae > Potentilla > Potentilla sterilis. Next base: position 24,311,563 of record OY821758.1, on the reverse strand, counting down.
TTAATTAAACTAACCAATTACCTGCGTCGTTGTACTACTTGTCCTTCTCACGAACACACCACAGGCCGCGGCAGTCCTCTGAGTCGAAAGGCCTGTGGACGTAGGCCTCCTCCCAGGGAATCTCGTGGGGCCGGTCGTGCCTCCAAATCTGCCTCCCCCTGGCGTCGTACTCGGGGATGGTAGGGAGGAACTGGACCATGTACATCCCCGATGGCGGAGACATAAGGGGCGTGGACCCTGAGGGGCCTGATCCCCATGACGGTGGGCCCCGTAGCTGTGGACGCTGTCGCTGTGGGGGGACAGGGAGCATCTCTGGAGGGTCCAGATCGGCGCGCGGTGGGGTCGGCTGCCAATCCTGGAACAGTGCTGAAGTGCACTGGGGTCTGGTGGCTCTGCGTCCTCCTCCGACACTCGAGTCAGGGCCCGCTCCCGTCGACTCATACGAGGAGCCCCCACGTGGATCGCTCGGGGTCAATCCCATCAAGGTCTCCTCTCGTCGACTCATAGGCCGGCCTAGGCCCCGACGACCGCTGGATCCGCTCCCCCCACGGCTGGCTCCTGCCTGAGCATCGGGGTCGCTCTCGGTCGGTCTGGCAAGCCATCGGTCTACAGCGCGGCGGTTTCCTGCACAATTAGTATATAAATTCCATAAATTTCACAAAAATTCCACAAAAAAATTAAAAACTTCATTAAATGTATATATACCTAATTATATATATACCTAAATATATTTATACCTAATTATATATATATATAGATATATATATATTCCAAAATATATATATAGATATATATATATATATATATATATATATATATATATATCCTCCTACAAATCGTTGTTAATTCCACAAAATTAAAAAAAAAATCCACAAAATTCCATAAATTTCACAAAAAAATAAAAAACTTCATTAAATATATATATACCTAATTATATATATATATTCCGAAATATATATATATATATATATATATATCCTCCTAAAAATTCCACAAAATTACACAAAATTAACAAAAATTCCACAACATTAAAAAAATTTCCACAAAATTCCATAAATTTCACAACAAAATAAAAAACTTCATTAAATATATATATACCTAATTATATATATACATAAATATATTTATACCTAATTATATATATATATATATATATATATATATATTCCGAAATATATATATATATATATATATATATATATATATCCTCCTAAAAATTCCACAAAATTACACAAAATTAACAAAAATTCCACAACATTCCATAAATTGCACAACAACCCTAAATTCCACATAATTTCACAAAAACCATAAAATTCCACAAAATCCCTAAATTCCACAAAACCACAAAATTCCACAAAATTTCCAAAAACCATAAATGAGGGAGAGCGGGACTACCTGACATGGTGGTGCGGCTAGGGGAGGTGGTGCGGTGCGGCGGCGACGGCGGCTAGGGGCGGCGGCTGTGGCGTTGCCGTTCGGGTGGTGTTTTCGGGTCGGGGAGGGCTCGGGAAGGAGGGGCCCGGGGCGGGGAGGGGTCGATCGGCGTGGGGGAGGGTCGATCGGCGTCGGGTGGGGCGATCTCGGCTGGTCGATCGGGTGGGCTGGGAAATTAGGGTTCGTTTTAAGCAGAAAATGAGGGAGAGGCGCCTCTGTTGCGGTTTAAATCGAAGGACTATAGCCGACGATTTAATTTTAATTCGTCGGCTATGACTATAGCCGACGAATTTCGTCGGCTATACTCTGACCCGAAATCCGGGCCGGGCCGAAGTTGGGCTTTGCGAGCCGGTTATAGCCGACGAAGTATGGATTTCGTCGCCTATAGTGTGGACTATAGCCGACGATTTAATTGTAATGCGTCGGCTATAGTATAGCCGACGAATTTCGTCGGCTATACTCTGACCCGAAATCCGGGCCGGTCCAAAGTTGGGCTTTGCGGGCCGGTTATAGCCGACGAAGTATTTATTTCGTCGCCTATAATATGAATCTCGTCGGCTATACTTCACGCTCTCAGCAGCCGTCAGATCTCGCCCATCCAACGGTGGACAATGAAACGGCGCGGATCGCAAGAGTTTAGCCGACGAAGTTAAGTATGTCGTCGGCTATTCTTTGGTCAAACTACAAAGTCAAACCTCTACACGATTTAAAACGGCAATTGGCCCGTCTAAATGACGTTTTTTGGCCTGACCTTCAATAGAGAATAGTTTCAGATCGATGAGACGCAACTAATCGTATAAAAATTTTCCTCAAAATATTTACCGAACGTCAGGCTACCCATAGGAAAACGGAAGTAAAAAACAGCTAACCGCAACATTCGGCACACAGATTTTGTCGGAATCTTCCCATTTTTCAACCGTAGTCGTATTTCAATATTTCGGTGGTATCTTATTTCACGACACTTTTGCATTTGAAGGGTCTACGTATAGTAACTATTTGAAACTATATATTCACTTAAACACTTAGTAAACAAGTTAAGGAACATTAGTGCATATGTTCCGATTTCGAATCTAAAAGTTTGGAAAATCTATTCCAACCGTCAGATATCACCGTTAAGATTAAATACATGTATGAAAAAAATTCCAACTACATCTGACAACGTTAAAGGCTCGATCGGTAAGGTCAAACTGCAAAGTCAAACCTCTAAACGCTTTAAAACGGAAATTGGCCCGTCTAGATGACGTTTTTTTGGCCTGACCTTCAACAGAGAATAGTTTCAGATCGATGAGACGCAACTAATCGTATAAAAATTTTCCTCAAAATATTTACCGACCGTCAGGCTACCCATAGGAAAATGGAAGTAAAAAACACCTAACCGCAACATTCGGCACACAGATTTTGTCAGAATCTTCTCATTTTTCAACCGTAGACGTATTTCAATATTTCGGTCATATCTTATTTCACGACACATTTGCATTTGAAGGGTCTACGTATGGTTTCGGTCAATATACTTTAGCCGACGACTTGGAAGTCGTCGGCTACAGTATAGCCGACGAATTGCAAGTCGTCGGCTATACTTTACCGACGACCTTCGACGTTTTGCCGACGACTTGCATATTAAATTACCAGAATGGGCATTATAGCCGACGAAGTATGGTCCATTTCGTCGGCAATAATGCTGATCTTTCTGAAAATTTGCCATTTAGGGCCTGAAAATTGCCTATTTCACCTGATAAATTCCTGAACATCGCACAAACAATTCAATACAAATTCCCATAAACTCCGAAAACGGTAATTAAGGAAAAAAAATATTTTCATACATGCATGCACCATCGTACACAAATACATACATAAATAGTATACTAAGGATGATAATCAGAATCATCCTCATCACTTGAGTCAGACGTAGTATAGTAGTTAATATCTGGCAACCGGTGCTCGTACTCGTCGTCTGAGTCATCGTCTGCCTGATATAGACGATTCGGATTAACATCATACATGGGCACCTGACCCCTAGGAAGTCGAACCACTCTGCCCGGCGTCACATTATTATCGCGGATGGTGGAGGATTCCGGAATGTCGCCGGCGTCCGGCTCTTGGTATGCGGTCGCTTCTTCACACTCTGTGCTCACACCAAGTGTGGTAGCACTGTATATGTCTCGCTGAGACACATGGTTAACTACCTTCCACGTGCCTTTGTTCAATGGATCGTCAAGATAAAAGACCTTTTTGGCCGCTGTGGCGAAAACAAAGGGGTCGTCTTCATACACACTAGTGGCGGTATTCACCGAAAGTATGCCGTACTGATCGATCCGTATGCGGTGCGGCCTAGTATCAAACCATCGACACTTGAACAAGTGGACTTTCATGCGGTTCCCATAAATGAGTTCAACAACTGACTGTAGGACACCGTAAAAATCCACGCTCCCCTCTGCACCATCCACCATCACCCCACAATTCAGTGTTTTGCGTTCTCCGTCTCTAGCTTCACATATATACTTAACGCCATTGACATCACACATTGGGCGGACTGTGGAAGATATCGGCTTCATCGACAACAGCCTCAATTCCTCTGAGTAATTTGTATGACCACCCCTCGCAGCCACTTGCATCAGCTGAAAAATATAACTCAAATCAGTTGGTGTGTTTATGATTAAAGAATAGAGAACTGTAAAAGAAAGCCATCTAATATATATAGGAACAAAATACTGGTCACTCCTCCAACTTTCTCTGACTCGACAGTTTAGTCCTTAAGGTTTCAATTTCAACAGATCACTCCTCCAACTTTCACTAACTCGGCAGTTTAGTCCTTAAGGTTTCAATTTCAACAGATCACTCATCCTACAACTTCAATTTCAACAGATCACTCCTCCAACTACATATTTTGAAATTGAAATCTTAAGGACTAAACTGTCGAGTTAGTGAAAGTTGGAAGAGTGATCTGTTGAAATTGAAACCTGAAGGACTAAACTGTCGAGTCAGTGAAAGTTAGAGGAGTGATCTGTTGAAATTGAAACCTTAAGGACTAAACTGTCGAGTCAGTGAAAGTTGGAGGAGTGACCAGTAATTTGTTCTATATATATTTATACACTTACCCATTGTGGAAAATAGTCTGCAAACGTCGTGTTGTGGTACTCGACATCACCGCGAACTTCCTTGCAGTGAAGATGGGTTCGTTTCCAATATTGTACCTCCGGACAGTTTATTAGAACCCACCAGTGGGCAATCCCTACCTCATGGTCAGGCAACTTGTCCACACCCTTCTTCTTGAAGCTTCCGTATGGTACAACAGAGTTGGCGACGATAGATAGGTTGAACTCGGGGTGCCATCTCGACTTGGATGTTGTGGGGGGTCCTCCATCGCTCCCAAGTACAACTTGGCGTACGTTACACACTCATGCGCAATGTAAGCTTCAGTAATACACCCCTCAGGCGCAGATTTATTGTGCACATATTTCTTATAGTCTCCAAGTTGTCTGCAAGGTTAACAAGTGCATGTTAAGAGCATGCAACTTTTATTTAAAAACATGTATAAATCAAATTTATGAATAACATGTACCTTTCGATGGGATACATCCAAGTGTAGTGTATGGGACCGGTAAGCAACAATTGTTGGGGAAGATGGATCATCAGGTGAGGCATGATGTCAAAGAAGTTTGGGGGAAATATCCTCTCAAACTTGCACAAGATAAAAACGATTTCCTCATGCATTCTCATGAGGTCTGATTTTCTAACTTCTCTAGCGCATAACTTCTGGAAGAATCTTGACAACGCCACCAACGGCTCAACCACTTCATCCTCCAAGTACGCTCGAATGAAAATAGGGAAGAGGCGTTGAAGTAGTACATGGCAGTCGTGACTCTTCAATCCGTACATCTTGTTGTCTCGGTAGTTAACACACTTGCTTATGTTACCCACATAGCCATAAGGATACCTGCATAGCCATTAACAACAATTAGATTTCATGCATATATAGTCGTCCAACAACAGATGGATTCTTTAGGGAATACATGCCTAATAAAAAGTTACCTGACATTACTCAGCCATCCAAAGATTTCATGTTTCTGGTCCCTGGTGACGGTGTAAGGAGCTTGGGGCATTTTGCTCCTGCCCTCTCTCAACCACAAATGGTCCCGCAGTCCCATATTTCTCAGATCAACGCGTGCCTTGGGGGTGTCTTTTGTTTTCTTCTCCCAATTCAAAACTGTGCCAACCACGGCTTCACCCACGTTCTTCTCTATATGCATGACATCCAGGTAGTATCTGGTAGCCAACCTGGCCCAATAAGGAAGTTCCCATAAGATGCTCTTGTGTGACCAGAACCTATACCGATCCGGCCTCTCTGGAATCGTGCGCAACACATCGGGATGATTGCTAAGCGGACCAAAGTCATACTCATTCAACACTGCCAATATTTCCTCCCCTGTCCATTGCTCCGGTGCCCAGCCCCTTTCTTCAGTCCCATCAAAAGCCTGTGCATCGTCCCTAAATGGATGGTCATGCGGAAGCCAACGACGGTGACGCATCTGGACAATCTTGCTGCAATGAGGACTGGAGCAATCAACAGTCATGCACTCTGAACAAGCCCTGTAACCCCTGGTGACGTTGCCCGACAACATACCCCTCCCAGGAAAGTCACTGATCGTGCCAACAAGCATGGCATGCATCCGGAACATCTCATTTTTGAACCGGTCGTAGACCAGGTGGCCGTTCAGACTCAAGTACCGAAGCTCCTCAATTACGGGTCTCAAATACACATCGAGACACTTTCCCGGATAACCTGGGCCTGGAATCAACAATGTGAGCATGTTATATTCCTTCTTCATGCACATCCACGGTGGAAAGTTGTACGGAATCAAAATAACTGGCCACACACTGTACTGAAGCTCTTTCTTGCCAAAAGGGTTGAAACCGTCGGATGATAGCCCTAGCCAAACATTTCGAACCTCTGATGCAAATTCAGGAAACTCCAACACATTCTTCTTCCAAGCCTCTCCGTCGGCGGGATGTCTAAGGGTGTCATCGTCAGGCACATTCCTCTCAGCCCACCATCTCATAGCTTTGGCCGTGAAAGCACACATGAACAACCGCTCAAGCCTATCAATCAGCGGGAAGTACCGAAGTATCTTCACAGCTTTCTTGTTCCCTTTAGGAGTGAACTTATACCGCTCTGTATTGCATACTGGGCAGTATTCAAGATCTGCAAGTCCTTCCCCGTAAAACAGAACGCAATCGTATCTGCATGCATGAATCTTGATGTAGGAAAGGCCGAGATCTTTAAGGATATGTCGCACCTTATGATGACTGGTAGGAAGCCGATGTCCGGGGGGCATAGCCCCACCCCATAGCCGAAGCCAATCATCAACCGATTTGACAGTGCCTTTGTTCTCCGTTTTGATCTTCATCACTCCCATGACAGATTCAAGGACAGTCTTACTGCATCCGGGGTACAACGGAGTCTGTTGCAATGCGATCAGGTTGTTGTACTTTTCCATACCACTTGTGTTGACCGGAGATCGGGGTAATGGCTCGAGTGGCTCAATATCAGGGAAACACTCCATCTCCGGAGGAGGGAGTTGCACATCTGGTGCTTCATCAAAGACACCGCTCTCACGAGGAAACATATCATTGATCCAGTTCGTTGTTGGATCATTGGAGGAACTCCCTCTCTCGGCAAATTGTCCATGATCATGAGGACCCGCAAACTCTGGTTCACCGTGATAAATCCAATTACTGTATAGGACCCAAAATCCATATCTAGCCAAGTGTTGCTCCACTGTCTCTATGGAAAACCGGTGTCGTGGGGTGGCACACTTGCACTTTTTACACGGACAATAATGAAGTGTAGTGTCTCCACAGTTAGCCATCACAAAATCCAGGAAACTCCTAACTCCATCATGATACGCCTGATCCCATCTTCCAAGGGTAATCCAACTCTTGTCCATCCTGTAAATTCAAGAAATAAATATAGCTATATATAGATATGTATATATGCACGTACTACGTACGTACGTACGTACTAATTAATTAAAAAATTCATCATTACACACACACACACACACACACACATATATATATATATACACATGCATCCCTAAATTAATTAAAACATCGTCAATCTCCCTAATTAATTAAACACAATGTATTTTTTATGTATACCAACAATATATTTTTAATTACAATTAAATTAATTAATATATATATATACATTTTTCATCAAATTCATCTAAAATCACCTATAAATCAACAATCAATCACTAATCTTCAACAAAACTTCAATTCTATCTAACCAACATATATATCAACCCATTAATAATCTCATCTCAACACATATATATATATATCAAATTAATCACACATTTATTCTAATTAAACTCTAAATTAACACACCTCTGCATATAACCAACTAAATCAACACACACAGCATTATACGTACCTTTCAAGCTTATGGCCGAGATTTTGGACGATTTCAGAGCGTTTTCGAAATGTTTTCGACGAATGAGCTCGCTGCTGCAGAATGGATCTGATATAAGAGTTATAGCCGACGAATACCCTCCTCGTCGGCTATAACCAAAAACTTTTCGTCGGCTATAGTTATAGCCGACGACTTGTCGGCAGTCATCGGTTATAATATTATAGCCGACGATGTGGCCGACGAAATAGTAATTCGTCGGCTATGACCCCTTATAGCCGACGAAGTACTATTTCGTCGGCCGTTTTTTCCCATATCGTCGGCTATAACCCCTTTTCTGGTAGTGTATTTTGCCTTCTAAAACAGTTTTGTCCAAAATTTTAAAATTAAATAGTTTAGTCCTTGTACTCTATAATTTTCAACATATGGGTCCAACGTGACTATTTTATCCCTTATATTTTTTATTTTATTTTTTGAAATTTCCTCTCTTAAAAATTTTTCTTTATGTTTTTTAATTTTTTTTTTCTTCTACTTCTATCCTTATCTGAGATAGAATCATATCATCTTTCATCTTCTATATTGTACCCAAATCTAAACGTACGTAGCCACTTCCGGTTCAGAGAGAGAGATTTAATTTTGAAGAGAGAACTGGGAAGGAAAAAAAGAAATAAAAAAGAGGGGTAAAGTAGTCATTTTGGACATATATGTTGAAAATTAGAGAGTATAAGGACTAACTTGTTTAATTTTGAGAATTTGGACAAAACTGTTTTAAGAGGCAAAGTATAGGGAGTAACAAGTATTTAATCATTTGAATTTTAACTATCGATTTTACAATGTTGCTCCAACAGTAATAGTTAAATAATTATGTTTTTGAAAATCGTAGACAAACACGTGGATAAAATAAGAGAGGGAAGATTGAGCCAAGTTGTAATTAGTCAATGTACCGGTCATGACGTTTGTTAGTCTATATTGAACATACTTTACTATGTAGAGCTTGACATATGGCGTAACATGTCTTCTGATCATTGTTTTAACAATATAATTTCCGTTGATTAAAAAAAAATTATAAAATTTATATAAATCATGTATAGATTTGCACGAGTGATTAACAATAGACAACTATTGTAAACTTAAGTTATACAATTAATTTAAATGTATACTACTACTTTTCATAGTCTATCATATATATATATTTTTTCTATTGTACGTTAATATAATTGGAGCTGGAATAAGATCGAGTTTGAAAGTGGTCGATCAACTAAAACCACTCCATCAATTAATGTAGAAGATGATACGGATCGATGATGATATTTGTTATGTCTCAACTAATCATTGAGTTCACAAGCCTAATGTGAGTATATCCAATTAGAAATAAGAAAGGAATCTCCTTTGTTTCTCCGACAAACGAATGAGGAGGCAGTCTTGGGAATCATATACAACCATGCCTTAAAAGCTAGCAATAACTCTATATATCCACCGCCGCTGCTTATTGCCTTGTTTAGTTCTTTTCTGGGGTAATTGGGGTTGTTGGAGTCCCGTGATCTTCTCGCTATACCTCACTGACTCGATCGCTCACCCTCTTCATTAAACATTTCATTCTATGATCACCTCCATCATTCACCTCCTGCCTTCACTAGAAATACATATTTATAAATCCATCTCATGTATGCATGGCATACTTTTTCTTCGATACAGAAAACAATAGAAACTGAGAAACAAAACCACGATCTATTCTCATTCTCAGCTGATCCAACTGGAACGTTGGGGAACACAGACAGGGGAAGGCGGTGAAACCAAACTGAAAAAAGTATAAGATGAATATAATCTAGGCGAGCAAAACTATCCGCAAAAATTTGCTTAAGGATGTATATGTTTGAGAATAAACGATGCATGGCATATATTACCCCACCTAATCTATTCATCAATAAAAACTTAGGTAGACGGTAGACCAAAGCTCACTATCAAGCCTAATTAATAGAAACAAAAGCAACCAAAGCATAATGAAGTTTAGCATATGACAGCCGAAGACAATCACAGATCTTTGATTCCTTGAACTACCCAATATTGAGGGTCTTGTGAAAAAAAAAAGAAAAAAAAAAGACCAACCCACTTGAAGTAAAACCATGAATCATGGAATCAGAAGCAAGTCATATCCATAAAATGGTTTCATGGATCATGACATGGGAGGGGCAGTGACTCAGATATCATTCTGCCAACTGTGAAATTCCTAAATTGAAAATGCCCCATACATGATTGATGGTCCCAAATTTTTGGGGAGTCATGGTCCTCTTAGGAACACTAGTTAGGGAAACTTTATTCTCCATACCAAACAGAGTTGTCATCCACCACCAAATTAGAATCATACCAGAGGACCTCAGGTCCTACACTCCTACCCATCAAGTATCATATCCTGGGGACAAAATCATAGCCTAGCTACCATCCTTCCCCTTTCCACAAACAACCCAAAAACCTAGCTAATACCACAGCCCTCCTCAATGCTCAAACAAAAGCTTCCAGCTATTGCATCTTTGTGCTTAGCTGTCTTCTCCTTTGGCTCCTCCAGTTGTTCCCTAGCTCACAAGCCCCCCACCCTTCCCATTACTTCTCTCCATTCCCCCCTTCCTATATAAACCCTCCTCTTACTTAAAACCCTATCACCCTCACAACAATCTCCAACTCTCTCTTTCTCTGTTTCCTGGTTCAAAAAGATGGGTGTTTCTGGTAATGGGTCTTGCTTTGTTTTGTTGGTTGGTCTAGCATTGAGCTCTTTGATAGTAGGCTCTTATGCTGGGAACTTCTATCAAGACTTTGACTTGACATGGGGTGGTAACCGTCCTAAGATATTCAAGGGAGGTCAGCTTCTTTCTCTGTCTTTGGACAAGGTTTCTGGCTCTGGATTCCAGTCCAAGAAAGAGTACCTCTTTGGGAGAATTGACATGCAACTTAAGCTTGTTGCCGGAAACTCTGCCGGCACCGTCACTGCCTACTACGTACGTATTTTTAAAAATGAACATATATACGTCACTTGCATGCTATGGATTCTTCATTATCTTCTGACAATGATTTCCTGATTTCTTTTTCTTTTAAGAAAAACTCAGTTTGTTTTTAACTTAAAGTGATCTAAGATTCTGCAAATGATTAAAGCCTAGTTTGGCTTCATTTATCTATTAAGAAAAGAAGCTTCCAACTTCATCAAGAAATGAATTCTAATGGTCCCTTTAGAATGATGAATACTTGTCTCACCCAAACATTTACAGTTAGACATAAAGTTGAAGAGCGGAAGTTTCTGAAACTTCATGGGCTGCATCAAATGTAGGAAGTTACTATAAATTTACTTAGGTTGTTGGATATTTATTTTCAACTAAATTACACTTCTATGTTTTAACTGTTGTTTTGGTTTTGCCTATATCTTCAGCTGTCTTCTCAAGGCCCTACACATGATGAGATCGACTTTGAATTCTTGGGAAATGTCAGTGGAGATCCATATGTGCTGCACACCAATGTTTTCACCCAGGGAAAGGGAAACAGAGAGCAGCAATTCTATCTCTGGTTTGACCCTTCAAAAAATTTCCACACTTACTCCATAATCTGGAAGCCCCAACACATAATGTAAGTATAAGCTCTATAATGCGTTTCTTGGTAACTAGTAGCAGCTTGATATAACATGAAGCATGCTCGACTGCCAAATTTGTTCGCTAAATGATTTGCTTGCAATCAGATCGCGATGCATAACCAAAGGAACAATTGCCCAACTTTTTTTTTCACATTGGATGTGTGGCCTAATTCAGTTGCTTACCTCTTTGCAGTTTCCTGGTGGACAATACTCCCATTAGAGTGTTCAAGAATGCTGAATCAGTTGGTGTTCCATTTCCTAAGAACCAACGGATGAGGATTTACTCCAGCCTTTGGAATGCTGATGATTGGGCTACCAGAGGAGGATTGGTGAAAACAGATTGGTCCAAGGCACCCTTTACAGCATACTACAGAAACTTCAATGTTATTGATGCTAAATCATCCAAATCATTCACTGATTCTCAGGCTAGTTGGCAGACCAATGCACTTGATGCTCCTAGCCGAAGACGCCTGAGATGGGTTCAGAAGTACTTCATGATCTACAACTACTGCACGGATTTCAAACGTTTCCCACAAGGTTTACCTGCCGAGTGTAGGAACTGATATTTCCAGCTGATCGATTAGTTTGAATTCAGTCTTTAGTAATGTCTGTGTATACAAGTTTAGGACCATGTCAAATAAATTGAAATCCTTGTAGCTTTGGTGGGGGGGAGCTAGCGATGGTCGAACCAACACCAAACTTGTAAAACTAGCATTTGTTGAAGATCTATTTCATAGTAATAAAATTTCATTGTGTATTGTTTAATTTTTCATTTACATTAATCTGTTCTCTGAAATTCTCCTTGCTCATAGCTCACTGGGAATATGAGATTGTAACATGGCTATATCATTGGATCATTGGTACGTAAAGACAAAAGACAACGTACACTATATGAGACTAAATATTAATGCTCAAGGCCTGATCAAGCCCTCTAATATTTGCACCTACTCAAAAACAGATGATTGCACTTGTAAGACCAGCCATTTACCGAAAGACAAAAGTAATTGTAAGCTTAGACAAAAGTTTGGCATGGGCAGAAGGTGTATATTGATCTGCTGCGCGCTCAATATTTGAGAAATGAGACACCACTTAAAACATGGGCAGGAAACAGACCAGGTATATATTTCACATCCAAGAAATTTTGGTTGTATTGCTTTTGCTCATGTACGGATGTACCAGATCAAAGGAGTAGTTCCAAGCTTGATGATAAAGTGCCAAATATTTGATTTTTGTTTTTGAAAGAAATGCTTATATTGAGAAATGAGATCAAAGAGGGTGGTTACGTACAATCATATGTTGTATGACATCCATTTGATTTACAGTCTGGACTGACTAGCTTCAAAGTCTATACTAGCCAGTCCCTGCGTGCAACTCGGTTACATGCCCTAGCTAGCTAGATGCATATTGAAGTACTTTAACCTGCTTCAGGAGTTCATCAGGCGTTGCATTCCAAGCTCCAAGTCGCATTTCATCTATCGGCTACATGAATAACTCTCTTCTTGATATTCAAGTCTTGAAGCGTTTCCGAGAATTCCTTGTTGTCTTTACTTCTAATTTTAAAATTCCTAATTAGAGGCGGAGGCTATGGCTGTAATAATCATATAACAAAATTAGTTCCTCATATCAAGATAATCATAGGAGAAGATAAAGTGATATTGATTCAGCTGGCCATTAAGATGCCTTAGAGCATCAGCAGTGGGACCTATATTTGGGTTCTTATTTGAAATTTGGGTCTAAAAAAGTGGATTAGGCCTTGTAGTGAGTCAAAAAAAAAGAACCCAAATTAGTCGAGAGTCAAATATTGGATCAAATTTGACCCAAAGTGTGAGCAAATTTGCTTTAGACTCAAAACTGAGACCCACTAAATGAGGCTGTTTTGCTGAACCCTATTGAGAAAACGGCTATATTTCTGACTATGCCTAATAATCTTTTACATGTTCAATTGGTTATTATTGAAGTTGGATAATTAATATCATTATATATTCAAATTATATATTGAGTTGATATTCAAGTTTACTAACACATGTAATTCACGTTGATATTTGTTATATTGTAATGAATAAAAATTCTTGATTTTATGTTTCATGTCTGATGAATAAATTATATTATCTTAAACTAAGTTTATTAATCTTTTTTTAAACTTAATTGGAATGAATGTATAGATGCCTAAAAATTAAATCAAACATAAATAAAAGACTCGAGTATGAATATGAGTAAAAAAAAAATTGTGTTATGAACCTACATATGAGTCTAAAAAATTGAATTAAAAATATAGGTCCAAAAATAAGTCATGTACCACTACAACACCCAAAAAAATAAGTCTTGTTATACACTATTCAGATTGACTCAAATCACTATTCAGACTTATTTGGATCCAAATTTGAGTCTAAAAAATAAGTCCCTACTGCTGATGCTCTTAGTGGCTGATTTGCCTTGCTATATATGATCTTAATGGCTGAGTTTTTGCTCTTAATTAGTTGTGTGTGTATCAATGTGAAACATACTTTTTATGTTTGGATGTATTTAAATGGCAAATTATCTAGTAGATTACCGACTCGGTATAACTTAACGAGAAATCTATAACTCTGACCAGATTCATTTCCATAAATACTATATGCAAATATAATGTAACATATAGACATGCCTCCTTGATTCAAATTAAATTCATTTCCAAAAATATATACTATATGCAAAAATGTAATATAAAACAGAACTATATGATTCACCATTCCTCACATATCATAGCAAAAGGGAAGATACAAGGACACATCAATTAGTGAACAAAGCAATAACCTTGGCACTATGGCATCCACAAACTTTGCTGGATGTCTTTTCGTCGGAATCATGTGCATTGCTTTACTTCTCAGCTCAGGTATACTGAAATCCCTTTCTAAATACTGGCCATCGTATATCCGAACGGTGAATTAATAGCCCTATAAAAAATTAAAGATGAAATTTGATTTGAATTTTTTGTATTGAATTTGCAGGACATGCAATTGCAGATGTAACACCTGCAGAAGTTCCTGCTGGGACAACTTTGCTTAATGTAGGGCTGTGCTCAAAGTTTGCTGACTGCAACAAGTATTGCCAAGAGAACTACAGTCGTGTATTGGGTGGATTTTGTAAAGAAATTTCACCTGGGGGAGAAAAGTTTTGTTTGTGTAAAGTTTGAGTTGATGCATGCCATAGGCTCGTAGCCAGGGTTGGGGCATTTCTTTCAATCCTAGTTTCATTCTCATAACAGTTTAATGATTGTAATTCATAGCAGGAGGGTACCCTATTAACCTATCTTAGGCTGGTTGAGATTGTAATATTCGGCACAATGAAAATTTGTCTTTAGGGTTTATCATTGCTTGTCCAAACAGGTTTGTCTATCCTAATTCGAATAGGGGAAGAATTCTATTGAAACCGTCAGTAAGATATATAGAGGATTATAAGATGAAACCCTACAAAGCACGAACAGCAACCTATTCAAATCGAGTTTAGAAGGGAGTACTGTATATAACTTCTTTCTTCATGTTATACCAGAAAGCCCAAACCCTAGAAATGCAGAGTTCAAGAACAATTTGCTCAGCAGCAGCAGTAGCCATAGCAAACATGGAAGATATCCTTACAGAGATCCGATCCTTATGTTGGTACCAGCTCGATCACTGGTCCGTTTCAAGTGCGTCTCCAAGCATTTGTACTCTCTCATCTCCCATCCCAAATTTTGTCATCACCACACCCTCCATAATCCAAACCCCAACATCTCCGCTTTCTTCTTCCCAGACGATATCCAAGGAAAAAAAACTTCGACTGCGTCCGTCTTGGTTCTCATGGCAAGCTATCCTTCTCCTAACCTTTCCTTTCACCTTACCTTCCTGACCTTCCATCTAATGGCTCACAATCTCTTGTTCTTTTCCTCTACACTCGTACTTCTGTGCTTTGAGATTGTGAGCCATTAGATGGAAGGTTAAGAAGGTAAGGTGAAAGGAAATGTTAGGAGAGGATCCGGATCCATCTGGGAATCCCTTCAGAGCTCTCTCTAGTTTGGGGTTGGAAGTTCATCAGTCCTCCAATGACCTCTTCCTCTGCGTTCCAATACATTCGATTTTTAAGTATCCAAGACATGATCCCATCTATGTTATCAATCCCACAACTAATCAATTCTTGGCTCTTTCTTCTCCCATTGGCAGGGTCGGATTCTTTATACGTTATGCTTTGACTTTTGACCCTTCCAAATCAAGTCATTACAAGGTGGTCTGCCTTAGTGACGACCATATAGAGATATATTCATCTGAGTCTCGGACTTGGAGGGTTTTAGAGATTTCTTTCACCTCAAGCAACTGTCGAGACAAGTTCTGTAGATGTCCTGAGGGCAGATATGATACCATGGAAAACGGGGTGGTTGTAATGGAAGAATTCATTGGACGATATCGAAGGCGGGTATCAGCTTTAGAGGTGGACACTATGTTAAGGAGGACCATTTGTTACACTTATACTACTATGACACAAGTGAAGAATGTTTGAATGTGGCTGGTCACATTTCAACCTTTGAAAGAGAAGAATCGTTTCCAGAGTACCATCTTAGATATTTTGGAGAGTCTAGTGGCCATTTGTATTTGATTGACATGTATAGGAACAGTGCAACTCAATTTGATGTGATGGGAATGGCAAGAGATTACTCTGGCTGGTTTGTCAGGTACCATGTTGATCTTAATCTGGTAAATACTAGGGCGCTTGGTCTACATAACTCACTCTTGTATGTCTTGTTTCTCTGCAAAGAAGAAGATCATCAGGAACACGAAGAGAGTGCACTACCAGGAAAAATACCTTAGGCGACGAAATATAAATAGTTTCCTCGCCTAAGAGTTCTTAGGAGACGAAAAAAATTTCGTCCTCTAAGCTAGAAATTTCGTCGCCTAAGACTATTCTTAGGCGACTAATAATTATTTTCGTCGTCTAAGAAAACACTTTAATGACGAAAATTAATTTCGTCGTCTATGCATTTTCTTAGGTGACGAAAAAATTCGTCGCCTAAGGTTTTTACTTAGGTGACGAAAAAAACTTTCGTCACCTAAGATCTTTACTTAGGTGAAGAAAAAATTATTTTTCGTCGCCTAAGTATTTAACTTAGGCGAGGAAAGTGAATTTTCGTCGCCTAAGAAAACACAAAGACGCCGACAAATATTTGTCGTTAGAGTTATTTTCTAAGACGACGAAAATTATGTTTTCGTCGCCTAAGATTTACACTAAGACGAGGAAACCATTTTTTCGTCGCCTACGTGTGCATCTTAGGCGAGGAAAGTACCATTTCGTCGCCTAAGTAAATATTAGGTCAACATTATTTAAACTTATCTTTCTCAATGGGGAGCCATAGTATCGGGAGGTAAAAGTTTCCAAATTTTTACATGGATAATTAGGTTTCATCTATATGAGAGTTTAATATTTAGAAGAGTCGACCAAACAAAGTCATCTAAAAGTGCGTAATAGCGTTTTCGTGTGATAAGTTTTATGAATATCTGGTTGACCATTTGGAGATTTCGCTGGTTATGTTGGATTAGAGTTTCCTCAAGATAATAAAACTGGGCTTATTAATTTTTTTTTTGTATTAATATATAAATATATATATATTTTCCAGGCTGGAGCGGGAGAAAGTCAGACTGGAGGAGAGGGCCAAGAAGCAGGTGGCCAAGCTGGAAGAGCAGGTCCGGAGCCTCGAGGAGGAGAAGGAGCTGGCTGAAGAGGAGAGGGCCGAGCTGGAGGCCAAAGTGGATGAGCTCCAGGTGGGAGCTGCTGCTGTGCGCGCCGCCGCTGCCGCTGCGGCTGGAGAAGAGGACCCGGAGCTTTACCAGCGGGTTGTCCTCAAGTATCATGAGAGCGATCAGTTCCTTAAGTTCCTGGAGAAGGCCAGGGAATCGGGTATCGCGGACGCCTACGTGGAGTGGGAAGAGAAGGGGTACCTGGATACCTCTCGAATGCCGAAGGCCGGAGCTGATGAGAATATCCATGAGCAATTGGATATCCATGAGCAGTCGGTAGGCGAGGAGCAACCGGAAGGGGAAGGCGGGTCTCAAACTGCTGGAGAAGGTGCGGCGGCTTCATCTGGAGAAGCTGGTGGAATGCCCGCTGAGGGGGGAAGCTAGCGCGGCTCCTTAAGATTTTTGCTTTGCTCTTTTTTTGTAAACCCGCTGGAACGGTTTTTTGTTTGTATTACTCCTTGAATATAAATACACTTGCACTGGTGAAACCGGTGGAATTTTTCTCAAAATAATTGGCATACATCTCATGATGTTACAGCGGTTGAACCGATGATATGCCAAACTAACCGCTTGGAGGTTTGGGCGTGCCTACCAGGCCTGGCCCTGCTCCCGGTCGGGATCTGCTCTCCTTTCCCCTATATACCGCTGGAGCTGGCCATTGCTAATCAAACCCTCCACCGCTGTCTTGAGAGTGAAGCACTTGTTCGTCCGATGAGTAGCTTCATCGTGATAGGAGCAGTACTTGCCCGTTTGCGCCGGGGTAAGCTTCCCCTTTGGGTACTTTCTCCTAGGCGGTGGGGGAATGATGTTCCCGTTCTCGTGCAAGATGTCCTCGTATGAAGAGGTTAGGGTGGTGAAGACCTCTTGACGTTCTGCTGGCATGATTGCCAGGGGGCGTTCTTACCGGTACTGCGCCGGCTTGTGCTCGCCCTGGGGTTTGTCATGATAGGGCCTCTGCTGCCGTTGCCCCCAATTTCTGTTGGGTCGGCCCAGTCGGGCACTTCGGTTCTCTGTCCACTGGCTGGCCTTATCTTCTTGGCCGGGAGGGGGGTGCTCCTCCCGGGGGTGGTCCTCCTGCTGCTCGTCCCGCTTTCTTTTCAGCAGGTGCTGCCCGTACGTTTCATGGTCGGCCTGAGCATGCCTGATGGCCATCGCTATTAGCTCGTCATACCCCTGCGGGAGTTCCACCCGTACGGCGTAGGAAAATTTTCCTGGCCGGAGCCCTTGTTTGAACGCCATCTCGGTGATACCCTTGTCGAGGTTCCGAACCCCGGCCGTCGCCGTCTGCCAGCGGTTGACAAACGTCCTCAGCTCCTCGCCGGGTACCTGCATGCAGTTGAAGAGGATGGTCGATGTCCGGGTTTCCTCGACCCAGAGGATGAAGCGGCCTACGAACCGGTCGGCCAGCTGCTCGAACGCCTCGATGGAGTTCGTCGGAAGCTCGTAGAACCAGCTGAGCACCTCTCCAGACAGGGTTTCCTGGAAAATGTTGCAGCATACTGCGTCGGAATAGCCCTTGGAAAACGTTTGGGACCGGAAACTGTCCAGATGCTGGTACGGGCAGCCAGATCCTGAGTACGTGAGCTTTAGGGATTTCTGGTTACAAGACCTCCCTAATTCCAGAACCCGGTGCGAGAAAAGGCCCATGTGCTCATTGAATCGCGCGCCTTCCATCGGCCGCGCCGTCCTTCTCTCGTTGGCCTCTATTTGGGCCTTCAGATCCGAAACAGTGTCGGTGAGTACCTGCAATGCCCGTGCAGTCGGGGTCATGACTTCATCCTCGAATGAAGCGTGTGGTTGCCGTGGCGTCGGCGTGCTCTTTGGCGGGGCCGTGCCGGTCAGGGACTCCGCTCGCTCGGGGTCGTCGGGCCTTCCGCCCGATGACTGTCCCGCTTCAAACCGCTGAGATCGGCCTGGCGTGGGTGCATGTGCCCTGGTCATAGCGTCGTTGCACTGCTGTCCTCTCTCCAGGACGGCTACCAGGGCAGCGTTCACCGCCTCCATTTCCTCATACCGGGCATTGGATTTTGCTCTATCTCGGTCGCCCTCCTCGCGCAGGCGACCGACTTCCGCTGCCATCGCCCGTATCTCCCCCGCCATATAGTGCCGGCCGGGGCTGTACGTGGTGTCCCGGTCACTGTCACCGAGCGGGCTCTCCTCCCTGTCGCTCGGATCATCCGAGAACGTCAGCGAAAAGCCCCGGTGCGCTGGCTGGTCGCCCTTCGCCGGGCCTTTCCCGCGCAAGCTATCATGGTATGGCCCCGGCGTGCCGGTCGGGCTCCCACAGCTCCCGTCTTCCTGGTTGCCATGGTCGCTGCGCTGCTCTCGCGCGACGACCGGGGTGGAGATGAGCGCTTGCCCTGGTACAACACGCTGCTCCTCGGTGGCATTTCTTTCCTGGCCTGCTTCTGAGCTTTCTACCATTGGTAATGCTTACGTGGTTTTTATCCTTCTCTTCCCACAGACGGCGCCAATTGTTCGTACCTAAACCCCATAGGCCTGGTAGAGACAGATGAATCCAAGCGTGATCTCTTGTAAACCTACTCACTAAGGGGAATACCGGGTGGGCCGGTCTTCTCCTCTCCGATGCCTAAATTAGTACAGTTGGAACGAATAGATAACTTAAGCACATATGATAAGCGGTTGGAGAGATCAGTTACCTATTAATGAGGGTAGTTGAGGCTCTTATATAGGTGGTCGGGCGTGAGGTCTGGCCTCACTCTTCGATG
Organism: Potentilla sterilis; assembly: GCA_963682095.1. Taxonomy (NCBI): domain Eukaryota; kingdom Viridiplantae; phylum Streptophyta; class Magnoliopsida; order Rosales; family Rosaceae; genus Potentilla; species Potentilla sterilis. The sequence continues at coordinate 24,291,634 of OY821758.1, read as the reverse complement.
TGGGACTGATTTCCTTCTGTTCGCACACCAAAGGGCAGCTCTGGTGACCTCTTTGGCAAGCTGGCGCCCCCGGGCCCCGGGCTCCTGGTCGCAAGGTAGACTGCTGGACCCCGGGTCCGGGTGCTGGTGATCCGGTCCCGGGCCCGGGGTAGGCCCCGGGTACACTTGCTGCGGGTCTGTGGGCCTGTTGTAGCCCCTCTGTGGCTACTGTCAACAATATATATATGTATATTTGGGGTCCGAGTCGACCAAATGCACCTATGAACTCGTCGCAAAATTTTAAACACATTAAAATTAAGCCGCCAATAGATTTTAAAAAAAATTACTTTTACTTAGACCACGAAATAATCAGTTTCGTCACCTAAGTTCTTACTTAGACGACGAAATAAAAAGTTTCGTCTAGGTAAGAACTTAGGCGGCGAAAATAGATATTTCGTGGTCTAAGTAAAAAACCCTAAACACATTAACATTAAGCCGCAAATAGATTTTAAAAACAAATTATTTTCTCTTAGACCACGAAATAATAATTTTCATCTCCTAAGTTTTTACTTAGGCGAGGAAACCATTTTTTCGTCGCCTAAGTGTGTATTTTAGGCAAGAAAAGTATTATTTCGTCGCCTAAGTAAACTTATCATACAAATACGGTATTACGTACCTTTAGATGACCTTGTTTTATCGACTCTTCTAAAAACTAAACTCTCATATAGATGAGACGTAATTATTCATGTAAAAATTTAGGAACTTTTATCACCCGATACTATGACTCCTCATAGAGAGAGATAAGTTTAAATAAGGTTGACCGCATCGATCGGGACTCTAACTTAGTCGGATTTAAGTGATTTTTTTACCATCACTGTATTTCATTATAACGATCAAATGCTATTTCACAGCGTTTTTCAAAATTTGACTTCTTTTATATAGTTGTTACGAAAAGTTGTACACTTCAGTATAATCTACTAATCAAGTTATACCGCATTAGTAAACATGTTGTCATTATAATGGCTAAATTCACAAATGAAAATTTTGACCGTCTGATGTGATCGTTATAGTTAAATCTGAGTAGAGTATAAAAATCAACTCGTTTCGTGAACGTTCGATGCTCGATCGAAACGGTCAACCACATTTTCATAAAACTTATCACACGAAAACGCTATTACGTACCTTTAGATGTCCTTGTTTCGTCGACAGTTCCAAACATTGAACTCTCATATAGATGAGACGTAATTATCCATGTAAAAATTTGGGAACTTTTACCACCTGATACTATGGCTCCCATAGAGAGAGATAAGTTTAAATAAGATTGACCCAATCGATCGGGGCTCTAACTTTGTCGAATTTAAGTGATTTTTTTACCATCACCGTATTTCATCATAACGATCAAATGCTATTTGATGTAGAACAGATGGCAGCAAGGATAGAAGAGTAGATGAACTGTCGCAAGAATGGAAGGATCGGTATTGTTCATGTCTGGGCTGCGAGCTCAGAATAGGGCGTGTGATACCTTTTCGGAAAGGGAACGACGCCAGAAACAATACTCGTCGCTTTGCCATGATGTGTGGGCTTTTTCGGCCATCTAACGTCGTTTAGGCCCTTAAAATCAGCTTTTAGTGTTTTTCCGAATTTATTTTGGATTTATTTGGTTTGGACTTTTATTTTATTTCACCTATGGTGGATTCCAACGGGATAGTTCCGCTGCATCACTATTTCACAGCGTTTTTCAAAATTTGACTTCTTTTATATAGTTGTTTTGAAAATATAATTTTTAACTGAGGCTAATAGATTTTCAGAAAATTCTTTTTACTTAGGCGACGAAAAATATAAATTCGTGGCCTAAGATTTTACTTAGACGACGAAAACAACATATTCGTGGCCTAAGTTATCACTTAGACGACGAAACGTATTAGTTTCGTGGCCTAAGTGATAACTTAGGCCACAAATATGTATTTTTTCGTCGTCTAAGTAAATTTCATTTAAAAAAAAAAATTCTATTGGCGGTTATTTTTCCGCCTAAATATTTTGTTAAAATTCGAAATTAACTTAGGAGACGAAACAATTTTTTTCGTCGCCTAAGAACTTTTCTTAGGAGACGAAGAGAAATGTTTCGTCGCCGAAGTCAGTTAAATATACTCGATCAGTTAGTTCTGCAATCCCTAAATCCCATTCTCTCGATCCCCAATCCAAAATTCTTCAATCCTCCGCCTCAGTCGCCGATCCCGCCTCCGCCTGGTGGCCCCCGCTCCCGCCTCCGCCTCAGTCACCGGTCCCGCCTCCGCCTAGTGGCCCCCGCTCCCGCCTCCACCTCGGTCGCCGGTCCCTCCTCCGCCTCGGTTGCCGGTCCCTCCTCCGCCTCTTCCAGCTATCCCCACCCTCCGCTTCAGTCCCCGCTCCCGCCTCCGCCTTGTGGTCCCCGCCCCAGCCTCCGCCTCGGTCGCCGCTCCGGCCTCTGCCTCTGCCTCTGCCAGCGCCCCCACCCCAGTCTCCTCCTCATTGATCGCCCCGTTCACCTGAACCAAGTCAAAAGTGTCGGTTGATTGTGATGTCATTGCTCATCTGGTGAGGCACCTAAACGATTTCTTCCACACTGATTTGTACCAAATTGTTTGATAGAATCAAAGCATGAACAAGTCTTAGTTTCATTTGCATCTATCAGTTTGATCAAGTTATGAGATGATGAGTTTTTGCTATGATGGACATGTATTTTCATTACTTCTATGAGTTTGATGATGAGCAAAATTTGTGATACTTCTGTTATCTGTTTTAGTATGAAGAGTTTGGAGAGGACTGTGTGGGCATGCTTGATGGCATGTTCTCTTTCGTGCTGCTGGATGCCCGTGACAACAGCTTCATTGTTGCTCGTGATGCTATCAGAATCACTTCCCTCTACATGGGCTGGAGTCTTGATGGTAATATTTATGCAGCAAAGCTTTGTTTTTGATGCAATTGCTCCTTTAGGTGCCTCGTATTGGAATTTATACTGTGTTACTTGTACATGTTAATTGCCAAAGAGAAATATGGAATTATAGCTTACATGTTTAGTGTAACTCATGCAGGCTGTGATCAAAAGACTAATGTGCCTTTTGGAGTTCTTCTGTCTGGAGGCTTAGATTCATCTTTGGTTGCCTCTATCACTGCTCGTCACCTGGCCGGCACAAAGACAGCCAAGCAATAGGGAGCACAACTCCATTCTTTGCTGGGATGCAGATCAAAGCACTGCACATGTATGATTGCCTAAGGGCAAACAAATCAACATCTGCCTGGGGCTTAGAAGCTCGAGTCCATTTGCATATTAATTGTTGTTCGGTTTAATATTAAGTATTAAATATTTTAATTTGTATGTACAAATTTATTAATATTAAGTGTTTGATTTGTATTAATAAAATTTTTAATATATTAATTAATATTTTGTCTCAATTTCGGTTATTTTTTTTAAATATAAATTCTTACTTAGGCGACGAAACTATCATTTTCCTCGCCTAAGTGATTTACTTAGACGACGAATATATTATTTTCGTCGACTAAGTGATTTACTTAGGTGACGAAAATACTTTTTTTCGTCGACTAAGTAAATCACTTAGGCGACGAAAAATGATAGTTTCGTCGACTAAGTGATTTACTTAGTCGACGAAAAATTATAGTTTCGTCGCCTAAGTAAATCACTTAGTCGACGAAACTATCATTTTTCGTCGTCTAAGTAAGTCCATAGCCGACGAAAAATATCGTCCTCTAAGAATTGTTTTCGTCACCAATCCTTCTTAGACGACGAATAAACTAGGTACTTTCTTAGGCGACGAAATTTATAATTTTCGTCGTCTACTTGCATAGGCCACAAACTTTAGACGACGAAACTTAGGTGACGAAAATTTCGTCACCTAAGTGCTTAGGAGATGAAAATTACTCTTAGGTGACGAAAATTTTTCGTCGCCTATGATTTCCATTGTTGTAGTGGAGCTTCACCTGTGTTGTTTATTCCTCGATATCATGAGCGCATATCACCTAATTATTGGAAATAAGATCTTTGAGATTTCAACAAAAGGTTCTCTAATTTTATGTAATGGTTATTATTACATGGAGACTTCAGCTCCTGTGATGTGATTCAATATGCTAATGCACGAAATATTTCCTTTGTACTTAGAAGTTCTATTCACTTCCATCATTCTTCTGGTATATGTGGTATTAGATTTAAATTTGCATAATTTCAATCAGGAATTGGTTAGTAATGGTTAGTGTTTCAAAGATGCAAAAATGAGAAAGTCTAGATTTATTTCACTTAACTCCATGTATGTGCATTTTCTGTAATCACATAACTCAAACAACAATTATGCAGAAACTTGACATTATTATTAAGTTAAAATTTTATATCCATGAAAGTGTATCATGGCTACATAGAAAACCATTCCAACAATATCAACTATTTCATTCTATAATCAGCTTCTAGTTTTCCAGCTACATGTCTTTAAATCATCTTCCCAAGGACCCCAGTTACAATTTCTCCACGCTTACAATAATTAACATCCTGGATTTCAATTCAACTAAAGACTCCTGGCATATATGCACAAGGTGACAACTAACCAACCTACTGAGATAACAAAGAATGGCGGTTTTCTTATCTAATTGCTTGAACACTTGGCATTAGGAATGACTTTTTCTTCAGTGTGATTTGCAAACCTGACCCTTGGTTCGTGCAAGCACTGTACAAAAATTAAGTTTAGGTAAGATTTAATACCTATCTGGGGATGACCAAACAAAAGCGCATAAATGGAAGAAAAGCTCTCAAACAGTATGTTGGACAGTGGACACTTACTGTGATTCTGCAGTGGATGTTGAGATCATAATTCATTTCCCCAAGACGGTTTCTTGCAAGGTCTTCTGCTTCAGATGCCTTTTTGCAAGCACTATTCACCTAAAATAAATGGAGAAGTCATTTGTAATTCAAACTTCAAAACCACAATCAGAGCAGAATACTTCTGATGAAGTTATATAGCAAACAACACAACATCTTTTTCATTTTCTGGCAAATGTAGAATAATTTATCATAGTGATTCAAATGCTACTTTTAGAAACAAGGATCTCATAATTCTTACAAATTTCTTTACTTGTTCTGAAACAAAATAAAGAACAAATGCTATGCAAGGGCCAAAATGTCAACAAGACCGGTGCAATGTTTAAACTTTCATATCATCTGGAAACAATATTCAAGGGATCTAATTAGGCAAGTAAATAGATAAGGCTCAAATCTAATAATGAGTCTTGATTTGAAAAATCCTTCCAAATTGCCAAGGATGCGCCTCAATAGATAAAAAGTAATAATAATACTTTTCTAGCCTAGTCGTACTTGAGCAAATGGCTAACTCATTACTTGGCCACCAACTCAGTAGCACATCTCAAGTTTGTTAGAGCAGAATTATACTAACAGTAGACTTGGTTTAACCATCATGCTGTATTCGTTCATATGTATTTACTGTTGCATACAAGAATGGAAGAACATTCATTCACTTATATTCTCTATGACTCCATTAATTTTGAAGATCAATGTATAATTAGGAAGTACAGAGCAGAATGAGCCTAACCAACAGGACTTTCAGTAAGTATACTTGACTTGAGCCATGTGGTCTCTGTAGGTAATCTTATCTACTTCTCTTATAATTAATTCCTAATAAGAATGAGATGATAGAACTCAACCAGCTACTAAAACTCCAAAGCTTTATGATCATTTTTGTGTACCAAGAGTTGTTCTAGCTAAACGTTGGGATTTGTGAATAAAAAAGATGTATCCAATTATCAAAACCAAATGCATCAAGTAATATAGAAATGGGTTGTATACGTGTGTTTTGATGAGCATAGAAAAAGTATTGAAATGTAACTGAAAGCAATAAAAAAAATTAAAACCACATCTTGATTTAAGCAGCACTGACCTCATTTATAGTGACAACACGATCATTTGCAGTGGCAGCTGACTTTTCCAATAATTTACGCAGTGTTGATAATTCCTTCATCAACTGTAAAGCTACTTCTTCAGCATCTTGCATCTGATTTCTCGAGAACTCAAATGCTCTCTCTGCATGGAGTCGAAACGAAGCACAATTCAAACAAGTGCAGAGTCCTCTGCATCCTCGTGGATTTCTTTTAAGAATCCCTTTTCCGACTGCATCCGCCTGAGTAATTGAAGAAACTGTGGCATGAATTGTAGATGAGTTATGAACCAAGCTATTGGCTTCAACTCGCTTCCCACCATCATTCAAGGCTGTTTTTGAGCTTAAGCAGAGCTCAAGTGTACCAAGACTTGTGACTGGTAGTTCTGGACAGGATGCTCTTGCGTCATCTTTTTCGGAAGGAGATTCTGTCTTCTTAGGACCCAATACAGAGACTGATAGTTCTGCTTCCTGTCCCAAACTCACAACAATGTCAGGGGAAGAGTCCAAATTGCTCTGTTTAACTGACGCAGAATGTTGACCTTGCTTCTCCTTTTGTACATTAGAGGGTATTTGAGATCCAGTGATATGTTCAGACGATATATTTGGTTCATCAATATTAGATGAACCATTGGCATTTGCCAATTGAGGTGGTGGTGTGCCAGGCTCTGTATGAAACATAAGAACATGTGATTTATCCGTTGGAGATCCTAGCTGAGAGAGAGTCAGTGGTTGCCTTTGTTCCAGATCCTTAACAGTACTTTCAGAATGACTGGATACTGAAGCACCTACAAAAAGAATTTTAAGAAAAGTTAGCTTATTTCCAATCAAGGCCCCAACTTCACAGAACTATCAATTTTTTGTAATTTTGAATATGGATATGTATAGATGTAAGAAAGTTACAGGAGTTACTTTTTTCCATATCCATAAGAAATGGAAGCAATCTTTTGTAGCTGACTGAACCCGGACTCTTGAATAATTTCAGCCTTGAACACGGATTTAGAACCTATTTTGGAAACAAAAAAAAGGAACCAATATTAGCAGGCATATAAGTTAAACTTTCGAACAATCGTTAAGAAGCTAGCTTCTTCCTAGTACAAAAATGTCTTAAACATAGAAATATATACTTCTCAGATAACAGATGGACTGAAAAGTTATAAAATCCTAGGATCCTTACCATTTTTCTGTTTGGACTACATTCATTTCTATGATCAACCCATGCAGGTGATGCCGTATGTCTATGAATAATTCCGCTGCTAGGCTTCCTAATTCCTTGATTCGTACTCTGATGAACGTATTCTTCTCTACCGATTACTTTCACTTCCGCCTCTAGTTTATCAAGGATCTCAGTATCTGGTGGTGTCATCTGGATAAATTCTTCATTCAAGTCACATATCTGATTCAAAACCTCTTCAGCACTGCCAACTCTCTGCTCATTTATATTATTCAGGCTTTGGACATTACAAGGATACCCCATTTCAATTTTTCCAAGTGCTTCACACTTAGGCTGGTTTGAATTTTCCTTGTGCTGAAACACTTCATTATCATTACATGAATATCTCTCCTCCGTTGAAGATGACTGGGGATTTATGTCTTTCACAACTTGATCTTCAGAAGAGAACACAATATCATCCTTAACAGCATTCCCCATGTTCTCCACTGTCGTATTGTCATTAGTACGCATGACCATCACACCATCCGTGTTAATTTGAGAATCCCCCATAGCTGAAGAGCGAAAAGGTTCCGACACATTTAACTTCTGAGCTTCACAAGAATCTCCCAAATCAGTTTTCTCATTTTGTCCATCAACAGGTGGCCTTGGCAGACACTGATCAGCAACTACTGTAGGTGGTGATTTAGGAGGTTCTGAACTTAAGTCATCACCATTAGATGAAACATGGGAAGAAACTCGTACAGCTTCCAGCTGAATATCAGAATCAATGGTACGACACTCCTTAGAGACATTCTGTGCAGTGAATCGGTTTACAAAAGTTTCTTTATTATCAGAAACAAGCTTACTCTCCGAAGACTTTGCTCCCATACCTTTACCACGACTTGGCAATTCACAAAACTGTAGCATGCCTGTAAACAACAAGTATATAACATTTAGTTCCACCAAAACAACATCTACACAATAAAACCTCATCATTCGACAAATTTCTACAAAAGAAACAGGTAATAGAGCAAAGCACCAGAGTCGTCTCTGGTGATATCCTTCAGATAAGGAAGCATTCTCCTGTAACTAAATGAGCCGGGCACTTTGAACACTCTCTTCCGACTCTTAAGCACCTGTCATTAGCACAAATCATAAGATAGTAACCACAAAACACTCCATACTCTTGTCTAAGCCATAAACATAGCAAATCCTATCTTCAATTCTATGAGCAACATTTCCAACTCAAAGTCAAAATCCAGCAAAATCTACACAATACTAATAACTTGACTAGAAACAAATACCTACCGATTTGTTTTCGCTATCGATTTTAAGCTCAACTCCATTTGTCTGAGACGAATCCGGATTTAGGGGTTGAGCCAAAAACCCTAATCTCAAATTCTCAGACTCTTTACTCTTGGAGTCATCCAAATCTGGAGCTGAGCTATCTAACCGATCTCCACAACTCTCGACCTGATCACTCTCCGCCTCCTTGGAATCACCATCCGGTGACTCCGGTTCAGCTAAACAGAATCCGGCGCCGACTTTGGCGTCGGTGATTAGATTATCGGGGGGATTGTAGGTTTGGGAAAAGACGCGTTTGACTCGGAGATCTTTAATTAGATAGTGAAGCTCGTCGCCGTCGGAAGAATCGAGTGGTCTGGGTCTTTTCCGGGCCGGACCGGAGGTGGTGACCCGACCCGAGCGGGTGCGGTGGAGCTGGATCTGGGATTGGCTGCGGCTACGATTTGCTTCCATGGCCGAGAGAGAGAAAGAGAGAGAGAGAGAGGGTTTGGTGAATTGGTGGGGAAAAGGGAGGGTTTCAGAGAGCGCGGGAAAGAAAAGGAGGGAGAAAAGATTTTAGCGGGAACCCGGAGAAGAGTTATTGGATTATTCTAAAAAATCCATACCGGAGCCCAAACTTAAAGTCAATACTGTATGGAGGGTGAGATTCTCATCTCCTTAGGTTTTCTTTTCTTTGGCTGAAAAAAAATATATATATATTAGATAAAAACCCAAATTTACAAGCATGTATTAGATTACACCCAGTCATAAATTTTCTTTCATTCTACACCCATAGCCTTCCATTATTGTCTTTGTTATTTTTTCTACATGTCTAATTTGCCATTCTAATATTAACCTAAAATATTTCCTCAATCCTAGCATCCATTTATAATATTTCATTCTACATGTCTAATTCAATCATGATAAGTTTCATTTTTTAGATAAAATGGCTTTCTGCCTCTCTCTCTTTCGCCTAAACCCTAGCTGCCATGGCCTGGGTCTCTATCAATGGTGCAAGTCGCCATCACCAAGCAAATCATCGGTCTCTGTCTCACATTGTACTCTTACAACACTCCAACGTTGTCTCTATCCAGTGTTCTAAAAGGCGAGCTAGGCGAGCGCCTAGGCGACGCCTAGGCGCTAGGCGAGCCAAAATGAGGGAATTTTACTTATAATCGAGATATTCCAAGTTTTGGGCTTCTGGGCGACTCTGGGCGGGCCTGGGCGCCGCTGGGCGGGGAAAAAAAAAAAAAAAAAAACCAAATTTTGATGGATTGTGTTATGTAATTTGTCACTTATTTCATTTGAGCTATATTTTGGTTGGGATATTATGACATTTTATTAATTTTAGTCTATATTTTTGCTAATTAAATTATAGAAATATTTTAAATATTCATTATTTCACATATATAAATATTTATATATATATATATATATTTAATTAATATCGCCTAGAAAACGCCTAGAAAACGTCTAATTCTGATTAATCCACGCCTAGTCACCTAGGCGCTAGAAAGTGCCTCTACCGATTAGTGTCGCCTAGCGCCTTTTAGAACCTTGTCTCTATCCGACAAGTATTCTATTGGATTTTCTCTCCGTGGAAACCCAACACTGTATTTTTGGAGTAGAGAGTTAGGCTGCTGTGGGTGGCCTCTCGAATTGGCTACTAGGCCATAACCTAGATGGTGTAAGGCCGGGGCGGAAGTGACTTAAAGCAGATGAAGAGATTGAGGTCGGTGAGAGCCTCAGTCTGCTGACAAAAGCTTGGCTAGAATGGAGGCGACAATTTGACAGTGATGGACACGACCGCGTACACCGATCTGCTGAAGCTGTGGAGATCTGGACTCGTGCTGCCATCGTCAAGGAGCAAGGAGGAATGCCCATATCAGATGACGCGGTGGACGGTGGTGCAATTATGGCCGTTGCTGCGATGGATGCTGAAGTTATATCGGCGGCTGATGGAGGACTTAATTGGGTACCCAAATCTTTGGGTCAGCCCACCACTATTTAGAAGCCCAAATTTACTGGGGTGTCCAAATCAGTATCGATGCTCATATTGTTAAACAAAAATATGTGGGGGAAGTTCTGGGCCCAACTATGGACCTAACAAATAAACTCTAACTCTCTAGGGTTTCGAATTTGGGATTCCGGTGGCTTGATTCAGCATACTAAGTTCTAGTTTGACATTTGTGGTACCATCGAATCTTCTGGAATAATACTGAAAGATTATTTGAGATATTCTGTAAGAGCGGAGCATGGAGTGTTCAATGAATGGACCTATTTCTATATACCATCGTGGGTACTACCACAACTTCTTAATCTGTCTGTATATAACAGCCGGAGGGTATGTAACGGTCATTCTGGCTTGAGGCTAGAACAAGTTTATTTTATTTTGATGATGCTCCATAATGTGTTCTGGATGTGTTCTGATACAATTGTATTCGACTCGCTAGATTGAGTCATATTTTATTTATAAAGTTCTTTTCTTGATTCAAAAAAAAATCATGATAAGTTTCATCCATTGATTTTTCATTTCTTTAAATTCATGTATGATGATTTCAAATTTTCATTGAGGAAAACTTTATATATAGCCAACACAAAAATTTCAGAAGACAAACACTAGTCCTGTTCTTGTAGACCATAAGAGAGAATTTCAAACTTGTTGTGAACTTGTATTCCTCATTCATTTAATTTTTTTTTGAATTTACTAATAAGGTATATGTTATCCATGAGATAGATTTTCTCAAATATTTTCTTTTCGTATCATTGTACGTACCTTGAATTTTCTTACGGTAAACCTTTTGTTCTAGGTTTGAACTTTTCCTTTTGTACATTGCAATATTATTTTAAAACTCTTCATTCTCAGTTGTTACCTAATCAATAGCTAGATACATGTATATTGTGATAAATTACGGATTCAACCTATGAAAGAGATATTTGGAATGATAGAATACCTTTTTTTTTTTTTTTTTAAGAAGTGGAATGATAGAATACCTAAGAAAGAGGTTGATGTGAAAATTCCTAGAAGTGAGGTTAGCTATATAGATAAATATCTATTCTTTAAGTTGTAATTGAGAATAAAAACCTATTAGACATGTTAAAAACTTAAATCTCTACCTTTGAGGGTTGTAAGTAAATTACTGAAATATAGAAAATTTATCTTTAAAATAGAAAGTTTAAATTATCAAAAAGTAAATTCGACAAAAAGCTTTTGAATTGTAGATTGTAAGAAAATGTTCATTAATTTTAGAAATGATGATAAGTGAAAGAAAAATTGCTATTGTTAAGGAGCAACCAATAAAATTCTATAATTAAGGTAGTTAATGGAGAAATTTTTAAATACGATGGAGGACCACGTGGCAATGCCTAGTGGTCCTCCCTCCCAATTAAATTTCTAACACGTGAAGTTTTATCACAAAAAATTATAAATTTATGTATTTTAGTTTTTGTAAAATGACTTTGATCAATCTTTGATGAGTTTGGACTATGGTTTAGAGTTTAGGGTTTAGGGTTTTAGGGTTTACAGTTTAGGGTTTAGGGTTTAGGGTTTTAGGGTTTAGGGTTTAGAGTTTAGGGTTTAGAAAAACAATAATAAATCTAAAATGGTACTGCTTTCTTCTTCTGTTTTGAGACATTGTAAAGCACTAGGTTTGATGATTTGCCAAACGAGTACTTACAGCTCTAGCTAGTTGAACCATGAATTCCAAACTGATGCAGTACCTTTTCCAAATACTATTTTGTGTTAACCACACCATACCTTTTTCTCTGCTGCGGGTAATCTCCATTCCAAGAATTCCCTTAATTTGCCTCTCCAAGATCTTTCATTTCAAACTCTTTCTTCATTTGCTCCTTCAACTACAAAATAAATAAAATAATTTTCGGTCATAAAATCTCACGTGTCAAAATTTCATTAGTAGGGAGGACCATTAGACACTGCCACGTGGTCGTCCCGTAGCACTGAAAAATTCCTCGTAGTTAATGAGAATGTAATTTGCTAATTGACTAACCACTAATTTATTTCAGCTTTGAATAGTGGCATCTTGTGTAATTTAGAAAGAAAATAATGACAATATTGTATCTAGTTGGCAATTGGGTGTAGAGTGAAAAAGAAACATCCAAAAAATATATGTGGGTTTTTCTTAAAAGAGCTAATAGAAATTGGACTTATAATGAAATGCCCCAAAAAAAAAAAATCACCTTGGTTTGTATCTAGCTATTTTTTTTTTTTTTTCATTTTCTTTGAGTAAAATCACTGTATACTATAAGAATTGTATATATTGTAGTGTGAATTGTAAATTGATGAGTTTGAAGTTCACTGTTCCAATATTAATAGATACTCGAGAATTTGGTCGAGTGATAAACTAGTTGTCACTAATTAACAAGTATTGCTAAAATCAAGGCTAAAATACAGTGTCTTTACGTGGAACAAATGTTTTCTCCGAAGCTCGTCCAAGTCCAACTCCAATGTACACGAATTGCAATTAGGTTTGGTTTTGAGAATTTGAAATTTCCGCGAGGATGATTCACGTAACGGGAAATATTTCTTGAGGAGATTTTAGTCAAGAGAATTCTTCTCGAGGGAAGTCTTTAGTGATAGAGAAAGTGGAAAGAAGTCTCTTTGGAGTAGATCAAAGTGAGGAAAAATCTCCTCAACGATGATTCTAGTGAGGAAAAATGTACTCGAGAGGATTCAGATGGGGTTGAGGAACAACAGTGCACCAAGAGTGCATGCAATAGGGTTCAAGGGTACAAATGTACAATTTAAGAGACGCAATAGTAAATCTCTTCAATCATGGAGAGTATTTACTACGACATTGCCTTTAGTAAATCTGTTTCAATCATGCCGGTAGTGAAACGTACAATTGAATCAGTTTCCCCAGAAAGCCAGATTTCAGGCGATCGATCTAGCCATGGATGCATGACCTAAGCACCATAGGCGGACGCAGGGGTGCCAGTGAGGGCCAGTGTAAGTCTGTTACCACATTGTTTGTATTTACTATTATTTTAGATTTCTTGCTATAAAATTGCCCCACTCCACCAATATTAACCCACTAAAACTCTATATAAGTGAAGATTTCCTTCTCATCTCTATTAACTAGCATTCTAGGATGATTATTTGTTCTTTTATTTATTAGAATATGTAGGTTAATTGATTAACTGTCATCTCTAGATGACTTATTTTTATTTTTTCTGGTAATTTTATTTATTTTGTTATATGGGTATATCAAAATGCTAGTTTCTGATAAAAAATTTCATAAAACATGGTACGTATTGAGATATGCTTATTAATATACTAACATTAATTGAAGATTCATTGTGTTTTGGAATTTTTTTTGGTCCCCACTCACATATAATCATGCGTCCGCCACTGCTAAGCACGTACGTCCATTTTACGAATTGAATTTCACCACGCAGTCAATTCTGATGTTTTATTTTTTAATTATAAATTTTTTTTAGGAAGTTTAGTTTGATTTTACAAATTGAATTTCACCACGCAGTCATATTAATTAGAAAACTTTGTTTGGAAGTTTAGTTTGATCAATATCGTACTCTGAACACAGGTTTTTGTCTGATTTGTAGTGGCTATCAGCATTATCAGTCATCGATCACTCCCCTGATTCCCACTACGTACTACTTTTCATAAAGTTTCTTTTACTCTATCTATAGAAAAGTATGTTATGGCTGAATGAATACTTTACATTGATATCATAGACAAATATATACAGATGCCATGCCTTGTACAAGTCTGTGATCTCCAACAATACATGAGATTAATAAGGCAAGTATAACAAAATTACAGATTTACTTCAGTACAGAATATTATCTAAATCATTCCTAATTCAATAATACGATTTACTTTCCAACACCCCCCCTCAAGTTGGAGAGTGTATGTTAAGAACTCCCAACTTACTCAATAAAGACCTGAACTTGTCTTTGCCTAATGCTTTCGTGAACACATCCGCAAGTTGTTGCAAAGTACCAACAAATCGAGTTCTGACTGAGCCATCTAATATCTTATCTCAAATGAAGTGACAATCCATCTCAATGTGGCGAGTTCTTTCATGGAAAACTGGATTTGCAGCTATGTGAAGAGCTGCCTAATTATCACAATGCAAAATAGCTGGTCTAGGAATAGATATATGCAAATAAGCAAATAAATAATGGAGCCAAGTAAGTTCACAACATGTACCAGTCATAGCTCTATACTCTGCCTATGCACTTGACAATGAAATTGTCATCTGCCTCTTAGTGCGCCATGATATCAAGGAATTTCCTAAAAAGACACAATATCCAGTCGTAGAACGACGAGACAATAATATTTCCATTTGTGAACGTGCAATCTCAATGCCAAGGAAAAACTTAACGTCACCCAAATCTTTAATATGAAATCGAGAATGCATAAATTCATTGGTAGCACGAATAGAGTCTAGGTTGTTCCCAGTAATGAGAATATCATCAACATAAATCAATAACACTGTAAGAGAATCACCAACCTTTTGTACGAAAAGAGAATAATCAGCTTTCGATTAAACAAAACCGACAGCAAATATGACATCAGTGAACTTAGAGAACCATTGCCGAGAAACCATATAGTGATTTGTGGAGGCGATACACATAATTCTCCCCCTGTCGCTGAAGACCTGGAGGAGGGGACATATATATCTCTTCATGTAAATCACCATGAAGAAAAGCATTATTAACGTCAAGTTGATGAAGGGACCAATGCTAACAAGCTGCAATGGCAAGAACACAGCGAACTGTAATCATCTTGGCAGTAGGAGAAAACGTATCATGGTAATCAATACCTGCAGCCTGTGTAAAACCCTTGGCCACAAGGCAAGCCTTGTAACATTCAATAGAACCATCGGCCTTGCGCTTAATCCGATATACCCATTTACAAGCAATTGACCGTTTACCAGGAGGAAGAGGAACTAATGACCAAGTGTTATTGGCTGTAAGGGCTGCAAGTTCCTCATGCATAGCAGTCTGCTAATTAGGATCAGAAGATGGTTCTTCAACCTTACTAAGAGCTGCAACATAGGCAAGGTGCAATGGAGAATATCGCTGATATGAAGTGAAATTACAAAGTGGGTAACGCGTACCAGGTGGAGGACTCGACTGAGGAGATGATGGATGGTGTGGTGGCAGAATCACCTGCGAGCACTTATAATCATGGAGACGTACATTGGGAACACGGGTTCGTGTGGAGCGGCGTAAGGCAGGAGCTGATAAATCAGAAACAGGGTGATTGATTTCAGTAGGTAATGAATTATCATTTTCAGGAGAGGGCTGCAGAGATGATCAGTATTATGCGGAGTTTGTGATGAGGTATCAATCTCAGCTGGAGGGGCAACTGTGGCCGAGTCAGATGACTCTAAAACTTGTGGGGAAGATGGAGGCCCATGAGAAACAGGTGCAGTATGAGGAATAATGTCATCAAAAATAGGACAGGGCAAGGAAGAAGAAGAAGATGGTGAAACACCTAGAGAAGAAGATGTAAATGGAAGGTATCTTCTAAAAAGGTAACATCATGATTGGTAAAAAGCTTTTTGGTTTCAAGATTGTATAGCTTATAAGCTTTCTGACCCATTGGATATCTAAGAAAAATGCATTTGTGAGCTCGTAGAGAAAATTTTGATGAATGATTAACAGAAGTTGCAAAAGCGACACAACCGAAAACACGCATGCGAGAATAGTCAGGAGGTTTACTGTAAAGAATCTCAAAAGGGGACATCTTATTAAGTAAAAGTGTAGGAAGTCTATTAATTGTGTATGCAGCAGTAAGAATGCATTCTTCCCAAAATTGAAGTGGTAAGTGTAATTGAAAACGAAGAGCTCGAGCAACATTTAAGAAATGTCTATGTTTGCGCTCAACTACACCATTTTGTTGAGGTGTATAAACGCAAGAAGTTTGGAAAACAACCCCCTGCTCGAGAAAAAAATCTCGCAGAGAGAGAAATTCAGCTCTGTTGTTAGAGCGAAAAGTTTGGACATGTGAATTAAATTGAGTTTTGACATAGGCGAAAAATTTACGAAGCAAATGTTGCGCCTCACTTTTGTGACGCATTAGAAAAACCCTTGTAAAACGAGAGAAATCATCCACAATAGTAAAAAAATAATGAGCACCATTAAGAGAAGGCGTTTTATAACGTCCCCAAATATCACAATGTATGAGAGAAAAACAACGAGATGTGGATATTGAAGTAGAATGAAAAGATTTGCGAGTTTTTTTAGTCAAAGGACAAATGTCACACTTACTTGTGGAATTAAAAGGACAATGAAGCGACTCATTGACTATATGTTGTAAACAGACAAAAGAAGGATGCCCCAATCGACGGTGCCAAAGATCAGAAGAGATGGTGATGTGACTGGCAAATGGGTGTTTGTTGGGAATAGTAGAGGACAGCATCACTAAGTAATACAAGTATTCACGTCGCTTTCCCACACCAATCATCATCCTCGTAGTCAAGTCCTGCAAAAAACACAAAGATAGAAAGAAAGTTACCGAACAGTGTAAATCATCTATGGTTCTCCCAACAGACATAAGATTGATATGAAAAGAGGGAACGCATAAAACATTCCGCAAAACAGCATTATTAATTGTAACAGATCCTTGCATGGAAATATGGGCTTTAGCACCACTGGGTAAAGCAACTAACGAATTGCACTTGCTGCGATTAGTAATCATATCTGGTGAGTTAACAATATGATGGGTCGCTCCACTATCGATTATCCACTGATTAGGAGGGACCGGAGACATGGCGAATTTGAAAACCCAAGCCATAAAGAGATATAACAATCAGACAAAATAATAAACTGGTGGATGTGCACTGGCAGTGTATGTGCACTGGTGGTGGACCTGAGATGAGCTGTATTGCTCTGACGGTGTAATTGCACTGACAGGGACTCGGGTCGGACCGAGTTGTAATTGGGTCGGACCGAGTTGTAATCGGGTCAGACTTTGCCGGAATGGAAGATGAATCTGGTTCGACTGGTTTGGAATAAAAAACGTACAGGTCCGATGCCGAAACTAGAAAACGTTGGGACTGGACAAGAAGAAGTTCGACAGCGCGTCGGGTTGGTTCCTACCGATCCTAACAGCGGTCTGAGGAGGTGAAAACGGACTGAAGAGGCACCTGCGAGACGCCGGACTTGGGAAGCCAGACGGAAGAGGCAGATAGCGCCGGACGAAGGAGCTGGAAGCACCCAGTACGATTTGGGTGCACTGATCAACTTGGTGCGGAAGTGGTCTGGACCAAAAAACGCCGGAAGAGGAAGAGAACGTGCTTTGGGTGCCCAAAGGAAAAAAAATAGGGTGCGGAAAGTAATTTCGGCAGGTTATTTGCAAAGGTAAATGACAGGCCGTTTATGCCTGCTCTGATGCCATATAGAAAAGTATGTTATGGCTGAATGAATACTTTACATTGATATCATAGACAAATATATACAGATGTCATGCCTTATACAAGCATGTGATCTCCAACAAGACAGGAGATTAATAAGGCAAGTATAACAAGATTACAGATTTACTTTAATACAGAATATTATCTAAATCATTCCTACTTCAATAATACGATTTACTTTCCAACACTATCATTATGTAGGACAAATGTTAGAAAATAATTGGACTTGTTACAATAAAATTCAGATTACATGAATTGTATGCCAAGTATGAGAATTAGTTCAACATGGACAATGATTTGTATTCTATCCTATTTGCTTTAGGAATCTGTGTGTTGATCCCTTAAGCTGAGAAACCTATTCGGTATCTATGAGAAGAATACTGCAATAATTCATTCAGTATCTAATTAGGATTCTTATGCCTCAAGTAGTCTTATATGGAAGGACTCTTTGGTTTTTGATCCTATATAAGTAGGTGGTTCTGTCCCTGTTATTCTCATCGCATTCTAGCATTCATTCTGTCCATATCAGAAGCTATTGGCAGTAAACTAATAGAAGGCAAAGCCTAGTTGTTTGTTGTTTCAGGTTCAAACTTGTTGACAGTAGCCATAGAGAGGCTACCCAGGCCCCAAACCCACAGCCAGGCCTCCTAGACCCGGCCCAGGGCACGAGGGCAGAGCACGGACACCTGGTCCCGCACCCGGGGAGGTCTTACTTGTGATCGAGGTCCGGGAACCGGAGACGGCAGCTCCCCAAACAGGGGCCAAAATAGCCCAACAATATGTACAGATGGGGGGTCAGTCCCACATAAAAGGGTAAGGCCAGTCCTCGTACCCGACAACCTATATATGAGTCCCAACTACCCTCATTAATAGGTAATCAATACTCCAACTACTTATTCCCGCTTAAGTTATCAGTTTATCCCAACTATACTGACTTAGGCATCTGAGTGGAATAGACCGGCCCAGCCCGGTATTTCATTAGATAGCAGGATTTGCAGGAAGGATTCGCACCAAGATCCATCGGTCTCTGTGAGTCTACGGATTCTGACAGAAACAATTGGCGCTTTCTGTGGGAAGATTTTAAAAAAGTCGACGTGTTGTCCTACTAGTAGGAAGGAAACTGGGCGGCCAACGGATCACGAAAAAAAAAGGTGGGGTTTACGCGGCAAGTATGTCTGTAAGTGCAGAAAGGAGGGAAAGAAGTCCAGAGGAGGATCGGTAGGTTCTGGAGCCAATACTGGTAAAAAAATCTCGGGGGCGAGTCAAGAGCAATCCGTTGGCGGCTGCAGCCAGAGCGCTGCCACCAACCGTGATCCGGGTGGTACGGTCGGCGAATACGATCGAAGTGCGAGCGGGAAAGACCCGGAGGAATCCCACTAAATATGGGACCTGGAACCCGCACCAGCGTCCCACGGTGCCCTGAGCAGAGAGGAAGACAGGCTGGACACCACCAACAGCCGGTATGATGTTTCCAGTCCCGGCCAGTACGATATGGCGGGAGAAATAGAAGAGATGAGAGTGGAAGTCAACCGCTTGCGAGCAAAGAGCGACCGGGACAAGATAGAAGCCAATACCCGGTATCAAGAGATGGAAGCGGTTAATGCCGCACTGATGGCTGCCTTGGAAAGGGGATAGCAGCGCAATGCCGCTCTAACAAAATCATTCGCGCCGCCGCCAAGTAAGTCCCCACACCAGGAGGTGGGACAGTCATCAGGGGGGGGAGAGAGGCGCCGACGTGGCGGGAAAGGAGTTCCCGACAAACACAGCGCCACTGGAGATCTTCCCCGGAAATCGGTGGGCAAGTGGTTCATTCAAGGGTGATACCATAAGCTTGACCGCACGAGCACTCCAAATACTATCTGACTCAATGTCAGATATGAAGGCCTAGATGGAGGCCAACAAGAGGAAGGCAGCGAGACCGCCGGAGAGCGCACGGTTCAATGAGCGAGCAGGACCCTTCTCACCCCGAGTTTTGGAATCCGGAAAGTCAGGCACCCAAAAGTCACTAAAGCTAACGTACTCTGGGGCCGGTTTTCCATACCAACACCTGTACAACTTCTGATCTCCAACGTGTGCTAAGGTTTACTCCGACGCCGTCTGCTGTAACATATTCCAAGAGACCCTGTCCGGAGAGGCACTCGAGTAACTGGCCGACATATTCGTAGGCAGATTCATCTTAAGGGTCGAAGGGGCCCGGACCTCGACAGTTCTCTTTAACTGCAAGCAAGCCAACGGCGAAGAGCTGAGAGCCTTCGTTAACCGTTGGCAAACGGCCATTGCCGGGGTCAGAAACTTGGACAAGGGGATTGCCGAATCAGCTTTCAAATAAGGTCTCAGGCCCGGAAAGTTCTCGTACCCTGTGCGGGTGGAGGTCCCGCAGGGTTACGATGAATTGATGGCAATGGCTATTAGGAACACCCAGGCAGACCACGAAACGTACGAGATTCGCCAACACAAGAGAAGGCATGAGGAGCCGGGGCCTGCCCGGCAGGCAGTCAGAAACTGGCAGTAGGGCTAGGACCGAGGGGCTTCATCCGACCAAAGGCCTTGAAGTTAGGGGAACCAGTAGCGCCGGACGGACAATTTTGACACCCCCCAACGAGGTGGAAAGCCTTCGCCCTACCAGCAAACCCGCCCCCTGGCAGTCACGCCCGTAGACCGACAAGAGGTATTCTCCACCTTAACCTCTTCTTACGAGGATATCATGTATAGAACTGAAGCAACATCCCTCCGCCGCCAAAGAGAAAGCACTCAAAAGGGAACCTGAGCAGAGCGCAGACCGGTAAATACTGCTCCTACCAAGATGAAGTCACATACGGAACAAACAACTGCCTTGCCTTGAAAACAGCAGTTGAAGGACTAGTCCGCCGCGGCGACTTACAACGGTATCAAGGTGAACCCGCCATGTAGGAACTGCACAGGACAGGGATTTCTATCCCGCCCCACCAAGGCTAACCCCATGCCTCCCCTGGTTCAAGCCCGTAGAGAAGCTAGGCATTCCAACCACTCACCAGTCCGAGAACAAAATGCTAATTTTTCCAACACAATTAGCTAGACACTCCAACCGGTTCGACCGATGTAATTTCAGAAGTTATTCCAACTTTGTTTCCAACTAAGTACAAAGGGAAAATCGTTGGTAGCTAAGTCAAAGGGCAAATTGAAACAGGCATAACACACACTCAGGCAAAATGTCCATTCATTAAAACTCAGGGCAATGCTTAAAGGGGACTACGCCACCGACAATCAACCCGGTGGGAGTGCAGAGAAAGAAAAAAAAATAAAAAAAGAAAAAAACAAACAAAATGAATCGGAGGAAATTGTACAAAGTATGGAGCCTGCTACGGCACTCCCGCCTGCTCCTCTACTTCAGCAACCTCTCCTTCAGTCGCCGGTCCACCCGCTACCCCCTCACCGACCGGCTCAGTCTCTCCCTCCAACTCTTCTTCCGCATCTGCCTGCGGCTCCGGTAGCTTTGAGGTGTCGAGATAGCCCTTAGCCTTCCAGTCGTCAAAGACATCGGCTATCCCCGCCTCCCGGGCCCATTCCAGCAACTCAAGAAGCTCATCGCTTTCCTGATACTTCTTGACAGCCCTCTGGTATAGCTCCAGGTCATTCTCATCGACCGCCCCGTGGGAAGAAGCGGATACCATCACCACCTCCCGCTGGAGCTTCTCGACCTTGTTCTCCAGCTCGGTCATCTCCTCCTCCAGGCCCTTCTTCTCCTCTTCAAGAGCCTCGACCTGGGCCTCAAGCTTGGCCACCTTCTTCCTGGCCCTCTCCTCCAACCGGAACTTCTCCCGTTGGAGCTTGGATTTCTCCACCTTCAGGAGGTCCCGAGCACTCGTCAATGCCTCCACCTGCTTCTTCAGCTTCGGCAGCTCTTCACTTGCATCTGACTAATACAAGTGGTACAACAGCTACAGTTTTATAGGCACCGGTTAGAAAACAACAAAGCACAAAATAATGTTGAGCGGATACCAGTGGCAAACTACCCTTACCTGGAGGGCCATGTCTTTGGTTTTCAGCCGGTGCCCCTCCGGCCTCCCTCCCGGAGCCCCAATCTTATCCAGCTTCATGCCCCTCACATCCATGAGCAGGCTCTAAACAAAAGGCTCGTCCGGGCAACCATGCTCCAGTCCTACCATGGCAGCAGGAGTCTTCTCCACCCCCGATGATTCTGTGCCGGCAGCAGCAGAGCTAGAGGCCGCAGGAGTCTTCTCCACCCCCGATGCTTCTGTGCCGGCAGCAGCAGAGCTAGAGGCCGCAGGAACCCTGCCTTGGACGGTAGTGGTGCCACCACTCGTCAGCTTCAGCCGCTTGGTCAAGCTCTCACCAACCAACCGGCCGGTGAATATAACAAGCGCGGAGGCCGGCATCTCCCAAGTCCTCCTCCTCTTTTCCCCCAGATCAACCTGTAAGGAAGAAGATCGGGGGGCAGACAACGGGGACCGGGCGACAGTAGGCACCGGCCTCAATCGTCGGGGAATCGTTCCAGCAACACCTGGGGGCTTGGATGGCCCGCCGGGGGCCCCCTCGATCCAGAAGCTCCCGAACGTCCCGCTGCAGGAGTCTTTACGCGTTTCAAGACGTAATCCTCATCCGAAAAATCCAGGGCAACGGGTTCGTCGTGTAGGGTCAATACTCCGGTTTCCCGGTTAACTGTGGCCCGCGCGGCGACATCCCTCTTCTCCTTCAGTTTGGAGACTAGATCCTGGTTGTCCATCAACAACGTTTTGTGGGCTTTAATGGCCGTCCGGGCAGATACACCTACAAAACACCAAGCAAAGGGGTTAGACAAAACACCAACTAATTCAACAGGAACCGGTACAACCACTCCACATTCCGCCACCCACCGGGATTCCCCCCCAGGCTACACAGTTCCAGCACCTCCCGACGGATGAAGTTGTAGGAACTACGCTCTTGGTCGGACCAGCACCCAACTACCCGGGTAATTCTATCCGTCTCTAGGTCAAACAACTTGTACGACTGATCGCCAATCGACTGAAAGGCCCCGGGAACGCGGTACTTCCTACTCCTCTTCTGCCAATTACCCCCTGCCATCACCACATTCTACCTCCAATTGTTATTAAGCTAGGAGGGCAGGCAGGTTATCACCGGCTTACAGTCCCGTGCAGAAAAACTCACACACCCCCGGGCCTTACTCTTCTTCGAGTACGTCAGCCTGTACAGGGCTCGGAACTCATTCACCATAGGGAATCTCATATCACAGAGCCAGTAGAGACATCCTAGACCCAGTAGTTGCCTCCACTGGTTTCCGGGAAGTTGTGTCGGTGATATTTTAGTGGCACTAAACAAGTACTGCACAAAGTTCGGCAGCAGGAGAGAGAACCCATGCTGGAACTGATCCTCGTGAATCGCAACCCAGCCTTCCTCCGGGTTGCAGGCCGACTCTCCGGCAAACAGCGGCCGGAGATCTATCTCTCTGGGAATACCCCATCTGGCCCGAAACGCGGCAATCTCCCCTGGATTTAAAGAGCCCTTAGACTCGTCACAGCCTATGGTCCTATTCGCGGGGCGCCCGCTGGGTGGGTCGTGCCCACGGATACTTCATAGGGAGCACCCTCCTGTCTTAGAGACCCAGACGGTGACGCCTCACCGGTCTAATGGGCGATGGTATCTGGCCCCGAGGACGAGGAGGCAAGCCAGTCCTTCATCCTCTCTTGATCGTCCGTCACCGGTCGCTGGGCGGCCGATTCGAAGGTTTCGCTAGAGCTCCTAGAATCTATGTAACCTAGGAAAAGGAAGAAAATATATAGAAACCCTATGGCCGGTCAGAATTACAACCCAAACAACGGTCGCGGGGCCGCACGAGGCATGTAACACCTTAACACAGCCCTGATAGGAGCATAAAATGTTACGTTCTTAATGTGTTATACCCTTCATTTATACTATGTTTAACCCTTATTGTCTTATAATTGAGTCATGAGTATTTGGTAGAGTTACAAAGAAATCGTGCTAAGTATAGATAAAAATGTACAAAAATGTTAAGTAGCCGATTTAGAGTTGTAGAGATGTTTCGATGGATTTGTTAAAGCCTCGACTATTCTTTTGATGGATTTTTCTTCTTTTATATGCAGGAGACATGTTAATGATTAAGCAATGGAATGAGTTTTACCAATCGGAGCAAAGAAAAGATGTCAGGAAATTACAAAGCACAAAATCGGTGCAAATCCAGTATTTGCAGTATTTTCCTGGAAACCTAAATCAACTGCCCATTTTTACACTTTTCTGTGTTTGTATATTAAAATGGAAACCGAATGCATCAATCAAGAGCAACTGGTCTATATGAAGAGTAGGAGAATCAATCAAGCCAAAAAGAAGTGAAGAAAAAGGAAAGAATGAGTCTCCTAGCTCGGATAGGAAAAGCCAAACATATTGCCGGTTATAGGAGAAAGTTTCCTGGTTGAGCTAGAGAAGCTCACAGCCAATTCATTGGACTGTGATCCATCAAGCAAGTGTTGCTAATCCATTAAGGAGTCCATGAAGGCTGTGATCCATGATGAAATTCGGACAAGAGAATCCTAGAAGAACAAAGGAAACCAAAATCGGTAAGGATTTGAAATTCCTTACCGATTCACTTAAGGATTTCTGCCGAATCCTTTGCAGTCCTTCCTCTATAAATAGAGGTATCCTCTCTACAGAAAAATCATCTCATCTCAAGCACAACTATTAGCCAAAGACTGTAGCCAAAGTTCCAAAGTTCTAGTATAGAAAGTATTTAGCCGAAACAACACCACCAGCACAAAACTATTCCATCACCGTACCCTTTGCCATCAATCCGAGCATCCGAGCTTCATACTTCTAAGGTTTTTAAAGTGTGATTCTACCATCCTATGGCTTGTATTTTCTTATGTATAATGTCTATGTTATATGTAGCTAGAAACTTTGATTCTTGGTTTTGTAACTTTGTATTGGATTTCCGAATTCTATTTTGATTTTTATGAAACAATTTTGCAACTTGTAATATGTTTGATTTCATGCATTAGATAATAGAGCAGTAGCATGGTCATGTATTTTTAGGTTTTATTTGATTAGTTTCATGGATTCGTGCATAAAAATCAAGGTTTACATGAAGCCTAAGGCCACGGCTTTGGTATAGGTTGCGATTTCACATACCAAAATAACTTAAGATTGAGTCATACGTGAAGTTGGTTTAATCTAGGTTGTTTATAGTGGTTACCATAATTCATAGAAACTTGCATGTTAATAAGATGAGTGAAGCCATACTTAAAAGCATGTCTTCGATTTAAAGACTTTTGTGCATAATTACTTGTTGTGTACGTTTGATTTCTACGCGAAGTGTTTTTAAACCGGCTAGTAAATGTTTAGGATTATACGCGAAGTTAATTCTAAATACTAAAGAAGTCTAGAAACAATTAGATAACCGCGAAGGCCCTAATTGAAATTGGAATTGAGTAGAGTCTAGGAAACTTGAATATAGCTGCCGATTGTTTTGCATGATTTCTTATGTGTTCTTGTGTGTTTTTGTGCTCTGCTTTGTATGAAAGATGATGATCACTTGTATATAGTAAAATATGATTTAATTTCGTGTCTAGTTATTTAGGGCAACTTGTTGCTGAACCTCATCTAAATTCCCCATGATTTCGTTTCATTGTTTGTATATAATTGTAAATATGTGTTTCTAACATTTTTCATGTCAGGTACCCTTAATCCCCGGCTAGAACGATCCCTACTTATTATATACTACTAATGTTTCTTGTAGGGTTATTATTGATAGTGCGCTTCGGCATCTGGCCCCGAGGACGAGGAGACAAGCCAGTCCTCCATCCTCTCTTGATCGTCCGTCACCAGTCGCCGGACGGCCTATTCGGAGGTGTCACTGGAGCTCCTAAAATCCATGTAACCTAGAAAAAAGAAAAAAAAATATAGAAACCCTATGGCCGGTCAGAATTACAACCCAAACAACGGCCGCGAGGCCGCACGAGGCATGTAACGCCTCAGCATAGCTCCACAGCGACCACTCAGCTTATCAGCCGAAAATCCCCAGATCTCGATGAGATTCGGTACCACCGGGGTCACATCCAAAGGGCAAACTGAGATACAACCAGGTGCCAGTCGGATCAATCCACAAACAAGAAAAAAAAGAAAAGAATTTTCAGAATCATAAGGGCAGAACTCACCGATTGGTATAAACGACGACGGAAACTCAACAACTGGAAAACACCGAGCAATTTTGTTGAACACACTGAATAGGGGAACACTTCTCAGCCAAAAGCAACAACACACGAAGTAGCAAGGGTTTATATACAGGTCTAGTATCCTAAGCACCCCTTCAGTCCCCCCCCCCCCCCCCCCCCCCCAAAACTGAAGTAGGGTAAGTAAAACGCCCCCGGATCCGGGCCATCCATCCCCGACCGTCCCCTCGCGACACGTGTCCCAGTATTGGTAACTTCCCATGCCATCATAACTGATGGGACTGATGGAATACCTCCTTCAATGCATGTCAGACACTTGTCTCGCATGCAAAGGGTAGTTGAACCTACAACCTATCCCAACCTATGCTTGCGATCTCCTAACGGTACGGGCATTCGAACTTCTATTCCAACAAGTTCGTAGTACGCTAACACATAAACCCTACGGTACAAGGCATTCCACCGGTCGACCTTATTCCACCTCTATGGCTAGCAACAGCGGCTAAAATCGGGAGATTTGTTCCTCTCATACAGGACGAATCTTCCAGCAGGCTAAAAACCCTTCGCATGTTCTCTCTCAACGCCGGGCGGTTGACTAAAGCCAAGAAACAACTGCTACGCATCCCACCGGAAGAACTCTTCCTCTAGCACAGGAGAATTCTTCCCGCAGGCTCAATACCCTGCAGGAATATTATGTACAGGCTACCATATTCCAACTATAGTACCTGCTCCAGCTCAAGGCTACCTCATTCACCGGTACATCCAGCTTCAACCATTGGCTGCAGACTTCCACCGCCCGGATCTTCACTACCTCCTCTATCCCTCCTACGGAATAACTGGTCGTGCGAACCGAAATATTCCTACGGACAGCCTCATACAACCTACGAGCTCCAGGTACCTCTGGGCTTTATAAACCAGGGAGATTTGTTCTCTAATACAGGACAAATCTTCCCGCAGGCTAGAAACCCTGCATATACCTCATGCCTGTAAGAACAAAGGATGAGAAACAATCGGGGATGTTGGTCAATACAAACACAGGACCACTTAACCCCGGGAGATTTGATCCTCTCATACAGGACAATCTTCCCGCAGGCTAAAAACCATGCACATGTACCTCTGGGCTTTATAAACCCGGGAGATTTGTTCCTCTCATACAGGACCAATCTTCCCGCAGCCTAGAAACTCTGCATATACCTCATGCATGTAAGAACAAAGACTGAGAAACAATCGGGGATGTTGGTCGATACAAACACAGGGCCTCTTCACCCCACTAGGAGATTTGATCCCCTCATACAGGACAATATTCCCGCAGGCTAAAAACCCTGCACATTATTCACGCCTGCAGGAACAATGGCAGTCAAATGTGGGGACGGTGCCCAATGTATACGCTGGGTCATGCCATCCCATCGGGAACTCCTCTAACACAGGGAACGTTTCCCCCGGTACCGAGTCACCTCATCCCACAACTGCTCAAGGCAACCGATGCCCTAGGCGGCTACGGTACTAGACTTGGGGGACTCGTTTATCCTCATGCATTATATTCACCGAGATTCCCCCGGGACATAGCATGGCATAGCGGATTTCAATGCCACATATTCATCATCTCATACATCTTATACCAGTATGCAACTGTCACCATCAATATCGTAACCATGCACTCATCACAGTATGCATCATCATAACAAGTTTATCCGAACGCCCGGCCAAGTCCAATCTTAAACGCGGACTTGGGGGGCTACGTCACCGTTGGGTTCGCATCTCTGCTGCGGGTCTGTGGGCCTGTAAAGCAAGACGGATTTAGGTCCCCATTCAAGATGGCACTTGACCGGGAACTTGGGGGACTTATTGACAGTAGCCATAGAGAGGTTACCCAGGCCCCCAAACCCGCAGCCAGGCCTCCTATACCCGGCTTAGGGCACGGGGGTAGAGCACGGACACCTGGTCCCGCGCCCGGGGAGGTTTTACTTGTGATCGGGGCCCGGGAACCGGGGACGGCAGCTCCCAAAACAGGGGCCGAAATAGACCATCAATATGTACAGATGGGGGGCCAGTCCCACATCGAAGGGTAAGGCCAGTCCTAGTACCCGACAACCTATATATGAGTCTCAACTACCCTCATTAAGGTAATCAATACTTCAACTACTTATTCCCACTTAAGTAATTAGTTTATCCCAACTATACTGACTTAGGCATCAGAGCGGAATAGGCCGTCCCCGCCCGGTATTCCCTTAGTTAGCAGGATTTGAAAGAAGGATTCGCACCAAGATCCATCGGTCTCTGTGAGTCTACGGATTCTGACAGAAACAAAACTCGAGATGGATCCAATTAGAGGTGTTGATGGTATGAAGCTGTTCTTGATGCAGTACTAATGTTCTTGTTGCTGTGTTTTTGGTTTTACTGGTTTGGTTTTATGTAAAAACTTTATGAATTCAGTTATGAGCATGATGTTTGTTATAAAATAACAAATGGTATCAAAGCACATATGTGCTCATAAAATCGGTCGCTTGATCAAAGTGTTTTAAAAACCAATCTTACAGAGTCAAAAGAATTTATGTTTTGTTTTCGGGTCATGTTCTTGGCAAAGCCCATGTGCAGAGGCTGACCCGATTCATACCCGACCCGAAGCGTAAGTATTTAAAATGCAGAATTAGCCGTTGGCTTCTAACGGTTGATTTCTGCAACGCAGTTGGAGAAGGGATGAATCGGAGAGGCTTGAGATGCTCTGCGTCTCTAAAGGAATTCAAATCCAACAAGCCATGGACAAGAAGCCAAGAATTTGATGCTGCTGTAAAGAAAAATGTTTCTGCTTTTAAAAAAATTATGCAGCAATTTGGGAAAAAGGCTAAACCAGGTTTTTAGTATCTGATTTCGATTCAAGCATGTTATACTATATATATATATATATATATATATATATATATACCAGAAACCCAGCGGAGTGAAACATACTTTTTATTTATAAACAAAGTTTAATACAAAAGACAAAGTTCTCAACTCATGAGATGCACTGGTTTAAGAAAACAACTTTTAAAACTAATGCATGAATAACTGGTGTTTGAAGGCAGCATAATGGAAGAATTGGGCTACTAACTAAACAGAAATCTCAACACATGAGATAACTGGCTAATACAAGTGAAAGGGAGAAGGGGAATTATTTGGGAGCTCGAGGCTTCTGATTAACTGAGTTGAAGTCCGGAAAATGAGCGATCCTTGAACTGAAGGAGTGAGACTCCTTATATAAGCCTTGGCATCCGACCAAGGGTATCTACTTTCACTGTGGGATTGACTGCTTTAACTGAAGAATCTGCTTTTACTATGCAATTACTCATAAGGTGACAAAACAGGAAGCAGCACGATTAGCTGTGTTTTGCACCGAAAGTGAATAGTGAAAAGTCACTGTTTATGAATAGTGATCTGTCTCATAATTCAAATGGGTCTTGACTGTCTTGGTAATAATCTTCATGCTGAGCCCATCTTTTTGGTTGATTGGGCTTTGAATGAGCTGTTGACTGACTGGAGGAAGGTGAGGAATGAGCCGAGCTGGTATCGTCATCTTCAGAATCACTTGATTGACTGGCAACTTGGGCCAGGATTTGATTGGCAAATTCTTTTAATTCACTTATGCTGACTTTTTTGGATTTGGATGAAGAGGAAGTCATCTTTCCTTTGGATTTTGACGAGGGCCTTGACTGGGTATCTAGAGCGGTGGACTGAATTGCTGGAGTGATTGATTGGTCTGGAGCAGTCTGCCGGATTAGGCTGCTTTGACTTGGAGGTCTGACAGGAGTAACTGATAACGGGCTAACTGTTGTCGGGTTGACTTGGAATTCATTGTTGAATTGGGTCAAAACCCGGTCATTATTGAATTTATCCCACCATTTAACTAGAAATTCTCTGGAAATGGTACCGAGAGTAACTCCTGGTTCCTCTTGGAGTTTGTATTGCCATTTGAAGATCCAGGGGAGCTTGTATTTGGACATAAAATGTAATGTGGGGGGAAAATTTCTGTCATAATTGGAAAATGCCATGACTTCAGTGCATCTGCTGACTGCATCTTGGAGAGGTTCAGGTAAGAGATCAAATGGGAAGCCATGTGAAAACCACCAAGAGTAGAACCACATGGGGAAATTTCTTGGGAAATTTTTATCAAAATTAATAAACCAGGAGTGACTAAAATCAAGAGCTTGGTGTAAGAAGATTTTGTGCCAAGCTTCTTCATATTGGTAATAGCTAAAGGAAATATCATTATATCGATGGTAGGTATAAGGAGGATCTTTCCAGTCCTCAAGTGTGAGAATTTTGACCAAATGAATAGAATGATATAGTAGTTTTGGATGGTCTGGATCCTTTGTATCATAAATGGGTTTAATGGTAACTGAATTAGTTTGAAAGAGAATATCTCTAAAGAATTTTAATGACTGGGAAGGGTCAGATGGAGCAAAATAAAGATTTGGGGGAAAATAAATTTTTGCTAAAGCTATGGAGATTTAATACGACTCATGCATGGTTCAACATTAAATAAGTTAGTCGTAACTTTTAAAACATATGGGGATGATTTTTTGGAAGAATAGGGTCTAACGGGTTGACTGGAAGGGTAGATGGTAAATGGGTCATATTGGGAAACTAGGGCTGACTGGAAACTCGGTCGGGCCGAAATAGTAGATCCAAGGTAATGGGTTGGATTTGGTAAATGAGAGTAACTGGGATGACTAGAGACTAAGGCTCGGCTTGAAGAGAGCTCATCTTTAACTATTTGGGTTGACTTGGTTTTGATTGTTGGAGCTTGGGGCTCCAGTTGCTGTTGCTGCTGCCTTACCTTGGCTCGAGTTGTCATGGGAAGGCCCTGAAGGAATTCACGGGTTAGAAAATCGGGAATATGGTTGTCTTCACCTTTAATGAATGCAATGTCAAAATCAAAAACACTCAAAATAGCTTGCCAACGGGCAAATATTTGTTTACTTGAAATATTTTGAACATATTTTTCTAAAACGTGTTTGGCACTTTTGCAATCAACGCGGATTAAAATTTTTTTATTTAAAAGATCATCCTGAAATTTACTAATACAAAGAACAACAGATAAAATCTCTTTTTTAATAGTACTGTAACCAATATCTGACAATTTGCTCAGGATGAGCAGGAGAGATTTGCTGTTTAAGGATTCCTCCATAACCAATATCTGAGGCATCGGTTTCTACGATTTTAAATGAGTCAGTTAATGGAATTCCTATGCAGGGTAATGTTTTGACATGATTTTTAATTTCTTTAACGAGGTTAGTATGGATAGATGTCCAAGGTGGAGGATTTTTCCGTAATTTGTCAAGTAGAGGTTTACATTTTTGCAGGAGATTTTGGTAAAAGTCGGCGACATAGTTTAATGATCCCAAAAATCTTTGGAGTTGATTTTTTTCGAGAATTATATCTGAGAATTTATCAGCAAATTGAATGACTCTGTTGATCGGGGTGATTTGGAGGTGATGGATATTGAATCCTAAAAAACGAATGTTTGTTTGGAAAAGTTTAATCTTTGAAGCTGAGATTACTAAGCCACTGGCTTTCATTACGTTGTAGAATTGATTTAAGTGTTTCCAGTGTTGATCGATAGATTGTGAGAAGATGAGGACATCGTCAATGTAAACGATCGTAAAATGACTGTGCTGGTTTAATATATCATTTAGAATGTTCTGGAATTCACTGGGGGCATTTTTAAGGCCGAATGGCATAACATTCCATTCATAATGGCCAAAAGGAGTAACGAAGGTTGTTTTGTATTTATCGTTTTCATGGATTTGGATTTGCCAAAATCCAGATTTTAAATCGAATTTGGAGAAGATTACTGAATTGTTTTATCAGTTAATGAGGTCTCGTTTGTTAAGAATGGGGTATCTTATCCATTCTAACACTGAATTGAGAGGTTTATAGTTTATAACTAAGCGAGGGGCACCTCTTTCCAATTCAGCATTCTTCTGAACATAGAAAGCGGAGCAAGACCAATGAGATTTACTGTGGCGAATTATTCCTTTACTGAGTAAATCTTGAATTTCTTTTTTACAAAATTCCATGGTTTCATGATTCATTTGAATCAGTCGAGCTTTTGTAGGGATATTCTTTTTATCAAAGCTTTTAATATAAGGAAGGTTAACAATATGTTTTTTTCGATGCCACAAGGCATTTAGAATTTCTGAGCATAAGTCTTTAATAATTTTTTCTTCAAAATTTTTAATTTTGTTATGGAGGGAAAGATCTTGTAATTGGCGGTCAATTCTTTTGAAATCAATTTTTTCTTGTAAATAATTTATTTGTTGTTGTTTTGCCTTGATTGAATTAATAATTTTTGAGATAGAATTTTCTTGGAAAGCTTTTAATGTATGAATTTCAGGGTTGGAAAGAAATTTGAATTTGACAGGTTGATCAAATGGATAAGTAGTATTACCATCATATTCGGTCATCAAGAATGGGTAAAGGAGGGTAATAAAGGGGAGACATAAAATGACTTTGTCAGTTAAATCTTTTACTAAAAGGAATTGAGTTTTAAAGCAAATGTTTTCTTGGCAGACATGAGATTTAGGAATTTCGTATTTAATTTTCATTTTAGTGTCATTAGCAGAGCGAAGTGTTTCTTTTGTTTTCTCAAAATATTTTGAAGGGATTAAACCTTCTTGAATGCAATTTAGATCAGCACCAGAGTCAACCAGGACTGGAGTAATGAATGTAAAATCTTTAATCCATATTTGTACTGAAGTATACCATTTTTTAAGATTAATTTGTTGAATAGTATTGATAGTAGCATGTTTGGATGTTTCTTCATTATGTTGTGTAGATACAGGAGTAGTATTGTTTTGTATCTTAAGTATTTGTGTGTCAATTTTAACCAAATTGAAATCATCTTTGATATCTTTATTTTCAAGTGTTAATTTCATTTGTTGTTGTTGTAAGGATTGAATTTCTGTTTTAATGGCTTTAATTTCATGCTGAAGACCTTGGAGGGTGACTTCTTGTTTTTTATTTTTGAATTTATCAAAAGTTGTAGTAAGGGATATTTTTTCTTGTGGAGTGTTAATTACATGTTCTTGTGTTATCATTTTTTTTTAATTTCTTAAGATATTCGGTTTTAAGGTCTGGGTTATCAATTTTTCCGATTAAATCAATTAATAATTCTTCTTGTTCTTCTTGTTTAGAAAGAACATTAATAGTTTTACAACAAGTATCTTTACATGCTAATTTGATGTTAGGGGAAGAAGATGTTTCAGAACTAGAAGAGGAAGATGAATTGTTTAATAAAGATTCGTTTTCACTGTATTCAATTTCAGAATCATTATTTATGAGTTCTAATAGTTGAATAAGGTTGTCTCGTTCTTCCTGACTGATTTTTAACTGATTGATAGTATTTTTTACTGGGCATTTGTTAGCAAAATGACCAGGTTTAGCACATTTATAGCATTTGATTTTGTCAGTAGGAGGAAATTTCTTTTGAGGTTTTTTATTGTAATTGGATTGAGATTTAAATTTCTTAAATTTGTTTTTAGCATAGAATTTATCAGGTGTGAAATTATTGTTATTTTGAGATGGGTATTTATAACGGTTAAATTTTCTTTTACTAAGATAACAATTAGAATCATGGTTGTGTTTTCTTCTTCTAGAAAGGCGAACAGGGGTAAGCCGTATTGTTCACAAAAGTTTCCCCATTCATATTTTGCTCTTTTCTTTTCAGTTTTTATTTGGGAATTTAGTTTCATATCAATACACATTTTGAATCAGTCTTTCTGAATAATTGTAATAATATTCCCGTAGGTAAGGGTATTATAATTAATGTGACCGTTTTCGTTACTTAAGACTTGTCTGATTTTATGGGCAAAGAGTTTTGGTAAGCCGTTGATAAATTTTTCTTTCCAAAACGGTTGGTTACTATCATCTCTAAGCATGACTCTGGAGATAAAAACATCTTTGTACCATTTGAAATAACTTAATGTTGGACATCTTAGATTACTAAGTTGGTCATGAATTCTGGATGTGATATGGCTTGGTGTGCCAATAAAATGTTGGATAATTGTATAGAATAAAGTGTTTACTGCATCGGAAACTCCTCTTCTAATGCTTTCATCAAAGATGAGACTTCCGTCTTCATCTTGTTTAATTGTGTATTTAATTTGGTCTCTGGATTCTGATGTGAGATGTTTTTCCCACTAGGAATGGAGTGTTCCTGTGAATCCTGTAACTAAAATATCGATAATTTCAGGTTGGCTGAAATTATGACTAGTAACATAACTGTTTGCGGCCATCGACATATGATGTAATTTATTTAAGATTTCTTATTCAGATAAATTATCGATATTCCATTCATATGTTTCATCAGAAGAGACTGAGAATTGATTATTGATAATGTTACTAGGTTGTATGTCTAAAGGTAAAGGACGTTCTGTCCATTTTTTGAAATTTTGTTTCTTTGGGTAATTAATTCGAGATAATTGTAGATCTTGAAATGTTTGGTTAATTTTGGAGATGGTACTGGAATCACAATCAGAGGAATCAGTTTATATGTTTGAAAGATTGTTAGTATGTATGACTGAAAGGCTACTACTTGGTTCAGCTTTTATAGATTTTAATAGTTGATCAATCTTTTGGACAGTAGATATTGGTTTGTTGATGTTGAGATTATTAAAATGGATCAATGGTGTTTCAGTTTGAGGTTTAGGATGTATACTGACTTTAGAAGATATTGTGTCTATTTTGGTTTCAATTTTATCGAGTTGTTGACCTATAGTTATTAGACTTTGGTTATAGTAATTATTTTGTTCAATAATTTTCTTATATTCTGGATCCTGTTTATCATCAGTTATTTTAAATGGTGAAGCCATAATATTTTGTTGTAAATGATTAATAACTATGTTTTCTATAGGAGGATGAGTGGAAGTTACCACAAAATTGGTTGTTGTCCATTTAGATTTTGTTAATGTTTGAATATTTTTGTTGACCAGATCAATGAAATCAAGGAAGAATATTTCTGTTTGAGTTTGCAGCATATGATTTTTCCAATCTTTGAATAATTGTTTTCTTTGATCAATTAAAGGGTATCGTTGTCGGTAAGAATTACGACGATTAATGTTTTCCTGAGCTCTTAAATGTTGGTCTAGTTTAGGGAAATTAATGATGAACGGATGGATAGAGACAGTGTCTTCAGAGTTTGCTCCATTGTTTTCTCGTAGAAGAGTGCTTAATTGAGGATTAACAGGAGGGATTATTTCAAAATCAGAAGCTGTACGAGTAGGAGAAGTTGGTTCTTCTTCAGTTGTAGGAGGTTCTGTATAAGTAGGATATGTGACTTGAGAATTAGTATTTAAATTTCTTATTTGTAATTTTTGCAATTCTTCTTCTAATTCTTTAATTCGTATTTTATTGATTTCTTTTTTTAAGTCACGATCTCTTCTTGAGATGGAAGACTTAGCTGTAGTAGAACCAGCAAAAGAATGTCTGGCTACTCTAAAAGAATGCCTAGAAGATTGTCCTATTTCTTGGATTCGAGGATGACTTGAATTAGGGGAACTAAAATTTATTCGTATTGTTCCATCATTGTTGTTTCTGCACAAACTCTGGGGGCCTGGTAGATACAGATGAATCCAACTTGATCTCCTGCAAACCTGCTCACTAAGGGGAATACCGGGCGGGCCGGCCTTCTCCTCTCCGATGCCTAAGTTAGTATAGTTGGAATATATATAACTTAAGCACGTATGTAAGCGGTGAGAGAGATAAGTTACCTATTAATGAGGGTAGTTGGGGCCCTTATATAGGTGGCTGGGGGTGAGGGCTGGCCTCACCCTTCGATGTGGGACTGGTTCCCTTCAAAGGGCAGTTCTGGTGACCTCTTTGGTAGGCAGGCGCCCCCGGTCCCAGGGTCCCTGGCACCCGGATAGACTGCTGGGCCCCGAGGCCGGGTGCTGGTGGTTCGGTCCTGGGCCTCGGGCCGGGCCCTGGTGCACTTGCCGCGGGTCTGTGGGCCTGGTGTAGCCCCTCTGCGGCTACTGTCAACAATTGTATTGTTGGATACCACCTAAATCGGATATACTGTGTCTAATGTTTGTGGGTTGATTTCTGTTGGAAGATGAACATCATACCATTGTATGGTATGATCGGGACTCTAATGTTTGCATTATCCTGACTACTCTGTATTAAAAGTGTTTGATTTTTGGAACTTTTACTAATGGCTTGGAAATTCATGTTTGTGCCAGTGACTTTATAGTGGATTCTGTTGATTAGTGCTAAGGGTTGAGTTCCTTCTAAAACATTGTAGCCGGAAGTCTTAATATTTTAGGTTAAAGCTTTTAATATATGTGGATCACTTAGACTAATTGTAAAATCAGGGTAACAATTGAAATGAATTGGACCATTAAAA
Organism: Potentilla sterilis; assembly: GCA_963682095.1. NCBI lineage: Eukaryota > Viridiplantae > Streptophyta > Magnoliopsida > Rosales > Rosaceae > Potentilla > Potentilla sterilis. The sequence continues at coordinate 24,255,326 of OY821758.1, read as the reverse complement.
AGACTAGATTCAATAATACCAAGGGTACTATATTGAAATCTGTAAATCGTGCGTCTCTAAGACAGAGAAGAATAGAAGCATTAAGACCATTTCTGGTTAATGGTTTAACTCCAATTTGGACTAATCCAATATGTAAGAAATTATGACCATCTCTTTTGTGTTTTTTAATAGCTTCTGGACTAAAAAGTTGGCAAGTTTCATGTTGTTTACTGAGAGCATAGACTTGCTCGATTGTTTTAATATGGTGTTCACTTTTGAATGAAGAAAGAGACCATTTTTTCCTATAAATTTCGTAACTAGGAACTCTAGGAATATTCCAATCGTTAATGTCGATATTGTCGTTTGACTAGTATTCTATTTGTTCTTCATTGACTATATCTGGAATCCTGTTAAGGGAGTATCTAGACGAACTAGAAGAGATAGAGAAAGATCTGAATAATCGACTCATAGTGAGAGGTGGAAGGGTGAATGACCAGAATATTAGGTTTGAAAATTAACGCTATCGAGACTGGGCGCCTGAAGAACCACGATCTTCTCTTCTCCGCTCACGCCGCTCCTTGGGACTTATTGTTTGGACCTCGACCTACTGTTTGGTTGGAAAAGATAGAGGCTTAAGGCGAGAAAGAAAGGATAGAGTAACTGGCAAACTTAATAGAAGTGGACAAAAACACAATCACAACCCAATATAAGCAAATTAATAGATCGGTCTCAATGACCTCTCCTAGGCGGTAGTCCGCCACTTGGGGATTGAGATATAATAAAAAGAACAGATAAAATATCAGATAAAGAACATATAAGTAAAAATAGATTTAATAAAATTCTAAAGGTACGTGGAGCATGAGAGCTAACTGTGCAATGGACTTGTAGATCCCACGGTTAGGTCTTGCTGTGAATCCGATATACCTTTAAATTTAAAACTCATAGAAAGCAATCTCAATCGCCACGCCTGGGCGGTAGTTCGCCTCCTGGGGTTCTTGGGAAAGTTTTAATAAAATAAATCATCACACATAGGGCTCTGATACCAGAAATAACCCAGCGGAAGGAAACATAAGAATCCTATCTATATATATATATATATACATAAGAATCCTAGAGCACTCCCAGCGTGCACATAAGTTGGTGATTGTGTTGTTTTATGGCTGGATGAAATTTCAATACAGGATATGCTCCATGAAATTGGATTGAAGCGTGTTATTGTATCTGTATTTCTATAATAAATATTATGATCTCCTTAAAGTTTTAAATGTGTTAAAAGATTTACAGATGCAGGGATTTCTTCAATGTTTTCTTATAAAGAATAATTTTGGTTAGAAAGCATAAAGTTAGAAATCGTAAAATTTTGCAGCATTTTCCTGATATCAATGAGCATATTACACAAAGCATTCCTCATTGATGTCAGGACAGTGCTTTTGGAAAAAAAAAATTGAAAATTATGTTGTGTGTTTTAAAATTATACCATTGTATCTTCCAAAGAAGTGATTGCGTGTGATTTTAGAATTCAAAACAGTAGTATGCATGATAAATGAGATTATTTTTGGATACATTGAAATTTTTCTTCTGTCTAAAGATATGGATTGATTTCTCTGTATAACATAACTTTATTTAACATGTCTTATTGATCAAGAACTACAAAATATTTAGTTTCTGCTCAAAAGTGTTGTTTTAATGTTGTTTTTTGTTTATGGGCTGAAAGATGCAAGTATAATGTATAATGTGTTTTCGTTTTTGTGATTGATTTTGCTTGTTATTGAGTGATACAGACTAAGCTACAACCTCATAAAACAATGAAAACTCAATAAAGTTTTACAAAACTGAGAACTCACTAAGTTTTTTCTCTTTTTGCTTCTAGGAAAACACTATGTGAACCTCAACACTGTGTTGATACTTATTGGAACTAATTATAGGGCTTGGAAAGAGTCAGTAGAAAACTACATGAGTTTGCAAGACAACATAGATTATTGCTTCTATGAAGATATGTCTGATGTCCCAGCTGAAGATGATTCCAAAGATGCTAAAGAACATTATAGGAAGTGGATGAGATCCAACAGGATGACTAAGAATGTCATAAGAACCTCTATGTCAAGTTCAATAAGGGGTAGTATTGCAGAGCCAGAGCTAGCTACAGACTTTATGGATGCTATTGTAGTCAAATTCAGAGAGAATGAGAAGGCAGAGATAGCTAGGCTTAATAAAGAATATAATAGCATTGAGTTTTCTCAGTCTAGATCAGTTAGAGAGCATATAGTGAATCTTGTAAATGTCAATGCTAGACTAAGGGAGATGTGGCAGGGAGTTAAAGATGAGTTGATAGTACACCATGTGCTTGATACACTCCCAAACAGCTATAGCCACCTCTTAGCTATAATGCTCAAAAGGAAAACTGATCCATAGATGAGTTGATCTCTATATGCTGTGATGAAGAGGCAAGGATTAAGAAAGAACAAGGTGACCCTAGCACTACAGTGAACCTTGTTGAAAAGCCTAAAAAGAAAAAGCCTCAAAATAAGCTCAAAGCTGTTAAAACCATCACCAAGGCTTCAACATCAGGATAACCAAAACCATTCCGGTTCAAGTGCTATTTTTGTAAAAACATAGGACATATGAAGAAGGATTGTACTGGATACAAGAATTTGTTGCTTAAAAAAGGTAAGCAATTTTCCCATATTTTTACTTTAGAAATTAATTTTATGAATGTTGAACCTACTAGTTGGTGGTTAGATTCTGGTTCTCCAGTACATATAACAAATTCTTTGCAGGGATTCACAAGGAAAAGAACCCCAAAAAGTGATGAAATCAACCTAAGGGTAGCAAATGGCATGCGAGTAGCAGTCAAGGCAGTAGGCACATTCAGGCTTAGTTTTGGATCTGGAAGATTTTTAGTTTTAGATAATGTTTTTTATGTACCTTCCATTAGAAGGAACTTAGTTTCAGTTAGTCTTTTGGTTAAAGCTAGTTGTAAAGTTTTTTGATTGATGATAATGGAATAAATATTTCAAGAAATTCTATGCAAGTTGGTTCTTGTGCTATCATGAATGGTTATTTACAGTTAAATTGTTCAACACCTTAGCATGAAATTTCTCTTGTTGAAACAGAAATAACTCTAGAATCAGAAAGCACTTTAAGTACTAACACCATTACAGGTGTTAAAAGAACCAAAATCAATGAAAAGTCTGCATATTTATGGCACAAGAGACTAGACCATATTTCTGCAGAAAGACTGAAACTTCTGATAAAAAACAATATCTTACCGAAACTTGATTTTTCATATTTAAACGAATGTGTTGAATTCTATAAAGAAAAACTTACAAATTTAAGGAAAAAAGGTTGCATACATAAGCCAAAACCTACTCGAGTTAATCCATACTGATATCTGTGGCCCTTTTAAGCATAAGACTATCTGTGGAAATGTGTATTTTATCACATTTATAGATGATTACTCCAGATTCTGTTATGTTTTTCTACTCTCTGCGAAATCTCAAGCACTTAAAGCTTTTCAAGTTTATAAAACTGAGGTAGAAAATCAACTGGAGAGGAAAATCAAAATAGTAAGATCAGATAGGGGGAGAGTTTTATGGAAAATACACATAGAAAAACCAGCATAAGGGCCCCTTTGCTTTATTTCTTGAGGAACATGGCATTAAAGCTCAGTATACAACACCATTTAATCCTCAACAAAATGGTGTTGCAGAGAGAAAGAATAGGACACTCTTAAACATGGTTAGATGCATGATGTGCACTACTGGTCTACCTAAATTCCTATGGGGAGAAGCTTTAAAAACAACAAATTATATTTGCAACATAACTCCAAGTAAAGCTATAGATAAAACCTCATTTGAATTGTGGTGTGGAAGAAAACCAAGCCTTCATCACTGTCATGTATGGAGATGCCATGCAGAAGCTAGAGTTTATAACTCGAATATAAATAAGCTTGATCCAAAAACAAATAGTTGTTATTTTATTGGTTATCCGGATAAATCTAAGGGTTATAAGCTTTATTCTTCTAAACATTCACCTAAAATTTTTGAAACACATCAAGTCAATTTTCTAAGTGAAAAAGTGCATAATACAAAGTTTGAAGATTTATCTACAGATTTTGAAAAAATTATGCTAGATGAAAATATGGAAATAGCTTTACCTTTTCAAACTAATAATTTAGCATTTGAAAATTTAACAAAAAAAATAATAATGCAGAAGATCAAAATTTTGATCATATGGATGAGAATCAAGCTAAACCTGTAGATCAGCATGACCCTCAAGTGAATCAACAAAACCAAAACATTGACCAACATAATTGTTGACAGTAGCCACAGAGGGGCTACATAAGCCCACAGACCTGCAGCCACTGCATCCGGAGCCGGACTGAGGCCCGGAGCAGGATCACCAGCACCCGGACCCGAGGTCCAGCAGTCTACCTTATGACCAGGGGCCCGGGGACCAGGGACGCCAGCCTGCCGAACAAGCCACCAGAGCTGTCCTTTTGTGTGCGTACAGAAGGAAACCAATCCCACATCGAAGAGTGAGACCAGACCTCACGCCTGACCACCTATATAAGGGCCTCAACTACCCTCTTTAATAAGTAACTGAATCTCTCCAACTGCTTATCATACGTGCTTAAGTTATATATTCATCCCAACTGTACTAGCTTAGGCATCAGAGAGGAGAAGACCGGCCCGCCCGGTATTCCCCTTAGTTAGCAGGTTCGCAGGAGGAGATCACATCTAGATTCACCAGTCTCTACCAGGCCTACGGGTTTGTGCAGAAATAATTGGCGCCGTCTGTGGGAAGCTTATATAAAAGTCACGTAAGCATCACCAAATGGCAGAAAGCTCAGAAACGGGCCAGGAAAGAAATGCAACGGAGGGTCAGCGGGTTTCACCAGAGCAAGTGCTCATCCCCACCCCGGTCGCTGTACGGGAGCGGCGCAGCGACCAGGGCACCCAGGACGATGGCAGCTGTGGGAGGCCGAACAGCACGCCGGGGGCACGCAACGATAGCACGCGCGGGAAAGGCCCGGCGGAAGGTGACCAACTGACACACAGGGGATTTTCGCTGACATTCTCGGACGATCCGAGTGACAAAGAGGAGAGTCTGCTCGGTGACAGCGACCGGGACACCACGTACAGCCCCGACCGGCACGATATGGCGGGGGAGATACGGGCGATGAGGGCAGAAGTTGGTCGCCTGCGCGCGGAGGTCGACCGGGATAGAGCAAAGTCCAATGCCCGGTATGAGGAAATGGAGACGGTAAACGCTGCCCTGGTGGCTGTCCTGGAAAGAGGACAGCAGCGCAACGCCGCCATGACAAGGGCAATTACACCCGCGCCAGGCCAACCTCAGCGCCTTGAGGCAGGACAGTCATCAGGAGGAAGGTCTAGCGACCGCAGGAGGGCGGAGTCCCCGGGCGGTGCGGTTTTGCCAATGAGCACGCCGGCACCCCCGCAATCGCGCTCTTCATTCGAGGATGAAGTCGTGACCCCGACCGCACGGGCATTACAGATACTCACCGACTCTGTGTCAGATCTAAAGGCCCAAATGGAGGCCAACGAGAGAAGAGCGGCGCAGCCGATGGAAGGCGCGCGATTCAACGAACGCATGGGCCCTTTCTCGCACCGGATCCTGGAATCGGGGAGGTCTGGTAACCAGAAATCCCTAAAGCTCACGTACTCAGGATTCGGCTGCCCATACCAACATTTGTATAGTTTCTGGTCCCAAACGTGAGCCAAGGGCTATTCCGATGCAGTGTGCTGCAACATATTCCAGGAAACCCTATCTGGAGAGGCGCTCAGCTAGTTCTATGAGCTCCCGACAAACTACATCGAGGCGTTCGAGAAACTGGCCGACCGGTTCGTAGGCCGCTTCATCCTCCGGGTCAAAGGAGCCCGGACATCAACCATCCTCTTCAACTGCATGCAGGCACCTGGCGAGGAACTAAGGACGTTTGTCAACCGCTGGCAAACGGCGACGGCCGGGGTTCGGAACCTCGACAAGGGTATCGCCGAGATGGAGTTCAAACAGGGGCTTCGGCCAGGAAAATTTTCCTATGCCGTACGGGTGGAACTCCCGCAGGGGTATGACGAACTAATGACGATGGCCATCAGGCATGCTCAGGCTGATCATGAGACGTATGGGCAACACCTGTTGAAGAGAAAGCGGGAGGAGCACCCCCCGACCGGTCGAGAAAACAAGGCCAGCCGGCAGAGCGAGAACCGAGGTGCCCGACCGAGCAGACCCAGCAGAAATTGGGGGAACCAACAGCAGTAGAAGCCCTATCATGACAAACCCCAGGGCGAGCACAAGCCGGCGCAGTACCGGCAAAAACGCCCCCTGGCGATCATGCCAGCAGAACGTCAAGAGGTCTTCACCACTCTAACCTCTTCATACGAGGACATCTTGCACGAGAACTAGAACATCATTCCCCCACCGCTGAGGAGCAAGTACTCAAAGGGGAAACTTACCCAGGCGCGAACAGGCAAGTACTGCTCCTATCACGATGAAGCTACCCATCAGACGAACAGTTGCTTCGCCCTCAAGACAGGGGTAGAGGGTTTGATTAACAACGGCCAGCTTCAGCGGTATATAGGGGAAAGGAGAGCAGATCCCGACCGGGAGTAGGGCCAGGGTTGGTAAGCAGGCCCAGACCGGTGAAGGGTTAGGTGCTAGAACTTCCAGGCAGTTAGTTTGGCATATCAACGGTTCAACCAACGCAACATTATAAGATATGTATGCCAATTATTTTAAGAGAAATCCATGAAATTCCACCGGAGCAAAAATGTATATCCAAAGGGTATAAATACAAAAAACTGTTCCAGCGGATTGACACAAAAAAAAAAACAAAACAAAACAAAAATCTTCAAAGAGCCGCGCCTCCCTCCTCAGCGGGCATCCCACCAGCTTCCCCAGATGGAGCCACCGCATCCTCTCTGGCGGGTGCAGATGGTCGAGGCCCGCCTTCCCCTTCCGGCTGCTCCTCTTCTGCCGGCTGCCCATGGGAATCGTCATCAGCTCCCGCCTTCGGCATTCGAGAGGTATCCAGGTACCCCTTCTCTTCCCACTCCACGTAGGCGTCAGCGATACCCGACTCCTAGCCTTTTCCAAGAGCTTAAGGAACTGATCACTATCGTGATATTTGAGGACAACCAGCTGGAAAAGCTATGGGTCCTCTTCTCCAGCTGCAGCAGCAGCGGCGGCACGCACAGCGGCAGCTCCCACCTGGAGCTCATCCACTCTCTCCTCCAGCTCGGCTCTCTCCTCTTCAGCCCGCTCCTTCTCCTCCTCGAGGCTCCGGACCTGCTCTTCTAGCTTGGCCACCTGTTTCTTGGCCCTCTCCTCCAGTCTGACCTTCTCCCGTTCGAGCCTGGACTTCTCAACTTCCAGACGCTCACGGGCTCCGGTCAGAGCGGCCACCTGCCTCTTCAGCTCCGACAGCTCCTCACTTGGGTTCGGCTGGTATAGATTGTACAGTAGCTACAGAACAACAGGGAGCAAATTAAGCAAACAGCAAAAGTAACGAGTTATGAGCGGTGCCATGGCACCAAGCAATTCTTACCTGGAGGACCGACTCCTTGCTCTTCTGGCGGTTCTCCCCCGCCAAAGCTCCAGCGGCCCCAGGGCCAAGGCCAGCCATATCTGCCGCCAGACTCCGGACGAAGGGACTCTCCGGACCTCCCCTCTGTTCCTCCGCAAGAGCGGGGCTACTCTGCTGATGGGCAGAGTTTGAGGCAGTAGCGGCCTTGTCCCTAGCGGAACTCGTCGCACCGCTGACCACTTTGAGCCGTTTCGCCAAGTTTTCACCAGACGACCGGCCGGTTAGCATCACCAGCGCGGAGGGAGGGACGTCCATGATCCTCCGCCTCTTCTCACCCTGGCCGTCCGGTGAAGAAGATTGTACGCCTGACCGGGTGACCCTAGTGACGAGCGGGATCGATCCCGGTCGGTAAGGAATCCTGTTCACCCCACCAGGAAGCTTTGGTGGACCCCCGGTGGTCTTGCCCTTTTCGGGTCCCGCCTTGGGCGCAACAGGGTGACTCTTCACACGCCTCAGAATATAGGCGTCGTCCTCAACATCCAGGGCCCTCAGTTCGGCATGAACGGTAAGCCGACCGGACTCCTCATCCACCGAGGTCCGTGAAACGGCCTCCCCTTTCTCCTTCAACCTCGAGACAAGGTCTTCACCGTCCATGGATAGCGTATTACCGGGCTTGACGACCGTCCGGGAAGATGCACCTGCAGAACAAACAAAGGGTTAGTATCAACTCGGTCAGCAGAAATGCCACCGCTAAAACCCTGCTACGCACCGGGATCCCGCCCGAGACAGCAGTACTCCAACACCTCCCGCCCTATGAAGTTGTAGGAGCTCCGCTCAAGATCGTTCCAGCACCCGAGTATCGTCATAATCCTCTCCCACTCCAACTCGGACAGTGCGAATGATTGGTCGCCAAGGGGCTGGAAGGCACCAGGAACCCGGTACATCTTGCTCCTTTTCTGCCACTTCCCACCCGCCATCACCACTTTTTTCCTCCAGCTATTGTCCACCCAGGAAGGCAGATGAGTGATGATAGGCTGGAAGTGTCGGGCGCTAAAGGTCAGACAACCCCGGCACCCTTTCTTCTTCGAGAAGGACACTTTGTACAGTGCCCGGAACTCGTTCACCGTTGGCATGCTCATCTCGGACAGCTCGTACAAACAGCCGAGGCTCAACAGCTGTCTCCACTGGTTCCCGGGAAGCTGCGCGGGAGACACTTGCAGAGCGCTAAGCGTATACTGCACGAAGTCTGGCAGCGGGAGGGAGAACCCGTGGCGAAATTGGTCTCCGTGAACAGCAACCCAACCCGCCTCTGGGTTACAGGCTGATTCTCCGGGATTCAGCGGCCGTAACGCCACCTCATCGGGGATATTCCACGTCTCCCGGAAGGCGGCAATCTCTGCGGGGTTCATAGTACCCTCCGGTTCATCGCACACCACGGCCTCTTTCCCACTCCCGATAGTGTAGCTCACGGGCGGAGTGCCAGGAAAGCGCACCCCGTGCGGGATGCCATCAGAACCCAGAGACCCGGAAGACGAGAACCTGCCCCTAGAGCGGTCAGCGGCTTCGGACTCCGGGGATTCCGAACCGAGCCAATCCTCCAATCTCTCCTCATCGTCCACCACGGGACGCCTGTCGGCCGATTCGGAAATCCCATCGGAGCTTGCAGAAGCCATTTAATCTAAGGGGAAGAAAACAAAACCCCACCGCTGGTCAGCAACAAGCTAGAACAGCGCCCTCTGCGGCTGCTCCCCAAGTTTGCCGCAGACGCCCCGCTCAAAAAACGACTCACAGTCGGCGGCAGAGCACCGACACCACCCCCCCCCCCCCCCGCCGCCACAAAACGCCAAAAAGAAAAAACACCAGGCAAAGAAAGCAAGACTTACCGATTACTATGCACAACTGAGGAAAGCCAGTTCCGCGAAAACACCGAGCAATGGAAGGCAAAGAACTAGAACGCTTGAAGCACGGATATCGCGAGGCACCTCCACAGAACTTTCGCCTTTCGCCGGATTCCTCTCCAACCTTCTCTTCTTCTCTCTGAGCCAAGAGCAAAATAGAAATAATGAAGACAAAGGAGGCCTTTTTATAGACGGGTCTGATGCCCTAGGCACCCCTGTAATCCCCCCAAAATACTCAATCGGGGCAACTCAAACGCCTGCGAAGCCAGGCCCTCCATCTCAGATTGCTCCCTACTGACACGTGTCCCAGCATCGATAACCTTCCCACGCCATCATAACTGATTAGACTGATGGGCTTCCTCCTTAAATGCATGTCAGCCACTTGTCCCGCCTAAAAGCGGCAGTTAAGGGAGATAGGGGTAGGAACCGAGGCGTCAAGCCCCCCCACTTCCCCAAGAGCCATGGCATCTCACCGGTTAGGTAACATTCAACCGGCTCCAAGGTATCTCACCGGTTATGAGACATTCAACCGGCTCCATGGCATCTCACCGATTAGGTAACATCCAACCTGCTCCATGGCATCTCACCGGTTAGGTAACATTCAACCGGCTCCATGGCATCTCACCGGTTAGGCAACATTCAACCGGCTCCATGGCATTTCACCGGTTATGAGACATTCAACCGGCATGAGATTTATAAACCCGGGAGAGTTTACATCTAACACATGTAAACTTTTCCAGCGGGATAAAAATCCTGCATCGCACTGAACTGCGATCAATATGGGGATCCAAGGCGAGACTTATCATCTCAACGCCACCCCACCGGGCAAATTGTTTCTCTAACACATAACAAATCTCCCCGCAGGCACGTTGCCCCACGCTTATTCCAGCACAAGCTGGGCCGAGCCACCGGGCTACTCCCGGCCTGCCCCACCGTTGGCAGCAGTTTTATCTTGGGAACTTGGGGGACTCGTTCCGACATGGCAGTCCACTGGTTGAGTCCTCACATCATCATCCCATGCAATCGTCCGGGTTTCACCCCGCTCCATATCTACTGCATGGCGGATTTCAACGCCACATTGTCATCCTATGCACTCGTCCGGGTTTCACCCCACTCCATATCTATTGCATGGCGGATTTCAACGCCACATTGGCATCCCATGCACTCGTCCGGGTTTCAACCCGCTCCATATCTACTGCATGGCGGATTTCAACGCCACATTGCCATCCCATGCACCTGTCCGGGTTTCACCCCGTTCCATATTTATGGCTTGACACTTGAGTACAGTACCATTAGTATTGCAAGCATAATCATAACTGTCGCACGTCATCGTTAATAGGTACTCGTATCACCACGCCTCCTCTGCCCGAACGGCCGGTCACGCCCAATCTTCAATGCGGACTTGGGGGACTGGGCACCGTTGGGTTGGTAACCCTGCGGGTCTGCGGGATAGGAGCAAGACATTTTAAAGTCCTCATTCAAGATTGCACTTGACCGGGAACTTGGGGGACTTGTTGACAGTAGCCACAGAGGGGCTACATAAGCCCACAGACCCGCAGCCACTGCATCCGGGGCCGAACTGAGGCCCGGAGCAGGATCACCAGTGACGAGTCGCCGAAGCGAGCATCAAGCAATAATAACCCTACAATCGTTAGTAGTATAGACATAAGTATGGATCGTTCTAAGCCGGGGATTAAGGGTACCTGAGATATGAAATTGTTAGACAAAAACACATGTACAAATATACAAAAATCATCATGAATTGGGGAAGGTATGGCGTCGGCAGCTAGGGCTGCCCTAACACTATCAAACACAAAATTTAACCCTAATTTACTATATACAAGTGATCATCATCTCTCACACAAAACAGTTCACATAAAAGACTCTTTAACACGTAGATTCGCATGCAAGAAGGTAAGAGACAAGTATTTAACATGTTCAAGACCAAAATCAGAGCCTCCAGCAGTTTTCCAATTGTTAGACTTCTTAAATTCTTAGAAATTACTCCAGCGTATGACTTCTACGGTGATGCTAATCCGGTTTTACACGTTTTAACATTTAAGCATATGAGTCTAAATCGAAGACAAGCAAACAAGTAAGGTTGTCATTCTTCTTATTTAACTTGCAAGTTCTAAGGTTGTTAGACCTAGGTGAGCAACACAAAACAAACTACTCCAGCGTATGACTTATCCGTGTTACTCTATCACATGAAACCTAGCACTTAGAATTACATGCTAACCATAACTAGTGTGTCGGTTTAAATGCCCTAACTTTAGTTCTAACCAATTTAAGTTTAAACATGTGAAATACCACTGCCCTAATTATCAATGCATACAAAACACAAGTTAAAATTGCAAAAACAAATTACATAAACTTCAACAAATCGGTTCATACAAAAGTTTAGCAAAAACCAAGAAACGAAACAAGTTCTTACAAGACAACCAAACAAAACTAAATACAAAAGCCATAGGGTGAGTGGATCACACTTTTAGAACCTTTGAAGACTCCTCGAACGTGACAATAGGATGCTCAGCTGCTGCTCCTTGGTGCTCGGCAAGAACAGGAATCGGCAGAAACCAAGGTGAAGGGTACGGCAATTTGGTAGTGGTGGTGATGGGTTTTGGCTAAGTATTTAGGTATTGGTGCTTGAGAGACTTGGTAGAGCTTTAGGCTAGTATTTTATGCTTGAGATGAGATGATTTTTATGATGGGAGCAGGCCTCTATATATAGGAGAAAAGGTCTGTGCAGTTTGAAGCTTTTCCTTGTTCAAAACGGCAAAGAAATCTTTATTAAATAAGGTTTCCCAATCCAAGTTGGAATAGGCTTTTCTTTCCTTATCGAACAAAGAAACCTTGCTTGGACAGCTTATGATTTCTTTTTGGACGTTGCATAGCTCTTTGGAATGATTTGGCATGCTTGCAGCCAATTGAAGACATTACCGGAAATTCCACTCTGCTCGCGAGCATAGACTTTGCTAGTATCGGGTGCAAGCGAGGCTTCTTGGTGGGTCGCGCGAACATGCATGCTGGTATGCGCGGATGGTTGGTGAGCGGATATGTGCAAGCTGGCGAGCTTACCAGTATTGGCGAAGCTGCTGGCGGATGAAGCTTGGCTGATGAAGCTGGCGGATGATGAAATCCGGTGGATGAGTTCTGGCGGATGAACTGGCGGATGAGACCTTTGCATCATCAGTCGAGTATAACTTTTTCTTCAATGCTCCGATTGATGCGATTTCAAATCTCAGATAAACTAGACACAAATGGTCATCTCTCCATAAAATATCTCGATCAAAATCCTTGTGAGTCGACGGGAATGATTTTTCGAAGTTGGATCAAAGTCCCAGGAAAATCCTGGACCCCTGGATTGATTTGCTCGGACTGCCGAGTTGCAGCCATCTTTTGGGTGACTTCCCGAACTCCGATTGATCTGAAATTTTAACACAACATTCCTCAGCATATGAATATTAAGCACACCAAATTTCATAGAATTCGGACAAGGATAGATCACAGTTTCACTAATCTCAAAATTGCGAAAAAGACATATTTTGCACTATTTTCCAGATTTCTCAAACTTAGTCATTTTTCGGATTCTTAACCATTTTTCACCAAAACTCTACCAAAATCGACACTAACTATATTATGACTCTATCTTAGACAAATAAGGGTTAAACAAAGCATAAACGAGGGCATAAGCATATAATATCGTCGCACATTGTGCTCCTATCAACTACCCCACACTTATACTTTGCTAGTCTCTTGGCAAACTAAATTAAACTAGACTCTAAACAAACTATTGCCCCTAACAGTTTGTCTCAGGCTCGTATGTACACATAGCTTTCAAGTCAATGCATGAGAATGCTAAGCATGAAAATTCCAAGCTTCATGAACATGTAACATCAATAAGAACATATAAGAACAAAAGTAAGCATGCAGACATGTTAAGCTAATTCAATCCTTCTCACTAGGCATACTCTCTTCTTTTCTCTCGAAGCATGGCATTCACTCATAAGTATATGCAAGCGAATGATAATGAATTACAAAGAGTGACTTGCATATATCAAAGAATCGAAAACACTTTGTGAATTTTTGATGGAAAAACCTCATATGACAACTATATGCACCAATGAACCAAAACCATATGCTTACTCTTGAGATATCTCCACAATCAAATTTAACCATCTTAAGAATCATGAAAAAGATCAATAAAAGGGTTGTAATGGGGCTAGGCTAAGAGGTATTCGATATTTGGATAAGGAGGCTCAAAAACGTCACTAAGGCCTTTAGCAAAGCTCAAATCTCCTTATGTCTTCTCGCCGAAAGGGTCATATTTCAACTTGTTGGACCCATACTTCATTCTTTTCTTCCCATAAGAAATTACAACAACAACCTAGACAATAGCCATGCACAAAAATTTTTATTTTTCAAGCCTATGCCGTGCCCTCTTCTTTTCTTGCTCTCGGCTTCTTTTCTTTTCTTTTCTTTTCATAGGCACGGCATGCATATATTTTTCATATAATTTTATGGCTAAGTCTACCCCACACTTGTTCTTCTTCATCACACACGCGAAAACGCTTTCAAAAATCAAGCTTTGCCGACACACAAGGTAAAGGCATCACTATACTAAGCTCATGGAAAGTGTTTAAGGGTGATGAAAGAAAAGGCTCAACATAGGCTCAAAGGGGTTTACTAAGGTGTCCCACGACGGGCTCCAATATGGCTCATGCTTTATTTGGCAATGGTGGTAAACCTAAATGATCTTTATTCAATCATATTCAAAATCAAGGTATTTTATGATATAGACGTTTCGAAAATCAACAAGAGTAAGTTCTAGCATACTAGAGTTCATTAAAAAGCTATGGCATATAGTCATCGAATAGTCAAAGAATTATGAGGTTTCATGCTTCCTACGAATCTATCGAATTTTATCTTTTATCACTCAAGAAGAAAGCAAATTGGCTCTAAAGCTCACATAGGTTATTATGGAAACAAACTAGCTAAAACATGCATGCTTCGTTAATCAACAAGTCCTACATGCTCCTACCAATGCACAAAATCCATGAAACTCACAATTTTGATTGTATGCACAACTATCATCTATGTATACAAAGAGGAGAAAAACATCATTGACATATTAGGGGCATCCTAAGACTCGAAACAAATTAAACACTCTCTTTTTGTATTACAATTTTCTGAATTTTCTTTTCTAAACTAAGCACACGAAAACATAAACGGAATACGTTATCCCACCCCACACTTAGAAAATTACATTGCCCTCAATGTAAGCACATAACAATATCAACGAATTTCCTAAGCATGCAATAGTCTAACATAAACCAACATATCATCACAAATCAAAGAAAAAGAGAAGGGTTAAGAAATTTCAAACTCTCGGTGATGACTCCTTCACTTTTCTTTGATCGAATTGGGTTGCCTCCCAAGTAGCGCTTTATGTTTACAGTCCATAGCCTAGACTTTTCACCATTTATTAATTGCATGTGTTCATCTTGTTCCAAAGTAACTCAAATCGGCATGAAGAAGGGCAACAAGAAGATCATTGCATGCTGTATCCGATTCTGTTGCACTCTGCGTGTCCGGGTGAATTGGCGTGTCCAGCTCGTCAGCTTGCGCATCCGGCGTATCCGGTGGTTCAATATGGCTGTGCTGATCCTCATGCGTCAAATCTTCAATCCTGCCGGCAATGGCAGGTCCGGCAGGTGGTTCGGTTGCAGCATGATTAAGGTCCGGCCTCTCGGCTTCTTTGCCCGTGTCCGGCATTGTTGTGATGCTGCCGGCAATTGCAGGTCCGGCAGCCTCTTGGCTTGGTGGTGGCGTGGCTGCAGCAGATGATTGTGAAGGCAGCTCGGCAGCAGCAACAAGAATTGAGCCGGCAGTGGCAGCAGTTTTGTGGCAAGGAACATCATGTAAATCATGGTCGTCGATTGTGTGCTCCTCGAATGAATCAAAGTAAGGCTTGAGCCGATGGCCATTCACTTTGAAAGTCTTGCTCGATGTATTACGTCGAATCTCAATAGCACCATGAGGAAACACATTTGTAACAATAAATGGTACAACCCAACGAGAGCGTAGCTTTCCTGGAAAGAGTTGAAGCCGTGTATTAAACAAGAGAACTTTTTGCCCAACTTCAAACTTCTTTCCCCGAATCATCTTGTCATGGTACGCTCTTGTCTTTTCCTTATAGATCCAAGCGGCCTCATATGCTTCATTGCGTATCTCTTCAAGTTCATTGAGTTGAAGCTTCCTATGAAGGCCGGCCTCGTTGATGTCCATGTTGAAACTTTTAACGGCCCACCATGCTTTGTGCTCTAGCTCAACCGGTAAGTGACATGCTTTGCCATAAACTAACCGAAAAGGGGACATACCAATCGGTGTCTTGTATGCAGTCCTATATGCCCACAAAGCATCATCGAGACGATCACTCCAATCCTTCCTTGAAGGTCCAACCGATTTCTCCAAAATTTGCTTGATCTCTCGATTACTATTACCTCGGCCATTCCACTTGTTTGGGGGTGATAAGGTGTAGAAACCTTATGTGTGACTCCATACTTCCTCAACAAGGCTTCAATGGTGCGGTTACAAAAACGGGATCCTCCATCGCTAATCAAGACCCTTGGAACTCCAAAACGTGAAAAGATGTTGGTCTTGAGAAACCCGGCTACCACCGTGGCATCATTGGTGTGTGTAGCCCTTGCTTCGATCCACTTCGACACATAATCAACCGCAAGCAATATGTAAAGAAAACCCTTACTTGAAGGAAACGGTCCCATAAAGTCAATCCCCCAAACATCAAAAATCTCAACCACAAGGATAGGCGTGAGCGGCATTTGGTCACGCCGGCTAATCTTCCCCACACGTTGGCACCTATCACATGCCTTGCAAAACATGAATGCATCTTTAAAAATTGAAGGCCAATAGAAACCACAACTAAGAACCTTTAATGCCGTTTTCTTGGGTCCAAAATGACCACCACAAGCTTCACTATGACAAAAAGCAAGAATAGAACGATGCTCATTGTCCGGAACACACCTTCGTATCACTTGATCACTACATTGCCTCCATAAGTACGGATTATCCCAAAGATAATGACGTGACTCCTTCTTGAGTTTCTCACGTTGGTGGCGTGGCAAAGTACAAGGGATTGTCCGAGTGGCAAGAAAGTTGGCAATATCGGCATACCAAGGCTCAAGAACTTCAAGTCGAAAAAGTTGCTCATCGGGAAAGGTTTCTAATAGGGGGCAGCCGATCCTTTTCATGAACAAGGCGACTCAAATGATCGGCTACGACATTCTCTACTCCTTTCTTATCTTTAATCTCAATATCGAACTCTTGAAGCAAAAGAATCCATCGAATGAGCCTCGGCTTAGCATCCTTCTTCGTCATAAGATATCTCAAAGCGGCATGATCACTATAAACAATAACTTTGGAATTCAAGAGATATGATCGAAACTTTTCCAAAGCAAAGATTACCGCTAAGAGTTCCTTCTCCGTTGTTGTGTAGTTGAGTTGAGCATCGTTGAGAGTCCTTGAAGCATAGTAAATGGCGCATGGCTTCTTCTCAATTCGTTGTCCAAGTACCGCTCCAAGTGCATAATCACTAGCATCACACATCAACTCAAATGGCTCATCCCAATTTGGGGACACAAGGATCGGCGCCGTACATAGTAAAGCCTTCAATCGGCAAAAAGCTCTTTCACATGCATCCGTCCACTCAAACGTCACCTCCTTTTGTAACAAGTTGCTCAATGGCTTGGCAATTGAAGAGAAGTCCTTGATAAATCTTTGATAAAACCCCGCATGGCCAAGAAAACTTCTCACATCCTTAACACACCTAGGGCTCGGCAATGCTTGTATTAGCTCCACCTTGGCTTTGTCAACTTCTAAGCCTCTTGCCGAAATAATGTGCCCTAGAACAATGCCTTGCGTGACCATGAAGTGACACTTCTCCCAATTGAGCACAAAATTTGTCTCTACACACCTCAACCACATAGAAATTGGCAGGGAATATCAATTGGTTGACTTGTACCAACACATCCTCCACATAACCCTCCGGATACTTGCTTGAGCGATCCGCAAGTTGAATGATGACATTGTCCTTCTTGAGAGGCCCTATACTTAACGTTTGATACACATTGAGTGGCATAACATTGATCGATGCTCCCAAGTCCAACATCACATCCTCAAAACGAGTGTTGCCTATGACACAAGGCACATTGAAGCTTCCCGGATCCTTCATCTTTGGTGGCAACTTCCTTTGAATAACGGCCGACACCGTCTCGCTCATAGTCACCACACGAGTCTCCCTCGTATGTCTTCTAGCTGTGCAAAGCTCCTTCAAAAACTTAGCATACTTTGGTACTTGCTTAATGCACTCCAACAAAGGAATGTTGACTTGCACTTTCCGGAAAATCTCCAACACCTCCTCGTCGGACTTATCCTTCTTCGTTCTAGCAAAGCGAGAAGGGAATGGAATGCTTGATGTCGGCACCCCTCCCTTACTTGCTTGGTTTGGTACTATCTCATTCTTCGATGTCGCAGGATCATACTCAAGTTCATTGCGCAGCCCCTTGTTCCTCACACTATTGTTGTTGCCGGCATCTCTACCATGCTTGGCAGCATTGTTGCTCTTCTCGGCAGCATCATTGCCGGTTGCATCTTGGCTCTCGGCTGCAGCATGGTTGCCGGCTGCAGCCCCTTTGGTTCCCTCAATATGGCTGCCGGCAATAGCAGGTCCAGCAGCCATTTCTTCATCCTCAATAACCTCAAAAGTCACTCGCTTCTTCTTTGGACTTGTCGGAGGAAACAACTCTCTTCCGCTACGAGTTTGAATCACTTTGGCTTGCTCGTTCCTCGGATTGGGAATTGTATTGCTTGGCAACTTCCCTTGCTCATTAAATCTTCCCATGAAATCTACGACTTGACCCATTTGAGTCTTGAGCTCACCAATGTCCTTTTGATTATTTTGTTGCCCCGCGAGTAAGGCTTGAGTAGCACTTGACAAAGATTGAAGCAAAGCATCGTAATTTGGATTGCTCGGTGCGGCTTGGCCTTGGCTCGGCCCTCCTTGAGCTTGGTTCGGCAATGCCCCATATGGCCCTTGGTTCGGCTGAAATTGCTGCCGAGGCACAAAGGGTGCTCTCGGTACAAACGGTGTTCCTCCCTCTCTCGGTTGCATAGGTGCCCTAAGCACATTATCATTATTCGCCCATCGAAAGTTCGGATGATCATTGAACCTCGGATTGAAATTTCCAAAACGTTGACCTCCTTGAAAACCAATGGCATTGCACTCTTCTACTCCCTCATTTGATCCAAATTGAGGGCATTGTTCGGTCTCATGGCCCTCGGTGCAAATTCCACAAACACTAGCACGTTTCTTCATCAAATTACTCACCAAGTCAGTAAGCTTGTCCACTTTATCTTCTAACTTTGAGCTCGAAGACGTCTCATGCACTTTCTCATTCCTTTGCACATTGCTTCGTGCCATGCCAAATTGTTGGTTGTTCAAAGCACGAACTTCCAACAAACTTCTTGCCGCACCGGCATTTAACTCCAAAAAGCTACCTCCCGCGGCCGAGTCAAGAAACTCTCTCTCCATGACACGCAATCCCTCATAGAAATATTGTAGCAAGAGCCCATCGCTAATGCCATGCGATGGACACAAAGAAACTAGGGACTTGAACCTCTTGTAATAGTCGAAGAAAGTCTCATCTCCAGCTTGCTTCACACTAGTAATTTGCTTCCTCAGATCAGTGATACGTGAAGCAGGAAAGTACTTGAGCAAAAACTCATCAATCATAGTACTCCACGAAACAATGCGACCACTAGGCACTTCAAACAACCACTCCTTTGCTTGGTCTTCTAATGAGAATGGAAAAGCCTTCATTTTGAAGTGTTGCAAATCGGTCCCTCTTGGACACATAGACTCCGTGGTGAAGTTAAACCACTGTAGATGCTTGTTAGGATCCTCACTTGGCATCCCATAAAACGATTTCAGCTTATGGAGGAATCCACTCCTCAATTCAATCTCTCCAGTCTTGTCAGCTTCCAAGGGAGGATAAGTGATATTCGAAGGAGCAATACCAGCTCCAGCAACATGACCATTATGTGATCGGATTGAAGCCATTATCTCTTCTTCTGATGATGATTCGGCGAAGGCTTCAAATTCAGGATTCTCAAGATCACACGACGACGAAACTACAGAAGGTGAGCTCGGTACACTGTCAGAAACGGACAGCACAATTGGTGATGACGGCAATGATGATGAAACTGATGAACTGGTTGGTGACGATGGCGGTAATGGCACAAAACGAGCAATAGCGAGTTCTTGATCTAAACGTTGCAAACGGCCTTGAAGATCTCTTGTCCAAATATTAGATTCGGACATGCACTATTTCTGAAATTTGCAACATTTAAACAAGTTAGAACATCGTACAGAAATAGAAAGCAAGAATATACATCATTACAAGCCACGGCATTGGCGATTACACAACAATTTTCAAACATTGATACAAAAACATTCGGCAAAGGATACAAAAATTTCGGCAAAGCATAGATGCATTCGGCAATAATAGAGCAAAAATCAAAACGTCCATGATCATGTAATCGCTAAGTCTAATTCCTTTTAAATTTGTTCTAACTCTCGAAGTACGTGGAGCAGAGGAGATAACGGTGCAATGGACTGATACAGCCCCCGGTAGTATCATGCTTAACCCGATATACCTCAAGAGTTAAACCACACAACATGTTTTATCTTTGAAGAAAATAGGCTACATATGTCAAGTTATGTTCTAGCGTCTAAAGTGAGGTGATGCTTCGGCACAAGCTGTCGACTAGGTCGTGCGGATTTTACGTTTCAAAGGTCATTACAATCACGGAGGGCGAACCCCCTACAGGAACCAGGCAGGACTCGTTGTTGGACACCATGGAGGGCAAACCCCCTATCGACTCACTCACCGAGAATGAACATCAGTCTATGGGCCTTGAGATCCAGTTAGACAAACCTGAGAACCATATCTATGATAATAATTTCCCCATACTTTGTAAAACAAACACGGATCCCTAGCAGTCTACAAGTGTTGATTAAAACCGCCCTCAACCTCATAAAAATGGGTCTGCCAAAGCATCGCTCGTATGAGTTGGGAGGGCACTACCCTGTTTCCCGGTTGTTCATAAAAGCGGATCTGCTAAGGCATCATTCGTATGAAGGGTTTTGGTTATGATCAACAAAAGAGGCTTCACCTACATGTTACACTTTAGAAACTACAATAAACTCAAACATACACAGCACTATCAACTTCCTAGAAATTACACTAAGTGATTACCAACATACATCAATATACATCATGCAACTTCCGAAATTTAAACTCTACATGCCGAAGCCTATTTCTACTTTACAAAATCCCAAAATAAAATTAAAATTACAACTTTACAACTTCACAAAAAAAATTTCCAGCAACATATATACACAACAATAACATAAAACAAGCTTTTATAATCCCCGGCAACGGCGCCAAAAATTGACGAGTCGCCGAAGCGAGCATCAAGCAATAATAACCCTACAATCGTTAGTAGTATAGACATAAGTAGGGATCGTTCTAAGCCGGGGATTAAGGGTACCTGAGATATGAAATTGTTAGACAAAAACACATGTACAAATATACAAAAATCATCATGAATTGGGGAAGGTATGGCGTCGGCAGCTAGGGCTGCCCTAACACTATCAAACACAAAATTTAACCCTAATTTACTATATACAAGTGATCATCATCTCTCACACAAAACAGTTCACATAAAAGACTCTTTAACACGTAGATTCGCATGCAAGAAGGTAAGAGACAAGTATTTAACATGTTCAAGACCAAAATTAGTTTCGACACAATCAGAGCCTCCAGCAGTTTTCCAATTGTTAGACTTCTTAAATTCTTAGAAACTACTCCAGCGTATGACTTCTAAGGTGATGCTAATCCGGTTTTACACGTTTTAACATTTAAGCATATGAGTCTAAATCGAAGACAAGCAAACAAGTAAGGTTGTCATTCTTCTTATTTAACTTGCAAGTTCTAAGGTTGTTAGACCTAGGTGAGCAACACAAAACAAACTACTCCAGCGTATGACTTATCCGTGTTACTCTATCACATGAAACCTAGCACTTAGAATTACATGCTAACCATAACTAGTGTGTCGGTTTAAATGCCCTAACCTTAGTTCTAACCAATTTAAGTTTAAACATGTGAAATACCACTGCCCTAATTATCAATGCATACAAAACACAAGTTAAAATTGCAAAAACAAATTACATAAACTTCAACAAATCGGTTCATACAAAAGTTTAGCAAAAACCAAGAAACGAAACAAGTTCTTACAAGACAACCAAACAAAACTAAATACAAAAGCCATAGGGTGAGTGGATCACACTTTTAGAACCTTTGAAGACTCCTCGAACGTGACAATAGGATGCTCAGCTGCTGCTCCTTGGTGCTCGGCAAGAACAGGAATCGGCAGAAACCAAGGTGAAGGGTACGGCAATTTGGTAGTGGTGGTGATGGGTTTTGGCTAAGTATTTAGGTATTGGTGCTTGAGAGACTTGGTAGAGCTTTAGGCTAGTATTTTATGCTTGAGATGAGATGATTTTTATGATGGGAGCAGGCCTCTATATATAGGAGAAAAGGTCTGTGCAGTTTGAAGCTTTTCCTTGTTCAAAACGGCAAAGAAATCTTTATTAAATAAGGTTTCCCAATCCAAGTTGGAATAGGTTTTTCTTTCCTTATCGAACAAAGAAACCTTGCTTGGACAGCTTATGATTTTTTTTTGGACGTTGCATAGCTCTTTGGAATGATTTGGCATGCTTGCAGCCAATTGAAGACATTACCGGAAATTCCACTCTGCTCGCGAGCATAGACTTTGCTAGTATCGGGTGCAAGCGAGGCTTCTTGGTGGGTCGCGCGAACATGCATGCTGGTATGCGCGGATGGTTGGTGAGCGGATATGTGCAAGCTGGCGAGCTGACCAGTATTGGCGAAGCTGCTGGCGGATGAAGCTGGCGGATGATGAAATCCGACGGATGAGTTCTGGCGGATGAACTGGCGGATGAGACCTGTGCATCATCAGTCGAGTATAACTTTTTATTCAATGCTCCGATTGATGCGATTTCAAATCTCAGATAAACTAGACACAAATGGTCATCTCTCCATAAAATATCTCGATTAAAATCCTTGTGAGTCGACGGGAATGATTTTTCGAAGTTGGATCAAAGTCCCAGGAAAATCCTGGACCCCTGGATTGATTTGCTCGGACTGCCGAGTTGCAGCCATCTTTTGGGTGACTTCCCGAACTCCGATTGATCTGAAATTTTAACACAACATTCCTCAGCATATGAATATTAAACACACCAAATTTCATAGAATTCGGACAAGGATAGATCACAGTTTCACTAATCTCAAAATTGCGAAAAAGACATATTTTGCACTATTTTCCAGATTTCTCAAACTTAGTCATTTTTCGGATTCTTAACCATTTTTCACCAAAACTCTACCAAAATCGACACTAACTATATTATGACTCTATCTTAGACAAATAAGGGTTAAACAAAGCATAAACGAGGGCATAAGCATATAATATCGTCGCACATTGTGCTCCTATCAACCAGCACCCGAACCCGAGGTCCAGCAGTCTACCTTGTGACCAGGGGCCCGGGGACCAGGGACGCCAGCCTGCCGAACAGGCCACCAGAGCTGTCCTTTTGTGTGCGTACAGAAGGAAACCAGTCCCACATCGAAGAGTGAGACCAGACCTCACGCCCGACCACCTATCTAAGGGCCTCAACTACCCTCTTTAATAGTTAACTGAATCTCTCCAACTGCTTATCATACGTGCTTAAGTTATCTATTCATCCCAACTGTACTAACTTAGGCATCAGAGAGGAGAAGACCGGCCCGCCCGGTATTCCCCTTAGTTAGCAGGTTCGCAAGAGGAGATCACATCTAGATTCACCAGTCTCTACCAGGCCTACGGGTTTGTGCAGAAACAAGAACCATGTTGTAGATCAACAAAATCCACCTCCTCAGCTTAGAAGATCTAACAGAGCCAAGAAACCAAAATATAGGGAAGATAGTGATTATCAAGTCTATTTTAATCAGCAATATATTGAAGTAGACTGGTTCTGATGACAATGATCCCACAAGTTTTGCTCAAGCAGTATTAAGTTCAGAATCAATGCAGTGGCAAAAAGCAATGGAGGAAGAAATTAGATCAATGGATAATAATGCAGTGTGGGAGTTACTTGAACCAAATCTAAATCAGAAACTTATAGGCTGCAAGTAGGTGCATAAAACCAAAAGAGATGCATCTGGAAATGTTGAAAGACATAAAGCAAGACTTGTAGCTAAGGGTGTTGACAGTAGCCACAGAGGGGCTACCCAGGCCCACAGACCCGCACCCGCTACACCCGGGCCCGGTCCATGGCCCGGGGCAGGACCGTTAGCACCCGGACCCGAGGCTCAGCAGCCTACCTTATGGCCAGGGGCCCGGGAGCCGGGGGCGCCAGACTGCCGAACAGACCACCGAAGCCGCCCTTATGTATGAACAGAAGGGGATCAGTCCCACATCGAAGAGTAAGACCAGACCTCACGCTCGACAACCTATATAAGGGCCTCAACCACCCTCATTAATAGGTAACCAACTCTCCAACTACTTATTATTCGTGCTTAAGTTATCTATTTATACCAACAGTACTGACTTAAGCATCGGAGAGGAGAAGACCGGCCCGCCCGGTATTCCCCTTAGTAAGCAAGGTTTGCAGGAATGAATCACACCAAGATCCATCAGTCTCTGTCAGGCCTACGGGTTTGACCAGAAATAATTGGCGCCGTCTGTGGGAAGAGTTCTTAAAAAGTTACGTCGCATTACCAGCGGGTAGAAGAGTTGGTTCAAAAAAAAAACATGGCAGAAAGTTCAGAAGCGAGGCGCACTACCAGATCGGACAGAATAGCCAACGAAAAAAATTTCGTCTACTATTCAAAATTTTCTTCGGGTATTCCTTCTATCGACGAAAATTTCGTCGGCTATTATTCGTCGATAAAACGGCGTCGGTAAAAATATACCCGACAACAATAACGAAATCGTTGGCCATTCCAAAGTTATCACCGACGAAAATACATTTCGTCGACCAAACCTTGGCATAATGCCCGACGAAATTCGTCGGATATTTTCACATATGGCCGACGATATCGTAAAATACAGCCGACAATCTCTTCTGTTTCGTCGGTTATTTGTTCTGAAATATAGCCGACGACATGCAGATTTCGTCGGAATATATTAATATTTTAAGAGGCATTAATTAGTTATAGCCGACGAAACCGTCACTATTTAACATCGTCCACCGATGAAATAATGTCATTTTCGTCGGTTATAACAGTTATAGCCGACGAAATTTGGTAAAAATCGTCGGCTGTAGCAGTGATAGCCGACGAAATAATGTCAATATCGTCGGCTGTTCTTACATTTTGGGGAAAAAATATTAAATTAATTTCTAAATTACCATTCCAAGCAACATGCAATTCACAATGACAATCCAACAAGAAACACGTTTTTCATTAATTATTTAATTTGTTCCATCCTGGCCACCATCCTGCTGTCCATCATGCTCGTCATCCTGCTGAATCAACTCGGGAGCTTTCAGCATTCGAGGTTCATCTAACGGCTCAAACGGGGGCGGGGGTTCAAGGCCTTGTTGTTGTGCCTCGAACATAGCATACCACCAGTTTTGTTGGCCGGCGTAGTTCTGTTGCCGAATTCTCTCGCTTTCAGCATGCCAACGCTCCATTTCCATCTGATACTGCTGTGTTCTGCGTTGTTGCTCCTGTGATCTCTGGAACTGGGCCGCCAATCTTGCATTTTCTTCTGCCAATCTTTGCATTTCCCCCTTCATCTATTAGGTGTCCCCGCCTACCCTCTTTTTAGCTCCCTTAGTGGTCTTCAGGACCCCTATTCCAGAACTTCCCAAACCCCGGCAGCAGTAGTCGTTTGACCGTTTTGGAAAGGCTGCGTCGAATATCCTCGCTGCAGTTTGGATATTCGATCGGTCGACCTGGCTCAGGGCTTCTTGCAAATCTTCCTCTGAAATGTTCGGTTGTGTCTCCCGAACTACTGTCTGCAACACTTCTTCTTCGGCCCGGTTCACCCTCTCCTAATTGAACGGGAAAAAAAAATTAATATTCTAACAAATATATAATTAAGTAAAATTAATAATTAAAATTTTTAAATCGTAATCAACGACTTACAAACTCTTCTGTAGCTAATAGATAAGCCTTCTTGAACGTTTCTACGTACGGGTTGCTTAAAGGATGATCTCTAAGCGCCTCCTCCTAATATTGTGAACATGGCCTAGAACCACCATGATGGGGGGTTGTGTTACGGCGGCGGTTCGCAGAGTTCTGCCGAGACCGTTCCTTCAAACAAATAATAAAATATTAGAAAAATACATAAAAAAATATTAGTGTAATAATTATAAAATAATTAAACTAATAATTAAAATATTACCAAATAAACATTTATAGTTTAGTTTAGTATTTACCTGCATAACTGGGTTGTTGAAGTCTACTGTCTTCAACCAACGCCACTCGTACTCCCTGAACATGAACTCTCTTGGAGTACCCATACGACCATATTTGTCGTATTCGGTAAAGTGGGTACGGAGCTCGTTCTTCCACTCTTTGAACCTACGGAAAAAATAAAAGTGCATTTGAAATATTATTAATATCATAAAATATTTCAAATTATAAGATGAGGAATTCCCAACGTACCTCGAGTTCTGCATCGCGTACGCCCAAGCCTGCTTGTGTTCGGCAATCTCGAAGTATGCCTGAAAGATAATATTTTATTAGTTTTAAAATTATAATAATACCGAAAATTATTAAATATTACGATAAAGAAATTAAGTTTTTTAAATTACTCACCGACGCCGCGTTGTTGACCTCCCTCTTGATCTCTTCCGGCACATCAGCCCACCGTGTCCACAACATAGGGACTCTATCCCTAATTAGTGCTCCCACGCAACCCGCGTAATCGCGGCGTTATTTCCCCTTAACATCCTGATTAGGGGGTTCGTTGATCTGGATCCTCCCGGTGGTCTCAACACTTTTCCTGAGCGTATCAAAACATATGACACCTCTCGTATTCCTGCTTGAACTGCTAGCGGCGGTCCCTATCACATAAACGACGATTGGTTAATAAAATTAAATATTAGTGTGTTAATTTTAATAAAACATTTAATTAATAAAATCAAATGTTACCTGAACTCGATGATCCTTCTGTCGACTTTCCTTTTAATCTCGCCGAAATCAGGAGCTCAGGTCTCTCAAATGGCTCATAATGGTATGTCTCTGTAACACTCACGTACTGAGGCCTAGCAGGCCATATGGGCACACCACGCTCGTCGACCTCGGGTATGGCAGGAATGTTGTATGGCAGGTATAGCTGATTAGGGAGAGTAGGCCCATCAGTAGAGTCAGCAGCAGACGGCGCAGGACTCGTCATCGGCTCCCGATGAACCTCAGGCATACGGACCTGATGAACGTCTGGAGCTATGTCGTCCTGAAATAGCTGCGTACTACATCTCGGAGGATCTGGCCGGAGAGGGGGACATGAACTGCTCAACGGCCGCCAGCCAGACCTTATAAAAGGGTCTGGTGCCGGTTGCTCACACTCCTCCACGGCTGGGATGAATCGATCCTCTGAGGCTGGCTGGTGGTCCTCTCAGGCTGGCTAGGGGTCCTCTCGGAGTCTCCGGATCCGCCAGAACTTCCAGAACCCCTAGATCTGGAACGACGGCCTCCGAATAGCTGTCTAAATACATCGGCCATCTAGAAACAAATAAATTAATATATTAATTAATATTAAATTATATTACATTAAATAAAAATTTCTAATTAATATAATAACCAATAATACTAACATATTTTAAAACATACTAACAAATTAATATTTATAATTTAACTAATTTTAAATAATACTAAAAATTAACATAAATATAACCATTTATATACAAATATAACTATATTTCATCATTAACATATATATACATACAAATAACCATTTATATATTAACATAAATATAACCTTTTATATAATTAGGCTACCAATTTATATATATAATTAATTTAACAATTTATATATAACAATTAAAATATACATTAACATATATATATATATATATATATACAAATATGTGTATATATTAACAAATATATAACAATTTATATAATTAATCTACAAATTTATATATATAATTAATCTAACAATTTATATATATAACCAATATATATAACAATTTAACACACACTTAAATATCTAAATTATATACCTAAATTATACAATTAAAATAAATTGCAAAAAAAAAAAAAACCTAGCGGGGGAGGAGAAGGAGGGGAAGGAGGCCGGAGGAGGAGGGGAAGGAGGAGGAGGAGGCCGGAGGAGGAGGAGAAGGAGGAAGAGGAGGAGGAGGAGGGGAAGGAGGAGGGGAAGGAGAAAAAGTCGGGTTGAAAGCGACTTTAAGCTTTTATAGCAGAGAGAATAGCCGACGAAATATAATTTTCGTCGGCTATTCTTTGAATGTCGTCGGCTATACTTTGGAAGATCAACAGCCGTCGGATCTGAGCCATCCAACGGCGGACAATAAAAAGGGGTGGATCGCAAGAGTTTAGCCGACGAAATATAATTTTCGTCGGCTAAACTATAGGTCAAACCACTAAGTCAAACCTCTAAATGCTTAAAAACATAAATTAGTCTAGTTAAACGACGGTTTCTGGCCTCACCTTCAACAGATAATAGTTTCAAATCAATGAGACGCAACTAATGATATAAAAATTTTACAAAATTGATTTAACGAACGTCAGGCTACCCATAGGAAAACGAAAATAAAAAACAATTAACCGCAACATTCGGCACACAGATTTTATCAGAACCTTTTCATTTTTCAACCGTAGACGTATTTCATTATTTCGGTCATATCTTATTTCACAATATTTTTGCATTTGAAGAGTCTATGTATAGTAACTATTTGAAACTATACATTCACTGAAACACTTAGTAAACAAGTTAAAGAACATTAGTGCATATGTTCTAATTTTGAATCTAAAAGTTTACAAAATCTATTCCAACCGTCAGATATCACCGTTAAGATTAAATACATGTATGGAAAAAAATCAAACTTCAGCTGACAACGTTAAAGGCTCGATCGGAACGGTCAACCGGGTAAGTCAAACCTCTAAACGCTTAGAAATGGTAATTGGACTGTCTAAATGACGTTTTTTGGCCTGACCTTCAACAGATAATAGTTTCAAATCGATGAGATGCAACTAATCGTATAAAGAATTTTCTCAAAATATTTACCGAAGGTAACGCTACCATTAGGGAAACGAAGAAATAAAACCTTTGACCGCATCTTTCGACACTCAGATTTTATCGGAATCTTGTCATTTTTCAACCGTAAACGTATTTTATCATTTTGGTCATATCTTATTTTACGACTTTTTCTGTTTGAAGGATGAAGCAATGGTTTATCGTTAGTGATAGATCTGAGAATATATAGACTTATAGCCGACGAAAATGTCAATTTCGTCGGCCAAAATTTCAAAAGTTTTCGTCGGCTAATGTTTCAGACAAAGGCCGACGAAAATCCAAATCATCGATTGAAATATGAATATAGCCGATGTTTTTTGTTTATAACAACGAAAAAACAGTATCGTCGGCTATGGTTAAACTATGGCCGACGATTTTGTATGTCAATTTCGTCGGCCAAAATTTCAAAAGTTTTCTTCGGCTAATGTTTCAGAGAAAGGCCGACGAAAATCCAAATCGTCGACTGAAATATGAATATAGCCGACGTTTTTTGTTTATACCAACGAAAAAACAGTAACGTCGGCTATGGTTAAACTATGGCCGACGATTTTGTTTTTCCACAAACGAAAAATAAAATTGTCGGCTATTAGTTGGAATTACCGACGAAAATTTTAATTCGTCGGCCGTTTTTTTTTTATTTCGTCGGGAAAAGACTTTTTTCTGGTAGTGGCGGGAAAGAAATGTAGAAGAGGAGCAGCGGATCCTACTAGAGCAAGTGCTCATCGCTACCCCGTGTCGCGATACGGGAACAGTCTCCCGGCCTAGATGGCCAGACCGACGGCAGCTATCAGAGACCGAGCGGCACACCAGGGGCATGCAAAGGTAGCATGCGTGGGAAAGGCCCGGCGGAAGGCAACCAACTAACGCACCGGGGCCCTTCGCTGACACTCTCGGACGACCCGAGAGATGAGGAAGATAGTCTACCCGACTACAGCGACCAGGACACCACATATAGCCCCGACTGGCACGATATGGCGGGGGAGGTAGAGGTGATGAGAGCATAAGTCGATCGCCTGCGCGCGGAGAGCGACTGGGACAGAGCAGAGTCAAATACCCGGTATCAGGAAACTGAGACGGTGAATGCCGCCTTGGTGGCTGCCCTGGAAAGAAGACAGCAGCGCAACGCCGCTTTGGCAAGGGCACATGTATCCACACTGAGACAGCCCCTGCGCCCCGAAGCGGGACAATCATCGAGGGGAAGGTCCACCTCCTTGGGGTCGGTGGAGTCCCCGGGCGACGTAGCGCTACCAAAGAGCACGCCGGCCCCCCGTCAACTACACGCTTCATTCGAGGATGAAGCCATGACCCCGACCGCACAGGCACTACAAGTATTGTCCGACTCCGTGTCAGATCTGAAGGCCCAAATGGAGACCAACGAGAGAAGGGCAGCGTGACCGCTGGAAGGTGCGCTATTCAGCGAACGTACTGGACCCTTTTCGCACCGGGTTTTGGAATCCGGGAGATCCGGTAACCAAAAGTCCCTGAAACTGATGTACTCAGGAGCCGACTGCCCATACCAACACTTGGATAGCTTCTGGTCCCAAACGTGCGCCCAAGGCTACTCCGACGCTGTGTGCTACAACATTTTCCAGGAAACCTTGTCCGGAGAGGCATTCAGCTGGTTCTACGAGCTGCCGGCAAACTCCATTGAGGCATTTGAGCAACTGGCCGATTGGTTTGTCGGCCGCTTCATCCTACGGGTCGAAGGAGCCCGGACATCGACGGTTCTCTTCAACTGCAGGCAGGCAGATGGCGAGGAGCTAAGGACGTTCGTCAACCGCTGGCAAACGGCGACTGCCGGGGTTAGGAACCTAGACAAGGGGATCGCCGAGATGGTGTTCAAGCAGGGTCTTCGGCCAAGGAAATTTTCTTACGCCATGCGGGTAGAGCTCCCGCAGGTGTACGATGAGCTGATGGCAATGGTCATCAGGCACGCTCAGGCGGACCACGAAACATATGGGCATCACCTGCACAAGAGGAAGGGGGAGGAGCCCCTTCCGGTCCGCCAAGAAAACAAGACCAGTCAACGGGGCCAGAACTGAGGTGCCCAACCCAACAAACTCGCTAGAAATTGGGGGAACCACCCGCAGCAGAAAGCCTTTCCTGACAAGCCCCAAGGCGAGCACAGGCCCGCACATTACCGACAAGAAGGCCCCCTGGCGATCATGCCAGCGGAACATCAAGAAGTCTTCACCACTCTAACCTCTTCGTACGAGGACATTCTGTACGAGAACGGGAACATCATTCCCCCACCGCTAAAGAGGAAGCACCCAAAGGGGAACCTCACCCCGGCGCGAACAGGCAAATACTGCTCCTACCACGATGAAGATACCCATAGGACAAACAATTGCATCGCCCTCAAAACAGTGGTGGAGGGGTTAGTTAGCAGCAGTACCTAGGAGAAAGGCGGGCAGATACCGCCCAAGACCGGGACCAAGGATGGTAAGCACGCCCGGGCCCGACGATAGATCAAGCGGCATAAGAAATTTTGAGCCCGAGGCTAAGTGCTAATTTTTCCAACACAATTAGCTTGGCATACCAACGGTTCAGCCGATGTAACATTACAAGATATATATTCCAACTGTTTTGAATGAAATCTAAGGCAAACCACCCGTACTATAAAAAATTCAAAGGC
Source organism: Potentilla sterilis (assembly GCA_963682095.1). Classification (NCBI taxonomy): domain Eukaryota; kingdom Viridiplantae; phylum Streptophyta; class Magnoliopsida; order Rosales; family Rosaceae; genus Potentilla; species Potentilla sterilis. Next base: position 24,223,858 of record OY821758.1, on the reverse strand, counting down.
GGGCAACACAAAAAATCCATTTCAGTAATTTACCAGGCTAGTAAAAACAAAAAAAAAACAAAAAAATGCCTAAGGGGTCGTGGCCTCCTCCCCAGCGGGCCCAGCCTGTTCACCGGTTTCCTTAGGAAGAACCGCCGCATCCTCCCCAACGGGCTCGAATTGCTGAGGTCTGCCTTCCTCTTCCGGCTGCTCCTCCTCCCGCGGCTGCCTATCAATATCATCATCGGCCTGCGCTTGCCGCATTTGCGAGGTATTCAGGTACCCCTTCTCTTCCCACTCCACGTAGGCATCGGCGATACCCGCCTCCCTAGCCTTCTCCAGAAGGGCAAGAAACTGATCACTATCGTGATATTTCTTGATAACCTGCTGGCATGGAAAAGCTCCGGGTCCTCCCCTCCAGCCGCAGCGACGGTGGCGGCACGCGTAGCGGCAGCTTTCAACTGGAGCTCGTCCACCTTGGCCTCCAACTCGGCCCTCTCCTCCTCAGCCCGCTCCTTCTCCTCCTCGAGGCTCCGGACCTGGCCCTCTAGCTTGGCCACCTGCCTCCTGGCCCTCTCCTCCAGTCTGGCCTTCTCCTGCTCAAGCCTGGACTTCTCAACCTCCAAGCGCTCCCAGGCGCCGGCCAGAATGACCACCTGCTTCTTCAGCTCCGGCAGCTCCTCACTCGGGTCCGGCTGGTACAGATTGTACAACAGCTGCAGAATGACAGGCCACTGATTAGAGAGAGAAAAAACAAAAAAACAAAAATGTTGTTCGACCGGTGCCGTAGCACCAAACTATTCTTACCCGGAGGACCAACTCCTTGCTCTTCTGACAATTCTCCCCCGACAGGGCCCCAGCGGCCCCAGGCCTATCCAGACCCAGGCCTCCAACAAGTTCCGGACGAATAGGCTTTCCGGACTTCCCCTCCTCGGTTCTTCCACCGGAGCGGGACTACTCTGCGGGGCGGCAGAACTTGAAGCCGCAACGGCTCTATCCTTAGGGGGACTCGTTCCTCCACTGGTCAACTTAAGCCGTTTCGCCAAGTTCTCACCAGAATACCGACCAGTCAGCGTCACCAGCGCGGAAGGCGGGACGTCCATGATCCTCCTCCTCTTCTCACCTAGGTCGACTGGTGAAGAAGATTGTTCGCCAGGCAAGGAGACCCTGGTGACAAGTGGGACCGATCCCACTCGATGTGGAATCCTATCCATTCCACCGGGAACTTTTGGTGGCCCGCCAGCGGTTTTTCCCTTCCCGGGCCTCGTTGAGGATCCCGTGGCATGAGTCTTCACACGCATTAAAACGTAGTCCTCATCCGCAACATCCACAACCACCGGCTCGGCATGGATGGTAAGCCGGCCAGTCTCCCAATCCACCGTGGTCCCCGAAACGACTTCCCCCTTTTCATTCAGCCTCAAGACAAGATCCTTACCGTCCATGGATAGTGTGTTAACAGGTTTGACGACCGTCCGGGAAGATGCACCTACAGAACACCAAACAAAGAGTTAGTACAAACTCGGTCAGCGGGAACTTGACTGCTAAAATCCCCAATACGCACCGGGATCCCGCCCCAGGTCGCAGTACTCCAACACTTCCCGCCTTATGAAGTTGTAGGAGCTTCGCTCAAGCTCGGACCAGCACCTGAATATCGTGGCAATCCTATCCCGCTCCAACTCAGACAGTACGTATGATTGGTCGCCAAGGGGCCGGAAAGCACCAGGAACCCGATACGTCCTCCTCCTCTTCTGCCACCTCCCCCCTCCCATCACCACCTTCTTCCTCCAGCTCTTGTCCAGCTAGGAAGGTAGGTGGGTGATAATAGGCTTAAAGTGTCGGGCGCCAAAGGTGATGCAACCCCGACACCCTTTCTTTTTCGAGAAGGACAGTCTGTACAATGCCCGGAACTCGTTCACCGTTGGCATGTTCATCCCGGACAGCTCGTACAGACAACCAAGGCTCAGCAACTGCCTCCACTAGTTCCCGGGGAGCTGCGCGGGAGACACATGTAGAGCGCTGAGCATGTATTGCACGAAGTCTGGCAGCGGGAGGGAGAACCCGTGACGAAACTGGTCTCCATGAACAGCAACCCAACCCCTTCTCTGGGTTATAAGCCGATTCTCCGGGATTCAGCGGCCGTAATTTCACCTCATCCGGGATACTCCACGTTTCCCGGAAAGCGGCAACCTCTGCGGGACTCATGGTACCCTCTGGTTCGTCACACACCACAACCCCTTCCCCATCCCCAATCGTGTAAACCGCGGGCGAGGTACCCCATGGGGGATTTCCTCGTGCCCCAAAGACCCGGACGGCGAGACCTCGCCAGGGAGCAGGCGACCGCTTCTGACTCCGGGGAAACTGAAGCAAGCCAATCCTCCAACCTTTCCTCATCGTCCGTCACAAGTCGTGTGGCGGCCGATTCAGAAGTTCCATCAGAGCTCCCAGAATCCATGTAACCTAGGGGGAGGAAAACAAAACCCCACCGCCGGTCAGCGACAACCTAAAACAGCTCCCTCTGCGGCTGCTCCCCAAATCTGCCGCAGATTCCCCGCTCCAAACAACTCATCCGTTGCGACAGGGTTCCCCCAGCAAAAGAAAACCCCCGCAAAACAAGAACCAACAAAAAAAAAATGGAAACAAAGGAGGCGGAACTTACCGATTACTATGCACAACCGAGGAAAGTCAGTCTTGGGAAAATACCGAGCAATCGTATGTAAGAGCAAGCACGCGAGAATACCTTCACAGAACTTTCTCCGGATTTGAGAGGACCCGTCCCGAAAATTCCCTCGGAAAATTCGAAACAGGTCCTAAAATACCCCAAAAACCAAATAAAATGTTTCTTTGCTCCCAAACCGCCATCACCCACCCACTGGGAACAAAGTTCGACCGAACCGCCGCAGTTCTGGAATCGGTCAAATCCGGGCATCGGTCAATGCCGGTCAACGCCGGTCAACGTGTCACCGGTCAACGCAGTCAACGGTCAACGTTGACTGGTCAACGGTCAACGGTCAGAGTCAATATTACTATTCATTTGACTGTTTAACCTTTTTACTGTTACAATTTACCTTTTTACCGTTTACTAATTACTATTACTGTTTACCATTTACTGAATTACCGTTTACTATTTACTTTTACCGAAAACACTATTCATCTTCTTCCTCAGCCCGCCGGCAGCAGCAGCGCCGCCGCCGGCCGCCGCCGCCAGCTCCGCCACCGGAGGTGAAAACACCTCCGATTCCACCCAATTTCACCCAAATTGACCACCACCACCTCGGGAACTCATCCCCGACGCCAAAACAACCCCCAGCCGCCGCAAACGGCGGCCGGTACGGCGGCCCCAAAACCTCAATTTCCCAATTCCTCCAAAATCGACCAATCCAACACAAAATTACACCTAATCAACTCTAATCACTGTCCTAAACATGAATCCAACCTCTAATTACATCAAATTCAACCAAATCATCCAAAATCGAAAAATCCCAAATCGGGTCCAAAACCCTAGAAATTTCAAACCGAAATTTCTTCTTACCTTCGCCGAAACGGATCGATTCCATCCATGGAATTGACATACGTGGCGAGGCGCTCGTTTCCCCCTTAGGAACCAAGCCGATCGGTGGCCGGATGTGGTGGTTCCGGTTCGACATGATCGCACCTCCTCGGCCCAAAACCGGCCGGACGGTGGCTATCCGAGCCACGCCGCTGCCACCACCGTGATGAGGAAGCCGAGGCCGTCCGAACACGACCGGTACGGCGGTCCAGTTCGGCCGGACGGCCGATTTCAGTGGAGGAGGGAGGAGATCGGGGCAGCCCGATCGGGGAGAGAGAAGTGGAGAGAGAGAGAAAAGAGAGAGGAAAAAAATATCCCCCCAAAAGGAATATTCCCCTTTAATCATAGAATATTCTACATCTGGAATTTTCCACTCGTTTCCGCAAATTTCCGAATTCCTCTCACGGTTTTTACGTCATAACTTTTTCCTATGACGTCCGTTTCACGCGTGCCGCGTCTCTACGAACTCGTACCGTCGTGCTCTACAACTTTTATGAAGAAAACTTTTCAAAAATAATAACGGATCGCCAAGTCAACTTTTAAAGGATATTTAAGGTTCGGGTCGTTTCAGGATTCCTCTCCAGCTTTTTCTTCTTCTCTCTCAAACAAGAGCAAAAAGAGTAAACAATGAAGACAAGGAAGACCTTTATATAGATAGGTCCGGTACCCTAGGCACCCCTGTAATCCCCCCAAAATACTCAATCGGGGCAAGTCAAACGCCTGCGAATCCGGGCCTTCCATCTCTGACCGTTCCCTACTGACACGTGTCCCAGTATCGGTAAAATTCCCACGCCATCATAACTGATGGGACTGATGGGCTTTCTCCTTCAATGCATGTCAGCCACTTGCCTCGCCTACAAACGGCAGTTGAAGAAGATAGGGGTGAGAACCGAGGCGTCCAGCCCCCACCACTTCCCCAAGCGCCAACCTCAATTCAAGGAAAGCCATCCCATCGAGACATTGTCGTCGCCATCAGCATCCCATCAGGTGATATACATTCAACCGGCTTACAGGCATTCCATCGGTTCTGTGACATTTCACCAGATCACATGCATCCCATCGGGCAAAATACATTCCATCGGTTATGTGACATTTCACTAGATCACATGCATCCCATCGGACAAAATACATTCAATCGGTTATGTGGCATTTCACCGGATCACATGCATCCCATCGGGCAAAATACATTCCATCGGTTCCGTGGCATTCCACCGGTTCACAGGCATTCCACCAGGTAATATACATTCCACCGGTTTCATTTGGCATCACATCGGTTCTGTGGCATTCCATCGGTTTCGTCACTTTCTTTCGCGCCTACGGGCACGGACAAGCCAGCAACAACTCAAGGCTTCAAAACATCGGGCTTTATAAGACCGGGAGAATTATTTCTCTAACATAGGACAAATCTTCCCGCAGGATAGAAACCCTGCACGTATATCACGCCTGTACGAACAAGGGTTGTGACACGATCAGTGGTACACCCAATAACAACCGGGTCACTGACCCGGAGAATTGTTCCTCTAACACAGGCCTAATCTTCCCGCAGGCTAGAAACCCTGCATCACACAAAGCTGTGAAAAATATGAGGGACAAATGGCCGGGCCACCCCCCCCCCCCCCCCCCCCCCCCGGGAGAATTGTTTCTCTAACACAGAACAACTCTTCCCGCAGACTAGAAACCCTGCACATAACCTCACGCCTACAATGTTTCGGCTGAGAAGAACTAGCAGATGTTGACCGGTGCTTTAACACGGCCGCAACATCCCACCGGTAGATCTGTTGGCTCGCACCCAACAGGTCTCCCCGCAGGCTCCCAACCCTGCACACTACCCCACGCTTATTCTAACCCAAGCTGAGACGAATCAGCAGGTGCTTACCGGTGCTATAACATGGCCACAACCCCCCACCAGGAATTAACCTCTAACACAGAACATATTCTACGGTCTCTACCACCGTGGGTAGTGATTTTCACTGGGGGACTCGTTCCGACATGACAGATCATCGGTCGAGTCCTTGCAGAGCATGGCATGGCGGATTTCAACGCCACATTATCATTCCATGCACTCATCCGGGTTCACCCCGTTCCATATGCATGGTATGACGGATTTCAACGCCACATTATCATTCCATGCACTCATCCGGGTTCACCCCGTTCCATATGCATGGCATGGCGGATTTCAATGCCACATTATCATCTCATGCACTCATCCGGGTTCACCCCATTCCACATACAGGGCACGACGGAACTCAAGCACAGCACCACCATCATCATAACTCATACTCATAACTGTTGCACATCATCAGGAACAGGTACTCGCATCACCACGCACCATCATAACAGGCTTTCTGCTCGAACGCCCGGCCAAGCCCAATCTTCAACGCGGACTTGGGGGACTAGGGCACCGCTGAGTCGGTAACCCTGCGGGTCTGCGTGCCTGCAGAGCAAGACATATTAAGTCTCCATTCAAGATTTCACTTGACCGAAAACTTGGGGAACTTGTTGACAGTAGCCACAGAGGGGCTACCAAGGCCCACAGACCCGCAGCCACTACACCCGGGCCCGGTCCATGGCCCGGGGCAGGACCGTTAGCACCCAGACCCGAGGCCCAGCAGCCTATCTTATGGTCAGGGGCCCGGGAGCCGGGGGCGCCAGCCTGCAGAATAGACCACCGAAGCCGCCCTTATGTATGAACAGAAGGGGATCAGTCCCACATCGAAGAGTAAGACTACACCTCACGCTCGACAACCTATATAAGGGCCTCAACCACCCTCATTAATAGGTAACCAACTCTCCAACTACTTATTATTCCCGCTTAAGTTATCCATTTATACCAACAGTACTGACTTAAGCATCGGAGAGGAGAAGACCGGCCCGCCCGGTATTCCCCTTAGTAAGCAGGGCTTGCAGGAAGGAATCACACCAAGATCCACCAGTCTCTGTCAGGCTTACGGGTTTGACCAGAAACAAAGGGTTTTACACAGAAAGAAGGAATTGATTATACAAAGACTTTTTCACCAGTTTCAACAAAAGATTCTTTCAGAATTATCATGGCTTTAGTGGCTCATTATGATATGGAACTTCATCAGATGGATGTAAAGACTGCTTTTCTGAATGGTGAATTAGATGAGGTGATTTACATGAAACAACCAGAAGGGTTACTTAATGCTGGCAGTGAGAATTTAGCCTGCAGATTGAAGAAATCCATTTAGGGGTTAAAGCAGGCTTCCAGACAGTGGTATAAAAAATTTGATTCAGTGATTTCTTCTTTTAGATTCACTGAGAACCTAGTAGATGAGTGTGTCTATTTAAAAACTTCTGAAAATAATTTCATATTTCTAGTATTATATGTTGATGATATACTCTTGGCCAGCACTAATGTTAAAATGCTAAAAGATACCAAGTGTTTTCTGTCAAAGAATTTTGATATAAAAGATTTAGGTGAAGCATCATATGTACTAGGAATAGAAATTAAAAGAGACAAAACTCGCAAGTTTTTAGGTTTATCTGAGAAAAATTATAATGCTAAAGTTATTAAAAGATTCAATATGGAAAAATGCTCAATTGGTGAGGTGTATATGTCAAAGGGTGATAAGTTGACTAAAAATAAAACTAAAGATGGAAAAGAATCTATGGATTCTAAACCATATGCTAGACTTGTAGGCAGTTTGATATATGCTCAAGTCTGTACTTGACGAGTGCCATAATCGGGGTAATAACACACGCAAATAATACCCTACAAAAGACGTTAGTAGTATAAAGCAAGTAGGGATCGTTCTATCCGGGGATTAAGGGTATGTAAAAGATTAGAAACACTTATTCACATATTAACAAACAATGAAACGAAAATATGGGGCATTTAAGATGAGGTTCGGCAGTAACCTACCCTTATCCTAGACACGAAATTTAAAACCTAATTCTAATATTTGCAAGTTTGGTCGACATCTTTCACACAAGCAATTAACACAAAGACTCTTTAACACGTAAGACTCACACATTTGAAAGTAAGGAACAAGTATTAACACACCCTAGACTTACTTCAGTTTCGACACAACTAGAGCCTATGTGGTCATCCAATTGTTAGATTACTTAAGTATTTAGAATTAACTACGAGTATAATCCTAAAATCATGCTAAACCGGTTTTAAACGTTTTAACATTTAAGCACAAGAATCTCAATCGAAGACAAGCAAATAAGTAAGGACGTCACTCTCTTCTTATTAAACGAACAAGTTCTAAGGTTATTAGACCTAATGAGCATATGATTTAAGACAACTACGAGTATGACTCAACCAAAAAACCCTATCACATGAAACCTAGCACTTAGAATTATAAGTTTTAAACACCAAATGCTTTAAACGAAACTAGTGTTTTGGTTTTTCTACCCCAACTTTAGATCTAACCGATTTTAAGTCTATAACATGCATCAAATACCTACTCTCCTAATTATCAAACATACGAAATTTACATGCTAAAATCAATAAACAATCACATAAACATCAAACCGGTTCATACAACAATTTAACAAAAACCAAGAAATAAAACGAGTATATACAAGTCACACAAATTAAATTAAATACAAGAGTCATAGATGAAGCAGATCACACTTTAGAAACCTTGAAGACTTCGACAAGTATGGTGGAAGGATGTTCGGCAAGAAATTAAGGTGATTGTACGATTTTTATGGAATGTGGTGGAAGGGTTTCGGCTAAGTAATTTCTGTTTGGTGCTTCAGAGACTTGGTAGAGCTATAGGCTAGTACTTGTGCTTGAGGTGTGACACTTTCTCTGAAGAAATTCGTCCTCTATATATAGGGGAAAAGCTGTGCAAAAGTCGGCAGCAATAAGGAATACAAAACCTATCCCGAATTGGTTTAGGTTTCTTGTCGGCTACTCCTTGTTCCCTCTTGAATCTTCTATCTGTTTTTCTTCATGGATCAGCTGCAATGGACTTCTTGATGGACTTGGATCATTGATTGTTGGATAAATAATCCATAGGTGCAGCTGCAAGCCTCCCTAGTCGAGCCAGGAACACATCCCCTAGGATCAGCAGATTTCTCTTCTTTTTCTACTTGGACTAGGGAACTTCTTCTTTCCATATTTTGCACTTCTTTTTGGCTTGGCCGACTCCCATATGTCTCATGTAGCTCAACAACTCTTATTTGATGAATTTAAAAACAACTTTGGTGCCCAAATACAGAAAATAATGAAAATGGGCAGTAGCTTCTTTCTCTCTGTAGGGCAGTGACCTTCCGGTATTGTGACTGTCATAATTTTCTCCTCAGAACATATTTTGATACAATTCTAAATTATATATAAACTAGACTCATAGACATTTTCATTCATGTATGGCACGCCTTCTAGTTTCTCGTGGTCCGTTCTGGAGAAATTCAGAAAGTTGAGTAATATGCCTAGGAAAATACTGGAACTTCTTGGATCCGATTTTGCTTAACAATTCTTGGCAGCTTCTTTTGCTCCAATTAGTATAAGTCCTTCCATTGCTCAATCATCAATATATCTCATGTATATAAGAGAAGAAAAATTCATCAAAAGTGTAGCCGAAGCTTTACATAATCAACAAGACATTTCAAAGACTCCATGTTAAGCACTTTGTTGAATTTTTGTAAATTTCTCTATACTTAGCACGATTTTTATGAAACCCTACCAAATACTCACGATTCTATTATATGACTCGATTTTACACAAATAAGGGTTAAGAAAAGTACAAATATAGGGTAAAACATATTAAGAACGTCGCATTTTATGCTTCTATCGGTACTATACCAGATTTAGCTTTTCCAGTTGGTATTATGTCTAGGTTTCAGTCAAATCCTAGTCATGAGTATTGGGTTGCAGGGAAGAAGGTGTTAAGGTATTTACAGGGTACTAAGAGTCACATTCTAGTATATAGACAAGTAGAAGACTTGAAACTCACAGGTTATTCTGATTCAGATTTTGCAGGGAATTTTCCTACATCAAATAAGTCAACCTGTGGTTATGTGTATATGATGGCTGGAAGAGCTATTGCCTGGAAAACCATGAAGCAGACATTGGTTACTACTTCTACAATGTAGGCTGAGTACATAGCAGTTTATGAGACAATGTGTGAGGGACTTTGGATTAGAAACTTTCTGATTCAAACTAAAGTATTAAGTCATATAGTTGAAGATGCACTTGTGATTTATTGTGATAATGAGGTAGTTGTGTTCTTCTGTAAGAATAACAAAAGATCAAGTAATTCAAAGCACATTGATTTGAAATACTATGATGTTAGACATAGAGTGAAACGTGGAGAAGTTAGTATTTTAAGCATTAATACTAGTTCACAGCTTGCAGCTCCATTCACTAAAACTCTTGCTGTAGGTGTGTTTAAAGAGCACATCAAGAACATGGGAGTTATACCAAACCTAGATAATTAGGTTCAGTGGGAGTTAAAGTTAGAAGCAAAATTAGAGTTTCCAGTTTTTTTAGTTCTTGAAATCTTGCTGTGATTTTTTAAATCACATTTTGATTTGTAATGACAGTTATTTAGTTTTTTTCAATGAATTGAGGTATTTTCAGAATATTGGTTGCTGCAGCATTATGTTTTGTTTATATAAATTTTATCATACTATTTTGATTTGATATTTGCTATCAGATAGCTTTATATCATGGTAAATTTGATAATACAGTTCAAGCTTTTGGAAGGACATTGATGTACAGTTTTGCTTGAGTTTCTGGTTTAAGAAACATTAGGTGGACTTTGTTATATGTTGTTTACTCGTAAATACACATTAGCATATATCATAATTATTGCATTTAAACATGTGGATTGTATATGTTTATGTTAGTGGTACAGAAGCTCTGCATTTTTGTTAAAGTGTTAGATGTTTCTTGCTATGTATAGATAGCTATAGTTTGACAGTTTAGAGAATAGGCTTTGATGTCATGTTATTGTCTGGCCCGCATTTAAGTAAGTTGTTTAGTTTCTGATGCTTTCAGGTGCATTACTTTCATGATATATTGCAACAGTCCAAGTGGGAGATTGTTAGAAAATAATTGGACTTGTTACAATAATATTCAGATTACATGAATTGTATGCCAAGTATGAGAACTAGTTCAACATGGACAATGATTTGTATTCTATCCTAGTTTTTTTAGGAATCTGTGTGTTGATCCCTTAAGCTGAGAAACCTATTCGGATTCTATGAGAAGAATATTGCAATAATTCATTTAGCATCTAATTAGGATTCTTATGCCTAAAGTAGTCTTTTATGGAATGTGGCTCTTGGGACTTTGATCCTATATAAATAGGTGGTTCTGTCCCTGTTATTCCCATCGCATTCTAGCATTCATTCTGTCCATATCAGAAGCTATTGGTGGTGAACTAACAGAAGACAAACCCTAGTTATTTGTTGTTTTAGGTTCAAAATTGAGATGGATCCAATTAGAGGTGCTAATTGTATGAAGCTGTTCTTGATGCAGTACTAATGTTCTTGTTGCTGTGTTTTTGGTTTTACTGGATTGGTTTTATGTAAAAGCTTTATGAATTAGTTATGACCATGATGTTTGTTATAAAATAACAACGAAATCATAGTCAATCGACACAAAGAATCTCAAAAAGAAAAAGCGTTGTCATCTTAAGAAGAATGATTTGAATATCGGAAATTGGTATTCAAATAGGCTTCTTAATGAAGAAATTAATCATAAATTCATGTTTTAGATTTATCAGGATTCTCGAGCGAAAGATCATGCAGAATCGTGTTTGAGCAGATTTTGGCCAGAATGTCTGTTCAGAACGCATAATACCTTTCCAGAAGGGAACGATAAGATCCACAAGACTCACTATAGTGAGCCCTTGATAAGAGCATAAAATGCGACGTTCTTAATATGTTTTACCCTCTTTTATACTTTGCTTTAACCCTTAATATTGTAGAATCAAGTCATATAGTAGAGTCCTGAGTATTTGGTAGAGTTACATCAAAATCGTGCGAAGAATAGATAAAAATGTGGAAAAATGCTAAAAGCCGATTTAAAGAGTTGTAGAGATGTTTCGTTGGATCTGTAAAGCTTCGGCTATACTTTTGATGGATTTTTCCTTCTCTTATAGGCAGGATACATATTGATGATTGAGTAATGGAAGGAGTTATACCAATCGGAGCAAAAGAAGCTGCCAAGAATTGTTAAGCAAAATCGGATCCAGGAAGTTCCAGTAATTTCCTAGGCACATCACTCAACTTCCAGAATTTCTCCAGGACAAACCACGAAGAACTAGAAGGCGTGTCATATATGCACGGAAAGATCTTTGAGTCTAGTTTCTCCAGAATTTGAAATCGCATCAAAATATGTTCTGAGGAGAAATTTATGTCAGTAACAATGCTGAAAGGTCACTGCCCTGTTGAGAGAAAGAGCCTACTGCCCATTTTCATGATTTTCTGTATTTGGGCACCAAAGTTGTTTCTAAATTCATCAAATGAGAGTTGCTGAGCTACATGAGACATATGGGAGTCGGCCAAGCCAAAAAGAAGTACAAAATATGGAAAGAAGAAGTTCCCTAGTCCAAGTAGGAAAAGAAGAGAAATTTGTCGATCCTAGGAGATGTGTTCATGTCTCAACTAGGGAGGCTTGCAGCTGCACCTATGGATTATTTATCCATCAATCAATGATCCAAGTCCATCAAGAAGTCCATTGCAGCTGATCCATGAAGAAAATCGGACAAAAGATTCAAGAAGGAACAAGGAGTAGCCGACAAGAAACCTAAACCAATTCGGGATAGGATTTGTATTCCTTGTTGCTGCCGACTTTTGCAAAACTTCTCTTCTATATAAAGACACGAATTTCATACAGAAAAATCATCTCATCTCAAGCACAACTATTAGCCAAAGACTCTAGCCAAAGTTCTAAAGATCTAGTATAGAGAATATTCAGCCGAAACACCACCACCACCACAAAACTCTTCCATCACCATACCCTTCGCCATCAATCCGAGCATCCGAGCTTCATACTTCTAAGGTTTTTAAACTGTGATTCTACAATCCTATGACTTGTATTTTCTTATGTATGATGTCTATGTTGTATGTAGCTAGAAACTTTGATTCTTGGTTTTGTAACTTTGTATTGGATTTTCGAATTCTATTTTAGTTTTTATAAAACAATTTTTACAACTTGTAACATGTTTGAATTCGTGCATTAGAATAGGGCAGTAGCATGTTCATGTATTTTTAGGTTTTATTCAATTAGTTTCATGGATTTGTGCACAAAAATCAAAGTTTACATGAAGCCACGGCCATGGCTCTTGTCTAGGTTGCGATTTCATTCACCATAAGCAAACATACGATTGAGTTATGCGATTGTAAACTTTATGCTAGGTTTCTTAATAAGTGGTTAACATAATTCATAGAAACTTGCATGTTAATAAGATGTTGACGCCATACTTAGAAGCATGTCTCTGATTTAAGACTTTCGTGCATAATTACTTCTCGTGTTTGTCTTCTACGATTGTGTTTTCAAATATGATTAGTATAATTTTAGGATTTCACGATTGTGTTTTCTAAAATACTTAAGAAGTCTAGTAACGATTAGATGACCGATGTGCTCTAATTGAAAATTGGAATTGAGTACAGTCTAGGAAACTTGAACAATGCTGCCGTGTGTCTTGCATGTTATTCTTGTGTGTTTTTGTGCTTGTATTGTGAGAAAAATGATGATCACTTGTATATAGTAGAATTAGGTTTTATTTCGTGTCTTAAGTCTTTAGGGCAATAGCTGAACCTTATCTTAATTCCCCCTAATCGTTTCATTGTTTGTATATAATTGTGAATATGTGTTCCTAACCTTTTACATGTCAGGTACCCTTGAACCCTGGCTAGAACGATCCCTACTTATTGCTATACTACTGACGTTTCTTGTAAGGTTATTATTGAATATGTGTTTAGGCAACTAGTCAGCCCTGTCGGATTTAGGCTAAAAGATATCGTTTTAATCATCTGATTCGAGATTTAGTGCATCTAGAATGATTTTGTATTAAATTAAGTTTCCTAGTTTAAGTATTATTTTTTTATGTTTTCTAGTTGTTCTAGGTTTATGTTTTGTACCCTATATATAAGGTACCTCCTAACTTGTAATAGATAAGAATTTTTGTTATGAATTAAATCTGAATATTAGAGAAGTTCTCTTCTTATTTCCCGGTGGACTCCATAATTATCTTATGACTTTACTCATGTTATCCCTATTTTGCTAGAGGAATTCTAATATATCTCATTAGATTTTCGACGTTTGAGGAAATCTTGTTTCTACTATGATACTCTTCCGCATCATTATTTAAGAAGTTTAGTTTGATTTTACAAAATGAATTTCACCACGCAGTCAATCTGATGTTATATATATTAATCAGAAAACTTTGTTTAGGAAGTTTAGTTTGATCAGTATCGTACTCTGACCACACTTCTTTGTCTGATTTGGATTGGCTATCAGCATTATCAGTCATCGATCACTCACCAAATTCTCACTACGTACTACTTTTCATGAAGTTTACTCCATCCATGGCAGGCTTGCTACGTACAACAATGAACAAATTACGTTCACCTTAGACACTACGTACAAAATCTAAGGTAATTAATTTGTAGTAATCTTTTTACATGTATTACTTCACTTACAATTTACCAGCCATGAGCGTCCAATTTTTATATAATGATTGCCTGAAAGAGCAGAGCCCCAACTGGAAAGATTAAAGATAACTTATGAACAGTTGCATCAGTTGCATCAGTATAGCAGTCAGTGGTTGTCACTGAATTTGCTTAGTCTGTCTCTGACCACGTCGGACCAACCTGTGACAGAACAACACTCATGACCGCAACACCACAAATTAGCCTGTCTCATCATTCTCGTCCCCGCTCTAAAATTCGTCACCTCAAACGTCATTTTTTCTCTCTAATCTCTCACTCCATTCATTTATATAAACTCTTAGACATGCTCGCCTATCTCCACCTTACATCGATCAGCGATCTCCCACCATCAAAACTTCCTCCACTCCTAGGTTGTTGAAGCCAACCAAACCCATACATCGCAAATTTTGCACCATACATCCCTACACATAAACTAGTCCTACTCGCATAGACTCTACACGCCTCCGTACGTAGCCGCAACCACCACCATGACACAACACCGCTTCCTTCTCGTCACATTCCCTGCTCAAGGCCATATCAACCCATCCATGCAGTTCGCCAAGCGCCTCATCAGAGCCACTGGCGCCGACGTGACGTTTGTCACGGCCCTATCTGCCCTCCGCCGCATAGGCAATGGTTCCGGTATTCCTCGTAGTCTGACCTTTGCTCCTTTCTCTGACGGCTATGACGATGGGTTTAAGCCCGGGGATGACATAGATCACTACCTCTCCGAGTTAAGGCGCCGTGGCTCACAGGCAGTTGCGGATTTCGTGGTGTCTAGTGCAAACGAGGGCCGCCCTTACACTTGTATAGTGTACACCATACTGATCCCTTGGGTGGCGGAAGTGGCAAGTGAACTTCACCTCCCGGCGGCACTCGTCTGGATTCAGCCCGCCACAGTGTTCGACATATACTACTATTACCTTAACGGCTACAAAGATCTCATCAGAAGCAATGCTACGGCTAGTAACAATGACTCTTCCCATGGAGTAAAATTACCAGGACTGCCACTAGCGCTGAAGAGCCGCGACCTTCCCTCCTTCATGGTGGATTCGAATCCATACAATTTTGCTTTGCCATTGTTTGGAGAAGAGTTTCAGCAGCTAGGAAAACAAAGCAAACCAACCATCTTGGTGAACACCTTCGATGCACTTGAGCCAGAGGCCTTAAAGGCAATCGACAAGTTCAACTTGATCGGAATCGGTCCTCTAATGCCGTCTGCTTTCTTGGACGGCAAGGATCCATCCGATAAATCATTCGGAGGTGATTTATTCCAGAAATCCAAGGACTTAGCGTACCTAGAATGGCTGGACTCAAAGCCAAAAGGCTCTGTCGTATACGTCTCGTTTGGGAGCTTTTCCGTGCTGTCCAAGATTCAAATGGAGGAACTTGCAAAAGGGTTGTTGAAATCCGGTCGTTCGTTTCTGTGGGTTATTAGAGAAAACCAAAAGAACGGAGAAGGTAAGGGAGAGAAAGAAGAAGAAAAACTGAGTTGCACAGATGAACTAGAGGAGCTTGGAATGATAGTCCCGTGGTGTAGTCAAGTGGAGGTTCTGTCAAATCCTTCTTTGGGTTGTTTCGTGACACACTGTGGCTGGAATTCAAGCTTGGAGAGTTTGGTTTCTGGGGTGCCAGTGGTAGCGTTTCCTCAATGGACAGACCAAGGCACAAATGCCAAGTTGATAGAGGACGTGTGGAAAACAGGGGTGAGGGTAACACCAAATGAGGATGGTGTTGTTGTGGGTGAGGAGATTAAGAGGTGTTTGGATTTGGTGATGGAAAGTGAAGAGATGAGGAAGAACGCTAAGAATTGGAAGGATCTGGCAAGAGAGGCTGTGAGTGAAGGTGGGTCATCTGATAAGAATCTGAAACTTTTCTTGGATCAGATTGGGGATGGTTGTTTTCTAGCATAGATAGATTAGTGCTTTTACGTCGACAAGTACAAGCTATTGGACTACTTAGTGTACCTGTTTTGTATCCCTCTCTGTTCGCTTCTTTCCCTTAGTCATCACATAAGTTTCAACTATCGGTATCAAAGAATATTTTGAGTTGATAAAATGTATATACCAACATCTTCTAGATTGGAGAAAAATGCAATCGTGTCAATAATGTAGACGTTTTCTGTTGCTTATTTAAAGGAGTTTTGATAAAATTTGGTTTTGTACTATGACTACTACTATTGACTAGTGTACCATTGGCTTTTTCAATCGTCCACTTTGTGAATAAGTTTGTTTTGTCTTTTGGGTTTGTAAATAAGTTTTGAATTGATTGATAAGCACTTTTGGATAAGGACAACTTTTTTCTGGTGATTAAGAAGTCCTCCTGAACACTTTAAAATGGAAAGAAACCTAAATGGAAGCCGTAGACTACTAGTACACTGAATAATTCATCGGAACGATTATTGGGTCAGTAATCATCTTACTGGGAGTCAATAATCTGATTATTCGGAATCAGTAACTTGATTACTGAAAATCTGGAATCTGTAAGTTGCTTACTGGAGATCAGTAACCTAATTACTAAGAGTCAGTAATTTGATTACTTGAGGTCAGTAACTTGATTACTAGAAATTTGAAATCTGTAAATTGCTTACTAGGGGTCAGTAACCTGAGTCCGGTGACTAAAATCCGGCGAAAAAAAAAATTAGTTAAAGTCAGAGTCAGTAATTTAATATTGAAAAAAAATAAAATTTAAAATTTGGTGACCGGACGGCGACTCCAGTGACCGGCCATGGGACGCCGGAGGAGCTGCGTGACCTTTCGGCAAAGTTTCTCTATTTTCTACTTTCTCAGCACGTTATAATTCAAAAATCAGTTAGATAAGTTAGAAAGACAAAAAAAAATAAAAAATTAAAACTGTACTAGGGTTGAAAAGATTTATTCAAATGAGCAATAAGAGTTGTTATCTTATGTTTAATAAGGGAAGAAAATAAGATAGTCATTAAAATAGGTAATAAGGGGGTTAAATTAGTATTAAATGGACATTTTCTAATATATTTTTATCTTACTATTTATCATTTTTATTCTTTATTTAGATATAAAAAGTTGTGATATTTCCATATCATCACTACTTTTATAGAAAGATTGATGACGTGACAAGTGTCACATCATTTAGTATCAATGTTTGGTAAAACATTTTGGTGTCTCAAGCATTTTCCTAATTCGAAAACGTTTTCAAGGTCTTATTTTGCTGGATGCTACACTTCCTATTAGGAATGAAATAATATATTTCGTAGTAATCAATCATAATATGTCTTTGACTTTGCATTTATAACTTTACCCAATATGTATTTATACCGTCTCCTGTGAGATGAATAAATTATTACAGTATATTCTCTCCATTCATTCTCATATTCTGAAGTGATCGAGTTGGGGTTTTGCCACTTCCTGCACATCCTTTTATCGATCCGGTCAGATCTGATCGCATCGCTCCGAGGCTCCGATCGAAACAGTTTACCAGAAGCTTCCTTCAGTTGGCTCGATCTTCAGTTCCCCGTTAACTGCCATTAGAAATTGTTTGCATGTTTCTCATCATGCGATATACAAGCAAATTAAAAGCCCAATATATGATTTCAGGCCATGATCTAAGGATTTTAAGCACGTACGCACGCCTGCTAGATTACAAATTAAAAATCACCATTTAGTCAATTCTATATTTTTTTCATCAGAAAATTTATTAGGAATAAGTTCAGTTTGATCAATGTCTTACTCTCCACTGTAGATAGATCATTCTCTCATTATGTTTGCTATAGTACCACTAGTAATAAAATAAAAGAGTGAAAATCTAAAATGGTACCTATACTATTACGAAATTGTTCAAAGAAAGTTAATTCCGTAACTTCCGTGGTGTGTCTTGTCCTAATAAGGCTAGTAGTCTAGATTCTGTATTAGATAGGGAATCCCTGATTCACAGGGATACTTGATGTAATGCCTATATAAAGGCCTCCTTATCAATCAATAAAGAGACAGTTTACTATCAATCTATTTCTCCTACAACACGTTATCAGCACGTTGCTCTAGCCTCCCGTCTAATAACCCTAAAACACTAGAAACCCTGATTCCGAAATTTTTTTCGAAACCCTAACCTACCGTCGGCCGCCGATTCTTCCCTTCGGCACCGTCGGCCTCTTCTCAGCAGCACCTGCGCTGCCCGCCTGCCCCCTCCCTTGCGTGCCATAACTTGCACGCATACCCGAAGATTCAAGATTGCTCGCAAGCCAAGCAAGCGGCTTTTAAAGCCTAGTTCGTTGTTGAGAAGAAATCAAGAAGAATCGAAGAAAACAAACTTCCCCAAGAGTCAAGTTTCATTTGATCAAGCTTCTCTTGAAGAGGTAAATATTTTATAAACGTTCCCGCTTCTGAACTTTCAATAGTTGGGTTTTGTTTTTTCTTCCGGGACCTTTTCGTGTCCCTGCTACCTCATCCCGATTCTATCGCTTCTCGGGACGGCATACGGGGATTTAGTCACCCCGGTGCCAACGTTTTTTGGGGTAACTGTGATGTTACCGGCCATCGTTATGCTTGTGACTGTGATGTCACTGTGAACCATAACGTATTCTTTTTTTTTGAAAAGAAAACAAAGGGAAGATATCGATTGTGACTTGAAGTCACGTTAAGCATCGATTTATGTGACCGTGATATATCTTGGCACTGTTCTAAAAGAACAATCAAACTTGATTAGCATTCAAATATACTAACGTCTCCCTGTTTGTGTTATGTAGATGGCTGACACTCAGCGTCCAGAGTTTGACATCTTAGATGTCCAAGGCAAGGAATACAAGAGGTGGATCTCAGATGTAGAGAACACCTTCATTGGTAAAAGATTTACCGCCACCATCAACCCTCCTGAGGATGCAAGCTTACAAGCTTCTCCTGAACAGAAAGCACAAGCCCTGATGTTTCTCAGGCGCCATATCCATCCAACGCTCAAGAAGCAATACCTGAGGAAAACTGATCCCAAAGAGCTATGGGATATCCTCAAGGACCGCTTCGACAATGTGCATGACGCACAACTCCCAGACCTCATGTCCGATTGGGAGCAAATCCGCTTATTGGATTTTGATTCCGTCCAGGAATATCATCAGACTATGCTAAACTTGCAATCTGATTTGAGCTTTTGTGGGGTCGAAAAGACCGATGACGATATGATGGAGAAGACTTTCACGACGTTCCCAGAATCCGCGTCCATGTTGTCGCATCAGTACCGCGATCTCCGTGAGAAAGGCACTATCAAAACCTTCAGTGATTTGATGAATGTACTTCAAAGAAAGGAGAGGTACCATGAGTTGATTCTTACCACCAATAAGAGGCCTCGAGGACCGAAATTCATTGCGGAATCTCATCAAGCCCGTGGTAAAGCTTCTAAGCAACAGCATCAACCTCATGAACGTCAAGCACCACCACCACGTACGCCAAGAGCAACACGTGGCAGACGAGGAGGGAGAAGAGGCGCCGGCCGTGGTCGACAGCTTTCTTGGACAAGGGATGGTGGCGGCGCCGCCGCTCCCAGAGGGAGGAACAGTTTTGGTTCCGGTCCCAGGCGTGGTGGCCATACGCCGAACAATGCTTCGACTCCTTGCTTCAAATGTGGCTCTAAGAATCATCTTCAACGCGATTGCACAGCAAGTAGAGAGATTCGAGCCGCTTACAAGAAACGAACTATGTAGGAGATTTTGAGGAAGAAGAATACGATGAGGAAGATATCAACTTCACCATCGATGACTTCCAACCTACCAAGAAACGTAGGACTCAGGAGTATGATACTCCGGATTATGAATAAGTATTTGACTTAGGTCATGAGATACATGTTCAAGTTTGATTGTGCTTGTTATTTTGACAGAATATAATCAATAAATCACGACTTTGTTCGACAAGTCGCTCTTTTTAGAACAACCTTGATGTACTTTTGAGTTGTCATCAATAATATCTCTCTTATTCTACGAATGATTTGAGATTTTTTACATCCCTATGAAAGCATAAATGGTTCAATGCGTCCAATTCTCAATGGCATAATTATTTTGAGTTCACCACA
Organism: Potentilla sterilis; assembly: GCA_963682095.1. NCBI lineage: Eukaryota > Viridiplantae > Streptophyta > Magnoliopsida > Rosales > Rosaceae > Potentilla > Potentilla sterilis. The sequence continues at coordinate 24,203,667 of OY821758.1, read as the reverse complement.
ATTCTGGTGATGTTAACTCATATCCGAAATAAGATCACAAAGACAAAACGAGAGACTCGCGATCCGCCAACTTGGCCGCAATCCGCCAACTTGGCTGCGATCCGCCAACTTGGCCGCGATCCGCCAACTTGGCCGCGATCCGCCAACTTGGCTGCAATCCGCCAACTTGGCCGCGATCCGCCAACTTGGCCGCGATCCGCCAACTTGGCTACTCGCCAACTTGGCCGCGATCCGCCAGGCCTCGCTCGCCATGGCCACTCACCAAGCTTGGCTCAACACCGAATCCGGTTTTTGAAACCAACAATCGATAGCCTATCGAACAAATGCAACTTTTGCATCAATGCCTCGGCAACGACGTGTCTTCGGACTCGCCATGCTTCGGATTTAGCTCAACCGTCACATCGCATTGCCTCAATGCCTGACCGACCCTCACCACTCGCCTTGCATCGGTTGGGCCTCAGGTAGCTTCGGCCTTACCACAGCTTCAGCTTTGGCTTGGCCCCGACCTTTTCCTTGGCCTCGGCCTTGGCTCGGCCATGCCACCTACGACGGTGTCCGGTCTCAACTTCTGACCTAGGTTATGTTAACTCACTACCAGAAAAAACACTTTTCCCGACGAAAAAAAAAAACGGCCGACGACCTAAAATTTTCGTCGGCTATTCCCAAGAATGGCCGACGATTTTTATTTTCGTCGGTAAAAAAAAACAATCATCGGCTATTCCCATAGAATGGCCGACGATTTTTTTTTTTTGTTGGTAAACAAAAAAAATCGTCGGCTATTCCCATGGAATAGTCGACGATTTATATTTTCGTCGGCCTTTCTCTGAAACTTTAGCCGACGAAAACTTTTGAAAGTTTGGTCGACAAAATTGGCATTTTCGTCGGCTATAAGTCTATATAGCCGACGAGTACTAGGTTTGATTTCGTCGGCTATGATTAAAATTATAGTTTCAAATAGTTATTATACATACACTCTTCAAATGCAAATATGTCGTCAAATAAGATATGACCGAAATAATGAAATACGTCTACGGTTGAAAAATGACGAGATTCTGACAAAATCTGTGTGCCGAATGTTGCGGTTAACTGTTTTTTACTTCCGTTTTCCTATGGGTAGCCTGACGTTTGGTAAAAATTTTGAGGAAAATTTTTATACGATTAGTTGCGTCTCATCGTTTTGAAACTATTATCTGTTGAAGGTCAGGCAAAAAAAGTCATTTAGACAGGACAATTACCATTTCTAAGCTTTTAAAGGGTTGACTCACCCGGTTGACCGTCCCGATCGAGCCTTTAACGTTGTCAGATGTAGTTGGATTTTTTTCATACATGTATTTAATCTAAACGGTGATATCTGACGGTTGGAATAGATTTTCCAAACTTTTAGATTCAAAATCGGAACATATGCACTAATGTTCCTTAACTTGTTTACTAAGTGTTTAAGTGAATGTATAGTTTCAAATAGTTACTATACGTACACTCTTCAAATGCAAATATGTCATCAAATAAGATATGACCGAAATAATGAAATACGGCTACGGTTGAAAAATGACAAGATTCCGACAAAATTGAAGAGCAGATTGACCGTTGCAAGTGAAAACCCGGTTTATTGCAGATTTGGCGTCCGGCGTCCGAATGACGATTGTGATACCATTCCGGAAAGGGAACGACGCCAGGAATCAAATTCGTCGCTTTACCACGACGTGTGGGTCTTTTCGGGCTTTCGAGTTCGTTTAGGGCCTCAAAACGGCATTTTAATATGTTTTCATAGAATAGCCGACGAAATATTGTAAATCGTCGGCTATTCTCTAAGTTTAGCCGACGAAAATGGTATGTCGTCGGCTAAATTCCTTCGATCCGCTTATTGTCCGCCGTTGGATGGCTCAGATCCAACGGCTGCTGATTTTCCAAAGCATAGCCGACGAAATATAATTTTCGTCGGCTAAACTCTTGCGATCCGCGCCTTTTTATTGTCCGCCGTTGGATGGCTCAGATCCGACGTCTGTTGATCTTCCAAAGTATAGCCGACGAAATCTTTTAAATCGTCGGCTATTCTCTCTTCTTTAAATCTTTCAGCCCGCCTTTTTTCTCTCCTCCTCCGCTCTCCTCCTCAAATCGGCGCTGGCGTCCTCCTCCTCCGGCCTCCTCCTCCTTCTCCTCCTCCTCCATCCTCCTCCGCCATCATCCTGAACCAAAGAAAAATTTTATTTTTTTCCCCAAAAATTAAGAATAGCCGACGAAATAGACAAAATCGTCGGCTATATTTAAGAACAAATAGCCGACGAAATTGATTTTCTTCGTCGGCTATAGTTGCCAAATTCGTCGGCCATACTCGAAAATACCCTACGAAATTCATCAACTACTTCTCCCACGTTTGGCGACAAAATAAATTTTCGTCGTTAAATTCGTCGGCCATACTCTACTATAGCTGACGAATTGGTTATTTTCGTCGGCCATTGGTATTACCGACGGGATTTTTCCGACGAATTATAGCCGACGAAAATTTCGTCGGTAGAAGGTATAGCCGACGAAAAATTGGCATAGCCGACGAAATTTTTTTCGTCGGCTATTTACTCCGATCTGGTAGTGACTCTCAATGTTGGTATTCGGTGATTAAAATTAGGCTTCTCTCTTTCTCTCAAGTTATGTTGTTGTCATGGCTATGTTATTGGCCTTAATGCACTTCATTTTATGATGATATATTGCTTCAGTACACTTACTTTCAAGTGTTCGCCAAAGTCTAAAGTAGACTATTGATTCAATTTACATTGTTTTTGTAGATGTATCAAGGCGAGATTGAGTGTTTGTTGGACTGCGCAACAACTCACACGATTCTGAGGAATCGGCAATTGTTTTTCGGATTTTTCGCCAAGAGAATCGTCATTATCTACGATAACAGGAACTGGACCCGTAGTTAAGGGTCGTGGCACTGCTCAATTCTTATTGCCAAATGGCACTGAAATTTGGGTAGAGGACGCCCTATATGCGCCTAAGGCGCCAAGAACCTTGCTAGCTTTCAAGGATGTGCGTGACAACGACTATCACCTCAGCACTTACGTTGAAAATAGAACTAAATATCTATTGATCACCTCTACTGAGAATTTGCGTACTCGCATTGTGGAGAAGTGTAAGCGTGTTCGAAATGGCATGTATTTCACAACCATTAGAGTCAATGAATCTCATGTTGTTGTCTTATGCGATTCAGATGCTTACAAGCTTTGGCATGAGAGACTCGATCATCCGGGTCGTGATCTGATGATCCGTATTTTGAAATGCTCCCACGGTCATCCATTTTTCAGATCACAAAAGCACAGAGGGTGCCTCGGCCTCGGTTCGGCCGCCATGCCGTCGATAGCCGCCTCTCGGCTCCAAGGAGAGGTTCGGCCTCTTCCTGCTTCTCATGCTTCTGTAGCGATGTCTAATGCTCATCGTTCGTTTTGCAAAGCTTGTTCACTAGCAAAACTTCAAGCAAGACCATCTTTTGCTATTGATAATAAACAGAATATTCCGTTCCTACAACGAATACAAGGTGATATTTGTGGACCTATAACACCAGAATGCGGACCATTTAGATATTTCATGGTTCTGGTTGATGCGTCAACGCGTTGGTCACACGTAGCGTTGTTGTCCACGAGGAATGCTGCATTTGCTAAACTCCTAGCTCAGATCATTAAGCTTCGGGCTCACCACCCGGACAATCCGATTAAGTCAATCAGACTGGATAATGCTGGAGAGTTTACGTCAAAGTGTTTTGATGACTATTGCATGTCAGTTGGGATTGAAGTTGAACATCTCATGCCCCACGTTCATTCTCAGAACGGTTTTGCAGAAGCAGCCATTAAGAGACTACATCTTGTAGCTAGGTCTCTTGTCATGGCCACAAACCTGCCAGTTTCGGCATGGGGATATGCAATATTACATGCAGCTTTGCTTATTCGTCTACGACCCACAGATAGCCAACCATTTAGTGCGTACCAGTTGGTAACTGGTTACGAGCCTAATATTTCGCATCTGCGAACTTTTGGTTGTGCCGTATATGTGCCTATCACGCCTCCATTACGTACCAAGATGGGTCCACAACGACGATTAACTATTTATGTTGGATATGAAGCACCAACAATTGTCCGCTACATAGAGCCTATGACAGGTGATCTGTTTACTGCAAGATTTGCAGATTGTCACTTTAATGAGACATCCTTCCCACCGTTAGGGGGAGATGGGGCCGCATCCGTCCCTAATGAACGTCAGGAATTGACGTGGTTCTCTCCCACTATGTCTCATTATGATCCCTGTACGTCTCAGTGTGAGACCGAAATATAACACATATTGGAACTACAAAAGGTGGCGGATTCGATGCCCGACTCCTTTACTGATATTGCAAAAGTGACAAGATCAACCATACCTGCTGTGAATATACCTGCAAGGCTCAACATTCCTCGCCATGCGCGAGCACGCACCACCGGTCTCGGAGCCGCAACCCTAGGTGCCATCGGCAGCCTAGGCTCAGTACCTCCAAGTGGAGGGCCGGCGTCGACTTCGGATCCTCCTAGAAAGAGGGGGAGACCAATCGGTTCCAAGGACAATGTACCTAGAAAGAAGGCATGTGTCCAGGCACAAAGCGATCCGTTCATCATCGATACTGTGACGCCGTCACACGAGATTGTCTCCGACTATACCTATGTCCAAGAATCAACTCTGAATCATCTGGGGGACGCCTCAGACTCACCGTTGATGTTGGAGAACAAGAAAATCTCACTAAACTACTTATGCATGCACAATCTTATGGAAAGGAATTCCATGTATATCGATGATGCATTCGCCTACGCCGTTGCTCAAGAAGTCATTGACGACGACGATATGGAACCCCGCACTGTTGATGAGTGTCAACGTAGGGCGGATTGGCCGAAGTGGGAAGAAGCAATCCAGGCTGAACTAGACTCTCTAAAGAAAAGGCAAGTATTCGGACCGGCTGTGCCTACACCGCCGAATGTGAAGCCTGTTGGACATAAATGGGTCTTTGTCAGAAAGCGCAATGAGAATGGTGAAGTCCAGCAATATAAAGCTCGACTCGTGGCGCAAGGTTTTTCTCAACGCCCTAGAATTGACTATGAGGAGACGTATTCTCCTGTCATGGATACTATTACCTTCCCATACTTAATCAGTTTGGTAGTCTCAGAGAGACTCAATATGCAGCTTATGGATGTTGTAACAGCGTATCTTTATGGGGATCTAGATACGGAGATGTACATGAAAGTGCCAGAAGGACTTTCGTTACCCAAGTCAAATGAGCAAAAACCACGAAGTTCATTTGCTATCAGGTTGAGACGATCTCTATATGGACTCCGACAATCTGGTAGGATGTGGTACACACGGTTAAGTAATTACTTGATTGGGAAAGGATACAAGAATGATGAGTTGTGCCCTTGTGTGTTCATAAAGAGAACAAATTCAGGATTTGCCATTATAGCTACTTGAAATCCGAATTCGAGATGAAAGATCTGGGAAGGACTCGGTTTTGCCTAGGCTTAGAACTAGAGCACCGAAGCAGTGGAATATTTATACACCAATCTGCATACGTCCGAAAGATGCTCAGGCGATTTAACATGGACAAAGTTATGCATCCTACAGGCACTCCCATGGTCGTTAGAAGTCTGGATATGAACAAAGATCCCTTTCGTCCGAAAGAAGATGACGAAGAGGTCTTGGGAGCTGAATATCCATATCTTAGTGCAATTGGAGCCTTGTTATACCTAGCTCAGTGTACTAGACCAGACATTGCTTTCTCAGTGAACTTGTTAGATAGATTTAGCTCTGCGCCAACATAACGTCATTGGGTTGGAATCAAGAACATTTTTCTATACCTTAAAGGAACCCTTGACATGGGCTTGTACTATCGATTCACTAATCAGGATTTGACACCTAGTCGATCTCTTGCATCCAACAGCACAAACCGTGGCTCGGATCGACACCGGTCAGCCGCCAAGACTGGCTTTGGCTCAGCACCCTGCCTCGCCACAACAAGCCGCGGCTCAGCCATCCGCCATCCTGCAGCCATATCCGCCAACATATCCAGACCCGAGGATGCTAAGTCGTGGTCCCGATACGGCTTTGGCGATACCCTCTCCTACTCAGATACACTAAATGATGTGATGGTAGGATTTGCTGATGTTGGATATTTGTCAGATCCACACAAAGGACGTTCCCAAACCGGTTATGTTTTTACCATTGGGAATACGGCGATATCTTGGAGATCAACCAAACAAACCCTTGTTGCTACCTCCTCGAACCATGCTGAGATTATTGCACTACATGAAGCAGTCAAAGAATGTGTTTGGCTTCGCTCAGTTATATCTCACATTCGAGAGTCTAGTGGACTTGAGTCTACTACGATGGGACCAACTTGCATATTTGAAGATAATGCAGCATGCATTGAGCAGATGAAGTTGGGATACATCAAGGGTGACAATACTAAACACATTTCGCCTAAGTTCTTCTACAATCAGCAGCAGCAAGAGACTTTGAACATCCAAGTGAAGCAAGTCAGCTCAGAAGATAATGCAGCTGATCTGTTCACCAAGTCTCTACCCAAATCTACATTTATGAAGCATGTAAAGCGCATTGGTATGTGTCGCTTATCCGAACTCAAAGACTAATTGAATATCAGGGGGAGTTCTCGTCTAGACTTCAGGGGGAGTCTAGTTATGCATGTCTCACATACTTGTAGTTGGTGCGTTGTACTCTTTTCCCTTAGACCATGCTTTTATTTTTGCCCAAGAGGTTTTTGTTTGCTGGCAAAGGTTTTAACGAGGCAACAGTTCATGCACCATTGAGGACGCGACACAAGGGGGAGTGTTCAAGAAAGGTTAATTCCGTAACTTCCGTGGTGTGTCTTGTCCTAATAAGGCTAGTAGTCTAGATTCTGTATTAGATAGGGAATCCCTGATTCATAGGGATACTTGATGTAATGCCTGTATAAAGGCCTCTTTATCAATCAATAAAGAGACAGTTTGCTATCAATCTATTTCTCCTACAACAGAAATGTAGTTTTCGGTACCAAAAAACTTTTGTTACTCAAAATTGTATTTCAACTTTTGCACCGTTACCAAATATGGTACCTTCTGTTGACAGTAGCCACAGAGGGGCTACAACAGACCCACAGACCCGCAGCCAGTGCACCCGGGGCTGGCTTGAGGCCCGGAGCAGGATCACCAGCACCCGGACCCGAGGTCCAGCAGTCTACCTTGCGACCAAGGGCCGGGGGACCGGGGGCGCCAGCCTGCCAAAGAGGTCGCCAGAGCTGTCCTTTTATGTACAAACAGAAGGAAACCAGTCTCACATCGAAGAGTGAGGCCAGACCTCACGCCCGGCCACCTATATAAGGGCCTCAACTACCCTCTTTAATAGGTAACTGATCTTTCCAACTGCTTATCATACGTGCTTAAGTTATCTATTCATCCCAACTATACTAACTTAGGCATCAGAGAGGAGAAGACCGGCCCGCCCAGTATTCCTCTTAATAAGCAGGTTTACAGGAGAAGATCACTTGGTTTTATCTGTCTCTACCAGGCCTACGGGTTTAGGTACGAACAATTGGCGCCGTCTGTGGGAAGACTCTTACGAAAAGTTGTGTTGTTCTACCAACGAGTAGAGATCAGTTAAGATTGGATAAAAAACCACGTAAGCATCGCCAAATGACAGAAAGCTCAGGAGCGGGCCAGGAAAGAAATGCAACAGAGGGTGAGTGGGTGGCGCCGGAGCAAGCGCTCGCCTCCACCCCGGTCGCTGTGCGGGAGCAGCGTAGCGACTAGGGCAACCAGGAAGACGGCAGATGTGGGAAGCCGACCGGCACGCCGGGGCCACACCACGATAGAGCGCGTGGGAAAAGTCCGATGGAGGGCGACCAGCCAACGCGCCGGGGCTTTTCGCTGACGTTCTCGGACGATCCGAGCGATAAGGAGGGGAGCCCGTTCGGCGACAGTGATCGGGACACCACGTACAGCCCCGACCAGCACGATATGGCGGGGGAGATACGGGCGATGAGGGCAGAAGTCGGCCGCCTGCGCGAGGAGGGCGACCGGGATAGAGCAAGATCCAATGCTTGGTATGAGGAAATGGAGACGGTAAATGCTGCCCTGGTGGCCGCCCTGGATAGAAGACAGCAGCGCAACGCCGCTATGACCAGGGCACATGAACCCACACCAGGCCGATCTCAGCGGCTTGAGGCGGGACAGTCATCGGGCGGAAGACCCAGCGACCCCAAGCGAACGGAGTCCCCGGGCAGCATGGCCCTATCGAAGAGCACACCGACACCCCGGCAATCACTCGCTTCATTCAAGGATGAAGTCATGACCCCGACCGCCCGGGCACTACAAGTACTCACCGACACCGTGTCGGACCTGAAGGCCTAAATGGAAGCCAACGAGAGAAGGGCAGTGCCGCCAATGGAAGGCGCGCGATTCAACGAACGCATGGGCCCTTTCTCGCACCGGGTTCTGGAATCAGGGAGGTCTGGTAACCAGAAGTCCATAAAGCTCACGTACTCAGGATCCGGCTGCCCGTACCAGCATCTGGACAGTTTCCGGTCCCAAACGTGCCCCAAGGGCTATTCTGATGCAGTATGCTGCAACATTCCAGGAAACCCTGTCGGGAGAGGCGCTCAGCTGGTTCTATGAGCTCCCGGTAAACTCCATCGAAGCGTTCGAGCAACTGGCCGACCGGTTCGTGGGCCGCTTCATCCTCCGGGACGAAAGAGCCCGGACATCCACCATCCTCTTCAACTGCATACAGGCACCTGGCGAGGAGCTGAGGACGTTTGTCAACCGCTGGCAGGCGGTGACGGCTGGGGTTCGGAGCCTCGACAAGGGTATCGCCGAGATGGCGTTCAAACAAGGGCTCCGGCCAGGAAAATTTTCCTACGCCGTACGGGTGGAACTCCCGCAGGGGTATGACGAGCTGATGGCAATGGCCATCAGGCATACTCAGGCCGACCATGAAACGTATGGGCAGCACTTGTTGAAAAGAAAGAGGGACGAGCAGCAGGAGGAGCACCCCCGGGAGGAGCACCCCCCTCCCGGCCGAGAAAGCGAGGCCAGCCAGCGGGGCAAGAACCGAGGTGCCCGGCCGAGCAAAGCCAGCAGAAATTGGGGGCAACGGCAGCAGAAGCCCTATCATGACAAACCCCAGGGCGAGCACAAGCCGGCGCAGTACCGGCAAGAACGCCTCCTGGAAATCATGCCAGCAGAACGTCAAGAGGTCTTCACCACTCTAACCTCTTCATACGAGGACATCTTGCACGAGAATGGGAACATCATTCCCCCACCGTCCAGAAGAAAGTACCCAAAGGGGAAGCTTACCCCGGCGCAAACGGGCAAGTACTGCTCCTATCACGATGAAGCTACCCATCGGACGAACAAATGCCTCGCTCTCAAGACAGCGGTGGAGGATTTGGTTAGCAACGGCCAGCTCCAGCGGTATATAGGGGAAAGGAGAGCGGATCCCGACCGGGAGCAGGGCCAGGGCTGGTAGGCACGCCCAAACCTCCAAGCGGTTAGTTTGGCATATCAACGGTTCAACCACTGTAAACATCATGAGATATGTATGCCAACTATTTTGAGAGAAATTCCACTGGCCCCGCCAGTGCAAGTGTATTTATATCCGAGTAATACAAACAAAAACCGTTCCATCGGATTTACAAAAAAAAAAAAAGAGCAAAAATCTTAAAGAGCCGCGCCTCCTCCCTCAGCGGGCATTCCACCAGCTTCCCCTCCGGCTGCTCCTCTTCTACCGACTGCTCATGGATATCCTCATCAGCTCCCGTCTTCGGCATTTGAGAGGTATCCAGGTACCCGTTCTCTTCCCACTCCGCATAGGCATCGGCAATACCCGACTCCCTAGCCTTTTCCAGGAGCTTAAGGAACTGATCACTTTCGTGATATTTGAGGATCACCCGCTGGTAAAGCTCTGGGTCCACTTCTCCAGCCGCAGCCGCAGCGGCGGCACGCACCGCGGCAGCTCCCACCTGGAGCTCATCCAATTTCTCCTCCAGCTCGGCTCTCTCATCTTCAGCTCGCTCCTTCTCTTCCTCGAGGCTCCGGACCTGCTCTTCTAGCTTGGCCACCTGCTTCTTGGCCCTCTCCTCCAGCCTAACCTTCTCCCGCTCTAGCCTGGACATCTCCACCTCTAAGCGCTCACGGGCTTCTGTCAAAGAGGTCACCTGCCTCTTCAGCTCCGGCAGCTCCTCACTCGGGTCCGGCTGGTACAGATTGTACAATAGCTACAAACAACAGGGAGCCAAGTAAGCAAATAACAAAGGTAACAAGTTATGAGTGGTGCCATGGCACCAAGCAATCCTTACCCGGAGGACCGACTCCTTGCTCTTCTGGCGGTTCTCCCCCGCCAAGGCTCCAGCGACCCCAGGCCTATCCAGACCGAGGCCAGCAACGTCTGCCGCCAGGCTCCGGACAAAGGGACTCTCCAGACCTCCCCTCGTTTACTCCGCAGGCACGGGGCTACTCTGCTGACCGGCGGAGTTTGAGGCAGCAGCGGCTTTGTCCCCAGCGGAACTCGTCGCACCGCTGACCACCTTGAGCAGTTTCGCCAAGTTTTCCCCTGACGACCGGCCGGTCAGCGTCACCAGCGTGGAGGGAGGGACGTCCATAATCCTCCGCCTCTTCTCACCCTGGCCGTCCGGTGAAGAAGATTGCGTGCCTGACCGGGTGACCCTGGTGACGAGCGGGATCGATCCCGGCCGGTGTGGAATCCTCAAAACCCCACCAGGAAACTTTGGTGGCCCTCCGGTGGACTTTCCCTTTCCGGGTCCCGCATTAGGCGCAGCGGGATGACTCTTCACACGCCTCAGAATATAGGCGTTGTCCACAACGTCCAGGGCCCTCGGTTCGGCGTGGACGATAAGCCGACCGGACTCCTCATCCACCGAGGTCCGTGAAACGGCCTCCCCCTTCTCCTTCAACCTTGAGAGATGGTTTTCACCATCCATGGATAGCGTGCTACCGGGCTTGACGACCGACCGGGAAGATGCACCTGCAGGACAAACAAATGGTTAGTATTAACTCGGTCAGCAGAAATGTCACCGCTACAAACTTGCTACGCACCAGGATCCCGCCCGAGACAGCAGTGCTCCAACACTTCCCGCCGTATGAAGTTATAGGAGCTTCGCTCGAGATCGTCCCAGCATCCGACCCCCCCCCCCCCCCCCCGCCATCACCGCCTTTTTCCTCCAGCTATTGTCCACCCAGGAAGGCAGGTGGGTGATGATAGACTGGAACTGTCGGGCGCTAAAGGTCAAACAACCTCGGGACCCCCTCTTCTTCGAGAAGGATATTCTGTACAGTGCCCGGAACTTGTTCACCGTTGGCATGCTCATCCCGGACAACTCGTACAGGCAACCGAGGCTCAGCAGCCGCCTCCACTAGTTCCCGGGAAGCTGCGCGGGAGACACTTGTAGAGCACTGAGCGTGTACTGCACTAAATCTGGCAGCGGGAGGGAAAACCCGTGGCGAAATTGGTCTAAGTGCACGGCAACCCAACCCGTCTCCAGGTTACAGGTCGATTCTCCTGGATTCAGCGGCCGTAACGCCACCTCATCGGGGATACTCCACGTCTCCCGGAAGGCGGCAATCTCTTCGGGGTTCATACTACCCTCCGGTTCATCGCACACCACGGCCTCTTCCCCACTCCTGATAGTGTAGCTCACGGGTGGAGTGCCAGAAAAGCGCACCCCGTGCGGGATTTCCTCAGATCCCGAGGACCCGGAAGATGAAACCCCGCCCCGGGAGCGGTCAGCGGCTTGGGCCTTCAGGAATTCCGAACCGAGCCACTCCTCCAATCTCTCCTCATCGTCCACCACGGGACGCCTGTCGGCCGATTCGGAAGCCCCATCAGAGCTTACATAAGTCATTTAAACCTAAGGGGAAGAAAACAAAACAAAACCCCACCGCTGGTCAGCAACAGGCTAGAATAGCGCCCTCTGCCGCTCCTTTCCAAGATTACCGCAGACGCCCCACTTAAAACAACTCACAGTCGGCGACAGAGCCCCCCCCCCCCCCCCCCCCCCCCCCCCCTCCGCCGCAAAACACTAAAAAGAAAAGCATGAGAAAAGGAAAGCAAGACTTACCAATTACTATGCACAACCGAGGAAAGTCCTTCCTACGAAAACACCGAACAATGGTAGGCAAGGACCCAGAAAGCTTGGGGCAGGGATATCGCGAGGCACTTCCAGAGAGTTTTCGCCGGACTCCTCTCCAACCTTCTCTTCTTCTCTCTGGGCCAAAGAGCAAAACAAAAGTTATGAAGGCAGAGGAGGTCTTTTTATAGACGGGTCCGACGCCCTAGGCACCTGTAATCCCCCCAAAATACGCAATCAGGACAACTCAAACGCCTGCGAATCCAGACCCTCCATTTGAAGGGTCTACGTATAGTAACTATTTGAAACTATACATTCACTTAAACACTTAGTAAACAAGTTAAGGAACATTAGTGCATATGCTCCGATTTCGAATCTAAAAGTTTGGAAAATCTATTCCAACCGTCAGATATCACCGTTAAGATTAAATACATGTATGAAAAAAAATCCAACTACATCTGACAACGTTAAAGGCTCGATCGGGACGGTCAAACTGCAAAGTCAAACCTCTAAACGCTTTAAAACGGCAATTGGCCCGTCTAAATGACGTTTTTTGGCCTGACCTTCAACAGAGAATAGTTTCAAATCGATGCGACGCAACTAACCGTATAAAAATTTTCCTCCAAATATTTACCGACCGTCAGGCTACCCATAGGAAAACGGAAGTAAAAAACAGCTAACCGCAACATTCGGCACACAGATTTTGTCGGAATTTTCTCATTTTTCAACCGTAGACGTATTTCAATATTTCGGTCATATCTTATTTCACGACACATTTTCATTTGAAGGGTCTACGTATGGTTTCGGTCAATATACTTTAGCCGACGACTTGCAAGTCGTCGGCTACAGTATAGCCGACGAATTGCAAGTCGTCGGCTATACTTTACCGACGACCTTCGACGTTTTGCCGACGACTTGCATATTAAATTACCAGAATGGGCATTATAGCCGACGAAGTATGGTCCATTTCGTCGGCTATAATGCTGATCTTTCTGAAAATTTGCCATTTAGGGCCTGAAAATTGCCTATTTCACCTGATAAATTCCTGAACCTCGCACAAACAATTCAATACAATTTCCCATAAACTCGGAAAACGGTAATTAAGGACGAAAAATGTATTCATACATGCATGCACCATCGTACCCAAATACATACATAAACAGTATACTAAGGATGATAATCTGAATCATCCTCATCACTTGAGTCAGACGTAGTATAGTAGTTAATATCTGGCAACCGGTGCTCGTACTCGTCGTCTGAGTCATCGTCTGCCTGATATAGACGATTCGGATTAACATCATACATGGGCACCTGACCCCTAGGAAGTCGAACCACTCTGCCCGGCGTCACATTATTATCGCGGATGGTGGAGGATTCCGGAATGTCGCCGGCGTCCGGCTCTTGGTATGCGGTCGCTTCTTGACACTCTGTGCTCACACCAAGTGTGGTAGCACTGTATATGTCTCGCTGAGACACATGGTTAACTACCTTCCACGTGCCTTTGTTCAATGGATCGTCAAGATAAAAGACCTTTTTGGTCGCTGTGGCGAAAACAAAGGGGTCGTCTTCATACACACTAGTGGCGGTATTCACCGAAAGTATGCCGTACTGATCGATCCGTATGCGGTGCGGCCTAGTATCAAACCATCGACACTTGAACAAGTGGACTTTCATGCGGTTCCCATAAATGAGTTCAACAACTGACTGTAGGACACCGTAAAAATCCACGCCCCCCTCTGCACCATCCACCATCACCCCACAATTCTGTGTTTTGCGTTCCCCGTCTCTAGCTTCACATATATACTTAACGCCGTTGACATCACACATTGGGCGGACTGTGGAAGATATCGGCTTCATCGACAACAGCCTCAATTCCTCTGAGTAATTTGTATGACCACCCCTCGCAGCCACTTGCATGAGCTGAAAAATATAACTCAAATCAGTTGGTGTGTTTATGATTAAAGAATAGGGAACTGTAAAAGAAAGCCATCTACTATATATATTTATACACTTACCCATTGTGGAAAATAGTCTGCAAACGTCGTGTTGTGGTACTCGACATCACTGCAAACTTCCTTGCAGTGAAGATTGGTTCGTTTCCAATATTGTACCTCCGGACAGTTTATTAGAACCCACCAGTGGGCAATCCCTACCTCATGGTCAGGCAACTTGTCCACACCCTTCTTCTTGAAGCTTCCGTATGGTACAACAGAGTTGGCGACGATAGATAGGTTGAACTCGGAGTCATCTCGACTTGGATGTTGTGGGGGGTCCTCCATCGCTCCCAAGTACAACTTGGCGTACGTTACACACTCATGCGCAATGTAAGCTTCGGCAATACACCCCTCAGGCGCAGATTTATTGTGCACATATTTCTTGTAGTCTCCAAGTTGTCTGCAAGGTTAACAAGTGCATGTTAAGAGCATGCAACTTTTATTTAAAAACATGTATAAATCAAATTTATGAATAACATGTACCTTTCGATGGGATACATCCAAGTGTAGTGTACGGGACCGGTAAGCAACAATTGTTGGGGAAGATGGATCATCAGGTGAGGCATGATGTCAAAGAAGTTTGGGGGAAATATCCTCACGAACTTGCACAAGATAAAAACGATTTCCTCATGCATTCTCATGAGGTCTGATTTTCTAACTTCTCTAGCGCATAACTTCTGGAAGAATCTTGACAACGCCACCAACGGCTCAACCACTTCATCCTCCAAGTACGCTCGAATGAAAATAGGGAAGAGGCGTTGAAGCAGTACATGACAGTCGTGACTCTTCAATCCGTACATCTTGTTGTCTCGGTAGTTAACACACTTGCTTATGTTACCCGCATAGCCATAAGGATACCTGCATAGCCATTAACAACAATTAGATTTCATGCATATATAGTCGTCTAACAACAGATGGATTCTTTAGGGAATACATGCCTAATAAAAAGTTACCTGACATTACTCAGCCATCCAAAGATTTCATGTTTCTGGTCCCTGGTGATGGTGTAAGGAGCTTGGGGCATTTTGCTCCTGCCCTCTCTCAACCACAAATGGTCCCGCAGTCCCATATTTCTCAGATCAACGCGTGCCTTGGGGGTGTCTTTTGTTTTCTTCTCCCAATTCAAAACTGTGCCAACCACGGCTTCACCCACGTTCTTCTCTATATGCATGACATCCAGGTAGTATCTGGTAGCCAACCTGGCCCAATAAGGAAGTTCCCGTAAGATGCTCTTGTGTGACCAGAACCTATACCGATCCGGCCTCTCTGGAATCGTGCGCAACACATCGGGATGATTGTTAAGCGGACCAAAGTCATACTCATTCAACACTGCCAATATTTCCTCCCCTGTCCATTGCTCCGGTGCCCAGCCCCTTTCTTCAGTCCCATCAAAAGCCTGTGCATCGTCCCTAAATGGATGGTCATGCGGAAGCCAACGACGGTGACGCATCTGGACAATCTTGCTGCAATGAGGACTGGAGCAATCAACAGTCATGCACTCTGAACAAGCCCTGTAACCCCTGGTGACGCTGCCCGACAACATACCCCTCCCAGGAAAGTCACTGATCGTGCCAACAAGCATGGCATGCATCCGGAACATCTCATTTTTGAACCGGTCGTAGACCAGGTGGCCGTTCAGACTCAAGTACCGAAGCTCCTCAATTACGGGTCTCAAATACACATCGAGACACTTTCCCGGATAACCTGGGCCTGGAATCAACAATGTGAGCATGTTATATTCCTTCTTCATGCACATCCACGGTGGAAAGTTGTACGGAATCAAAATAACTGGCCACACACTGTACTGAAGCTCTTTCTTGCCAAAAGGGTTGAAACCGTCGGATGATAGCCCTAGCCAAACATTTCGAAGCTCTGATGCAAATTCAGGAAACTCCAACACATTCTTCTTCCAACCCTCTCCGTCGGCGGGATGTCTAAGGGTGTCATCGTCAGGCACATTCCTCTCAGCCCACCATCTCATAGCTTCGGCCGTGAAAGCACACATGAACAACCGCTCAAGCCTATCAATCAGCGGGAAGTACCGAAGTATCTTCACAGCTTTCTTGTTCCCTTTAGGAGTGAACTTATACCGCTCTGTATTGCATACTGGGCAGTAATCAAGATCTGCAAGTCATTCCCCGTAAAACAGAACGCAATCGTATCTGCATGCATGAATCTTGATGTAGGAAAGGCCGAGATCTTTAAGGATATGTCGCACCTTATGATGACTGGTAGGAAGCCGATGTCCGGGGGGCATCGCCCCACCCCATAGCCGAAGCCAATCATCAACCGATTTGACAGTGCATTTGTTCTCCGTTTTGATCTTCATCACTCCCATGACAGATTCAAGGACAGTCTTACTGCATCCGGGGTACAACGGAGTCTGTTGCAATGCGATCAGGTTGTTGTACTTTTCCATACTACTTGTGTTGACCGGAGATCGGGGTAATGGCTCGAGTGGCTCAATATCAGGGAAACACTCCATCTCCGGAGGAGGGAGTTGCACATCTGGTGCTTCATCAAAGACACCGCTCTCACGAGGAAACATATCGTTGATCCAGTTCGTTGTTGGATCATTGGAGGAACTCCCTCTCTCGGCAAATTGTCCATGATCATGAGGACCCGCAAACTCTGGTTCACCGTGATAAATCCAATTACTGTATAGGACCCAAAATCCATATCTAGCCAAGTGTTGCTCCACTGTCTCTATGGAAAACCGGTGTCGTGGGGTGGCACACTTGCACTTTTTACACGGACAATAATGAAGTGTAGTGTCTCCACAGTTAGCCATCACAAAATCCAGGAAACTCCTAACTCCATCATGATACGCCTGATCCCATCTTCCAAGGGTAATCCAACTCTTGTCCATCCTGTAAATTCAAGAAATAAATATAGCTATATATCTGTCGATATGTATATATGCACGTACTACGTACGTACGTACGTACTAATTAATTAAAAAATTGATCATTACACACACATATATATACACATGCATCCCTAAATTAATTAAAACATCGTCAATCTCCCTAATTAATTAAACACAATATATTTTCATATATACCAACAATATATTTTTAATTACAATTAAATTAATTAATTAATATATATATATATACATTTTTTCATCAAATTCATCTAAAATCACCTCTAAATCAACAATCAATCACTGATCTTCAACAAAACTTCAATTCTATCTAACCAACATATCAACCCATTAATAATCTCATCTCAACACATATATATATATATCAAATTAATCACACATTTATTCTAATTAAACTCTAAATTAACACACCTCTGCATATAACCAACTAAATCAACACACACAGCAATATACGTACCTTTCAAGCTTATGGCCGAGGTTTTGGACGATTTCAGAGAGTTTTGGACGATTTCATCGACGAATGAGCTCCCTGCTGCAGAAGATCGATCTGATATAAGAGTTATAGCCGACGAATACCCTCCTCGTCGGCTATAACCAAAAACTTTTCGTCGGCTATAGTTATAGCCGACGACTTGTCGGCAGTCGTCGGCTCTAATATTATAGCCGACGATGTGGCCGACGAAATAGTAATTCGTCGGCTATAACCCCTTATAGCCGACGAAGTACTATTTCGTCGGCCGTTTTTTCCCATATCGTCGGCTATAACCCCTTTTCTGGTAGTGTATGTAGTATCCGACCGGCTCTATGGCATCTCACCGGTTATGTAGTATCCGACCGGCTCCATGGAATCTCACCGGTTATGTAGTATCCAACCGGCTCCATGGTATCTCACCGGTTATGTAGTATCCAACCGGCTCCATGGCATCTCACCGGTTATGTAGTATCCAACCGGCTCCATGGTATCTCACCGGTTATGTAGTATCCAACCGGCTCCATGGCATTCCATCGGTTATGTAGTATCCAACCGGGGACGAGTCAGCAACAACTCAAGACTTCGAAACGCATGGGTTTTATAAACCAGGGCGAGTTTACATCTAACACATGTACTCTTATCCAGCAGGATAAAAACCCTGCATCACACTGAACTGTGATACATTTGGGGATACATGGCGAGACTCGTTATCTCAACTCCACCCCACCGGGCAGATTGTTTCTCTAACACAGAACAAGTCTCCCCGCAGGCTAACAAACCTGCACATTACCTCAAGGCTTATTCCAACACAAGCTGAGAAGAACTAGCAAGTATTAACCGGTGCTTCGCCATGACCGCAACACCCACCGGGGTACCTGTTGGCTTATTCCACGCTCCAACAGGCCTCCCCGCAAGCTAGCAATCTTACCCTGCCGTTGACAGCAATTTCACCTTTGGAACTTGGAGGACTCATTCCGACATGGCATTCCACCGGTCGAGTCATCCCATGCACTCTCCGGGTTTTACCCCGCTTCATATATTGCATGGCGGATTTCAACGCCACATCATCCCATGCACTCTTCGGGTTTCACCCCGCTTCATATATTGCATGGCGGATTTCAACGACACATCATCCCATGCACTCTCCGGGTGTCACCCCGCTTCATATATATTCCATCCTCATGACACTACAACACTTGAGCACAATACCATTTGTATTGCAAACATACTCATAGCTGTCGCACATCACCATTAACAGGTACTCGCCCCGCCTCCTTTGCCCGAACGCCCGGTCACGCCCAATCTTCAATACGGACTTGGGGGACTGGGCATCGTTGGGTAGGTAACCCTGCGGGTCTGCGGGACAGGAGCAAGACATATTAAGTCCCAATTCAAGATTGCACTTGACCGAGAACTTGGGGGACTTGTTAACAGTAGCCACAGAGGGGCTACAGCATGCCCACAGACCCGCAGCCAGTGCACCCGGGGCTGGCCTGAGGCCCGGAGCAGGATCACCAGCACCCAGACCCGAGGTCCAGCAGTCTACCTTGTGACCAAGGGCCCGGGGACCGGGGGCGCCAGCCTGCCAAAGAGGTCACCAGAGCTGCCATTTTATGTACAAACATAAGGAAACCAGTCCCACATCGAAGAGTGAGGCCAGACCTCATGCCCGGCCACCTATATAAGGGCCTCAACTACCCTCTTTAATATGTAACTGATCTTTCCAACTGCTTATCATACGTGCTTAAGTTATCTATTCATCCCAACTATACTAACTTAGGCATCGGAGAGGAGAAGACCGGCCCGCCCGGTATTCCCCTTAGTAAGCAGGTTTACAGGAGAAGATCACCTGGTTTCATCTGTCTCTACCAGGCTTACGGGTTTAGGTACGAACACTTTCATTACTTTTCCGTTAAATTGATGTTGTGGCGTGTATTTAGAAGGACAAAATGGTCCACACAAAACTGAAGTTATCTTGTCAATGAAGATTCTAGTTAGTTAGGTTGCAAAATTAAAATTTGCCCATTATATACTACAAAATTTTAGGCAATTTGTACGTAGTAATATTTTTTTACATGTATTAATTCATTTACAATACCAGCCATGAGCATCCAATCTCATATAATGATTGCCTGAAAGAGTAGAGCCCCAACTGGAAAGATAACTCATGCAGAGTTGCATCAGTTGCATATGCATGTGTATACCAGTCAGTGGTTGTCACTGAATTTTCTTAGTCTGTCTCTGACCACGCTGGACCAATGCAACCTGTGATAGAACAACCCTCATGGCCGGCCACAACACCACAAATTAGAGCCTTTCTCATCATTCTCGTCCCCGCTCTAAAATTCGTCACCTCAAACGTCATTTTTCGCTCTTTGGTCTCTCGCTCCATTCATTTATATAGACTCTTCGACATGCTCTCTTATCTCCACCTTACATGTACGTCTAACATCGATCTCCCACCATCAAAATTTCTTCTACTCCTAGCTCAAGCCAACCAATCCATACATCGGAAAATCTTTGCACTATATATATATATATATATATATATATATATATATATATATATATATATATATACATCACTACACGTAAACTCCTACTCGCAAACACTCCACGCTGCATTACGCTCCTCCGCAGTCGGCAACCGCCACCATGACACAACACCGCTTCCTTCTCGTCACGTTCCCTGCTCAAGGCCACATCGACCCTTCCATGCAGTTCGCCAAGCGCCTCATCAGAGCCACTGGCGCCGAGGTGACGTTTGTCACGGCTCTATCTGCCCAGCGCCGCATTGGCAGTGGTTCCGGTACTCCTCGTAGTCTGACCTTTGCTCCCTTCTCTGACGGCTACGACGATGGGTTTAAGCCCGGGGATGACGTAGATCACTACCTCTCCGAGTTAAGGCGCCGTGGCTCACAGGCAGTTGCGGATTTCGTGGTGTCTAGTGCAAACGAGGGCCGCCCTTATACTTGTATAGTGTACACCATACTGATCCCTTGGGTGGCGGAAGTGGCAAGTGAACTTCACCTCCCGGCGGCACTCGTTTGGATTCAGCCGGCCACAGTGTTGGACATATACTACTATTACCTAAACGGCTACAAAGATCTGATCACAGGCAATGCTACGGCTAGTAACAGTGACTCTCTCCATGGAGTAAAAGAGTTCCAGCAGCTAGGAAAACAAAGCAAACCAACCATCTTGGTGAACACCATCGATGCACTTGAGCCGGAGGCCTTAAAGGCAATCGACAAATTCAACTTGATCGGAATCGGTCCTTTAATGCCATCTGCTTTCTTGGACGGCAAGGATCCATCCGATAAATCATTCGGAGTCGATTTATTTGAGAAATCCAAGGACTCAGCTTACTTAGAATGGCTGAACTCAAGGCCAAAAGGGTCTGTCGTGTACGTCTCGTTTGGGAGCATTTCCGTGCTGTCCGAGATTCAAATGGAGGAAATTGGAAAAGGATTGTTGAAATCCGGTCGTCCTATTTTGTGGGTGGTTAGAGAAAACCAAAAGAATGGAGATGGTAAGGAAGAAGACAAACTGAGTTGCAGAGAGGAACTAGAGGAGCTTGGAATGATAGTGCCGTGGTGTAGTCAAGTGGGGGTTCTGTCAAATCCTTCTTCGGGTTGTTTCGTGACACACTGTGGCTGGAATTCAAGCTTGGAGAGTTTGGTTTTTGGGGTGCCAGTGGTAGCGTTTCCTCAATGGACAGACCAAGGCACAAATGCCAAGTTGATAGAGGACGTGTGGAAAACAGGGGTGAGGGTAACACCAAATGAGGATGGTGTTGTTGTGGGTGAGGAGATTAAGAGGTGTCTGGATTTGGTGATGGAAAGCGAAGAGATGAGGAGGAACGCTAAGCACTGGAAGGGATCTGGCAAGAGAGGCTGTGAGTGAAGGTGGGTCATCTGATAAGAATCTGAAGCTCTTCTTGGATCAGATTGTAGATGGTTGTTTTCTAGCATAGAGAGATTAATGCAGTTACGTCAACAAGTAAAAGCTATAGGACTGCTTAGTGTACCTGATTTCTTTCCCTCTGTTCGCTTCTTTCCTTCAGTGATCACATAGGTTTAAACTATCGGTATGAAAGAAAATTTTGATAAGCACTTTTGGCAAAACTTATTCCGTGCGTGAATCAAGCATGTGCGTGAGTCAAAAAAATCACAAATCTATTCCACAGCTGATTGACACGTGTACAAAGTGATATCAGGGAATGACCGCCGTGTTATGCAGTCCGCGGTTAGTTTAGAGCGAGGTAAAAACTTTAACATGAAGGAGGAAGTGGCCAGGACGCCGAAGCGTCTGGCTTACATTTACGTGGCTAAGGTCAGGAAGAACAGGTGAGGCTGGGTTGGATTGGGTTCAAGTGGATTGGTTCTTGGTTTACAACGTCGTCGGCTGTACGGGATGGACGCCGAGTATCGGCAGCCGAAAATTCAGTTGGTACCCCTCGGTTTTCATCCTCCTCCCATTGAAGATTCAGATATCAATCATCAAATTTAGGAGATGGGGGTCCTCTTATGACGTTGATTTGATGATTGAATATCTCATAATTCTTGATCTGATGTTGATTCGAATTGAATAGGGGAGGAAGAAAAGATAAAATATGAGATCATATTGATTTGGACCGAATCGGTGAGGAAGATAAAGGAAAAAAAATGTGAAGTAAGTAGATGTTGACTTGGAGAGGACCACTATTTGTAAGACCAAGTCTTGCTCCATTGGGAAGTATATGGGTTATTGCTCAAAAGGTGAAGGGCTCGAAGCTTCAAACCCTCCCTCTCTCTAACAATTTTTTGTATTTTGTATGTATTCTAATCGAAATGTTGGAAATGTTTAAATAAAAAACTTTGGAAAAGTTCTGGAATTTTGAAATTAAAAATATTTGAAAAAACTCACTATTATGATAGTGCAACTCCTAGAATTTTCTCCATTTTTTATTGTTTGTTTAATTTATAATTTACCGACGTGGTAGTAAATTATATTTTCAAACTAAACACACAGTGTGAATGAAATTTGAAAAAACCGACCATAGGGCATAGGATATGATTGATACAGTGAAATATGACTACAGTAAAAAAAATCACATATTTTTGATAACGTTGGAGTCTCGATCCACTCAATCAATCTTTGTTTCATACTTACTCTCTAAACACAACTGTGTCACGGAAAAATAAATATCTCAAATTATTTCCACAGACACTTACAGCGCATCGTATTGAGAGCGTGGTAATTTTTTAGGAATATTTCGGACATCCGAGCTATTTATGAAGATTTTTTGAAGATTTTAATCATTTGAAAAAGTAAAATTGACGAACGCACGGTAAGAAAATCGCCATGTGACACTGTTTTATCTTTTTGTTATTTTAAAAAATTCAGCAATCTTCCGTAAATATTTGTAAATAGTTCCGGTGCTCAAAAAATTCTCCAAAAATTTTTATACTCTCACAGTGATATGCTCTATCCACCCACATAAATATTTTAAAAATTTATTTTCGGGGGACACAAATGGGGTATACCTCGTGATCAAGACCCAAAAACATCAACCAAAATAAGTGAAATTTTTACCATAATAATACTTTACCATCATGAACAAATCCGAACGTCATATTTTAATTTTGTCAATTTTAGGCAAGTAAATCTCAACGTGTCTACTAATGTGGTATAACTTGTTTATTAGGTTATATTTAAATTTATGTCTTTCAAAAACAACTATCTTGAGGGAATAAAATTTGAAAAAATTGACCATAGGATGGGATCATTATAGTAAAATATAACTATGACTAAAAATTCATATATTTATTGTAATGTCAAGATCTCGATCAAATTGGTCAACCATATGAATCGTAAAAATCGCAAAAACTCATTCAGCAAGGCTCCTGTCAATGAGATTTTGTTATTTAAAAATGTCTCTTTTTGGGTTGACCGGAAGTTCGTAATTGGATGAAAATTTGATGAGATCTCTAAATATATATATAAATCACATCGTATCACTACAAGAAAAAAGGTCTTTACCGACGAAAAAAAAAAACGGCCGACGAAACTTTTTTTTCGTCGGCTATACCGAAGAAAAGCCGACGAAAATTTTTCTCGTCGGGAAAAAAAATATTTCATCGGCTATTCCAATAGAATGGCCGACGATTTTTTTTTTCGTCGCTAAAAATTAAAAATCGTCGGCTATTCTACAAGAATGGCCGACGATTTAAAGTTGTCGTCGGCTTTACTCTGAAAACATTAGCCAACGAAAATTTTGTGAAAAATCGTCGGCTATTCTACGAGAATGGCCGACGATTTAAAGTTTTCGTCGGCTATACTCTGAAAATGAGTATGGCCGACGAAGTTGGTAATTTCGTCGGCTATAAGTCTTTATATTTTCAGATCTGGACAGAAGCTGCTCATTTAAAAAAAAACGGAAAAAAACGGGAGAAAGAGTGAGAAATCTGTGGGTATTGTTGAAATCCGTCCTCTCTTACATTGTGGAGCTATATATAGGTACGTATATGTGTATATATGTTGATTTTGAGTTTTAGTTGAGTTGATTTTGAGTTTTAGTGATTTTGATATAGTAAGTGATTTTTTGTTTTGTTGTTGTTTTAGTGTTAGAATGTATGTATATATGTTGATTTTGAGTTGTAGTCGAGTTGATTTTCAGTTAGAGTATAATTATGTGTTTTAATTTAATGTTATTTTAATTAGTGTTAAAATATATATAAATATGTTAATTAATGGTTGTTGATAGTGTAATGAACTTAAATAATGGTTGTTAATTAATGGTATATATATATATATATATGAGTTGATGTTGATACTAATATATATTGTAATATATATGTGTTAATGAATTTATTATTAATTAAAGTTATACATATATATTATTATCAGGCTATATATGGATCGAGATAAGAGTTGGATTTCGCTTCCAAGGCATGACCGACGATACACTACAGGAGTTGTGGATTTTTTGCAGTTCGTTCAGGAAAATGCAAACGGGAAGGAATACCATTATTGCCCGTGCAAGAAATGTAAGTGTCGCAGTGATATGTGTCGATTTCCGATTATGACAGTATGGGAGCACCTAAAGAGTAATGGGTTTTGGCCGAAGTACAAACGTTGGATATATCACGGTGAGCCGTCATTAGATGGATCGCATGATCATGGGCAGTTTTTTGAGGCGGGCAGTAGTAGTACATCCAACGATCCAACAATGGCATTCGTCAACGACGTGTTTCCTTTTGAAAGCGGTGTACGTGGGGAACAATATATGCATGACCCGGTGCAGCCGTTCCCACAAGTTGTCAACACTGCTGCCTTTGACAAGTACAACAAACTGATTGCATTGCAACAGACCCCTGTGTCTTCAAGTTCTGAGAAGACAGTTCTTGAAAGTGTGATGGAGGTAATGAGGATTAAAGTCGAGACAAAATCGAGCATCAGGCAAGTGGATGAATATCTACAGTACACTTCTTCGTTGTTGGAGGAGGGTCATCGTAATCCTACCAATCACCGTAAGGTCCGAAGTATCCTCAAAGATCTAGGGCTTTCCTACATTAAGATCCATGCATGCGCATTTGACTGCGTTCTCTTCTGGGGTAAAGATGCAGAAGGGAATGACCTTGCTAGCCTTGACGCATGTCCGATATGTCAGTCTGACCGATATAAGTTGACGGGAGCGGGCAATAGGAAACCTGTGAAAGTGCTTCGGTATTTTCTGTTGAGAGATAGGCTTGAGCGGTTGTACATGTCAGAAACCACCGCAAAAGCTATGAGGTGGCACGGTGAGCGGGACGCGGGAGACGTAGATATCATGACACACATCTCTGACGGAGCGGCTTGGAAGCATATAAACAATGAGTGTCCTCATTTTGCGTCAGATGTCAGAAACGTCAGGCTCGGGCTGTCAACCGACGGGTTCAACCCTTTCGGCACCATGAGTCTTTCATACAGTATATGGCCGGTGGTTTTGGTACCTTACCACCTTCCTCCGTGGATGTGCATGAAGAAGGAATATAATATGTTGACGTTGTTGATTCCGAGGCCTGGTTACCCAGGGAAATGTCTCGATGTGTATCTGAGACCATTGATTGAAGAGCTTAAGGTATTGTGGGACGTTGGCCATCCCACTTTTGACAAGTACAAGCAGGAGACGTTCCACATGCATGCCATGGTTATTGGTACCATCAGTGATTTTCCTGCTTATGGGATGTTGTCGGGCAGCGTTGTCAGGGGATACAAGGCTTGTCCAGAGTGCCTCACCGATTATGGGAGCACCCCTCATTGCAACAAGATATGCCGAATGGGTCATCGTGTGTTCCTTCCGGCGGATCACCACTGGCGTTACGAGTCCGCCGCATTTGATGGAACCGAAGAACACGGTGGTCCTCCCAGAAGATGGACGGGAAGAGACATTTTAGCAGTGCTTAATGAGTACGATTTTGGGCCCCTCAGCAATCATCCCGATATTGTAGCGGAAATACCTGAAAGACCTGAGCAGTACAAATTTTGGACAAATAAGAGCATATTGTGGGAACTCTCGTACTGGTGTGAGTTGCTGATCCGTCACTTCCTAGACGTTATGCACATAGAAAAAAATGTTTCTGAAAGTGTGGTGGGCACAATGCTGAACTTGGAGGGGAAGACGAAAGACGGTCCTAAGGCTCGCACTGATCTGCAAAACATGAATATCAGAAAACAACTATGGTTGATTCTGATGGTTGCAGATGGACCTTATTCAAAATGATAATCACCCAAATTGGTCGCACGAACTCAGACTTTTAGCGATGAGGCCGGTCTATTCAAAAGTTTATGCGACGTGCAAGGTGAATGGTGTGTTATTTCGATGTGAAGAGAGAGACCTCAGACTGAAAACACAAAATTCAGGGGTTATGGCACATGGTGTGGATGGTGGAGTTGACTATTACGGTGTTCTCCATTCAGTTGTGGAGCTGCATTACGGGGAAGGCATGAAAGTGTACCTTTTCAAGTGTAGATGGTTTGACACACGGCCGCAGAGCATGAAAACCGATCAATACGGCATAACTTCTGTGAACACTAGTACATCATGGTATGAGGACGACCCGTTCGTTTTAGCCACATGGGTGAAACAAGTGTTTTATCTTGATGATCTCGCCAAGGGGGACCCGTGGAAAGTAGTCAACACTATCCACCATCGCAACATTTACCGGGCGTCTACACTTGGAGTGGCTGAAGAGAACGAGGAAGGGGGCACCGCGTATCAAGAGCCCAACTCAAACAGTATTCCTGACTCCTCTTTTATTCGCCTAGACACGCCAGTGCGAATCCGACGTGAAGAGCCACTGCTTGTTGATGTTGATCCAAATGAAGAAACTAACGAGGACTCTAGTGGTGAGGAAAGACATAGATTACCCCTATCGAGCAATTCAGAAACCGAAGAAGACTCATCCGATGATTCCGATTACAATCAGACGGATTAAGTAATTTAAATGATGTAATCCTTTCATTTGTAATCCACTCATTTCTAATGAACGGGCGTGGGGATGAGCCTCCCAGCTAGGCTGGGTTCCAAACCCCTTAAAAAAAAAATTTGAAATATGTTGACTGTTGGGTTTCTGGTTTTTTATGTTCAATTTTGGTTATATGTGAACAGGACATCGGAATAGGGGAGGTGTAAAACCACTGATTTTTTTTGTTTTTTTTTTAGAATAGCCGACGAAAAATGCATTATTTCGTCGGCTATTCTAATTATGGCCGACGAAAATTAGGGTTTAGGGTTTAGATGATCATCTTAGGGTGATCATTTTGTCGACGGATGCTCCTATTACACTTGTAGTCTCTGAAGGATGAGAACCAACTATGTAGCATCTACATCGAGAATTCAAGTATTGTATACGTCATTAGTCCGATCCTTTGTAAGAACTACCCGTAAACCCAAACCCTAAACCCTAAACCCTCTCATTTCTAATAAACGGGCGTGGGGATGAGCCTCCCAGCTAGGCTGGGTTCCAAACCCCTTAAAAAAAAATTTGAAATATGTTGACTGTTGGGTTTCTGGTTTTTTATGTTTAATTTTGGTTATATGTGAACAGGACATCGGAATAGGGGAGGTGTAAAACCACTGATTTTTTTGGTTTTTTTTTTTAGAATAGCCGACGAAAAATGCATTATTTCATCGGCTATTCTAATTATGGCCGACGAAAATTCATTATTTCGTCGGCCATAAGTTTTTTAAAATATAAATATTTTATTTTTGACCGAAAACGACAAAAGAATAGCCGACGAAATAATTCATTGTTCGTCGGCTATTCTAATTATGGCCGACGAAAATTCATTATTTCGTCGGCCATAAGTTTTTAAAAAATAAATATTTTATTTTGACCGAAAACGACAAAAGAATAGCCGACGAGTACTAGGTTTGATTTCGTCGGCTATGATTAAAAAAAAAAAAAAAAGAGCATCTTCCATTTTCTATCACTATCGACAAACCATTGCTTCATCCTTCAAATGCAAATGTGTCGTGAAATAAGATATGACCGAAATATTGAAATACGTCTACGGTTAAAAAATGAGGAGATTCCGACAAAATCTGTGTGCCGAATGTTGCGGTTAGCTGTTTTTTACTTCCGTTTTCCTATGGGTAGCCTGACGGTCGGTAAATATTTTGCGGAAAATTTTTTTACGATTAGTTGCGTCGCATCGATTTGAAACTATTCTCTGTTGAAGGTCAGGCAAAAAAACGTCATTTAGACGGGCCAATTGTCGTTTTAAAACGTTTAGAGGTTTGACTTTGCAGTTTGACCGTCCCGATCGAGCCTTTAACGTTGTCCGATGTAGTTGGATTTTTTTTTCATACATGTATTTAATCTTAACGGTGATATCTGACGGTTGGAATAGATTTTCCAAACTTTTAGATTCAAAATCGTAACATATGCACTAATGTTCCTTAACTTGTTTACTAAGTGTTTAAGTGAATGTATAGTTTCAAATAGTTACTATACGTAGACCCTTCAAATGCAAATGTGTCGTGAAATAAGATATGACCGAAATATTGAAATACGTCTACGGTTAAAAAATGAGAAGATTCCGACAAAATCTGTGCGCCGAATGTTGCGGTTAGCTGTTTTTTACTTCCGTTTTCCTATGGGTAGTCTGACGGTCGGTAAATATTTTGAGGAAATTTTTTTTACGATTAGTTGCGTCGCATTGATTTGAAACTATTCTCTGTTGAAGGTCAGGCAAAAAAACGTCATTTAGACGGGCCAATTGTCGTTTTAAAGCGTTTAGAGGTTTGACTTTGCAGTTTGACCGTCCCGATCGAGCCTTTAACGTTGTCCGATGTAGTTGGATTTTTTTTTCGTACATGTATTTAATCTTAACGGTGATATCTGACGGTTGGAATAGATTTTCCAAACTTTTAGATTCAAAATCGTAACATATGCACTAATGTTCCTTAACTTGTTTACTAAGTGTTTAAGTGAATGTATAGTTTCAAATAGTTACTATACGTAGACCCTTCAAATGCAAATGTGTCGTGAAATAAGATATGACCGAAATATTGAAATACGTCTACGGTTAAAAAATGAGAAGATTCCGACAAAATCTGTGCGCCGAATGTTGCGGTTAGCTGTTTTTCACTTCCGTTTTCCTATGGGTAGCCTGACGGTCGGTAAATATTTTGAGGAAATTTTTTTTACGATTAGTTGCGTCGCATCGATTTGAAACTATTCTCTGTTGAAGGTCAGGCAAAAAACGTCATTTAGACGGGCCAATTGTCGTTTTAAAGCGTTTAGAGGTTTGACTTTGCAGTTTGACCGTCCCGATCGAGCCTTTAACGTTGTCCGATGTAGTTGGATTTTTTTTCATACATGTATTTAATCTTAACGGTGATATCTGACGGTTGGAATAGATTTTCCAAACTTTTAGATTCAAAATCGTAACATATGCACTAATGTTCCTTAACTTGTTTACTAAGTGTTTAAGTGAATGTATAGTTTCAAATAGTTACTATACGTAGACCCTTCAAATGAAAATGTGTCGTGAAATAAGATATGACCGAAATATTGAAATACGCCTACGGTTAAAAAATGAGAAGATTCCGACAAAATCTGTGTGCCGAATGTTGCGGTTAGCTGTTTTTTACTTCCGTTTTCCTATGGGTAGCCTGACGGTCGGTAAATATTTTGAGGGGAATTTTTATACGATTACTTGCGTCTCATCGATCTGAAACTATTCTCTGTTGAAGGTCAGGCCAAAAAACGTCATTTAGACGGGCCAATTTCTGTTTTACAGCGTTTAGAGGTTTGACCAAAAGTTTGACCAAAAGTTTAGCCGACGAAAACTCTATTTCGTCGGCTAAACTCTGGTGATCCGCGCCATCTCATTATCCGCCGTTGGATGGGGGAGATCAGACGGCTGCTGAGCGCCTAAACTATAGCCGACGAATTAAAGCATTTCGTCGGCTATTCTTAAGTATAGCCGACGAAATCTTTTTAATTCTTCGGCTATACTATCGGGTATAACTTTGCAGCAGCCGAACCCTAGCCTCCATTTGCTGCATTTTGTCCAAAATTCCGCCGCTCGCCTCCAACCCTGCCTCCGGCGCTCGCCTCATCGTCCTCCTTCCTCTTTCTCCTCCAATCCGGCAGCCCCCTCCTCCCTCTTCCTCCTCCACTCAATCCGGCCGGCCGCCGCTCCTCCCTCTTCCTCCTCCATTCCTGCAGCCCGCTCCTCCCTCTCCCTACTCCGGCCCAGCCTCCTCCAAGCCGGCCGGCCTACTCCTCCTCTGCAATTTCGTACCTCGATCGGATCGGCAGGTGGTTGTTTTTTTTTTTTTTTTTCATTTATGTTAATTAATGTTAATTTAGATATAATTTAGGTATAATTTAGGTATTTATGTTAATTTAGGTAAATTTTAGGTATTTATGTTAATTTAAGTATAATTTAGGTATTTATGTTAATTTAGGTAAATTTTATGTATTTATGTTAATTTAGGTATAATTTATGTATTTATGTTAATTTAGGTATAATTTAGGTATTTATGTTAATTTAGGTAAATTTTTGGTATTTATGTTAATTTAGGTAATTGTTTTCAAATTTATTTTAATTGTATAATTTAGGTGTAATTGTATAATTTATACGTATAAATTGGTTTTTTAATTATATAAATTGATAATTTAATTGTATAATTTAGCTTAATTATATTTAATTAGAATTTGTTATTTAATATAATATAATTTAATATGTTAGTATATAAATTGTTATATTAAAATATGTTAGTATTATTGGTTATTATATTAATTAGAATTTTTTATTTAATATAATATAATTTAATATCAATTAATGTATTAATGCCTCGGGCTTTAGATGGCCGATGCATTAAGAAACCTATTCGGAGGCCGTCGTGCCGGCAGATCTAGAGGTTCTAGAAATTCTGCCGGTTCCTCAGACTCCGAGAGGACCGCTAGCCAGCCTGAGAGGACCGCTAGCCAGCCTGAGAGGACCACCAGCCAGCCGCGGAGGAGTGTAGATTCATCCCAGCCGCAGAGGACTGTGGATGCAGCCCAGCCGCGACTGAGTGTGAGTTCTCGGCACCAGACCCTTCTCCAGGCGGGGCGGCCGTCGAGCACTTCACTTCCGCATGTCGGTCCTTCTGTGGCTCCGAGGTTTAGTCGGCAGCTATTTCACGAGGAGATAGCTGCCGACGTTCCTCAGGTTCGTATGCCGGACGTTCATCGGGAGCCGATGCCGAGTCCGACTCAGTCTGCTGCCGACTCGACTGAGGCTCCTACTTTCCCAAACCAGCTCTTCCTCCCGTACAACATTACGGCGATACCGGAGGTCGACTATCGTGGTGTGCCCTTATGGCCTGATATGCCTCAGTACGTGAGTGCTGCGGAGGCATACCAGCAGCAGCCATTTGAGAACCCTGACCTCCTGATTTCGGCGAGGAGAAAAGGAAAGTCGACAGACGGGTCATCGAGTTCAGGTAACATTCGATTTTATTAATTAAATGGTTTATTAAAATTAACGCACTAATATTTAATTTTATTAACCAATCGTCGTTTTTGTGCTAGGGACAGCCGCTAGCAGTTCACGGAGGAATACGAGAGGTGTCATATGTTTTGACACGCTCAGGAGCACTGTTGAGCGCAGCGGGAGGATTCGGATCAACGAACCTCCTAATCAGGAGGTTCAGGGGAAGAAAAAACGCGACTACTCGGGTTGCGTGGGGTCATTGATTAGGGACAGAGTCCCTATGCTGTGGACCCGGTGGGCTGATGTGCCTGAAGAAATAAAGAGGGAGGTGAACAACGCCGCGTCGGTGAGTCATTTAAAAAATTTAATTTATTTATCTTAATATTTAATAATTTTCGGTATTATTACAATTGTAAAACTAATAAAATATTATATTTCAGACATTCTTCGAGATTGCCGAACACAGGCGGGATTGGGCGGACAGCCAGCAGAACTCGAGGTACGTTTGTTTTTATGATATTATAATTATCTTATAATTATTAATATTTTATGATATTAATAATATTTCTAATGCATTTTTGTTTTTTTCGTAGGTTCAAAGAGTGGAAGAACGAGCTGCGTTCCCACTATAACGAATACGACAAACTTGGTCGTATGGGTACTCCCAGGGAGTTCATGTTCAGGGAGTACGAGTGGCGTTGGTTGAAGACAGTAGACTTCAACAACCTAGTTATGCAGGTAAATACTAAACTTCAGTAAAAATGTTTAGTTTGTTAAAATTTTAATTATTAGTTTAATTATTTTATAATTATTACACTAATATTTTTTTATGCATTTTTCTAACATTTTATTATTTGTTTGAAGCAACGTTCTCGGATAAACTCTGAGAACCGCCGCCGGAACACAACCCCGCATCATGCTGGTTCACGGCCGTTTGCACAATATCAGGAGGAGGCGCTTAGAGATCATCCTGATAGCAACCCGTACGTGGAGACGTTCAAGATCGCTTATCCACAAGCGACAGAAGATCTCGTAAGTCGTTCATTACGATTTTAAAATTTAAATTATTAATTTTACTTAACTATCGATTTGTTAGAATATTAATGTTTTTTTCTCCGTCCAATTAGGAGCGGGTGAACCTGGCCGAACAAGAGGTGCTCTAGCAAATAGTTCGGGAGACACAACCGAACATTTCAGAGGCAGATCTGGAAGAAGCCGCGCGCCAGGTCGACCGAACCAATGTCCAAACGGCGGCGAGGATGTTCGACGCAGCCTTCCCACAGCGGTCCAACCAGTACTACTGCCGGGGTTTGGGAAGTTCTGGACTAGGGCTCCTGAAGACCACTAAGGGAGGTCAAAAGAAGGGAGGCGGGGAGAGCCAACATATGAGGGGGGAAGTGCAGCGATTGGCCGCAGAATTGGCGACCTCGTCCCATACAGTACAGGAGCTGCGCCGCAGCACACAGCAGTATCATTTGGAGCTGCGCCGCAGAACACAACAGTATCATCTGGATATGGCCGGTTGGCATGCCGAATGCTACAGAATTCGGCAACACAACTACGACGGCCAACAAAACTGGTTTTATGAGATGTTCGCGACACAACAACAAGGCCTTCCACCCCCGCCCCCGTTTCAGCGGTTAGCGGAACCTCCAATGCCTCAACCTCCCGAGTTCGGTCAGCAGGATGACGAGCCTGATAGAGAGCAGGATGCTGGGGATGACCTGCTGGACTTTAGTGGTTTAGGTGATGATTAGGGTTTAGGGTTTATGTATATTGGAACGAATTTAATAAAAATGGTATTTAGACGTGTTTCTTGTTTGTGAAAATGCATGTTTTTGTGATTTGCAGGTTGCTTGGAATGGTAATTTAGAAAATAATTTAATTTTTTTTTTCCCAAATGCAAGAAAAGCCGACGATTTTGGCATTATTTCGTCGGCTATAACAACTATAGCCGACGAATTTTACCAATTTTCATCGGCTATGAGTTGTATAGCCGACGAAAATTACATTATTTCGTCGGCTATAACTATTAAATATTAATATATTTCGAGGAAATAGCCGACGAAAAATTATAAATTCGTCGGCTATTGTTAAAACCCAATAGCCGACGAAATTTTATAAATTCGTCGGCTATTGTTAAAAGCAAATAGCCGACGAAAATATGGAAAATCGTCGGCTATACTTAAGCAATTTCGTCGGCCATACTCGCAAAATACCCGACGAAATTCGTCGGCAATTTCTCCCAGGTTTGGCCGACGAAAAATTTTTTCGTCGGTAAAGTCGTCGGCTATAGTAGAGTATAGCCGACGACTTCGTTTTTTTCGTCGGCCATAGGTATAGCCGACGGGGTTGTTCCGACGAAGAATAGCCGACGAAAATTTCGTCGGCAGAGGGTATAGCCGACGAAAAAATTTTCGTCGGCTATGTCCTCTGATCTGGTAGTGTATGGTGTCGATTGACCATACTCGAAACTTAGGTTGTCGATCACCAAAGTGTCTACTAATGTACCATAACCTTTATAATAGGTTTGAAAGCAAGTTGTTGCATTATGAAGCGACTATATGGAGGAAACGTCTCGTAAATAATTGGCACCGGCCGATGTGATTGGTACATTTATTTAGAGACCCTGTATTAGTTTCATGCACTTCGGACCTCGTCTGACCGTCATAATCTCCGGTAAACCAGAAACATCACTAACATGTCCTAAGGGAGGACCCATGACCGGGATGCGAACGGCAAAAGCCATTTACATTTCCCAAACAACGAAATTTTTGTCACTGAGAGTGTGCGGTCGAATCTCTAAAACTCATTCAGCAAGGCTCCGGTCAATGAGATCTTGTTATTTAAAAATGCCTCTTTTTGGGTTGACCGGAAGTTCGGAAGGTCAAATGAAGTCGTAATTTGACGAAAATTTGATGAGGTTTCTAAATATATATATATAGATCACATCGTATGGTGTCGATTGACCATAATAAAAACTTGGGTTGTCGATCACTAAAGTGTCTACTAATGTATCATAAACTTTATAATAGATTTGAAAGCAAGTTGTTGCATTATGAAGTGACTATATGGAGGAAACGTCTCGTAAATAATCGACACCGGCCGATGTGATTGCTACCTTTATTTAGAGACCCTGTAAAAATTTCATGCACTTCGGATCTCGTGTGACCGTCACAATCTCTGGTAAAGCAAAAACATCACTAACATGTCCTAAGGGAGGACCCATGACCGGGACGTGAACGGCGAAAACCGTTTACATTTCCCAAACCACGTAATTTTTGTCATTGAGCGTGTGCGGTCGGATCACAAAAACTCATTCAGCAAGGCTCCGGTCAATGCGATCTTGTTATTTAAAAATGCCTATTTTTGTATTGACCGGAAGTTCAGAAGGCCAAACGAGGTCGTAATTAGATGAAAATTTGATGAGGTCCCTAAATATATATATAGATCACACCGTATGGTATCGATTAACCGTACTCGAAACTTGGGTTGTCGATCACCAAAATGTCTACTAATGTATCATAATGTTTATAAGAGGTTTGAAAGCAAATTGTTGCATTATGAAGCGACTATATGGAGGAAACGTCTCGTAAATAATCGGCACCGGCCAATGTGATTTGTACCTTTATTTAGAGACCCTGTATAAATTTCGTGCACTTTGGACCTCGTCTCACTGTGAGAATCTTCAGTAAACCAAAAACGCCACTAATATGTCATAAGAGAGGACCCATGAGCGGGATGCGAACGACGAAAGCCGTTTACATCTCCAAAATCACGTAATTTTCATCACTGAGCGTGTGCAGTCGAATTGCAGAAACCCATTTAGCAAGGCCCCGGTTAATAGGCTTTTGTTATGTAAAAATGCCTCTTTTAGGTTGACAGAAAGTTTAGAAGGTCAAACGAGGTCGTAATTGGATGAAAATTTGATGAGATACCTAAATATATATGAGATCACATCGGGTGGTGCCGATTCTCCATACTCGAAACTTAGGTAGTCGATAATTTAAGCGTCAAATGAAAAATCAATTAAAAAGCAGACTTTTCTGTCTATGTAAAAAAAAATTGATTAAAAGAAAAACTCTGTAAAAACAGACTTCTAGAATATGTGATACTCGTTAGGAATTTCGAAAGATTTTATTACATTATAAATTATTTTAAAATACATAATGACTGAATATTTATTGCGTGGCGCAATAAACATCGTTGTTTCTCTTGCTCATTATCTCCGCCGTCGTAGTGCGGTAGTGGTCTCCATCTGTCACACTACAACCCTGCCCAACTCAACGACAACAACGAGACGAGAGTTCTGCTGAAACCACCACCGCCCCAACAACCTCAACAACAGAAGCCAAAGGGTTGGGTTCAATTTTTACCCAGATACCAAGCCGTTTTTTGTTTTGGCTGTAAATGTGGAATAAGTTCAACCGGTGGAATGCCCAGTACCGCTGGGATATATGTTAGATTGCCCCGTACTTGTTGGAATATTTCCGGGGTATCAATGATAATCCTGCATGATTTCTAGCCAGGGGGAAGAAGTCTCTTGTGTTAGAGAAAGAGTTCTCCCGGTGGGATACCTTGATATGTTGGAGTATTTCAGCGCAAGGTGGAGTAGGCTGTAGGTGGGATGGTTCGAGTAAGTCCCCTGCTCTTTCAACTACCCTCCGCATGCGAGGCAGGTGGCTGACATGCATTGAAGGGGGTATTCCATCAGTCCCATCAGTTATGATGGCCTGGGAGGTTACCAATACTGGGACACATGCCGGTAGGAGACGGTCTGAGATGGATGGCCCGGATCCGCGGACTCTTGAGTTGCCCTACTGAGTAGTTTGGGGGGGGGGGGGGGGGGGGGGGGGAATTCAAGGGCACTGGGGCTGCATATAAACCCTTGCCTCTTTGTGTGTTTTTCGTTTGGCTGATAACTGATCCTTTATTTAGCCTCAGTCAAAACAATTGCTCGGTGCTTTCCAGCTACTGCGTTTTCGTCGTCGTGCACACTAATCGGTGAGTCCCAGTCCTTTGCGGTTCTGAAAATGTTTTTTTTTTCTCCCCCTTTTTTTGTTCGTGGGTGGATCCGATGGGCGTTTGGTGGTTAGCCCTTTGGATGGGACTGTTGTAGTACCGGATCTCTGCGAGAACCGGGAACTGTCGGCTGAGATGCCTATCGCCCGGTGTGGACTGTGCCGGGGCACAATATGCTTCGTATAGACCTGCTGTGGTTGTTGGTGTTTATTTTTTTTAGATCGTGTTTCTGATCGGGCAAGGGGTTTTTTTTTTTGTTTTTTTTTTTTCTAGGTTACATGGATTCTGGGAGCTCCAGTGAGGTTTCCGGATCGCCAGTCAGGCGATCAGTGAGGGATGACCAAGAGAGGATGGAGGACTGGCTTGCCTCCTCTTCCTCGGGGCCTAGCCCCAGCGCTTGCTCGGCTGGCGAGGCATCGACGTCCGGGTCGCTTGGACAAGAGGATGCTCCCTACGAAGTGTCCTTGGGCACTGCCCACCAGGGAGGGGCCCCGCGCCACATGATTGTGGACGGGGATAAAACCATAAGTTGTGATGAGCCGGAGGGATCTTTATCTCCCGCCGAGATTTTCGCTTTTCGGGCAAGGTGGAATATTCCCGGAGAGCTAGAACTACGGCCCCTATATTTTGGAGAGTCGGCTTGCAACCCAGAAGATGCTTGAGTTGCCGTTCATGAGGACCAATTCCGGCATGGGCTATCGCTCCCGCTGTCGGATTTTATGCCGTACCTGCTGAGTGCCATCAGGATATCACCGGCACAGCTGCCCGGGAACCAGTGGAGGCAACTGCTGAGTCTGGGCTGTCTCTACTGGCTGAGTGACATGAGTTGCCCTACGGTGAGTGAGTTTCGGGCCTTGTACCGGGTGACGTACTCGAAGAAGAGTAAGGCCTGGGGGTGTGTAAGCTTTTCTGCTCGGGCTTTTAAGCCGGTGATAACCCGCTTGCCCTCCTGGGTCAACAATAACTGAAGGAAGAAGGTGGTAATGGCAAGGGGGGTTGGCAGAAGGGAAGTAGGGCTTACCGGGTCCTTGGTGCCTTTCAACTGATCAGCGATCATTCGTATCGCTTATTTGAATTGGAGAGAAATAGGTTCGCCCGTGTTTTTGGGTGGTGGAATGTAGGATGTATCGCTGATCCTATTGACCGTATTGGTGTTGACTAATATACTTGCCTTGTGTTCTGCAGGTGTATCTTCCCGGACGGTAATTAAAGCTCACGAGACGCTGTCAATGGACAATCAGGATCTGGTCTCGAAGCTAAAGGAAAGAGGGGACGCCGCTGCTCGGTCTACGGTTAACCGGCGAACCGGGGAACTGACTGTGCATGACAAACCTGTTTTCCTGGACGTTGCGGACGAGGATTACACCATAATGCGCATGAAGACTCACGCTTCGGGACCCGGTTCAAGACTGGGGAAGGCTGTTGCTGGGGCGGCAAAGCCGTCGGGTGGTGCTTCCAAGATTCCACAGCGGTTGGGTCCGGTTCCAATCACCAGGTCCCCCTGGCTGCCGCCCAATCTTCTCCTTTATAGGTTGACCTGGGTGAGAGGAGGAAGAGGTCCCGGGAGATGCCGGCGTCCGCGGTTGTTACCTTCACTGGTCAGTCTGCTGGTGAGATTTTGGCTAAGCGGCTGAAGCTGACACGTAGTGTTCCTATTAGCACCCAGAGCGATGTTCCTGTTGCCTGTAGCTCTGTTGCTGCTGGCACAGAAGCATCAGGGGTGGAGAAGGATCCTACAGCGGGCCCAGGCGACTCTTTCGCCCGGAGACTGCTCATAGATGTGCAGGGAATGGAGCTGGAGAAGACAGTTGCTCTGGGAGGGCGACCAGAGGAGAACCAGCTGAAGACCAAAGAGGTGGCCCTCCAGGTACGGATAGTTTTCAACTGGTATTCGTTCAACATTATTTTGTGCTCTGTTGCTTTATAACTAGTGCCTGTTAAACTGTAGTTGTTGTACCACTTGTATCAGTCAGATGCAAGTGAAGATCTGCCGGAGCTGAAGAAGCAGGTGGCGGCGTTGACGAGCGCCCGAGACCTCTTGGAGTTCGAGAAATCCAAGCTCCAACGGGAGAAGGCCCGCTTGGAGGTGAGGGCCAGGAAGCAAGTTGCCAAGCTGGAAGTCCAGGTTGAGGCTCTTGAAGAGGAGAAGAATGGTCTGGAAGAGGAGAGGGCCGAGCTGGAGATCAAGGTCGAGGAACTTCAGCGGGAGGTGGCGACGTTATCCGCCTCTGCCGGTGGGGTGGTCGATGACAATGACCCGGAGGTGTACCAGCGGGCAGTGAAGAAGTATCAGGAAAGCGCTGAGCTTCTTGATCTGCTGGATCGGGCCCGGGAGGCGAGGATAGCCAATGCTTATGATGAGTGGAAAAGTAAGGGCTATCTTGACGTCTCTAAGTTGCCACTGCCGCAGGTGGACGAAGAGGAGTGTCTGGAGGGTGGTACCGAGCCGGTCGGTGAGGACCCCGCTGCCGAAAACGCCACTGGTGGAATCGCTGGTGAAGGAGCTCCTGCTGAAGAGGGGGAGCAGGCGGAAGCGCCCTAGCAGGATCCAGACTTTGTACACTCCTGCCCTCCCCTTTTTGTTTTTGTTTTTGTTTTTTTTTTTTGTACATGCTGCCCTAAATTACAATGAATGGACATTTTGCCAGAGCTTGTGTAATGCCTTTTTCAATTTGCCTGGTTTAGCTACCCATAGATTTCAATCTGTACTTAGTTGAAAATAGAGTTGAAATAGATAACTACAGAAATTACACCTGCCGAACTGGTTGGGATGGCTAGCTAGTTTTGTTTAGAAGGGGGGGGGGGGGGGGGGGTGGGGGGAACTAACATTTTACTCGGGTTGATAGGTTGTTGGACCGATGAGCTTCTATACAGGTGTAAGATTTCGACCGGTCGTGTGAGCATTGGTGTTGCGGGATAGGCACCCGAATCCGCGCGGTCCCCACTGGCCGGGTTACCCTTGATACCGCTGCAAGTCGACGCGGCGGACCAGACCCTCAATCGTCGTTTGTGTGGTGCATGGCTTCATCGTGGTAGGAGCAATACTTACCGGTCTGCGCCTTGGTCAGCTTCCCCTTTGGGTGCTTTTTTTTCGGTGGAGGGAGGATGTTGTTCCCGTTCTCATATAGAATGTCCTTGTAGGAAGCGGTTAAGGTGGAGAATACCTCTTGGCGTCCCGCTGACATTATTGTGAGGGGGCGGGTTTGTTGGTAGGGCTAGGGCTTGCCACCTCGCTGGGGGGTGTCAAAATTGTCCCTCTGGCGCTACTGGTTCGGCCAGCTTCTTGGCTTCCTGTCGGATGCGGCTCCTCGGTCGTAGCCTTGCTGCCAGTTTCTTGTCTCCTGCCGGGCGAAGTCATGTTCCTCCCGCCTTTTCTTGTGTTGACGAGATCCATAAGTTTCGTGGTCCGCCTGGGCGTGCCTAATGGCCATCGCTATTAGTTCGTCGTAACCGTGCGGGGTCTCCACCAGCACATCATACGAGAATTTTCCGGGCCGGTGACCTTGCTTGAAGGCCGATTCGGCAATCCCCTTATCCAAGTCTCTAACCCCGGCAGTGGCCGTCTGCCAATGGTTGACGAAAGCTCGGAGCTCTTCGCCGTCTTCCTGCCTGTAATTAAAAAGAACCATTGAGGTCCGGGCCCCCTCGACCCGTAATATGAACCGGCCCACGAACCTGTCGGCTAGCTGTTCGAATGCCTCTATAGAATTCACTGGCAACTCGTAGATCCAGCTAAGTGCCTCCCCGGACAGGGTCTCCTGGAATATGTTGCAGCAAACGGCGTCGGAATAGCCTTTAGCACAGGGGGGGAACTAACATTTTACTCGGGTTGATAGGTTGTTGGACCGATGAGCTTCTATACAGGTGTAAGATTTCGACCGGTCATGTGAGCGTTGGTGTTGCGGGATAGGCACCCGAATCCGCGCGGTCCCCACTGGCCGGGTTACCCTTGATACCGCTGCAAGTCGACGCGGCGGACCAGACCCACAATCGTGGTTTTCAAGGCAAGGCAGTCGTTTGTGTGGTGCATGGCTTCATCGTGGTAGGAGCAATACTTACCGGTCTGCGCCTTGGTCAGCTTCCCCTTTGGGTGCTTTTTTTTCGGTGGAGGGAGGATGTTGTTCCCGTTCTCATATAGAATGTCCTTGTAGGAAGCGGTTAAGGTGGAGAATACCTCTTGGCGTCCCGCTGACATTATTGTGAGGGGGCGGGTTTGTTGGTAGGGCTGGGGCTTGCCACCTCGCTGGGGGGTGTCAAAATTGTCCCTCTGGCGCTGCTGGTTCGGCCAGCTTCTTGGCTTCCTGTCGGATGCGGCTCCTCGGTCGTAGCCTTGCGCCAGTTTCTTGTCTCCTGCCGGGCGAAGTCATGTTCCTCCCGCCTTTTCTTGTGTTGACGAGATCCATAAGTTTCGTGGTCCGCCTGGGCGTGCCTAATGGCCATCGCCATTAGTTCGTCGTAACCGTGCGGGGTCTCCACTAGCACATCATACGAGAATTTTCCGGGCCGGTGACCTTGCTTGAAGGCCGATTCGGCAATCCCCTTATCCAAGTCTCTAACCCCGGCAGTGGCCGTCTGCCAATGGTTGACGAAAGCTCGGAGCTCTTCGCCGTCTTCCTGCCTGTAGTTAAAAAGAACCGTTGAGGTCCGGGCCCCCTCGACCAGTAATATGAACCGGCCCACGAACCTGTCGGCTAGCTGTTCGAATGCCTCTATAGAATTCACTGGCAACTCGTAGATCCAGCTAAGTGCCTCCCCGGACAGGGTCTCCTGGAATATGTTGCAGCAAACGGCGTCGGAATAGCCTTTAGCACACGTTTGGAATCGGAAGCTGTCCAGGTGTTGGTATGGGCAGTCGGCCCCGGAGTATGTCAGCTTTAGCGACTTTTGGGTGCCTGCTCTTCTGGATTCCAGTACCCGGAGTGAGAAGGGTCCGGACCGTTCGTTGAATCGTGCGCTCTCTGGCGGTCTCGCAGCCTTTCTCTCGTTGGCCTCCATCTGGGCCTTCATCTTTGACACTGAGTCAGATAGTATCTGTAGTGCCCGTGCGGTCGAGGTGACGGTATCTTCCGCTAGTCCTCCTAGGAGCTGGGACGATCTTTGGTGGTGTCGCGGCCGCCGGGAACACGTCTCCCACCACGCCGGTGTCCCTCTCTCCTCCCGATTACTGGCCCACCTCTTGGTGGGGAGGCTCTTTTGTGGGCGGTGCAAATGACTTCGCCAGAGCGGCATTGCTCTCCTGGCCTCTTTCCAAAGCTGCCACCAGTGCGGCATTGACCGCTTCCATGTCTTGATACCTGGTGGTGGCCTCCTGCCTGTCCCGATCACTCTCTGCCCTCAAGCGGTTTACTTCCGCTCGCATCTATTCTATTTCTCCCGCCATATCATACTGGCCGGGAGTGGAGACATCGTCCAAGCTGTCGTTGCTGGGCAGCCGATCTTCCCCTCGGTTCGGGGCCTCGGGGGACGCCTGCGCGGGTTCCAGGCTCAAGACCTGGTGGGCTTCTTCCGGGTCCTTCCTGCGTGCAACCCTGTCGGATGTGGCTATGGTTCCGTCCTGATCCCGGGGAGCGGCAGCGGTCTGACTGCAAGCTCCAGCGGGCTGCCCCTGTCCCGCCCCCGGGATTTGGACTGCACCCTCACCCGGGATTTGGACTAGCATCGGCTCCGGAACCCATCGGTCCTCTGCAACTTCCAGACATGTTTTTTTGTTTTTGACCCGTAGACTGATCGATTCCATTCCCGCTCTTATGACAACACAAACTTTTTGTACTCTTCCCACAGACGGCGCCAATTGTTTCTGTCTGAATCCGTAGACTCACAGATACTGGTAGATCTTGGTGTGACTCCTCCATGCAGATCCTGCTAACTAAGGGAATACCGGGTGGGGCCGGTCTATTCCGCTCTGATGCCTAAGTCAGTATAGTTGGAATAAACTGATAATTTAAGCGGGAATGAGTAGTTGTAGTATTGATTACCTCTTAATGATGGCATTTGGGACCCTTATATAGGCTGCCGGGTGTGAGGACTGGCCTCACCCTTCGATATGGGACTGGCCCTCTTCTGCACATATTATAATACTGTTTCGGCCCCTGTTTGGGGAGCTGCCAACTACGGTTCCCAGGCCCAGGTCGCAGGTAAGACCTGCCCGGGCACGGGTGCAGGTGTTCATGCTCTGGTCCCGGTCCCTGGGCAGGGTCCAGGAGTGCTGGTTGCGGGTTTAGGGGCCTGGGTAGCCTCTCTATGGCTACTGTCAACAACTTTAAAATGGAATGAAACCCAAATGGAAGCCGTAGAGTACTAGTACACTGTGAATAATTCATCGGAATAATAATACTGCCGGGCACACAGTACGTTGCAGCGTTGAAGTCAATCATGCATGCCCTCCCTAGCTAGCTTAGTGATGTATTCTTCAATGATACTCCTAGTTGAAGAAATCAGGAGACAGGACCGTGCTCATTTTCCTTAGCTTTTGATCGAGAAGTCTTTCAGTTACAATAAGATTAATTAGTTGTCCCATACGTGCCGACACTTTTTGCACTTTGATGTCCGTACGTGTTGGTAGGCGTTCTTTCTTTCCCCTACCCTAGCAAAGTGTTGATGGAATGATCTCTTTTATCCATAAGTTTACAATCTATCTGTTTTTTAGTAACAGAATTTCTGGTAGCATGCGTTTTAGCTCTTTATATAAATTTTAATTAAAAAGTGAAACGAGAAGTATAGATTGTAAATTGAGAACTGCAACTTTCACTCTCCTATTTGAAAGATTGAAATAAACATAGGCTTCACTATTGGAGTTGATGCAAGTATTCTGATCAATTCTTCAAATGTTTCTTGACAAGCCACACACGATTTATGGTTCTTATAAGAGGTGTATACAATCACGAATCCGACACAATGGACACATTATTTCATAGTAATTAATTAGGTACTATAACTCAAAGAATGATGGAGATCAGGATAACGAACACGGTCCTCCAATAGTCACTCAACAGACACCAGAAATAAGGATAAACGAACTCATAAAACAGGGCAAATCCATGCCACAAATAAACTGATTTTATTCATAAAACATAAGCTTCTTAATAACGATTACAATACCCATATATATAGGGTTTATAATACTTGAAAAATAACTACGCTTAATATG
Organism: Potentilla sterilis; assembly: GCA_963682095.1. NCBI lineage: Eukaryota > Viridiplantae > Streptophyta > Magnoliopsida > Rosales > Rosaceae > Potentilla > Potentilla sterilis. The sequence continues at coordinate 24,160,047 of OY821758.1, read as the reverse complement.
GAAAGCGATTATAAGTAAATCCTAAATAATTGTAAAACTATTCCCTAAAAATACGTAAATAATGAAATATTAAAGGCTATGAATTTATAATTAAATTTCAAATAATATATTTGAAGTTGCCTTATATGCCCGCGCTCCTGCATTAGACTCCCCTGATTGGAAAGAACTTGTCCTCGAATTCAAGCCTTTAATTGCTAAAATTCCCCACAAAATCTTCCATTGATGTAGATCTTCTTTTGGCATACCAGCTTGCAATTGAATTCTTCCTTTCCAAATAAATAGATACTTAGAATGCCTTGTTTATCTTGCCTTGAGAAATCAGCTCATCATAATTAATTTCTTCAACCCAAAATTGCTCTCACATTTCTTGATACGATTCACAATATCAATTAATATTTTTGGAATCTGCATATAGAAAATATCGACTCTAATGAAATCAATAGATTTTTGAATCTTATCAACCAGGAAAAATGGAACATGACATTTGAGCGATGCATCTTTCCTTTTAGATCTCACTTTCTTCCTTGCAAGCTTATTATAGACAAATGATTGGTTAAGATATGGACGCTCACATGCTGAACCAAATACGTTGTGTCCAATTTCATCAAATCCTAAAACAATGTCGCCTTCCACTTCTAGTTTGGACTTTGGACCTAAACTATCTGCATGATCACCCATGCATAAATTAATTTTAGGACTAAATTCTGCTTATTACCCTGTATTTTTGGAGTTTCATCAATTCAGTCCTTAAACTTCTAATTTAATCAAAAAAGTCCTCGTACTTTCCAATCTCATCAAATCGATCTAATCTATTACCAATCCGTCATGTGTCTCAGTCAACTTGCTAACCGGGCAAGTGCATATCTGACATATCAACTTGTGAGACATTCTCACAGAGAAACTTCTCAAAATACCCCATCAACTGTGTTTTTAATGACAGATCAACTTAACGGATTAGTAACAAAATAGATCGATTTGATGAGATTGGAAAGTACGAGGATTTTTTAAATTAAATTAGAAGTTGAAGGACTGACACTACCAGATCGGAGTGAATAGCCGACGAAATTTTTTTCGTCGACTATGCCAAATTTTCGTCGGCTATGCCTTCTGCCGACGAAATTTTCGTCGGCTATACTTCGTCGGAAAAACGCCGTCGGTAATACCAATAGACGACGAAAATAACGAAATCGTCGGCTATAGTAGAGTATGGCCGACGAATTTACCGACGAAAATTTATTTTGTCGGCCAAACGTGGGCGAAATATCCGACGAATTTCGTCGGGTATTTTCGAGTATGGCCGAAAATATCGTAAACTATAGCTGACGAAATTCGTCGGCTATTTGTTCTGAAATATAGCCGACGATTTCATTTATTTCGTCGGTTATTTCGTCGAAATATATTAATATTTTAATAGGCATTAATTAGTTATAGCCGACGAAATGATGTCATTTTCGTCGGCTATAAAACTTATAGCTGACGAAATTTGGTAAAAATCGTCGGCTATAGTGCTTATAGCCGACGAAATAATGCCAAAATCGTCGGCTATTCTTACATTTGGGGAAAAAAAAATTAAATTATTTTCTAAATCACCGTTCCAAGCAACCTGCAAATCACAAAGACAGTCCATGCATTTGCACCAACAAGAAACACGTCTAAATGACTTATTATTTAATTCGTTCCAATATACATAAAATATAACCCTAATCATCACCTAAACCACTAAAGTCCACCTGGTCATCCCCAGCATCCTGCTCTCCATCATGGTCGTCATCCTGCTGACCGAACTCGGGAGGTTGAGGCATTGGAGGTTCAACTAACGGCTGAAACGGGGGCGGGGGTTCAAGGCCTTGTTGTTGTGCCGCGAACATATCATACCACCAGTTTTGTTGGTTGGCGTAGTTGTGTCGCCAAATTCTCTCGCATTCAGCATGCCAACTGGACAGATCTAAATAATACTGTTGTGTTTTGCGGTGTTGCTCCTGTGATCTGCGTTGTTCCTCCTGTGATCTCTGGAACTCGGCCGCCAACCTTGCATTTTCTTCTGCCAATCTCCGCACTTCCCCCCTCACCTGTTGGCTCTCCCCGCCTCTCTTCTTTTGACCTCTCTTAGTGGTCTTCAGGAGCCCTAGTCAGTAGTAGTTGTTTGAGCGGTTTGGGAAGGCTGCGTCGAACATCCTCGCTGCCGTTTGGACATTGGATTGGTCGACCTGGCGCAGGGCTTCTTCCAGATCTGCCTCTGAGATGTTCGGTTGTGTCTCTCGAACTACTTGCTGGAACACCTCTTCTTCGGCCCGGTTCACCCTCTCCTAATTGAACGGGAAAAAAAAAATTAATATTCTAACAAATATATAATTAAGTAAAATTAATAATTAAAATTTTAAAATCGTAATCAACGACTTATGAGCTGTTCAGTCGCTTGTGGATAAGCGATCTTGAACGTCTCCAAGTACGGGTTGCTATCAGGATGATCTTTAAGCGCCTCCTCCTGATATTGTGCAAACGGCCTAGAACCACCACAATGAGGGGTTGTGTTACGGCGGCGGTTGTCAGAGTTTACTCGAGACCGTTGCTTCAAACAAATAATAAAATATTAGAAAAATGCATCAAAAAATATTAGTGTAATAATTATAAAATAATTAAACTAATAATTAAAATTTTAACAAAATAAATATTTATAGTTAAGTTTAGTATTTACCTGCATAAGTGGGTTGTTGAAGTCTACTGTCTTCAACCAACGCCACTCGTACTCCCTGAAAATGAACTCTGGGAGTATCCATACGACCACGGTTGTCGTATTGGTTAAAGTGGGAACGGAGCTCGTTCTTCCACTCTTTGAACCTACGGAAAAAACAAAAGTGCATTAGAAATATTATTAATATCATAAAATATTTCGAATTATAAGATAAGGAATTCCCAAAGTACCTCAACGACTGCATCGCGTCCGCCCAATGCTGCTTATGTTCTGCAATCTCGAAGTATGTCTGAAAGATAATATTTTATTAGTTTTACAATTATAACAATACCGAAAATTATTAAATATTACGTAAAATAAATTAAATTTTTTAAATTACTCACCGACGCAGCGTTGTTCACCTCCCTCTTGATCTCTTCGGGCACATCAGCCCACCGCGTCCACAACATAGGGACTCTGTCCCTAATCAGTGCCCCCACGCAACCCGTGTAGTCGCGGCGTTTTTTCCCCTGAACCTCCTGATTAGGAGGTTCGTTGATCCGGATCGTCCCGCTGCTCTCAACAGTTCTCCTGAGCGTGTCAAAACATGACACCTCGCGTGTTCCTGCTTGAACTGCTAGCGGCTGTCCCTATCACATAAACGACGATTGGTTAATAAAATTAAATATTAGTGCGTTAATTTTAATAAAACATTTAATTAATAAAATCGAATGTTACCTGAACTCGATGACCCGTCTGTCGACTTTCCTTTTCTCCTCGCCGAAATCAGGAGGTCAGGGTTCTCAAATGGCTGCTGCTGGTATGCCTCCGCAGCACTCACGTACTGAGGCATATCAGGCCATATGGGCACACCTCGATAGTCGACCTCGGGTATCGCAGGAATGTTGTACGGGAGGTAGAGCTGATTTGGGAGAGTAGGCCCCTCAGTCGAGTCAGCAGCAGACGTCGTCGGCTATGCTTTGGACAATTAGCAGCCGTTGGATCTGAGCCATCTAACGGCGGACAATAAGCGGATCGCAAGAGTTTAGCCGACGAAATATTTGAATTCGTCGGCTAAACCTTTGGTCAAACTACGAAGTCAAACCTCTAAATGCTTTAAAACGGAAATTGGCCTGTGTAAATGACGTTTTTTTGCCTGACCTTCAACAGATAATAGTTTCAAATCGATGAGGCGCAACTAATCGTATAAAAATTTTCCTCAAAATATTTACCGACCGTCAGGCTACCCATAGGAAAACGGAAGTAAAAAACAGTTAACCGCAACATTCGGCACACAGATTTTGTCGGAATCGTGTCATTTTTCAACCGTAGACGTATATTATTACTTCGGTCATATCTTATTTCACGACACATTTGCATTTGAAGAGTGTACGTGTAGTAACTATTTGAAACTATACATTCACTTAAACACTTAGTAAACAAGTTAAGGAACATTACACTACCAGATACGGCCGAATAGCCGACGAAAATTTTTTCGTCGGCCATTCCATTTTTTCGTCGGCTATACCCTCTGCCGACGAAAATTTCGTCGGCTATAAGTCGTCGGTAATACGCCGTCGGTAATACCAATGGCCGACGAAATATTAAATTTCGTCGGCTATAGTTATGTATGGCCGACGAGTCCAAAAATTCGTCGGGCAAACGTGGGTGAAATAGCCGACGAATTTCGTCGGGTATATTTGAGTATAGCCGACGAAATCCATTAAGTATGGCCGACGATTTAATAAAATTTCGTCGGCTATGGTGTTTTAACTATAGCCGACGATTTAATAAAATTTCGTCGGCTATGGTGTTTTAACTATAGCCGACGATTTAATAAAACTTCGTCGGCTATTTCCTCGAAATATATTACTGTTTTAATAGGTATTAATTAGTTATAGCCGACGAAATAAGGCAATTTTCGTCGGCTATACAAGTTATAGCCGACGAAAATTGGTAAAATTCGTCGGCTATACTTGTTATAGCCGACGAAATAATGCAAAAATCGTCGGCTATTCTTGCATTTGGGAAAAAAAAATTAAATTATTTTCTAAATTACCATTCCAAGCAAGCTGCAAATCACAAAAACAATTCATGCATTTGCACCAACAAGAAACACGTCTAAATACCATTTTTATTAAATTCGTTCCAATATACATAAAATATAACCCTAATTATCCCCTAAACTACTAAAGTCTAGGATGTCATCTACAGCATCAGGCGCATCATCCTGCTGACCGAACTCGAGAGGTTCAGGCATTGGAGGCTCCACTAACTGCTGAAACGGGAGCGGGGGTGGACGGCCTTCTTGTTGTGCCGCGAACATCTCATAAACCCACTGTTGCTGGCCGTCGTAGTTGTATTGCCGAATTCTGGCGCACTCAGCATTCCAACGGACCATATCCAACTGATACTGCTGGTACTGCTGTTGTCTACGGCGCAGCTCCTCTACTGTCTGGGACGAGGTCGCCAATTCTGCGGCCAATCGCTGCACTTCCCCCCTCATATGTTGGGTCTCCCCGCCTCCTTTCTTTTGACCTCCCTTAGTGGTCTTCAGGAGCCCTTGTCCAGAACCTCCCAAACCCCGGCAGTAGTACTCGTTGGACTGCTGTGGGAAGGCTGCGTTGAACATCCTCGCCGCCGTTTGGATATTGGTGCGGTCGACCCGGCGCACGGCTTCTTCCATATCTGCCTCTGAGATGTCCGGTTGTGTCTCCCGAACTATTTGCTCGAGCACCTCTTGTTCGGCCTGGGTCACCCGCTCCTAATTGGACGGGGAAAAAAAATTAATATTCTAACAAATGGATAGTTAAGTAAAATTAATAATTTAAATTTTAAAATCATAATGAACGACTTACGAGATCTTCTGTCGCTTGTGGATAAGCGATCTTGAACGTCTCCACGTAGGGGTTGCAATCAGGATGATCTCTGAGCGCCTCCTCCTGATATTGTGCAAACGGCCTTGAACCGCCGTGATGGAGGATTGTGTTACGGCGGCGGTTCTCCGAGTTTATCCGAGACCGTTCCTTCAAACAAATAATAAAATATTAGAAAAATGCATCAAAAAATATAACTGAAATAATTATAAAATATTTAAACTAATAATTAAAATTTTAATAAAATAAACATTTATAGTGAAGTTTAGTATTTACCATCATAGCCGGGTTGTCGAAGACTACGGTCTTCAACCAACGCCACTCGTACTCCCTGAACATGAACTCTCTGGGAGTACCCATACGACCACGGTTGCCGTACTCGTTATAGTGGGAACGGAGCTCGTTCTTCCACTCTTTGAACCTACGAAAAAAACAAAAGTGCATTAGAAATATGATTAATATCATAAAATATTTCAAATTATCAAATAAGACATTCCCAACGTACCTCGAGCTCTGTTGGGAGTCCGCCCAACCCCGCTTGTGTTCCGCAACCACAAAGTATGTCTGAAAGATAATATTTTATTAGTTTTATAATTATAACAATACCGAAAATTTTTAAATATTACGATAAATAAATTAAATTTTTTTATTTACTCACCGACGCGGCGTTGTTCAACTCCATCTTGATTTCTTCGGGCACATCAGCCCACCGAGCCCACAACATAGGGACTCTGTCCCTAATGAGTGCACCCACGCAACCCGAGTAACCCACGCAACCCGAGTAGTCGCGTTTCTTTTTCGCCCCAACCTCCTGATTAGGAGCTTCGTCAATCTGGATCCTCCCGCTCCGTTCAACCGTTCTCCTGAGCGTCTCAAAACTGATGACACCTCTGGTATTCCTCTGGGTTGAACTGCTAGCGCCTGTCCCTATCACATAAACGACGATTGGTTAATAAAATTAAATATTAGTGCGTTAATTTTAATAAAACATTTAATTAATAAAATCGAATGTTACCTGAACCCGATGATTCGGTTGCCGTCGACTTTCCTTTTCTCCTCGCCGAAATCAGGAGGTCAGGGCTCTCCCATGGCTGCTGCTGGTATGCCTCCGCAGCACTCACGAACTGAGGCATATCAGGCCACTGGGGCCGACCCTGATAGTCGACCTCGGGTATCGCAGGAATGTTGTAGGGGAGGAAGAGCTGGTTTGGGAGAGTAGGCCCCTCAGTCGAGTCACCAGCAGACTGAGTCGGACTCGGCATCGGCTCCCGATGAACCTCAGGCATACGAACCTGAGGAACGTCGGCAGCTATCTCCTCGTGAAACAGCTGCCGACTAAACCTCGGCGCCACAGAGGGACCGACATGCGGAAGTGAAGTGCTCGACGGCCGCCCCGCCTGGAGAAGGGTCTGGTGCCGAGCACTCACACTCCGCCGCGGCTGGGCTGCATCCACACTCCTCCGCGGCTGGCTGGTGGTCCTCTCAGGCTGGCTAGCCGTCCTCTCGGAGTCTGGGGAACCGGCGGCATTTCCAGAACCTCTAGATCTAGAACGACGGCCTCCGAAGAACTGCCTAAATGCATCGGCCATCTAAAGCCAGACGCATTAATACATTAATTAATATTAAATTATATTATATTAAATAACAAATTCTAATTAATATAATACCCAATAATACTAACATATTTTAATATTTACCGATTTATATAATAACCAATTTATACATATAAATTATACAATTACACCTAAATTATACAATTAAAATAAATTTTACAAAAATTACCTAAATTAACATAAAAACCTAAAAATTACATACATTAACATAAATACCTAAATTATAACTAAATTAACATAAATACATAAATTATACCTAAATTAACATAAATACATAAATTCTACCTAAATTAACATAAATACATAAATTATAACTAAATTAACATAAATACATAAATTATATCTAAATTAATATAAATACATAAATTATACCTAAATTAACATAAATACATAAATTATACACAAATTAACATATAAATACATAAATTATACCTAAATTAACAATTATATCTAAATTAACAATTATATATAATTTATTAACCATAATTTAATTTATTAACAATTAAATAACAAACAAAAAAAAAAAAAGGGAGGCCGGGTACCGAATAGGGGAGGAGGAGGAGGAGGGGGAGGCGGCCGGAACAGGGAGGAGGAGGGGCGGCCGGAACAGGGAGGAGGAGGAGGAGGAGGGGCGGCGGATCGAACCAAGGAGGAGGAGGCGCCGGGCTGCCGGAATAGGGAGGAGGATCGGCGGATGAAGGAGGGCCGGATTCGAGGAGGAAGATTGTTTAGGGAAAATCGGGCAAATGGAGGCTAGGGTTCGGCTGTATTTTACTTATACCCGATAGTATAGCCGACGAAATAAAGCGATTTCGTCGGCCATGCTATAGTATAGGCGATGAAATAAAGCGATTTCGTCGGCCATGATATGGCATAGCCGACGAAATTACATAATTCGTCGACTATAGTCTTCGTCCCTCAGCATCCGTCTGATCTCCCCCATCCAACGGTGGATAATGGAAAGGCGCGGATCACCAGACTTTAGCCGACGAAATATAACTTCGTCGGCTATACTTTTGGTCAAACTACAAAGTCAAACCTCTAAACGCTTTAAAACGGAAATTGGCCCGTCTAAATGACGTTTTTTTGCCTGACTTTCAACAGAGAATAGTTTCAGATCGATGCGACGCATCTAATCGTATAAAAATTTCCCCCAAAATATTTACCGACCGTCAGGCTACCCATAGGAAAACGGGAGTAAAAAACAGCAAACCGCAACATTCGGCACACAGATTTTGTCGGAATCTTCCCATTTTTCAACCGTAGCCGTATTTCAATATTTCGGTCATATCTTATTTCACGACACATTTGCATTTGAAGGGTCTACGTATAGTAGGTATTTGAAACTATACATTCACTTAAACACTTAGTAAACAAGTTAAGGAACATTAGTGCATATATTCCGATTTTGAATCTCAAAGTTTGGAAAATCTATTCCAACCGTCAGATATCACCGTTAAGATTAAATACATGTATGAAAAAAAATCCAACTACATCTGACAACGTTGAAGGCTCGATCGGGACGGTCAAACCGCAAAGTGAAACCTTTAAACGCTTTAAAACGGAAATTGGCCCGTCTAAATGACGTTTTTTTGGCCTGACCTTCAACAGAGAATAGTTTCAGATCGATGCGACGCATCTAATCGTATAAAAATTTCCCCCAAAATATTTACCGACCGTCAGGCTACCCATAGGAAAACGGGAGTAAAAAACAGCAACCCGCAACATTCGGCACACAGATTTTGTCGGAATCTTCCCATTTTTCAACCGTAGCCGTATTTCAATATTTCGGTCATATCTTATTTCACGACACATTTGCATTTGAAGGGTCTACATATAGTAGGTATTTGAAACTATACATTCACTTAAACACTTAGTAAACAAGTTAAGGAACATTAGTGCATATATTCTGATTTTGAATCTCAAAGTTTGGAAAATCTATTTCAACCGTCAGATATCACCGTTAAGATGAAATACATGTATGAAAAAAAATCCAAGGTTATCGGACAACGTTAAAGGCTCGATCGGGACGGTCAAACTGTAAAGTCAAACCTCTAAACGCTGTAAAACGGAAATTGGGCCGTCTAAATGACGTTTTTTGGCCTGACCTTCAACAGAGAATAGTTTCAAATCGATGCGACGCAACTAATCGTACAAAAATTCCCCTCAAAATATTTACCGACCGTCAGGCTACCCATAGGAAAACGGAAGTAAAAACCAGCTAACCGCAACATTCGGCACACAGATTTTGTCAGAATCGTCTCATTTTTCAACCGTTGACGTTTTTCAATATTTCGGTCATATCTTATTTCACGACACATTTGTATTTGAAGGATGAAGCAATGGTTTGTCGTTAGTCATAGAAAATGGAAGCTGATCTTTTTTTTTTTAATCATAGCCGACGAAATCAAACCTAGTACTTGTCGGCTATTCTTTTGTCGTTTCGGTCAAAATTTATGGCCGACGAAATAATGAATTTTCGTCGGCCATTATAAGAATAGCCGACGAACAATGAGTTATTTCGTCGGCTATTCTTTTGTCGTTTTCGGTCAAAAATGAAATATTTATATTTTTAAAAATTTATGGCCGACGAAATAATGAATTTTCGTCGGCCATTATAAGAATAGCCGACGAACAATGAATTATTTCGTCGGTTATTCTTTTGTCGTTTTCGGTCAAAAATGAAATATTAATATTTTAAAAAACTTATGGCCGACGAAATAATGAATTTTCGTCGGCCAAAATTAGAATAGCCGACGAAATAATGCATTTTTCGTCGGCTATTCTAAAAAAAAAACCAAAAAAATCAGTGGTTTTACACCTCCCCTATTCCGATGTCCTGTTCACATATAACCAAAATTGAACATAAAAAACCAGAAACCCAACAGTCAACATATTTCAAATTTTTTTTTTAAGGGGTTTGGAACCCAGCCTAGCTGGGAGGCTCATCCCCACGCCCGTTCATTAGAAATGAGTGGATTACAAATGAAAGGATTACATCATTTAAATTACTTAATCCGTCGGATTGTAATCGGAATCATCGGATGAGTCTTCTTCGGTTTCTGAATTGCTCGATAGGGGTAATCTATGTCTTTCCTCACCACTAGAGTGCTCGTTAGTTTCTTCATTTGGATCAACATCAACAAGCAGTGGCTCTTCTCGGCGAATTTGCACCGGCGTGTGTAGGCGAATAAAAGAGGAGTCAGGAATACCGTTTGAGTTGGGCTCTTGATACGCGGTGCCCCCTTCCGCGTTCTCTTCAGCCACTCCAAGTGTAGACGCCCGGTAAATGTTGCGATGGTGGATAGTGTTGACTACTTTCCACGGGTCGCCCTTGGCGAGATCATCAAGATAAAACACTTGTTTCACCCATGTGGTTAAAACGAACGGGTCGTCCTCATACCATGATGTACTAGTGTTCACAGAACTTATGCCGTATTGATCGGTTTTCATGCTCTGCGGCCGTGTGTCAAACCATCTACACTTGAAAAGGTACACTTTCATGCCTTCCCCGTAATGCAGTTCCACAACTGAATGGAGAACACCGTAATAGTCAACTCCACCATCCCCACCATGTGCCATAACCCCTGAATTTTGTGTTTTCAGTCTGAGGTCTCTGTCTTCACATCGAAATAACACACCATTCACCTTGCACGTCGCATAAACTTTTGAATAGACCGGCCTCCTCGCTAAAAGTCTGAGTTCGTGCGACCAATTTGGGTGATTATCATTTTCAATAAGGTCCATCTGCAACCATCAGAATGAACTATAAATATGAATAAATGTACACAATAATATATGAACACGTATAGAATAGTGTTAAAGGTACGTACCCAGCGGCCGAAATACTCTGCGAATGTCTGGTTGTGGTAATCGCGATCACCTGCTACTCCTTCACAGCGTAGATGTATGTCCTTCCAAAACTGAACTTCTGGACAGTTGATTAGTACCCACCAATGTGCAATGGCTACCTCATAATCTTTCAACTTGTAGTCTGGCATGTTTCCACCGAGTACAACATCGTCGGAGAGTATGGAAAGATTGAACTGTGACGGTACATCTTCCTGTATGCTTTCCTGTAACGCTCCGAAATACAGCTTCATGTAGGTGACGCACTCGTGCGCAATATATGCTTCAGCTATACATCCTTCAGGTGCGGATATGTTTTGGACAAAACCACCGTATTGTCCAAGTTGCCTATAAATCAAGTTTTTAAAGTGTTATGATAATACATTAACACTATATCACATATATTGATGAGGAAATTAACATAAGGTGTAAAATACGTACCTTTCCATCGGATACATCCAAGTGAAGTGCACAGGACCGGTAAGCAACAACTGCCGAGGAAGATGGATCATGAGGTGAGGCATGATGTCGAAAAAATTTGGAGGAAATATCATCTCAAATTTACACATGATATGAACGATGTCTTGTTGCATTTCCCGGAGGTCAGATTTTCTCACTTCCCGTGTGCATACCTTCTGGAAAAATATTGCCAACGCTACTAACGGCTCCACAACGTGACGGGAAAGGAACGGTCGAATGAAAACAGGGAAGAGACGTTGTAGCAGGATATGATTGTCATGACTTTTCAACCCGTACAGATTGTTGCATTGTCTGTTGACACACTTGGCTATATTTCCAGCAAAGCCTGAAGGATACTTGGCCCGACTTATCCAATGCAAAATTTCTGATTTATGCTCAGGCTTGACGGTGTAAGGAGCTTGAGGCATTTTTCTCTTCCCTTGTTTCAACCATAGTGGTTTTCTGATATTCATGTTTTGCATATCAGTGCGAGCCTTAGGACCGTCTTTCGTCTTCCCCTCCAAGTTCAGCGTTGTGCCCACCACACTTTCAGAAACATTTTTTTCTATGTGCATAACGTCTAGGAAGTGACGGATCAGCAACTCACACCAGTACGGGAGTTCCCACAATATGCTCCTATGTGTCCAGAATTTGTACTCCTCAGGCCTTTCAGGTATTTCCGCTACAATATCGGGATGATTGCTGAGGGGCCCAAAATCGTACTCATTAAGTCTTGCTAAAATTTCTCTTCCTGTCCATCTTCTGGGAGCACGGCCGTGTTCTTCGGTTCCATCAAATGCGGCGGACTCGTAACGCCAGTGGTGATCCGCCGGAAGGAACACACGATGACCCATTCGTCATATCTTGTTGCAATGAGGGGTGCTCCCATAATCGGTGAGGCACTCTGGACAAGCCTTATATCCCCTGACAACGCTGCCCGACAACATCCCATAAGCAGGAAAATCACTGATGGTACCAATAACCATGGCATGCATCTGGAACGTCTCCTGCTTGTACTTGTCAAAAGTGGGATGACCAACGTCCCACAATACCTTAAGCTCTTCAATCAATGGTCTCATATACACATCGAGACATTTCCCTGGGTAACCAGGCCCCGGAATCAACAACGTCAACATATTATATTCCTTCTTCATGCACATCCACGGAGGAAGGTTGTAAGGTACCAAAACCACCGGCCATATACTGTATGAAAGACTCATGGTGCCGAAAGGGTTGAACCCGTCAGTTGAGAGCCCGAGCCTGACGTTTCTGACATCTGACGCAAAATAAGGAAACTCATTGTTTATATGCTTCCAAGCCGCTCCGTCAGAGATGTGTGTCATGATATCTGCGTCTCCCGCGTCCCGCTCACCGTGCCACCTCATAGCTTTTGCGGTGGTTGCTGACATGTACAACCGCTCAAGACTATCTCTCAACAGAAAATACCGAAGCACTTTCACAGGTTTCCTATTGCCTGCTCCCGTCAACTTATATCGGTCAGACTGACATATCGGACATGCGTCAAGGCTAGCAAGGTCATTCCCTTCTGCATCTTTACCCCAGAAGAGAACGCAGTCAAATGCGCATGCATGGATCTTAATGTAGGAAAGCCCTAGATCTTTGAGGATACTTCGGACCTGACGGTGATTGGTAGGATTACGATGACCCTCCTCCAACAACGAAGAAGTGTACTGTAGATATTCATCTACTTGCCTGATAGTCGATTTTGTCTCGACTTTAATCCTCATTACCTCCATCACACTTTCAAGAACTGTCTTCTCAGAACTTGAACACACAGGGGTCTGTTACAATGCAATCAGTTTGTTGTACTTGTCAAAGGCAGCAGTGTTGACAACTTGTGGGAACGGCTGCACCGGGTCCTGCATATATTGTTCCCCATGTACACCGCTTTCAAAAGGAAACACGTCGTTGACGAATGTCATTGTTGGATCGTTGGATGTACTACTACTGCCCGCCTCAAAATACTGCCCATGATTATGCGATCCATCTAATGATGGCTCACCGTGATATATCCAACGTGTGTACTTCGGCCAAAACTCATTGCTCTTTAGGTGCTCCCATACTGTCCTAATCGGAAATCGACACATATCACTGCGACACTTACATTTCTTGCACGGGCAATAATGGTATGGTCCTTTTGCATTTTCCTCGACGAACTGCATAAAATCCACAACTCCTGTAGTGTATCGTCGGTCATGCCTTGGAAGCGAAATCCAACTCTTATCTCGATCCATATATAGCCTGATAATAATATATATGTATAACTTTAATTAATAATAAATTAATTAACACATATATATTACAATATATATTATTATCAACAGCAACTCATATATATATATACCATTAATTAACAACCATTATTTAAGTTCATTACACTATCAACAACCATTAATTAACATATTAATTTATATATATTTTAACACTAATTAAAATAACATTATTAAATTAAAACACATAATTATACTCTAACTGAAAATCAACTCAACTACAACTCAAAATCAACATATATACATACATTCTAACACTAAAACAACAACAAAACAAAAAATCACTTACTATATCAAAATCACTAAAACTCAAAATCAACTCAACTAAAACTCAAAATCAACATATATACACATATACGTACCTATATATAGCTCCACAATGTAAGAGAGGACGGATTTCAACAATACCCACAGATTTCTCACTCTTTCTCCCGTTTTTTTTCCGTTTTTTTTGAAATGAGCAGCTTCTGCCCAGATCTGAAAATATAAAGACTTATAGCCGACGAAATTACCAACTTCGTCGGCCATACTCATTTTCAGAGTATAGCCGATGAAAACTTTAAATCGTCGGCCATTCTCGTAGAATAGCCGACGATTTTTCACAAAATTTTCGTCGGCTATTCTATTCAGAGTATAGCCGACGACAACTTTAAATCGTCGGCCATTCTCGTAGAATAGCCGACGATTTTTAATTTTTAGTGACGAAAAAAAAAATCGTCGGCCATTCTATTGGAATAGCCGACGAAATTTTTTTTTTCCCGACGAAAAAAATATTCGTCGGCTTTTCTTCGATATAGCCGACGAAAAAAAAGTTTCGTCGGCCGTTTTTTTTTTTTTCGTCGGTAAAACCCTTTGTTCTTGTAGTGTTAGTGCATATGTTCCGATTTTGAATATAAAGTTTGGAAAATCTATTCCAACCGTCAGATATCACCGTTAAGATTAAATACATGTATGAAAAATAATCCAACTACATCTGACAACGTTAAAGGCTCGATCGGGAATGTCAACCGGGTGAGTCAACCCTTTAAACGCTTAGAAATGGTAATTGGCCTGTGTAAATGACGTTTTTTTGCCTGACCTTCAACAGATAATAGTTTCAAATCGATGAGATGCAACTAATCGTATAAAAAATTTCCTCAAAATATTTACCGACCGTCAGGCTACCCATAGGAAAACGGAAGTAAAAAACAGTTAACCGCAACATTCGGCACACAGATTTTGTCGGAATCGTGTCATTTTTCAACCGTAGACGTATTTCATTATTTCGGTCATATCTTATTTCACGACACATTTGCATTTGAAGAGTGTACGTATAGTAACTATTTGAAACTATACATTCACTTAAACACTTAGTAAACAAGTTAAGGAACATTATTGCATATGCTTCGATTTTGAATCTAAAAGTTTGGAAAATCTATTCCAACCGTCAGATATCACCGTTAAGATTAAATACATATATGAAAAAAAATCCAACAACATCTGACAACGTTAAAGGCTCGATCGGGACGGTCAACCGGGTGAGTCAACCCTTTAAACGCTTAGAAATGGTAATTGGCCTGTCTAAATGACGTTTTTTGGCCTGACCTTCAACAGATAATAGTTTCAAATCGATGAGACGCAACTAATCGTATAAAAAGTTTCCTCAAAATATTTACCGACCGTCAGGCTACCAATAGGAAAACGGAAGTAAAAAACAGGTAACCGCAACATTCGGCACACAGATTTTGTCGGAATCGTGTCGTTTTTCAACCATAGACGTATTTCATTATTTCGGTCATATCTTATTTCACGACACATTTGCATTTGAAGAGTGTACATATAGTAACTATTTGAAACTATACATTCACTTAAACACTTAGTAAACAAGTTAAGGAACATTAGTGCATATGTTCCGATTTTGAATGTAAAAGTTTGAAAAATCTATTCCAACCGTTAGATATCACCGTTAAGATTAAATACATGTATGAAAAAAAATCCAACTACATCTGACAACGTTAAAGGCTCGATCGGAACGGTCAACCGGGTGAGTCAACCCTTTAAACGCTTAGAAATGGTAATTGGCCTGTGTAAATGACGTTTTTTTGCCTGACCTTCAACAGATAATAGTTTCAAATCGATGAGACGTAACTAATCGTATAAAATTTTTTCTCAAAATATTTACCGACCGTCAGGCTACCCATAGGAAAACGGAAATAAAAAACAGTTAACCGCAACATTCGGCACACAGATTTTGTCGGAATCTTGTCATTTTTCAACCGTAGACGTATTTCATTATTTCGGTCATATCTTATTTCACGACACATTTGCATTTGAAGGACGAAGCATTAGTTTGTCGATAGTGATTGAAAATGGAAGCTGCTCTTTTTTTTTTCTTTTTTTTTTATCATAGTCGACGAAAATGCTATATTCGTCGGCCAAACTTTCAAAAGTTTTCGTCGGCTATACTTTAAGAGAACAGGCGACGAAAATTTTAAATCGTCGGTCATTCTAGGTGTATAGCCGACGAAAAATAATTTTTAGGGACGAAAGAAAAAATCGTCGGCCATTCTTGTGGAATAGCCGACGATTTTTTATTTTTAGTGACGAAAGAAAAAATCGTCGGCCATTCTTGGGAATAGCCGACGAAAATAGTATGTCGTCGGCCGTTTTTTTTTTTTCGTCGGTAAAAGGCTTTTTTCTGGTAGTGTGAATTGAGGAAACCCCAAAAGTACAAGGTAGTAAGCAGAATTTAATCCTTAATTTTATGACTTACAATTAGTGATGTTGCTTCCATGACATGATCTGACAAGGCTTCAATGATACTTTGTTGCACAGAGGAATGTAACTTTTGCATGGGGAAGTCAATCTCCTCACTCTCCAAACATTTACCTGCACAATCTTCATAATCATCATATCTCGGTAGTTCATCAAAATTCATGAAAATAATTCTTCAACAAATGGAAAATTAAAGATAGTGGACTTAGAACCGGGGAAGTTGAAAGTACTATTTCCTTGTTCATCGGACTCACACAACAGAGCGCACTTATGTTAAAGGCCAACGCATATCTTCTCATCGAAACCATTATCATCTTGGTAGAAAGTTTTGATGCGATCAACACGTTGATAATAGGTGGTAACGTTTCTCTCCCCGTCGGAACTCTTACGACCCCGTCATTGAGCTTCGATGCGATTGATACGTATCTCAAGTTGTCCTTTTAATTTCAGCCATGTCATTGTTGACGTCACGATCCTCCATTCTGAAACCTCCCCTTCTTCGCCCGATCTGAGACATGGAATCCACCAAGCTCTTTCCAGAGCTATGATACCAACTGATGGGGATCAAGATACCAAACACGGGCCTCCAACAATCACTCAACAAACACCAGAAATAAGGATAAGCGAACTCATAAAACAGGGCAAATCAATGCCATAAATAAACTGATTTTATTCATAAAACATAAGATTCCTAACAATGATTACAATACCCATATATATAGGGTTTATAATACTTGGAATTTTTTTTTTGAATCAGTTGTCAAGAATTTATTAAAAAAAGAGACAGTTTAAACGTTACAATATTCCGCTGTAATCACAGCACCAAGAAACGAAGGTATAGAAAAATAAAATTCATCTCTATCTAAAGAACATGCATAGGCTGCCAAACAATGTGCCGCCTTGTTGCCCTGACGTCGAATATGAGATATCATCCAGTTACCTTGATGTTGAATCTGCGCTTTCAAATCATCATATATCCTACCCAATCTTGAAGTATTAGAAGTCGCCATCTCCAGTTGACGTTTCACTTCTGAGGCATCCATCTCCAATATGGATGGAGTAAAACCTTGATTCACTGCAAAAGTCACTACCTTGCAACAAGCCAATAATTCAGCATGCTCTGCTGAGATCAATCCCATTGCCGGTCCAGCCCCTCCAGCCAGCATACTTCCCAAATGATCTAGAATAACAAAACCCCAGCCCCCAGTTCGACTGAGAGGATCATAAGCTCCATCGACATTAACCTTACATAATCCCAGAGATGGAGCTTTCCATTTCACAGAGTCTCTCCCCAGTACTTACTTGGTTGCTACCAAGTTATGAGCTCTGTAGTGTTTGAGATGAGCAACAAGTTGGGAACATATATCCAACGCCCCCATTTCTTTATTATCACTACCAGAAAAGGGGTTATAGCCGACGATATGGGAAAAAACGGCCGACGAAATAGTACCTCGTCGGCTATAACCCCTTATAGCCGACGAACTACTATTTCGTCGGCCACATCGTCGGCTATAATATTATAGCCGACGACTGCCGACAACTCGTCGGCTATAACTATAGCCGACGAAACGTTTTTAGTTATAGCCGACGAGGATGGTATTCGTCGGCTATAAGAGTTATAGCCGACGAAAAGTTTTTGTTATAGCCGACGAGGGGGGTATTCGTCGGCTATAACTCTTATATCAGATCGACCTTCTGCATCAGGGAGCTCATTCGTCGATGAAATCGTCCAAAACGCTCTGAAATCGTCCAAAACCTCGGCCATAAGCTTGAAAGGTACGTATATTGCTGTGTGTGTTGATTTAGTTGGTTATATGCAGAGGTGTATTAATTTAGAGTTTAATTAGAATAAATGTGTGATTAATTTGATATATATATATATATGTGTTGAGATGAGATTATTAATGGGTTGATATATATGTTGTATTGGTTAGATAGAATTGAAGTTTTGTTGAAGATTAGTGATTGATTAATGTTGATTTATAGGTGATTTTAGATGAATTTGATGAAAAAATGTATATATATTAATTAATTTAATTGTAATTAAAAATATATTGTTGGTATATATAAAAAATACATTGTGTTTAATTAATTAGGGAGATTGACGATGTTTTAATTAATTTAGGGATGCATGTGTATATATATATATATATATATATATGTGTGTGTGTGTAATGATGAATTTTTTAATTAATTAGTACGTACGTAGTACGTGCATATATACATATCTATATATAGCTATATTTATTTCTTGAATTTACAGGATGGACAAGAGTTGGATTACCCTTGGAAGATGGGATCAGGCGTATCATGATGGAGTTAGGAGTTTCCTGGATTTTGTGATGGCTAACTGTGGAGACACTACACTTCATTATTGTCCGTGTAAAAAGTGCAAGTGTGCCACCCCACGTCACCGGTTTTCCATAGAGACAGTGGAGCAACACCTGGCTAGATATGGATTTTGGGTCCTATACACTAATTGGATTTATCACGGTGAACCAGAGTTTGCGGGTCGTCATGATCATGGACAATTTGCCGAGAGAGGGAGTTCCTCCAATGATCCGACAACGAACTGGATCAACGATATGTTTCCTCGTGAGAGCGGTGTCTTTGAGGAAGCACCAGATGTGCAACTCCCACCTCCGGAGATGGAGTGTTTCCCTGATATTGAGCCACTCGAGCCATTACCCCGATCTCCGGTCAACACAAGTGGTATGGAAAAGTACAACAACCTGATCGCATTGCAACAGACTCCGTTGTACCCCGGATGCAGTAAGACTGTCCTTGAATCTGTCATGGGAGTGATGAAGATCAAAACGGAGAACAAAGGCACTGTCAAATCGGTTGATGATTGGCTTCGGCTATGGGGTGGGGCGATGCCCCCCGGACATCGGCTTCCTACCAGTCATCATAAGGTGCGACATATCCTTAAAGATCTCGGCCTTTCCTACATCAAGATTCATGCATGCAGATACGATTGCGTTCTGTTTTACGGGGAAGGACTTGCAGATCTTGAATACTGCCCATTATGCAATACAGAGCGGTATAAGTTCACTCCTAAAGGGAACAAGAAAGCTGTGAAGATACTTCGGTACTTCCCGCTGATTGATAGGCTTGAGCGGTTGTTCATGTGTGCTTTCACGGCCGAAGCTATGAGATGGTGGGCTGAGAGGAATGTGCCTGACGATGACACCCTTAGACATCCCGCCGACGGAGAGGCTTGGAAGAAGAACGTGTTGGAGTTTCCCGAATTTGCATCAGAGGTTCGAAATGTTTGGCTAGGGCTATCATCCGACGGTTTCAACCCTTTTGGCAAGAAAGAGCTTCAGTACAGTGTGTGGCCAGTTATTTTGATTCCGTACAACTTTCCACCGTGGATGTGCATGAAGAAGGAATATAACATGCTCACATTGTTGATTCCAGGCCCAGGTTATCCGGGAAAGTGTCTCGATGTGTATTTGAGACCCGTAATTGAGGAGCTTCGGTACTTGAGTCTGAACGGCCACCTGGTCTACGACCGGTTCAAAAATGAGATGTTCCGGATGCATGCCATGCTTGTTGGCACGATCAGTGACTTTCCTGGGAGGGGTATGTTGTCGGGCAGCGTCACCAGGGGTTACAGGGCTTGTTCAGAGTGCATGACTGTTGATTGCTCCAGTCCTCATTGCAGCAAGATTGTCCAGATGCGTCACCGTCGTTGGCTTCCGCATGACCATCCATTTAGGGACGATGCACAGGCTTTTGATGGGACTGAAGAAAGGGGCTGGGCACCGGAGCAATGGACAGGGGAGGAAATATTGGCAGTGTTGAATGAGTATGACTTTGGTCCGCTTAGCAATCATCCCGATGTGTTGCGCACGATTCCAGAGAGGCCGGATCGGTATAGGTTCTGGTCACACAAGAGCATCTTATGGGAACTTCCTTATTGGGCCAGGTTGGCTACCAGATACTACCTGGATGTCATGCATATAGAGAAGAACGTGGGTGAAGCCGTGGTTGGCACAGTTTTGAATTGGGAGAAGAAAACAAAAGACACCCCCAAGGCACGCGTTGATCTGAGAAATATGGGACTGCGGGACCATTTGTGGTTGAGAGAGGGCAGGAGCAAAATGCCCCAAGCTCCTTACACCGTCACCAGGGACCAGAAACATGAAATCTTTGGATGGCTGAGTAATGTCAGGTAACTTTTTATTAATTAGGCATGTATTCCCTAAAGAATCCATCTGTTATTGGACGACTATATATGCATGAAATCTAATTGTTGTTAATGGCTATGCAGGTATCCTTATGGCTATGCGGGTAACATAAGCAAGTGTGTTAACTACCGAGACAACAAGATGTACGGATTGAAGAGTCACGACTGCCATGTACTGCTTCAACGCCTCTTCCCTATTTTCATTCGAGCGTACTTGGAGGATGAAGTGGTTGAGCCGTTGGTGGCGTTGTCAAGATTCTTCCAGAAGTTATGCGCTAGAGAAGTTAGAAAATCAGACCTCATGAGAATGCATGAGGAAATCGTTTTTATCTTGTGCAAGTTCGAGAGGATATTTCCCCCAAACTTCTTTGACATCATGCCTCACCTGATGATCCATCTTCCCCAACAATTGTTGCTTACCGGTCCCGTACACTACACTTGGATGTATCCCATCGAAAGGTACATGTTATTCATAAATTTGATTTATACATGTTTTTAAATAAAAGTTGCATGCTCTTAACACGCACTTGTTAACCTTGCAGACAACTTGGAGACTACAAGAAATATGTGCACAATAAATCTGCGCCTGAGGGGTGTATTGCTGAAGCTTACATTGCGCATGAGTGTGTAACGTACGCCAAGTTGTACTTGGGAGCGATGGAGGACCCCCCACAACATCCAAGTCGAGATGACCCCGAGTTCAACCTATCTATCGTCGCCAACTCTGTTGTACCATACGGAAGCTTCAAGAAAAAGGGTGTGGACAAGTTGCCTGACCATGAGGTAGGGATTGCCCACTGGTGGGTTCTAATAAACTGTCCGGAGGTACAATATTGGAAACGTCACCATCTTCACAGCAAGGAAGTTCGCGGTGATGTCGAGTACCACAACACGACGTTTGCAGACTATTTTCCACAATGGGTAAGTGTATAAATATATATATTAGATGGCTTTCTTTTACAGTTCCCTATTCTTTAATCATAAACACACCGAGTGATTTGAGTTATATTTTTCAGCTGATGCAAGTGGCTGCGAGGGGTGGTCATACAAATTACTCAGAGGAATTGAGGCTGTTGTCGATGAAGCCGATATCTTCCACAGTCCGCCCAATGTGTGATGTCAACGGCGTTAAGTATATATGTGAAGCTAGAGACGGGGAACGCAAAACACAGAATTGTGGGGTGATGGTCGATGGTGCAGAGGGGGGCGTGGATTTTTACGGTGTCCTACAGTCAGTTGTTGAACTCATTTATGGGAACCGCATGAAAGTCCACTTGTTCAAGTGTCGATGGTTTGATACTAGGCCGCACCGCACACGGATCGATCAGTACGGCATACTTTCGGTGAATACCGCCACTAGTGTGTATGAAGACGACCCCTTTGTTTTCGCCACAGCGGCCAAAAAGGTCTTTTATCTTGACGATCCTTTGAACAAAGGCACGTGGAAGGTAGTTAACCATGTGTCTCAGCGAGACATATACAGTGCTACCACACTTGGTGTGAGCACAGAGTGTCAAGAAGCGACCGCATACCAAGAGCCGGACGCCGGCGACATTCCGGAATCCTCCACCATCCGCGATAATAATGTGACGCCGGGCAGAGTGGTCCGACTTCCTAGGGGTCAGGTGCCCATGTATGATGTTAATCCGAATCGTCTATATCAGCCCGACGATGACTCAGACGACGAGTACGAGCACCGGTTGCCAGATATTAACTACTATACTACGTCTGACTCAAGTGATGAGGATGATTCTGATTATCATCCTTAGTATACTATTTATGTATGTATTTGTGTACGATGGTGCATGCATGTATGAAAATAATTTTTGTCCTTAATTACCGTTTTTCGAATTTATGGGAAATTGTATTGATTTGTTTGTGCGATATTCAGGAATTTATCAGGTGAAATAGGCAATTTTCAGGCCCTAAATGGCAAATTTTCAGAAAGATCAGCGTTATAGCCGACGAAATGGACCATAATTCGTCGGCTATAATGCCCATACTTTAGCCGACGACTTGCAATTCGTCGGCTATAATGCCCATACTGTAGCCGACGACTTGCAAGTCGTCGGCTAAAGTATATTGACCGAAACCATACGTAGACCGTTCAAATGCAAAAGTGTCGTGAAATAAGATACGACCGAAATATTGAAATACGACTACGGTTGAAAAATGGGAAGATTCGGACAAAATCTGTGTGCCGAATGTTGCGGTTAGGTGTTTTTTACTTCCGTTTTCCTATGGGTAGCCTGACGGTCGGTAAATATTTGGAGGAAAATTTTTATACGGTTAGTTGCGTCGCATCGATTTGAAACTATTCTCTGTTGAAGGTCAGGCCAAAAAACGTCATCTAGACGGGCCAATTGCCGTTTTAAAGCGTTTAGAGGTTTGACCAAGCAGTTTGACCGATCCGATCGACCCTTTAACGTTGTCAGATCTAGTTGTATTTTTTTTCATACATGTATTTAATCTTAACGGTGATATCTGACGGTTGGAATAGATTTTCAAAACTTTTAGATTCGAAATCGGAACATATGCACTAATGTTCCTTAACTTATTTACTAAGTGTTTAAGTGAATGTATAGTTTCAAATAGTTACCATACGTAGACCGTTCAAATGCAAAAGTGTCGTGAAATAAGATACGACCGAAATATTGAAATACGACTACGGTTGAAAAATGGGAAGATTCGGACAAAATCGGTGTGCCGAATGTTGCGGTTAGGTGTTTTTTACTTCCGTTTTCCTATGGGTAGCCTGACGGTCGGTAAATATTTGGAGGAAAATTTTTATACGGTTAGTTGCGTCGCATCGATTTGAAACTATTCTCTGTTGAAGGTCAGGCCAAAAAACGTCATCTAGACGGGCCAATTGCCGTTTTAAAGCGTTTAGAGGTTTGACCGAAAGTTTGACCAAAGAATAGCCGACGACATACAGAACTTCGTCGGCTAAAGTGTTGCGATCCGCGCCGTTTCATTGTCCGCCGTTGGATGGGGGAGATCTGACGGCTGCTGAGGTCCTTGACTATAGCCGACGAGATTCATACTATAGGCGACGATATGCATACTATAGGCGACGATGTGCATACTTCGTCGGCTATAACCGGCCCGCAAAGCCCAACTTAGGCCCGGCCCGGATTTAGTTAGAGACTATAGCCGACGAAATCGTCGGCTATAGTCATAGCCGACGAATTAAAATGAAATCGTCGGCTATAGTCCCTCGATTTAAACTGAAACAGAGGCGCCTCTCCCCCATTTCGGCAGAAAACCTAAACCCCTAAATCGCCGCCCACCCCTCCCCGAGCCTCCCCGACGCCGTCCGAGCCTCCCCGACGCCGACCAAGCCTCCCCGGCCCTCCCCCACCCCTCCCCACCCCGTCCCCGGCCTTCCCGAGCCCTCCCCGACCCGAAGTCGAACCGATCGGCGCCGTCCTTCCCTAGCCGCCGTCGCCGCCGCACCGCACCGCCGTCCTCGTCCCCTAGCCGCACCACCATGTCAGGTAGTCCCCCTCTCCCTCATTTAGGGTTTTTGTTAATTTTGTGGAATTTTGTGATTTTGTGGAATTTAGGTATTTTTGTGAAATTTTATGGTTTTTGTGAAATTATGTGGAATTTAGGGTTGTTGTGCAATTTATGGAATGTTGTGGAATTGTTGTTAATTTTTTGGAATTATGTGGAATTTTGTGAAGGATATATATATAATTACGTATATGGAAGTTTGTGGAAATTTTTTTAATGTTGTGGAATTTTTGTTAATTTTGTGGAATTTTGTGGAATTTTTAAGAGGATATATATATATATATATATATATAATTAGGTATAAATATATTTAGGTATATATATAATTAGGTATATATACATTTAATGAAGTTTTTTATTTTTGTGTGAAATTTATGGAATTGTGTGGAATTTTGTTTAATTTTGAGGAATTAACAAGAATTTTTAGGTATATATATATACCTTTAGGTATAAATATAGTTATGTATATATATAATTAGGTATATATATATATTTAAAAAAGTTTTTTATTTTTTTGTGAAATTTAAGGAATTTTGTGTTATATTTCGGAATATATATATATATAATTAGGTATAAATATATTTAGGTATATATACATTGAATGAAGTTTTTAATTTTTTTGTGAAATTTTTGTGCAATTTATGGAATTTATATACTAATTGTGCAGGAAACCGTCGCTTTGTAGACCGATGGCTTGGCAGACGGACCGAGAGCGACCCCGACGCTCAGGCAGGATCCAGCCGTGGGGGGAGCGGATCCAGCGGTCGTCGGGGCCTAGGCCGGCCTATGAGTCGACGAGAGGAGACGTTGATGGGATTGACGCCGAGCGATCCACGTGGGGGCTCCTCGTATGAGTCGACGGGAGCGGGCCCTGACTCGAGTGTCGGAGGAGGACGCAGAGCCACCAGACCCCAGTGCACTTCAGCACTGTTCCAGGATCGGCAGCCGACCCCACCGCGCGCCGATCTGGACCCTCCAGAGATGCTCCCTGTCCCCCCACAGCGACAGCGTCCACAGCTACGGGGCCCACCGTCAGGGGGAGCAGGCCCCTCAGGGTCCACGCCCCGTATGTCTCCGCCATCGGGGATGTACATGGTCCAGTTCCTCCCTGCCATCCCTGAGTACGACGCCAGGGGGAGGCAGATTTGGAGGCACGACCGGCCCCACGAGATTCCCTGGGAGGAGGCCTACTTCTACAGTCCTTTCGACTCAGAGGACTGCCGCGGCCTGTGGGCCGTTCGTGAGAAGGACAAGCAGTACAACGACGCAGGTAATTGGTTAGTTTAATTAATTATTTAGATTGTTTAATTAATTATTTAATTAGTTAGTTTAAATAATTATTTAACTATGTGTTCATTTTAACAGGCGTCCTCGTCAATAAACCCGCGGGGACGAGACGGACCAGAGGGCCAGCGAACATGTCGACCCTGGAGAGGGAGCTGGCCGGTGGGATCAGAGAGATCCTGCCCGGTCCCGGTGAGGATGGACGCCCGATTGAGCGGAGAGACACCACCACCAAGTACATCAACGCGACGGGCATGCTCGTGCGGGACAGGGTCCCACTGTTGTGGCCCGACTGGGGCTCTGTGCCCGATGAGATCAAGGCGCGAGTGTACAATGCACTGTCGGTGAGTTAAATATGATTTTTATTATAGAAAATAAACAATTATGAATTCAGTCCTTATAACTATATAAAAATATTTTCTAATTAATTTATAATGTTGCAGCAATGGTTTAGAGTCCATCCTACCTTGGACTGGTGGAGAGACGAGCAGCTGAAGAACAGGTTATGTGTTTTGCTTTTTTTTGTATAAATATATTTATTGGCAGTGTACGAATATATATATCTAACAGTTGTGTTCTGTTAATATAGGTACTCCGAGTGGAAGAACGAGCTGTCCACGCACTACAGGACGTACCATGTGGAGCAGCGCTTGGGGCGAGCTGCAACCCCCCACGAGTTCCGGTACAGGGAGTACGAGTGGCTATGGCTGGTAGCCTACTTCGGGAGCGACAGGGTCTCGGTAAGAAAATTTAGCCTGGTAGTATATAACTTTTTAATGTTATTTAATAATTAAATTATGTAGTTACTTAATTCAATTAATTAGTTAGTTAGTTAGTTATTAGTTATTAAATTAAGTCAGTTGGTTAGTTACATAGTTAGTTAGTTCGTTACTAAATTAAATCAAATTAAATTAAATAAAATTAGGTAGTTAGTAAGTTAGTTAGTTACTAAATTAAATTAGTTAGTTAAGTAGTTACTAATTAAATTAGTTAGTTAAGTAGTTACTAATTAAATTAAATTAGTTAGTAACTAAATTAGTTATTAATTTTATTTTGGTTAGTTCCTAATATTTTAATTTAGTTACTAATTTATATTTGCGTTTATATGTTTGTTGTTATAATACAGAAAATCTCGCGGACGAACAGCGACAACCGCAGGAGGAACGAGCACCCCCACCACGGCGGCGCCCGCTCCTGGAGGCAGTGGGCAGAGATGGCGAGGAGGGACCGACCGCTGAGGCCGTTGTCGTGGATTCATGCGCAGATCTATCCGGGGCGTCCCGACCAAGTGGTAAGTATTCGTCCATCTTCAATAAAAATGTTTCATGAAATTAATTTATATATATATTTTTTAATTCGTTTATTATATTTTCTTGTCAATTAGGCGGAAATAGATGCGGAGACCGACGCGATCACCTTCGGGATCGCGCGAGACACTCTGGGAGACGGGGCGTCCGACGAGGCGATCGCGGAGTTTGCCTCCACGATCGACACCCTTGAGCCGCGCTTGGCCTCTCAGATCATGCACGCGGCGGTAGGGACGGGGAACAACTACTTCTACCAGAGAGGCCTAGGCGCGGCGGGAGATGGGGTTCTCAAGTTCACGCCGGCCAATCCCAGCACGCAGCGTGCGGCTTCGACGAGAGGAGACTTGCAGACGCAGCTGCAGAGGACTCAGGCGGAGTTGGCGAGGGCGGTGGAGGCGCTCCAGCAGGCGGAGTTGGCGAGGGCCGCGGAGGCTTCGGCGCAGCAGGCCAGAGACGCATCTGTGGCGGAGATGTACCGGTGGATGCAGCAGTCTTGGGAGGCCCAGCAGGCTGGACTCCAGCCCCCGCCTCCGCCACAGATGCCCCAGTTCGTCGTCCCCACTCCCCCCCCGCATCGGAGTACGCCAGCCGATCAGGACAGCCATAGCCACCGGAACTCGAACGATCCGGTCGACGACGCTACGCGTTTAGGGGGTGATGATGAGTAGATATAGTGGGTTAATTTGTACAGTATGTAGGATATTAGGGATGGATTGATGTGGATATTTGTTGGATATTTGGATGTTTGTTTGTGCATTTTCTGCTGCCCCCGAAGACGAAGAGAAATTGGGCCCGAGTTAAATTTTTTAATTTTTTTAAATATTTAGGGGTTATAGCCGACGATATTGGCATTATTTCGTCGGCTATAAGTGTTATAGCCGACGATTTTTACCAAATTTCGTCGGCTATAACGGTTATAGCCGACGAAGATGACATATGTCGTCGGCTATACCCTCCCGGCTTCCGGCAAAAAAAGCCGTTCCTGGTACCGGCGATTGGTATGGCCGACGATAGTGTCGTCGGCTATAACGGACGGATAGCCGACGACAGTGTCGTCGGCTATACTTCGGGTTAGGGGCAGTTACGTAATTTTTAAAGCCGACGATCTTCTCGTCGGCAATGTTCGAAGTATAGCCGACGACGCTTTTTTCGTCGGCTATACCTGGTGTTTCATAAGCCGACGACTTACCCCGTGTGTCGTCGGCTATACTATAGCCGACGGAGCAATCCCGACGAGATAATAGCCGACGATACTTCGTCGGCTATGACTATAGCCGACGATACTTCGTCGGCTATGACTATAGCCGACGAATTAATGGAAACGGCCGACGAGATGGCGTCGTCGGCTATGACGCCTTTTCTGGTAGTGTATTCCATACTCTCTCATTTCTCTCTTTCCACACTGACCAGAGTATGAAAAGAAGATCCTCAAAATGTGTCATACTGTGTTCCCCAACACAATAACTCAGCCAGTCTACTACAGTCTCTTGCAGATTGCTCCAACGATAACAAACAATTCTGAGATCAGGGTGAGACATAATAATTTCCCTAATAAAATCACAATCTCGACTCAAATGTAAAGTCGACTCCCCAGCTAAACCATAGAGCACACAGTGAGTACCTTCCACCACTACTCTTTTAGCTAACAAACTTTCAAGAGATGGAAGAATATCTAGGCATACTCTCCAACCATGCACTTTTGCCTTATTTGGAATATTAGATTTCTACAACTTTTTTCAAAAAGTATTTCTAATAAATGGAAGGATAGGTTGATAACTGGAAGAGTTAACGAAAACATACCTATAGACTGACTTTACTGAGAACTTGTGTAACGACCCGAACTTTAAAATACCCCCTAAAAAGTTTTGATTTAATTTTGACGTTTTGAAAATTTATTTTAAGATCCGGGAGTTTCAAAGATCGATTTTTAATACGTTGACCCGACCGAGAATTTTATTTCTCGACGAGATAGAGGCCGTTAAAACGAGTTCATGGACACGTAGCAGGTTTGATTTAGAGTTCGTGCGTAAAAGTTATGACGTAAAATCGGGTGGGAGGAAATTTCTGGAAACGAGCGGAGCTTTCCGGATCGGGGAATATTCTTGGAGAGGGGGGAATATTCCATTTTTTTTCTTTTTCTTTTTCTTTCTTCTTCTCTTTTCTTTCTCTCTCTCTCCCCGATTGGGCTCGTGCCCGAGTCCCACCCACGGAGGCGCCGGCCCTCGGTTCTCCGCCGTCCAACCACCGATCGGCGCGCCACCAGTGCCGATCAATTCGTCCTTCTCTCCTCTTCAAGTCTGGGGTGGGGATTCAAGGCGGATCGCCGTCGTTCGACCGGTTGGAGCTTGAGAAATCTCGACTGTGTCGAACCGAGTTCTCCCTCCTCCGGCCACCGATCGGCCCGATTCCAGAGGGTAATGACAGACCTCGGCCTGCACGTCAATTCCATGGAGGGAATTGATCCGATTCAGCCAAGGTAAGAGGAAATTAGGATTTGCAATTTTTAGGGTTTTTAAAAATTTCGGTGGAGGTTGGGAGTTTGATGTTTTTGATGGAATTGGAGGCTAGAATTGTGTTCAGAACATTGTTTGGAGTAGATTAAGTGTAATTTGAGGTTTGATTGTTGAATATTGGGAGAGATGGAAGGTGGGGCGATTCTGCCGCCGTTCGCAGCGGCTGCGAGGTTTTTGGCGGCGGGGGACGACGAGATTGAGTTCCTGTTGTGGTGGTGACACTACTGCGAAAGTTAGGAATCGATTGGAGGCGTTTTAGCCTCTGTGGCGCCGGTGGCGGCGGCGCTGCTGCCGGCGGCGAAAGGTTGAAGAAGGGTAAAAAGGTGAAAAGTAAAATGGTAAAAGGTAAATGATAAACAGTAAAACCGTAATTCAGGACAATAAACAGTAAAAGGGTAAATAGTAATAGTAAAAAGGTTAAACTGTAAATTGAATAGTAAGTCTGACTTTGACTATTACTGTTGACTTTATAATTTTACTGTTTACTTTCCGTAAAAGGTAAATCTTGTTCAGAATTAGGATTTTACATCAAATTTAGCGAATAAAGGAATTGGTCGGATTTTGTTCCCAGTGGGTGGGCGGTTGCGGTTTGGGAGAAAATGGATTTTATTTGGTTTTGGGGTTAATATTTCGGACCTGTTTCAGATTTTCCGAAGGAATTTCCAGGACGGGTTGTTACAACTTGCCATCCTGAGATAATTTCCAACATAGACGATCCTGGCTAGGTCTTTTAGTAAGAGGAATATTCAGGATCATGGCTGCATCAGACTCTGAAAAGCATCTATTTACTTTTGCACCGTCCCAGACATCATATCCACATAACAAATCACTGACTCTGGATACAGCCTCAGTAGTAGGAATCACCATCTCTGGACGACCTAAAACTAACCCAGAAATCCAATTATCCACAAATGTTTGAATCTGCTTACCATCTCCAACCTGCCGATAAATATTTTCTCTGAGAGCCTCCCGAGCAGCAAATATACTTCTCCAAGAGTAAGAAGGAGAATTGGAATTCTGTGCTTCCCAAAAGGAACAATCTGGATAATATTTAGCCTTATAAATAGAAGCAATCAAAGAAGATGGATCAGAGATAACTCGCCACGTTTGTTTGGAGAGCATTGCCAGATTAAAATTTGATAGGCTGCGAAAACCCAGACCACCAGACTCTTTCGGATTACAGAGGACATTCCATCGCTTCCAATGTATTTTCTTCTTATCCAATGTACTGCCCCGCCAGAATTTTGCACAAAGTTGCTCCAGATCATCACAAAAACTCTTGGTAAGTCTGAACACACTCATAGCATAGCTTGGAAGAGCCTGAGCCACCACACTGATTAAAATGTCATTTCCAGCACCACTAAGTAACTTGCCTTGCCATGCTTCAAATTTAGATTCCAACCTTTCCTTAATGTTATAATACTTGGAAAATAAATAGGTTTAATCTAATATAGAAATCAATTATAAGTACATCCTAAATAATTGTTAAACTATTCTCTAAAAATACGTTAATAATGAAATATTAAAGGCTATGAATCTATAATTAAATTTCAAATAATATCTTTGAAGTTGCCTTATATGCTCTTGCATCAAAGATAATACCAATTAGCCATTATTAAGAACAAAGAAAATCAGATATTTCACTTGTTAATACTATAGAAAAGTATGTTTATGGCGGAATAATGGTACTGTAGAAATATATATAGGCCTCATCATTTGGCCCTTTCGCCCTGGCCCGCCCTACCCTATAGGGCCGAAGCCCGGCCCGGCCCTCCATTAGGGCGGGTCGGCCCTAGCCCCTTTCGAGTAGGACAGGGTGAGGGTTGAGCAAATTAAACCCGGCCCTATTGAGCCCTTTACGGCGAAGCCCTATCCGGCTCTAAAAGCTCAGCCCGGCCCTACCCTAAAATTTTAACTATTTTATATTATATAATACATACAAATTTCTACAACTCTACATCTCTACATAAACTAAATACTGTGTGTAATCTGTTAAACTAGAAAGTTAAACCATAGTCAGTAGTCACCCTAGTGTTTGAGGCCCAATGGCCCATTTTCACATCAATTACTCCGCTCACCCGCCTTTTCGTCTAAAACCTAATCCTCTCTGCCAGCCTGCCTCCGCCTCCGCCTCCAATAGACTTGGCGGTCTCTAACTCTCTTTGACTGCAACTCCTTTCGCACCCACCAGTCAGGATCGACCGATCGAGCTTGGTAGACAGCTCCGACGCCATGTTTTCCAGGAAGATTGTCCGCAGTACCTGAATAGATCTCTATATCGTTACAGCATCGTAATTTATAGATTTGTTTTTCATTTGCTGTTAATTGTGTCATTTTTGTGAAATTTTCGGTAATTTTTGGGGTCATTGAGTTTCTCGGCTATGCACTACAAAATCTTGAAGGCCACCCCTCTTCTTTACAGACCTCGGCTTATCACCCCAGTGTTGGAACATTGCATGGCTTTAAGAAGAGAAGTCTGTTTTTCTAAAGCACTTGGCCTTTGCCCCTAATCTCATGGCTGGTAGAAAGCTTCTTCGAGATTTGTTCATCCACAGACAACCTCTTCTTCAGTCTGAACAACAGGTTTCAGGTAAGAAAATTCTATTGCTTTCAGAAAATGGGTATTCCGGGAAGCAGGTCAAGGAGGAGACAAATAATTTCTGTTCGGGTTAAATTCCTTATATACTTGCTTATTGAGTTTCTTCTCTATCTAAAACTAAACAATTTGTTTGGTGTGGGAGATTGAGAATTTGAGACTGTGTTGGACTGTTGGTTTATAATGAGCAAGATTTTTACCGTTAGTCACATATTCCCAAATTTTCAGATACCGTTAGACCCTAAAATATATCTGTTGCAATCTCTCTCTCTCTCTCTCTCTCTCTCTCTCTCTCTATATATATATATATATATAAATATATATAAACAGACATCTTCCAAAGATAAACATAAACATTCTTTCCAGTTCTCAACTAAATCAATGACCTGTAAGAGTACATTGATTTCAATATAGTACTAGTTTATTTCATAAACATTATTCATCATTAGATTTACTGATTCTTTATATATGTTATATACAAAGGGAAGAAATGGGAGCAGTAACATCAATATTGCAAGGAGGAGAAGATGTATTCTGTGTTCATTGAGCAATGGCTTCTAGCATTTTGTTATATATGCTTTCAAGTAAACTCTAAACTTTTCTCCTAATAGTATTGTAAGTTGTTGCTCTGTTGTTGTATTGTTGGTGTACTTGTTGTTTTGTTTGCTATCCTCCTGAGTCCCGAGTGTGATGGAGGCAATGTATGAGTCTGTAACTAGTCCTATGTTTGTTGCTCCCATAGACCCAATCCCAGCTCCAGTGACTCAAACAGCCCCACAAACAGCACCACAAGTAGCTGAAAAACCTCCCTTACCTAAAAACCAAGTAGATAGACAAGAGACAGTTTGGGCCTTTTATGAAAAAATTGAAGTTGTTGAGAACGATGTTGTTACCCTTTTTGCTAAATGCAGTCTTTGCTCTCAGTTATTAGTTCTTGGAGGTAAGAATGGCACTAGCCATTTACGTAGGCATTGGTCGAGTCATATAAGAAATTGTGTTCAAGATAGCACCCAATCAAAAATAACTACGGATTCGAGTGGAAATGTATCGAAGTGGTCTTATAGTAAAGATAATGCTAAAAAGGAAGTTGTGGACTATGTCATTAGGGCTGAACAACCATTTACATTCATAGACAAGCATGATTTTGCGGGTTTAGTTCGAAGAGCTTTTGCACCTTAGTTTGGGGGTATATCAGCTTCTACATGCAAAAGAGAGGTTATGAAACAGTATGATACTAGTAGGAAGGAGTTGGTTAAAACTTTTGAAAGTTTTAAAGAAAAAATTTGTTTAACTTCCGATTGCTGGTCATCACGTCAAAAGATGAGATACTTGTTTTTAACTACTCATTTTATTGACAAAAAATGGAATTTGAATAAAATGATTATTACATTCAAAATGATAGAGTACCCACACAGTGGTGAGTCTCTTGCACATCACATAAATGAGGAGTTGATTTCTTGGCGCATTCATGGAAAAATATTTTCAATATCTTTAGATAATGCGACAAATAATGATGTTATTGTTGAAATACTTCTTAATTTTCTCATGTTGAATTATGTCCTAAGAAAGTTATTTCATGTGCGATGTAATGCTCATGTTCTAAACTTGATTGCTCAAGATGGTTTGTTCTTGTTATCTCCATCGGTTGGGAAAATAACAAATATAGTTCGTAGCATGAATTCATCAATTAAGAGGCATGAGTTATGGCTTAAATGTTGTGAAGATTTGGATATGCCAAAGAGGAACATCGATATTGATGTTCCTCATAGGTGGAATTCCACCTATGATTTGTTGCAATTGGCTGAAACTTACAAGTTTGTTTTGAATCGATATGTCCAAAAGCTAAACCAATCAAATCATCATTCCACTTTAGCACTTCCCACTGACGAAGATTGGTAAATAGCTACAATTGTGTGTCGTTTTCTGAAAGTTTTTGATTCTTCAACAAAAATTTTGTGTGGTATGTATTATCTGACCTCATGTCATGTAATTCCATGCTTAGTAAGGATCAATGCAGTCTTTAATAAGTATACTTGTTATTATGTAATTGCTAGTGCTTTGGTTAGCATGAAGTCAAAGTTTTCAAAGTATTGGAAAACTTTC
Organism: Potentilla sterilis; assembly: GCA_963682095.1. Taxonomy (NCBI): domain Eukaryota; kingdom Viridiplantae; phylum Streptophyta; class Magnoliopsida; order Rosales; family Rosaceae; genus Potentilla; species Potentilla sterilis. Next base: position 24,126,020 of record OY821758.1, on the reverse strand, counting down.
CCTCCAATTTTTTGTCTGGCTTCTTTTATGGATCCTAGGTATAAATTATTTACACTTAGCCAATGGATGAAAAGTATGGGTATGGACGATTGGGAAATTGAAACTGCTATCTCTAATGTAAAACACCAATTGTTTGAATTACATGAAGTGTACAAGCATAATGTAATGTCTGTGGTTCCTTCCTCTACCCTAAGCTCTAATTCACATGCTTCTTCTGATTCTACTGTCTTGCCTAATGATGAAGATGAGGACTTTGGTGAGGAGGTCTTGAAAAAGGCTAAGACAACAACTTCTACTTCTAGCTCCTCAACTTCTGATTTACAATATTATATTGATATGCCTTCACTTGAAGTTCTTGATGGATCGGAATTTAATCTTTTAGGTTGGTGGAGATCCTATGAAGAAGTCTATCCAGTCCTTTCCTTAATGGCTCGTGACCTGCTAGCTGTTCCAGCTTCAACAGTAGCATCCAAAGCAGCTTTTAGTGCCGGTGGCAGAGTTGTATCTGAAAGACCTGAGTGGATGGTTACACTTGAACGTGATGGCACAAACACAGATGAGGTCGAGTCTATTGGAGACTGAGGAAAGGTATATTGTATCTGAAATGATTTGTTTGAAATTGAAAATATTGGTCTGATATTATATTTTATAGCTAGTTGTATCCTCTTTGCATCTCCTTTGATTCAAGCAAACAGCTTTTGTCCCATGCTTTCCTAAGTCATAAGTCATAACATAGTTTCATATTTTGCATCACAACATAGTTTCATCATGACTAAACTGCTGTAATGCATATAATCTCCAATTGTGAAAACTGAAGAGTGCATCAGACTAAGGAACAATTGAGCCATCTATTATATGAAAGTCATACTACTTCTGCCCTTGGTTAGCTAAATTATTGATGTGGTTTAATGTGCACACTACCAGAAAAGGGGTCATAGCCGACGATATGGGAAAAAACGGCCGACGAAATAGTACTTCGTCAGCTATAAGGGGTTATAGCCGACGAATTACTATTTCGTCGGCCACATCGTCGGCTATATAGTTATAGCCGACGACTTGTCGGCAGTCGTCGGCTATAACTATAGCCGACGAAAAGTTTTTGGTTATAGCCGACGAGGAGGGTATTCGTCGGCTATAACTCTTATATCAGATCGGTCTTCTGCAGCAGCGAGCTCATTCGTCGAAAATATTTAGAAAACGCTCTGAAATCGTCCAAAACCTCGGCCATAAGCTTGAAAGGTACGTATATTGCTGTGTGTGTTGATTTAGTTGGTTATATGCAGAGGTGTGTTAATTTAGAGTTTAATTAGAATAAATGTGTGATTAATTTGATATATATATATATATGTGTGTGTGTGTTGAGATGAGATTATTAATGGGTTGATATGTTGGTTAGATAGAATTGAAGTTTTGTTGAAGATCAGTGATTGATTGTTGATTTAGAGGTGATTTTAGATGAATTTGATGAAAAAATGTATATATATTAATTAATTTAATTGTAATTAAAAATATATTGCTGGTATATATGAAAAATATATTGTGTTTAATTAATTATAGGGAGATTGACGATGTTTTAATTAATTTAGGGATGTGTATATATATATATGTGTAATGATGAATTTTTTAATTAATTAGTACGTACGTACGTAGTACGTGCATATATACATATCTATATATAGTTATATTTATTTATTGAATTTACAGGATGGACAAGAGTTGGATTACCCGTGGAAGATGGGATCAGGCGTATCATGATGGAGTTAGGAGTTTCCTGGATTTTGTGATGGCTAACTGTGGAGACACTACACTTCATTATTGCCCGTGTAAAAAGTGCAAGTGTGCCAGCCCACGACAACGTTTTTCCATAGAGAAAGTGGAGCAACACCTGGCTAGATATGGATTTTGGGTCCTATACACTAATTGGATTTATCACGGTGAACCAGAGTTTGCGGGTCCTCATGATCATGGACAATTTGCCGAGAGAGGGAGTTCGTCCAATGATCATACAACGAACTTGATCAACGTTATGTTTCCTCGTGAGAGCGGTGTCTTTGATGAAGCACCCGATGTGCAACTCCCTCCTCCGGAGATGGAGTGTTTCCCTGATATTGAGCCACTCGAGCCATTAGCCCGATCACCGGTAAACACAAGTGGTATGGAAAAGTACAACAACCTGATCGCATTGCAACAGACTCCGTTGTACCCCGGATGCAGTAAGACTGTCCTTGAATCTGTCATGGGAGTGATGAAGATGAAAACGGAGAACAAAGGCACTGTCAAATCGGTTGATGATTGGCTGAAGATATGGGGTGGGGCGATGCCCCCCGGACATCGGCTTCCTACCAGTCATCATAAGGTGCGACATATCCTTAAAGATCTCGGCCTTTCCTACATCAAGATTCATGCATGCAGATACGATTGCGTTCTGTTTTACGGGGAAGGACTTGCAGATCTTGAATACTGCCCAGTATGCAATACAGAGCGGTATAAGTTCACTCCTTAAGGGAACAAGAAAGCTGTGAAGATACTTCGGTACTTCCCGCTGATTGATAGGCTTGAGCGGTTGTTCATGTGTGCTTTAACGGCCGAAGCTAAGAGATGGTGGGCTGAGAGGAATGTGCCTGACGATGACACCCTTAGACATCCCGCCGACGGAGAGGCTTGGAAGAAGAATGTGTTGGAGTTTCCTGAATTTGCATCAGAGGTTCGAAATGTTTGGCTAGGGCTATCATCCGACGGTTTCAACCCTTTTGGCAAGAAAGAGCTTCAGTACAGTGTGTGGCCAGTTATTTTGATTCCGTACAACCTTCCACCGTGGATGTGCATGAAGAAGGAATATAACATGCTCACATTGTTGATTCCAGGCCCAGGTTATCCGGGAAAGTGTCTCGATGTGTATTTGAGACCCGTAATTGAGGAGCTTCGGTACTTGAGTCTGCAAGGCCACCTGGTCTACGACCGGTTTAAAAATGAGATGTTCCGGATGCGTGCCATGCTTGTTGGCACGATCAGTGACTTTCCTGGGAGGGGTATGTTGTCGGGCAGCGTCACCAGGGGTTACAGGGCTTGTTCAGAGTGCATGACTGTTGATTGCTCCTGTCCTCATTGCAGCAAGATTGTCCAGATGCGTCACCGTTGTTGGCTTCCGCATGACCATCCATTTAGGGACGATGCACAGGCTTTTGATGAGACTGAAGAAAGGGGCTGGGCACCGGAGCGATGGACAGGGGAGGAAATATTGGCAGTGTTGAATGAGTATGACTTTGGTCCGCTTAGCAATCATCCCGATGTGTTGCGCACGATTCCAGAGAGGCCCAATCGGTATAGGTTCTGGTCACACAAGAGCATCTTATGGGAACTTCCTTATTGGGCCAGGTTGGCTATCAGATACTACCTGGATGTCATGCATATAGAGAAGAACGTGGGTGAAGCCGTGGTTGGCACAGTTTTGAATTGGGAGAAGAAAACAAAAGACACCCCCAAGGCACGCGTTGATCTGAGAAATATGGGACTGCGGGACCATTTGTGGTTGAGAGAGGGCAGGAGCAAAATGCCCCAAGCTCCTTACACCGTCACCAGGGACCAGAAACATGAAATCTTTGGATGGCTGAGTAATGTCAGGTAACTTTTTATTAGGCATGTATTCCCTAAAGAATCCATCTGTTGTTGGACGACTATATATGCATGAAATCTAATTGTTGTTAATGGCTATGCAGGTATCCTTATGGCTATGCGGGTAACATAAGCAAGTGTGTTAACTACCGAGACAACAAGATGTACGGATTGAAGAGTCACGACTGCCATGTACTGCTTCAACGCCTCTTCCCTATTTTCATTCGAGCGTACTTGGATGATGAAGTGGTTGAGCCGTTGGTGGCGTTGTCAAGATTCTTCCAGAAGTTATGCGCTAGGGAAGTTAGAAAACCAGACATCATGAGAATGCATGAGGAAATCGTTTTTATCTTGTGCCAGTTCGAGAGGATATTTCCCCCAAACTTCTTTGACATCATGCCTCACCTGATGATCCATCTTCCCCAACAATTGTTGCTTACCGGTCCCGTACACTACACTTGGATGTATCCCATCGAAAGGTAAATGTTATTCCTAAATATGATTTATACATGTTTTTAAATAAAAGTTGCATGCTCTTAATATGCACTTGTTAACCTTGCAGACAACTTGGAGACTACAAGAAATATGTGCACAATAAATCTGCGCTTGAGGGGTGTATTGCTGAAGCTTACATTGCGCATGAGTGTGTAACGTACGCCAAGTTGTACTTGGGAGCGATGGAGGACCCCCCACAACATCCAAGTCGAGATGACCCCGAGTTCAATCTATCTATCGTCACCAACGATGTTGTACCATACGGAAGCTTCAAGAAGAAGGGTGTGGACAAGTTGCCTGACCATGAGGTAGGGATTGCCCACTGGTGGGTTTTAATAAACTGTCCGGAGGTATAATATTGGAAACAAACCCATCTTAAGTGCAAGGAAGTTGGCGGTGATCTCGAGTACCACAACACGACGTTTGCAGACTATTTTCCACAATGGGTAAGTGTATAAATATATATATTAGATGGCTTTCTTTTACAGTTCCCTATTCTTTAATCATAAACACACCAAGTGATTTGAGTTATATTTTTCAGCTGATGCACGTGGCTGCGAAGGGTGGTCATAGAAATTACTCAGAGGAATTGAGGCTATTGTCGATGAAGCCGATATCTTCCACAGTCCGCCCAATGTGTGATGTCAACGGCGTTAAGTATATATGTGAAGCTAGAGACGGGGAACGCAAAACACAGAATTGTGGGGTGATGGTCGATGGTGCAGAGGGGGGCGTGGATTATTACGGTGTCCTACAGTCAGTTGTTGAACTCATATATGGGAACCGCATGAAAGTCCACTTGTTCAAGTGTCGACGGTTTGATACTAGCCCGCACCGCATAAGGATCGATCAGTACGGCATACTTTCGGTGAATACCGCCACTAGTGTGTATGAAGATGACCCCTTTGTTTTCGCCACAGCGGCCAAAAAGGTCTTTTATCTTGATGATCCATTGAACAAAGGCACATGGAAGGTAGTTAACCATGTGTCTCAGCGGGACATATACAGTGCTACCACACTTGGTGTGAGCACAGAGTGTCAAGAAGCGACCGCATACCAAGAGCCGGACGCCGTCGACATTCCGGAATCCTCCACCATCCGCGATAATAATGTCACGCCGGGCAGAGTGGTTCGACTTCCTAGGGGTCAAGTGCCCATGTATGATGTTAATCCGAATCGTCTATCTCAGGCAGACGATGACTCAGACGACGAGTACGAGCACCGGTTGCCAGATATTAACTACTATACTACGTCTGACTCAAGTGATGAGGGTGATTCTGATTATCATCCTTAGTATACTACTTATGTATGTATTTGTGTACGATGGTGCATGCATGTATGAAAACATTTTTTGTCCTTAATTACCGTTTTCAGAGTTTATGGGAATTTGTATTGAATTGTTTGTGCGATGTTCAGGAATTTATCAGGTGAAATAGGAAATTTTCAGGCCCTAAATGGCAAATTTTCAGAAAGATCAGCATTATAGCCGACGAGATGGACCATACTTCGTCGGCTATAATGCCCATTCTGGGTAATTTAATATGCAAGTCGTCGGCAAAACGTTGAAGGTCGTCGGCTACAGTATATTGACCGAAACCATACGTAGACCCTTCAAATGCAAATGTGTCGTGAAATAAGATATGACCGAAATATTGAAATACGTCTACGGTTGAAAAATGAGAAGATTCCGACAAAATCTGTGTGCCGAATGTTGCGGTTAGCTGTTTTTTACTTCCGTTTTCCTATGGGTAGCCTGACGGTCGGTAAATATTTTGAGGAAAATTTTTATACGATTAGTTGCGTCGCATCGATCTGAAACTATTCTCTGTTGAAGGTCAGGCAAAAAAAGGTCATTTAGACTGGCCAATTGCCGTTTTAAAGCGTTTAGAGGTTTGACTTTGCAGTTTGACCGTCCCGATCGAGCCTTTAACGTTGTCCGATGTAGTTGGATTTTTTTTCGTACATGTATTTAATCTTAACGGTGATATCTGACGGTTGGAATAGATTTTCCAAACTTTTAGATTCAAAATCGTAACATATGCACTAATGTTCCTTAACTTGTTTACTAAGTGTTTAAGTGAATGTATAGTTTCAAATAGGTACTATACGTAGACCCTTCAAATGCAAATGTGTCGTGAAATAAGATATGACCGAAATATTGAAATACGTCTACGGTTGAAAAATGAGAAGATTCCGACAAAATCTGTGTGCCGAATGTTGCGGTTAGCTGTTTTTTACTTCCGTTTTCCTATGGGTAGCCTGACGGTCGGTAAATATTTTGAGGAAAATTTTTATACGATTAGTTGCGTCGTATCGATCTGAAACTATTCTCTGTTGAAGGTCAGGCAAAAAAACGTCATTTAGACGGGCCAATTGCCGTTTTAAAGCGTTTAGAGGTTTGACTTTGTAGTTTGACCAAGGAATAGCCGACGACATACTTAACTTCGTCGGCTAAACTCTTGCGATCCGCGCCGTTTCATTGTCCGCCGTTGGATGGGGGAGATCTGACGGCTGCTGAGCGCGTGAAGTATAGCCGACGATGTTCATACTATAGGCGACGAAATTCATAATTCGTCGGCTATACCAGGCCCGCAAAGCCCAACTTCGGCCCGGCCCGGATTTAGGGTCAGAGTATAGCCGACGAAATTCGTCGGCTATACTATAGCCGACGAATTAAAATTACATCGTCGGCTATAGTCCTTTGATTTAAACCGAGACAGAGGCGCCTCTCCCTCATTTTCTGCAATCCCTAAATCCCTAATCGCGCCGCCCACCCCTCCCCGACGCGGACCGACCGCCACTGAGCCTCCCCGACGCCGACCGACCGCCACCGAGCCTCCCCGCCCCTACCCGAATCGTCCCGGACCCGAACGCAGCCTGCCCCAAGCCGTCGCCCCTAGCCGTCGTCGCCGCCGCACCGCACCACCGGTCCTCGTCCCCTAGCCGCACCACCATGTCAGGTAGTCCCGCTCTCCCTCATTTAGGGTTTTTGTTAATTTTGTGGAATTTTTAGGAATTTTGGGATTTTGTGAAATTTATGGTTTTTGTGAAATTTTGTGGAATTTAGGGTTGTTGTGCAATTTATGGAATGTTGTTGAATTTTTGTTAATTTTGTAGAATTTTATGGAATTTTTAGGAATTTTTAGGAGGATATATATATATATGTAATTAGGTATAAATATATTTATGTATATATATAATTAGGTATAAATATATTTATGTATATATATAATTAGGTATATATATATTTAATGAAGTTTTTTATTTTTTTGTGAAATTTATGGAATTTTGTGGATTTTTTTTTTAATTTTGTGGAATTAACAAGAATTTTTAGGAGGATATATATATATATATATCTATATATTTCGGAATATATATATATATAATTATGTATAAATATATTTATGTATATATATAATTAGGTATATATATATTTAATGAAGTTTTTTATTTTTTTGTGAAATTTATGGAATTTTGTGGATTTTTTTTTAATTTTGTGGAATTAACAAGAATTTTTAGGAGGATATATATATATATATCTATATATTTCGGAATATATATATATATATAATTATGTATAAATATATTTATGTATATATATAATTAGGTATATATATATTTAATGAAGTTTTTAATTTTTTTGTGGAATTTTTGTGAAATTTATGGAATTTATATACTAATTGTGCAGGAAACCGCCGCGCTGTAGACCGATGGCTTGCCAGACCGACCGAGAGCGACCCCGAAGCTCAGGCAGAACACAGCCGTGGGGGGGGGGGGGGGGGGCGGATCCAGCGGTCGTCTGGGCCTACGCCGGCCACTGAACAGGCGCGAGGAGACGTTGATGGGATTGATCCCGCGCAATCCACGTGGGGACTCATCGTATGAGTCGACGGGAGCGGGCCCAAGCTCGAGCGTCAGAGGAGGACGCACAGCCGCACCCTCCAGACCCAGTGCACTTCAGCACTGTTCCAGGATCGGCAGCCGACCCCACCGCGCGCCGATCTGGACCCTCCAGAGATGCTCCCTGTCCCCCCACAGCGACAGCGTCCACAGCTACAGGGCCCACCGTCAGGGGGATCAGGCCCCTCAGGGTCCACGCCCCGTATGTCTCCGCCATCGGGGATGTACATGGTCCAGTTCCTCCCTGCCATCCCCGAGTTCGACGATAGGGAGAGGCAGATTTGGAGGCACGACCGGCCGCACGAGATTCCCTGGGAGGAGGCCTACGTCCACAGGAATTTCGACTCAGAGGACTGCCGCGGCCTGTGGTGTGTTCGTGAGAAGGACAAACAGTACAACGACGCAGGTAATTAGTTAGTTTAATTAATTATTTAGATTGTTTAATTAATTATTTAATTAGTTAGTTTAATTAATTATTTAACTATGTATTCATTTTAATTATGAAACAGGCGTCCTCGTAAATAAACCCGCGGGGACGAGACGGACCAGAGGGCCAGCGAACATGTCGACCCTGGAGAGGGAGCTCGCCGGTGGGATCAGGGAGATCCTGCCCGGTCCCGGTGAGGATGGACGCCCGATCGAGGGGAGAGACACCACCACCAAGTATATCAACGCGACGGGCATGATCGTGCGGGACAAGGTCCCAATGTTGTGGCCCGACTGGGGCTCTGTGCCCGATGACATCAAGGCGCGAGTGTACAATGCACTGTCGGTGAGTTAAAACGTATTTTTATTATAGAAAATAAACATTTATGAATTGAGTCCTTATAACTATATAAAAATATTTTCTAATTAATTTATAATATTGCAGCAATGGTTTAGAGTCCATCCTACCTTGGACTGGTGGAGAGACGAGCAGCTGAAGAACAGGTTATGTGTTTCGCGTTATTTTACTATTATTCGAGTTAATATAGGTAAAAGATGTACGAATATATCTAACAGTTGTGTTCTGTTAATATAGGTACTCCGAGTGGAAGAACGAGCTGTCGACGCACCACAGGACGTACCATGTGGAGAAGGGCTTGGGGCGAGGTGCAACCCCCCACGAGTTCCGGTACAGGGAGTATGAGTGGCTATGGTTGGTAGCCTACTTCGGGAGCGACAGGGTCTCGGTAAGAAAATTTAGCCTGCTAGTATATAACTTTTTAATGTTATTTAATAATTAAATTATGTAGTTACTTAATTAAATTAATTAGTTAGTTAATTATTAGTTATTAAATTAAGTTAGTTAGTTAGTTACATAGTTAGTTAGTTCGTTACTAAATTAAATTAAATTAAATTAAATTAGGTAGTTAGTAAGTTAGTTAGTTACTAAATTAAATTAGTTAGTTAGGTAGGTACTAATTAAATTAAATTAGTTAGTAACTAAATTAGTTAATAATTTTGTTTTGGTTAGTTCCTAATATTTTTATTTAGTTACTAATTTATATTTGCGTTTATATGTTCGTTCTTATAATAAAGAAAATCTCGAAGACGAACAGCGACAACTGCAAGAGGAACGAGCACCCCCACCACGGCGGCGCCCGCTCCTGGAGGCAGTGGGCAGAGATTGCAAGGAGGGACCGACCGCTGAGGCCGTTGTCGTGGATTCATGCGCAGATGTATCCAGGGCGTCCCGACCAAGTGGTAAGTATTCGCCCATCTTCAATAAAAGTGTTTCATTAAATTAATTTATATATATTTTTTTATAAATTCGTTTATTATATTTTCTTGTCAATTAGGCGGGAATAGATGCGGAGACCGACGCGATCACCTTGGGGATCGCGCGAGAGACGCTGGGGGACGGGGCGTCCGACGAGGTGATCGCGGAGTTTGCCTCCACGATCGACACCCTTGAGCCGCGTTTGGCCTCTCAGATCATGCACGCGGCGGTAGGGACTGGCAACAACTACTTCTACCAGAGAGGCCTAGGCGCGGCGGGAGACGGGGTTCTGAAGTACACGCCGGCCAATCCCAGCACGCAGCGTGCGCCTTCGACGAGCAGAGACTTGCAGACACAGCTGCAGAGGACGCAGGCGGAGTTGGCGAGGGCGGTGGAGGCGCTCCAGCAGCAGGCTGCGGTGCAGCAGGCCAGAGACGCGTCTGTGGCGGAGATGTACCGATGGATGCAGCAATCTTGGGAGGCCGAGCAAGCTGGACAGCAGGCCCCGCCTCCGCCACAGATGCCCGAGTTCGTCGTCCCCACTCCCCCCCCCCGCATCGGAGTACGCCAGGCGATCAGGGTAGCCACAGCCACCGGAACTCGAACGATCCCGTCGACGACGCTACGCGTTTAGGGAGTGATGAGTAGATGACTAGTTAGGGGGTTAATTTGTACAGTACGTAGGATATTACAGATGGATTGATGTGGATATTTGTTGGATATTTGTTTGTGAATTTTCTGCAGCCAAACTGAAGACGAAGTGAAATTGGGCCCGAACAAAATTTTTAAATTTTTTAAAAATATTTAGGGGTTATAGCCGACGAAATGGACCATATTTCGTCGGCTATACCCTCCCGGCTTCCGGCTAAAATAAGCCGTTTTCGGTGCCGGCGAAAGTTATAGCCGACGACGCTATCGTCGACTATGCCTCGACTTGTAGCCGACGACTCTATCGTCGGCAATGTTCTCATAATAGCAGACGACTCTATCGTCGGCAATCTTCTCATAATAGCCGACGACTCTATCGTCGGCAATGTTCTCATAATAGCCGACGACAGTGTCGTCGGCTATACTTCGTGGTTTATAAGTCGACGACTTACCCTCAGTGTCGTCGGCTATACTATAGCCGACGGAGCATTCCCGACGAGAGAATAGCCGACGATACTTCGTCGGCTATGACTATAGCCGACGAATTAATGGAAACGGCCGACGAGATGGCGTCGTCGGCTATGACGCCTTTTCTGATAGTGGCAGGTTCTTTGTTTGGTTAAGAGATGAATGAATCATGCTTCACTAAGTTCACTTTTTGTATAAAAGATTACGTCTTCTTGTGAATTGATGAAGACCATTTTTTTTTGTATCAAACACTGCTCAAATTTTTGTAGCCTCAGTGGCATATTGAGGCACTTTCAGTTTCAAGTAGAATAGTGAGAAAATGAGAATGTGAGTTTGAGTTGACGTGGGATTTGAAAGTTTTTGTATAATTATTTCAGGATATCAAATATTACATCTCAATTCTCAATCTCAAGTATTTAAATGCGCTGTGTCAGTGTCTTTTCATATTTTTTTTTGTATAACTGATTACATTATTACATAAGAGTTAGACAAAAGCTCCGCCTGACCCTAGTTTAAAGGGCTGGCCCAGCCCGACCCTGTTAGCCCTAATAGAATGGGCTTTAAGGGCGGGTAAGTGTTTACATATCGAAGCCCTAGTCCGGCCCTAAGCTCTGTTGACTTAGTCAAAGCCCGGCCCGACCCTACCATAAACCCTAAATTTTAGGGTAGGGCTTGGCCCAGCCCGGCCCATGATGAAGCCTAAATATATACAGTAATAGTCTTGTACAATAAGTAGTCTCCAATAAGGTAGGAGACGATAAAGGAAAGAAATCCTAATATACAGCTAATACAATTGAATGGAAAAGATATATACAATTACATTTGATTTACTTTCCAACACTCCCCCTCAAGTTGGAGAGTGTATGTCAAGAACTCCCAACTTGCTTAACAAATATCTGAACTTGTCTTTGCCTAACGCCTTTGTGAAAACATCTGCTAGCTGCTGCAAAGAACCAACAAATCGAGTTCTAACTGAGCCATCCAGTATCTTATCTCGAATGAAGTGACAATCCGTCTCAATGTGACGAGTTCTTTCCTGAAAAACTGAATTTGCAGCTATGTGTAGAGCTGCCTGATTATCACAGTGCAAAATAGCTGGTTTAGGAATAGATATATGCAAGTCAACAAATAAATACTGGAGCCAAGTAAGTTCACAACATGTACCAGCCATAGTTCTATACTCTGCCTCTGCACTTGACAATGAAATTGTCCTTTGCCTCTTAATGTGCTATGATATTAAGGAATTTCCTAAAAAGACACAATATCCAGTTTTAGAACGACGAATAATAGGACAGCCTGCCCAAACAGAATCACATAATTCTTTCAAACTAAGGTCATTGTTAGAACTCAAAAGCAAACCTTGACCAGGACAAGATTTCAAATATTTGACAACTCGAAGAGCTGCTGTCATATGATGTAGGCGAGACTCATGCATAAACCTGCTAAGAACATAAACTGAATAAGTGATGTCAGGTCTGGTTATTGTGAGATAAATGAGTCGTCCAACCAAATGCCCGACAGCAGGATCCTTAAGCAACTCCTCCTTATTTGACAATTTTGAATCATTCATGGGAAAATCAACAAGTTTGACACCTAAGAGACCGGTGTCCTTAATAATCTCCAATGCATACTTTCGTCGAGACAATAATATTCCCATTTGTGAACGTGCAATCTCAATGCCAAGGAAAAACTTAAGGGTACCCAAATCTTTAATACGAAAACGAGAATGCATAAATTCCTTGGTAGCACGAATAGAGTCTAGGTTGTTCCCAGTAATAAGAATATCATCAACATAAATCAATAACACTGTAAGGGAATCACCAACCTTTGTACGAAAAGAGAGTAATCAGTTTTAGATTGAACAAAACCGGTAGCAAGTATGGCTTCAGTGAACTTAGAGAACCATTGTCGAGAAGCTTGCTTCAGACCATATAGTGATTTGTGGAGGCGACACACATAATTCTTCCCCTGTCGCTGAAGACCTGGAGGAGATGACATATATATCTCTTCATGTAAATCACCATGAAGAAAAGCATTATTAACGTCAAGCTTATGAAGGGACCAATTCTGACAAGCTGCAATGGCAAGAACACAACAAACTGTAATCATCTTGGCAGTAGGAGAAAAAGTATAATGATAATCAATACATGTAGCTTGTGTAAAACCCTTGGCCACAAGGCGAGCCTTGTAACGCTCAATAGAACCATCGGCCTTGCGCTTAATCTGATATACCCATTTACAAGCAATTGCCCGTTTACCAGGAGAAAGAAGAACTAATGACCAAGTATTATTGGTTGTAAGGGCTGCAAGTTCCTCATGCATAGCAGTCTGCCAATTAGGATCAGAAGAGGCTTGATCATATATAGGAAGATGGTTCTTCATACCTACTAAGAGTTGTAACATAGGCAAGGTGCAATAGAGAATATCACTTATATGAAATGAAATTACAAAGTAGGTAACGCGTACCTGATGGAGGACTTGACCAAGGAGATGATGGATGGTGTTGTGGCAGAATCACCTACGAGCCCTTATAATCACAGAAACGTACATTAGAAACACGGGTTCGTGTGGAACGGCGTAAGACAGGGGCTGATGAATCAGAAACAGGGTGATCGATTTCAGTAGGTAAGGAGTTATCCTTTTCAGGAGAGGATTGCAGAGACTGATCAGTATCTGGCGGGGATTGTTATGAGGTATCAATCTCAGCTGGAGAGGCAACTGTGGCCGAGTCTGATGACTTTAAAACTAGTGGGGACGATGGAGGTCCATGAGAAATAGGTGCAGTATGAGGCACAACGTCATCAAAAATAGGACAGGTCAAGGAAGAAGAAGAAGATGGTGAAACTCCTGGAGAAGAATACGTGAAATGGAAGGTATCTTCCAAAAAAGTAACATAACGATTGGTAAAAATCTTTTTAGTTTCAAGATTGTACAGCTTATAAGCTTTTTGGCCCATTGGATAGCCAAAAAAAAAAGCATTTATGAGCTCGTGGAGAAAATTTTGATGAAGAATTAACAGAAGTTATAAAAGCTACACAACCAAAAACACGCATGCGAGAATAATCAGGAGGTTTATTGTAAATAATCTCAAAAGAGGATTTTTTATGAAGTAAAAGTGTAGGAAGTCTATTAATTGTGTATGTAGCAGTAAGAATGCATTCGCCCCAAAGATGAAGTGGTAAATGTGATTGAAAACGAAGAGCGAGAGCAACATTTAGGAGATGTCTATGTTTCCGCTCAACTACACCATTTTGTTGAGGTGTATAAACGCAAGAAGTTTGGAAAACAACCCCCTGCTTGAGAAAAAAAATCTCGCAGAGAGAGAAATTCAGCTCCGTTGTTAAAGCGAAAAGTTTGGACATGTGAACTAAATTGAGTTTTGACATAGGCAAAAAATTTACGAAGCAAATGTTGCGTCTCTCTTTTGTGGCGTATTAGAAAAACCCATGTAAAACGAGATAAATCATCCACAATAGTAAAAAAATAATGAGCACCATTAAGAGAACCCGTCTTATAACGTCCCCAAATATCACAATGTATGAGAGAAAAACAACGAGATGTGGATATTGAACTAGAAGGAAAAAATTTGCGAGTGTGTTTAGCCAAACGACAAATTTTACACTTACTTGTGGAATCAAAAAGACAATGAAGCGACGCATTGACTATATGTTGCAAAAAGACAGAAGAATGATGCCCTAATCGACGGTGCCAAAGATGAGAAGAGATAGTGATGTGACTGGCAAATGAGTGTTTGTTGGGAATTGTAGAGGACAACGCCACTAAATAATACAAGTTCCAGGTCGCTTTCCCATACCGATCATCATCCTCGTAGTCAAGTCCTGCAAAAAACACTAAGACAGAAAGAAAGTTACCAAATAGTGTAAATCATCTATGGTTCTCCCAACAGACATAAGATTGACATGAAAAGAGGGAACACATAAAACATTCCGTAGAACAGCATTATTAATTGTAACAGATTCTACCATGGAAATATGGGCTTTAACACCACTGGGCAAAGCAACTGACGAATTGCACTTACTGCGATTAGTAATCATGTCTAGTGAATTAACAATATGATGGGTTGCTCCACTATCAATGGTCCACTGATTATGAAGGACCGGGGACATGGAAAATTTGGAAACACAAGCCATGAAGAGATATAGCAATCAAAAAAAATAATAATACACCGGTGGATTTGAACGGGCAGTGTATGTACACTAGCGGTGAACCCAAGATGACAATGGTTCTAGACTGCACTAACAGTGTAATTGCACTGACAGCAAATCTGTGAGAGATGGGTCGGATTCGGGTTGGACTCAGGTCGAATATGAGTTTTGATCGGGTCGGACTCGGTTGTAATTGGGTCTGACGACTCTGGAAAGAGGAGAATGCGACCGCTATACTGGGATTGACGACGATGCCGGGATGATGCGTATTTGATATGAACAGTGGTCTGAAGAGAAGAAACAGCAGGGGTGCTGTCTGTCTTGGAGCTCGGTTGCGCCGACTGTTGGACAAGGACCGGCAGGAGGACTGAGCGGCCGGACGGAAGACAACATCGGACTGGAAAGCCGAACAGAAGGGACAGACGAAACCAGAAGAGATGATGATGGCGAGACGAGGCAGAGGCGATAGAAGGCGAGAACGTGCTTTCGGTGCCCAAAGCAAAAACTTGGTTGTGCAAAGTGTTGGCATCGGATAGAGAGCCGAAAGGAGATGCCGGTTGAAAAGGAGATCCAATAATCCAGCCTTGAACTTGAACTTGAACTTGAACTTGAAGAGGGGAACGATTTGAATCGGATTAAATTGGACTTGAACCCAAATTGAAAAGTTGATGGCGCCGGTGGATTCAATCAATAAGGAAAAAAAGGGTTGGCCTCAAACCACTTATAGTAGATGACGAAAACAACACACTTTGATTCTGATCGGAATTTGTAGAAGAAAAAAATCAGGACGTTGTCTGCTTTGATGCCATATAGAAAAGTATGTTATGGCGGAATAATGATACTGTAGAAATATATACAGCAATAGTCTTGTACAACAAGTAGTCTCCAATAAGGTAGGAGACGATAAAGGAAAGAAATCATAATATATAGCTAATACAATTGAATGTAAAAGATATATACAATTATATTTGATTTACTTTCCAATAGATACATTGAAAAGATGTTTGGAGCATATATACATAAATAATTTTTTTGTGTACGGATGATTGAATTATTTGTTTGTTGATTATAGGAAAAAAAAATAATAAAGTTTTAGTCACTCGAGTTCCATGTGATCGACACTTTGGTTACTCATGTTTAGAAAATTTCACTTTGGTCACTCAACTTTTACTCTAACTATCAATTTACTATGTTGGTGTATTTATCTGTCATGAGCTATTTTTTTCAGACTTATTTTCGATGAATGACATTTCTTGCATAGATTAGTGGTGTTCATTTGTAAACTTGGTTTGACACTAAGGACACTCATATTGGAAAACCAGATTCTCGAGGCAGAAGAAGACTAAACAAGGTTGACCAAATGTATTTTTTTTCAAGTAAAAAGAAGCTTCATGTGGTCATTTTGATTTTTTAAATAGAATAACCCAGAAAAAATAACATGTTAGTTGTCATATGATATTTTTTACCAGAAAGTACACCTGCGTACTAAAGTGATACAAAAAGTTAGAATTGAGTGGCCAAAGTGGCATTTTATAACCTTGAGTGACCAAAGTGTAGATCAAGTACGTGAAACACGAGTGACCAAACTGTATTTTTTCTTGATTATAATTACTTTAGAATTAAAATGTCAACATCAAACTTCACAAAGACATCCACAATTATAAGAGCAATTTTTAGCTGACTCTATTTTAACTCCTTTACTATTCAGGAAAGTATGTTTTATTTTATTTTATTTTATTATTATTATTATTTTAAAGAAAAGATAGCGATTATTGCACCGCACGAGTACAAGACTTTTAATCGACTCTCTATTTTGACTTTTAACTATATAAATTTAGAGAGCGAGATGTGACTCTATTAGCATGAGACTTTATTATCTTTCTACATTAAAAACACTTCTTTTAAGTAATCATATGTAATTTATCAATATATTTAAACTGTTTTGTCTTCCTTTAATAAATAACATAATTCAAAACTAGCTAATTAAAACAATGAGAACTGATGATACAGACAAATTTTAAATATAATGACTTTGTTAACAATACTAAAGATGCTCGAATTCGAAGTATCCCACAATACACATCTTTATTGGAAAACATTTTCAAGGTCTCAATTTTGCTGGATGAGTCAACATTTCCTATCAGAAATAAATATATTATTTCGTATTAGGACCGGAAGTTCTTGTAGTAGTCAATCATAATGTATTCGACCATATAAAAAAAAAAAAATCAATCATAATGTATGTTTGACTTTGTATATATAACTTACCCAATATGTATTTTGTAACTTTGGTATATAACCACTTACAGTCTCCTGTCAGATGAATAAAATACACAGTATATTTTCTCCATTCATTCTCATATGCTCAAATGAGTTGGGGTTTGCGACTTCCTGCAGATCCTTTTTATCTCTATCTATACACACTGCAGCTACTCTTTATCTGGGTTGTGTATATCTCTCTGGTCAGATCTGACCGCATCGCTCCGAGCCTCC
This sequence comes from Potentilla sterilis, assembly GCA_963682095.1. Taxonomy (NCBI): domain Eukaryota; kingdom Viridiplantae; phylum Streptophyta; class Magnoliopsida; order Rosales; family Rosaceae; genus Potentilla; species Potentilla sterilis. Next base: position 24,108,536 of record OY821758.1, on the reverse strand, counting down.
GAGCCTCCGATCAAAACAGTTTACCGAAGCTTCGCTTCAGTTCATCAGTTGGCTCTTCAGCTCCCCTTTAACTGTTAAGTTGCTTTCTCTTACTATTAGCCATTAGGAATTGTCTGTTTCTCATCATGCAATATACGAGCAAAAGCCGAATATATGATTTCAGGCCATGATCTAAACACGTACGCACGTCAAAATTACAAAATAAATTTCACAATGCAGTCAATCCTATAAGTTTTTCATTAGAAATTTTGATTAGGAAGTTTAGTTTGATCAGTGTCTAACTCTTGACTGTAGATAGACCTTTTTCTCATTATGTTGGCTATAGTAATAAGATAAAATATAATAACAAAACTTTCAATTCTTCCTTGTCAATGAAGACTCTACTTTGATTGCAAAATTGAAATTTGCTCGATCATTCTCGTATTTTTAATAAATTGTTATGTCTTATTTGCTGCTTCAGTTTCTTGTTTGATTCTTATGACTCATTTCTTATCTTGTTACATTTAGTATTTAAAACCCAGAAAAATTGTAATAATAATAAAATAAAAAAACCATCAGAATTTAACATTTAGTTACTTTCTCATTGAGAAATAGACAGACGGTCATCATCGATCACTTACCTAGTCCTTTCTTAATCTTTCCAAGTATTTTTCGTCCAAAAAAGTTTGACCAGCCATATAATTTCTGATACCTTTTTCTAATTCTACACAGGTTCCCAGCAACAATAAACCACTATACGCTGCTTTACGCTCCTCCGTCACAGCAACCACCACCATGACGCAACGTCGCTTCCTTGTCGTCACATACCCTGCTCAAGGCCACATCAATCCTGCCATACAATTTGCCAAGAGTCTCATCCGCACCACGGGCGCAGACGTGACGTTTGTCACGACCCTATCTGCCCACCGCTACATAGCCAATGGCTCTACTACTACTAGGGGCCTGACCTTTGCTCCCTTCTCTGACGGCTATGACAACGGATTTATGCCAGGGGTTGATAATATAGAGCACCACTTCTCCGAGTTAAGGCGCCGTGGCTCACAAGCACTGGCTGATATCGTGGTGTCTAGTGCGAACGAGGGCCGCCCTTATACTTGCATAATGTACACCATAGTACTCCCTTGGGTGGCGGAAGTGGCGAGTGAACTTCAAGTCCCGGCCGCGCTTGTTTGGATTCAGTCCCGCCACAGTGTTCGACATATACTATTATTACCTTAACGGCTACAAAGATCTCATCAGAAGCAAGGCTACGGCTAATAACAGTGACGCTCCCTATGGAGTAGAATTACCAGGGCTGCAACTAGCGCTGAAGAGGTGCGACCTTCCCTCCTTCATGGTGGATTCGGATTTGTACAATTTTGCATTGCCATTGTTCGAAGAACAGTTTGAGCAGCTAGGAAAAGAAAGCAAGCCAACCATCCTAGTGAACACGTTCGATGCACTTGAGCCGGAGGCCTTAAAGGCCATCGACAAGTTCAACTTGATCGGAATCGGTCCTCTAGTGCCATCTGCTTTCTTGGACGGCAAGTATCCGTCCGATAAATCATTCGGATGTGATCTTTTGCAGAAGCCGAAAGATTCAGCGTACCTAGAATGGCTGAACTCAAAGCCAAAGGAGTCTGTCATCTACGTCTCATTTGGGAGCTTTTCAGTGCTGTCTAAGATTCAAATGGAAGAACTTGCAAAAGGGTTGTTAGATTCTGGACGTCCGTTTCTGTGGGTGATTAGAGAAAACCAAAAAAAGGGAGAAGGCAAGGAAGAAAAAGAACAGGAACTGAGTTACAGGGAGGAACTAGAAGAGCTTGGGATGGTAATCCCGTGGTGTAGTCAATTGGAGGTCCTGTCACATCCTTCATTAGGGTGTTTTGTGACACATTGTGGCTGGAATTCAAGCTTGGAGAGTTTTGTTTCTGGGGTGCCAGTGGTGGCGTTTCCCCTGTGGACAGACCAATGCACTAATGCAAAATTGATAGAGGACAAGATGAAGACAGGAATTAGGGTCGCACCGAATGAGGAGGGTGTTGTTGTGGGTGAGGAGCTGAAGAGGTGTCTGGATTTGGTCATGGGAAGTGAAGAGTTGAGAAGGAATGCTAAGAAATGGAAGGAGTTGGCGAGAGAGGCAGTGATTGAAGGTGGCTCATCTGACAAGAATTTGAAGGGCTTTTTGGACCAAATATGATTGCATGCACGTCGAGAAGGAAAAACTATATGACTTGGTGTACCTTCAGGCTTCAGCTAGCCCCCTCCCCAATTTTTCGCTTTCATTTAGAATTTTAGTTGTCACACCCGAATTTCGGACAATAAAAATCCAAATTCGATAATGTGAAAAATCATAAATAAACTCAAATACTTAAAAGTTATTTTACAATAACCAAGTATAATAACAGAGTTCCGGTGCGTGGCTCAATGCACTCAACAATTTACATCATGAAACAAAAACATAGATGTCAGATAGAGTCTCACGCTAACACTTACTAACCCAAAAATAAATACAAGCTAGACCTTGGATCGCACCTACAAACAGCGCGACTCAGATGACGCCCTCTGACTGTTGATCCTCACCTGCAGGTCTAACCCCTACACCATCAATTGGTAAACCGGGTTGTAAACAACGAACCCGGTAAGCTTTCAAAGCTCGTGTGAGTAAAACAGACAAGTTCAGAAATAATAAAATTAAGCGCACAAAAGAAATACAAGGTAAGATTCTGACTTTCCTGCATAAAAGCATAGTTCAGGAAAACACAAATCTTACACAATTAAAATCGTGACTCCTGCATAAAGCTTAGTTCACGAAGTCACACACAAACAATTAACGCAAATGTAAATAAATGAAAGCGTAAAATAAATCCGACAACCCCAAAATGACGTCAGGATAATTCCATCTTGACTCAAGAAAACAACGCACAATCAATCAATAAAATAAAACTCAGGGCAAATGACCGCTGTCATTCCCTCCAAATCACACAAGGGCACGGACTAGAGCTCTAACTGATCGTAACCAATCACCAGGCCAAAGGCTTGGTTCCCTATATAATTGCCAAACAATCGCCTTCACCACATAGGAGGGATCGTATCCGCCACACAGGAGGGATCGTATCCGCCACACATGCAAGATCCCTTTCACCACACAGGAGGATCTTACATTGGCCATTGGTTTCCAAAACCAACCCAATCAGACAACTCTGACATTCACAATTATGATAATTTCATAACAGAATAAAATCCATCCAATTGCATACTCACATTATATATTTCACGTAAATATATATATATATATATATATATATATATATATATATATATACGTAGACATTCACTCAGGAACTGCCCACTAATACCAACTATAGTCATTGATCGTAAAACACTTTAAAATTATTTTTATATTAAAATCATTTTACTTACCAATGAACCGTAGTCGATCAAGTTCATTCAATTTAAAACAAATATCATTTTCATAAAATAATTTCACATTTAACGATCCATTTACTATAAATTAACTCGTATTAATATGAATACTGTGAGGTTTACTCACCTTAATATTCCCGCTGCGTCTTCGACCTCACAAGATGAGATACTCACGCACCGTCAACACCTAAGCGACATTATCGAGACTTAGCACCCAATTTAAATAAATTAAATTATTAAATCTCACCGATCGCATAACCCTTAATCCCGAGACTTGCCAACACGTAACAAACCTCCTACGGAGCCTCTCAAAGCTCCTAGACAACTTAGTCGACCCTAGGGTTGAATATCAAGCCCAAAATTCTAGGCCGACGTGCATGAAAATTAATAAACGTTTAACGTATAATTCAAAAATACGTAACTTGGTCATACGGCGACCAAATCGTGCAAATAATATGTCCACGTACTCGTATCGACGATCACTACACATTAGAACACCATACTGCCCCTAAAACGGCAAAACACGCCGCCACAAGCCGCCACACGCCGCCATAAGGGGATGCGCGTGGACCCCACGTGCCGCCACCAAAACTGCCCCCAAACCTGCAACCAAGGCCACCAACATGAAGAACCAGGTACAAGGGTTTGAATGGTACCTGCAGCACTCGAAGTTACGGTCGGAAAGAAGATGAAACACCGCCTCCAAGGAGATCGGCACCTTGAGCTCCGCCGCCGCCCTCTTCCGATTTGGACCTTGGGAGTGGCACAGACGTGCTCAGAGGGAGGAGACGACCCGGAAAACAGGCGCCTCGAGTCCCAGACCTCGCCCGGAGCAACTGCTGCTCTGCCGCCTACGGTGGCAGCACCTTTCGGGCCTTGCTGCTCCGTGCACGGGCGGTGGCTCGGGAGAAACCTCGGCTCAGTCGATATAGGAGAGAGAGATGAAGATATTGGTGGGTGGGGCGCGAGCTATGGTGGCCGGACGGCGGAGATATGGCGGAGAGAAGTCCGGCGTCGGTTGAGAGAAAACGATGAACAGTAAATTCCAGATCTTTCTGGAAGTTTTGATATTTTTGGTAAGTCTGACTTTGACCGAGATATTTCTACTATTTATAGAAATTTCAGATTTTCGAAATAACTTCATTAGGTCATAACTTCTTCACACGACGTCCGTTTCATGTGTGTCGCGTGTCTACGAACTCGTATCGTCAAGCTGTACGACTTTCGTGAAGAAAACTTTGTCGAAATTCATGACGGATCAAAAAGTCAACTTTTACCCCCTCGAAATTCAACGTTTTTCGGATTTTAACTCTCGAAATCACTTCCGACCTCGAGCAACAACTAATTGAAAGGGTATGAAATAAAAATTCCGTAAATCACCCTTCCATTAATTTTCGAGGAATCTACACGAAATTGAATTTAAAATCGGGGTTACTACATTAGTCGCATCCTTTTACATATATATGTGCCATGAAATGACAGTTTAAGTAGAGTGAAAATGTACCGGCATTTCCTCTGAGAATAATGTAGTGGTGATAATACAATAAATTTAAACTTCTTCTTCTATTGTCCAATAATGTTATTTATTATCACTCATGAATGAAAGTATTTTGGAGGTATATATAGAGATATATAGTTCAAAAGAATACTCATCGAATTGTCATAAGGTCTAGGACAAACACACCAAAACATAGTGGCTCTGAATGTTCTTGTGATCTTGTCGTTTCATTCTTGGGTAAAAATGACAACAAAAAAACGAAAACATCAACAGAAACAGACAATTTGAGGGCTTGTCCAAGCATCAAAGTAGTCATTCAATGAAGATGGCAGTGTTTTTATACTTAGCATTTCACTCCATCAGTCGTAGTCATTGAAGTTGCTAGAGTCTATCTCAAACTACGTATATAGAACCTAGTCCATTCATGTGTGACCAATTAAGTGATCATTTATTTTGATGAACGAAAAAGAATTTAGGTGAGAAAGTCATGTACGTCATGAACAAACTATGAAATCCCAATCTGTAGGCGGCCTCGCACAAGAGTCTTTCCAATTTGGTGACAAAAGAGTTTTGTAGAAATTAGCCCGTTTCATCTTTTGTTTCCCAGCTGTTCAGTTCGTCACCACAAACATCATTTTTTCCTATATAATCTCTTGATATATTTTTCTTACATATCCCATCATTTTGAGTTTCACTTCCCTCCATCAGGTAGCTAATAAACCTCCACAACCATTTGCATAGTCAAGTTAGATCCAAACTCCACAACCACCAGCCACCATGGTTCAACACCGCTTCATCATGATATCATTTCCAGCTCAAGGCCACATCAATCCCTCCCTCCAACTAGCGAAGCGCCTCATCCATACCACTGGTTGCCATGTCACCTTTCTCACCACCGTCTCTACCCACCGCCACATCGACAACAGTTCAACAACTCTTAGTGGTCTGACCTTTGCCCCCTTCTCCGATGGGTATGACAATGGGACTAAGCCTGAAGACGATTGGGAGCATGTCCGAAGTGAGCTAAAGCGTCGTAGTTCGCAAGCGATCAGGGATCTTGTCGATTCTGGTGCGAATGAGGGCCACCCTTACACTTGCATAGTGTACACTTTACTTCTCAATTGGGTCCCGGAAGTGGCCACTGAGCTTCACCTCCCGAACGCTATGTCTTGGATTCAGCCGGCGACAGTGTTCGACATATATTACTACTACTTCAACGGCTACAAAGATGTAATCATGAACAACACCAGTGCTGATAACAATGACTCTTCCTTTGCGGTAGAGTTACCAGGCATACCACTATTGTTGAAGAGCCGTGACCTTACCTCCTTCCTTCTGGCTTCGAATCCGTACAGTTTCATTCTCTCGTTTTGCGAAGATCAGTTTGAGAAACTTGGGAAACTAAGCAAGCCAATCATACTGGTGAACACGTTCGACGCACTAGAACCCGAGGCATTAAAAGCAATCGACAACTACAAATTGATTGGAGTCGGACCTTTAATCCCGTCTGCTTACTTGGACGACAAAGATTCAGCAGATAAATCTTTCGGATGCGATCTTTTCCAGAAAGCAAATGACTCCGCATATATGGAATGGTTGAATTCGAAGCCTGAACAGTCGGTCGTCTACGTCTCGTTTGGGAGCATTTCCGTGCTGTCCAAGATTCAAATGGAGGAACTTGCCAAAGGGTTGCTGGATTCTGGACGTCCGTTTCTGTGGGTGATTAGAGAAAACCAAAAGAATGGAAAAGAAAAAGAAGAAGAGGCACTGAGTTGCAGAGCGGAACTAGAAGAGCTTGGGATGATAGTCCCGTGGTGCAGTCAACTGGAGGTTCTGTCAAATCCTTCTTTAGGGTGTTTTGTGACACATTGTGGTTGGAATTCAAGTTTGGAGAGTTTGGTTTCTGGGGTACCAGTGGTGACGTTTCCTCAGTGGACAGACCAATGCACTAACGCAAAATTGATAGAGGAAAGGTGGAAGACAGGAATTAGGGTCGCACCGAATGAGGAGGGTGTTGTTGTGGGTGATGAGTTGAAGAGGTGTATAGATTTGGTCATGGGAAATGAAGAGTTGAGAAGGAATGCTGTGAAATGGAAGGAGTTGGCGATAGAGGCTGTGAGTGATGGTGGTTCATCTGAAAAAAATCTGAAGGCATTTTTGGAGGAGATTGAAGATGGCTTAATTATGCCTAGCCTAGGTAGAAGAACTTAACGTACGTACGCCAGGTTATTTGCTTGGGTAAAAAAAAAATGTCTTATTATGTTGTTTTCTTCATTTTCTTGCTTCCGTACTTATTCTTTGTTTTGTGACTGCAAGTCGTACGGCGTTGGTCATAGACTAGCTGCAGCCATTGCTTATATATGAAATTATGAATCTAGCCATCGACTGTAATCGATCAGCCGTGGTGCTTCTAGCTATTTCAATACAATTAATCTTTGAGTTCAGAAAAAAAAAAAAAAAAAACTTATATACTCTATTCTTAATCCATTCAAATAGCGAGCTGGAAGAAAACAAATTAAAAGTTTCCGAATACTAGATGTCCTCATATATTCTCTCCGTCTCAAATGTCATTCTCAAGCCACGATCGAGGAGGACTACGACCAATATCAACTGGTCAGCATCCAACATTCCAACATAATAGAATAGAATGGTAACCAACAATATTCTTCGCTAAAATGTAAAACATAATCCTATAATAATTGGTTATTGACTAGTTGATAGTGGTCATGGTCCTCATGGACGACAGAAACATTCTTGTTGAGAAAGATGGGGAATAGATGAGGACAAGCTAGCAGAGAAGTATAACGACCTTTTGTTTCTCCTCTTTGATTGATAGATACCAGAAGGTTTCCTGGCCTGTTCTCCGAATACGTTGCAAGGATATCTTGTTATGTGTACGTAAGCTTTGAAAATTTCAATTATTGAATGAAATTTTTTGTTACATACACCAAAGATACAGAAAATTCAAGACCAAATCCAGTTTAAGCTAATTATTGATCACAAAACAACGTAGGAAAAAAAAAAAAAAAATTCAGCATTCATCTTCTTTCCCCAAGCAATTAATCAAGTTCTTTTTAGGGTTTTTTTTTTTTTTTTTTTTTTTTTTTTTTTTTTTTAAGGGTTTGGAACCCAGCCTAGCTGGGAGGCTCAACCCCACGCCCGGTTCCTTTTATTAAAACAGAAAAAGAAAAAGAGACATAGCAAGGGGGACTAGACCAAAACCTTGCCACGAAACATAAAAGAATACAAAAGATACCTCTCAAAAAAATTAGGATAGAAAAGAAACACATATATGTAGAGACTGTGTAGACAACTCATGCTCTAGATAAGAACCGATAGGTAGGGAGACCCAAAAAATCAGCGTGCAAGAATCTGAGTAACTCTGTAGGTGGCCTAGCATACCAAGTAAAAGAAGCACTTGAGATTCCCAAATTTGCCATCTGATATGCTGCTGCATTTCCTTCTCTGAATATATGTGTGCAACGAAAATGCATTTGATGGATTCTCTTGAGACAGTTCTGCCATCTAACTCTCAAATCCCATGGAGGAGAAAACAACTTGGAGGAAAACGACGCTACAATACTAGTAGAGTCGCTCTCTAACCACAAAGTAAACCAACCTCTGGAATAAGCAACTTCAACAGCCACAATTACAGCATATAACTCAGCATAAAAAGAAGAGTTGCAGCCTAAGGATTGACAAAAACTCCCTAAAAAAGACCCATAAGCATCACGAAAAACTCCCCCACAAGCTGCAGGACCAGGATTACCTTTTGCCAATCCATCAGTATTAACTTTAACCCAAGGAGTAATAGGAGGTTGCCACAGAACATAATTTATCTTGGGAGCCTTTCTCAGCCTAGGACAAATTCCAAGAGTTGATAAAATTTGTGAATCAAGAAATCCCTTACAACAACCAGGAATAAGAGAACCAAATTGCCGAATCCATGCCATAATTGAACAGCAAATTGTAGAAAAATTGGGAGATCAATTATCGAACCTGAGACGATTTCGTGCCTTCCAAATAGCCATGAAAGTAAGCAAACCTGCTGCTAACCACAAATTATAAAGCTGTGGGGTAAAAGGTTTATGACAAAACCTATCCCAAAAATCCATCAGAGAGCCAGATGGAAAAAGTGAGGTACCAAACTGAGCTGCAAGCCAACCCCAAAGACATTGGGAGAAAGGACAATATAGAAAGAGATGCAAAGCTGACTCACTAGAGCCATTACATAATTGGCAGATGAACACCACAGGAATCCCACATTTTCTTAACCGATCATCAGTAGGCAAACGATTAGAGAGAACTCTCCAAGCCAAAAAAGAAAAGCGAGGAGGAACAAAAGAATGCCAAATAGTAGAAGCCCATTCCTTCACAATAAAATGTCGTCGAAAATAATTATAACTGTCAGAGAATGACAACTCACCAGAGGCACTAGACTCCCAGATAAGCTTGTCAGGTTCCTATTCCAAAGGAAGGCATATATTGCAGATTTCTCTATACAAGTCTGGGAAAGAGTTCATGAAAAAAGGAGGGAGCTGCCAAGACTGGTTAGAAATGAAGTCCCCAACTCGAATATCACTACTTATCTTTTGGCTTTGAGTTCAGCCACTTTAGGCACGCTGAATTCTTCGACTTCTGACGAGTTGCCTAAGCACATCTTCAATAATAACCCTACAATCATTAGTAGTATAAAAATAAGTAGAGATCGTTCTAGCCGGGGATTAAGGGTACCTGACATATAAAAGGTTAGAAACACATATTCACAATTATACACAAACAATGAAACAAAATCATGGGGAATTTAGATGAGGTTCGGTAACAAGTTGCCCTAAATAACTAGACACGAAATTATATCCTATTTTACTAACCAATTTAGATACTAACCAATTTGAAACCTTAAACATGCATTGACACCTACTGTCCTAATTATCTACACACGAAAATATTACAAGTTAAAAACGCAAAACATTCATATAAACTTCAAACTGAATTCATACAAGAGTTTAACAAAAACCAAGAATTGAAACAAGTTCTTACAAACTACACAAACATGCATAAATAAAATAGCCATAGATGGATCAGATCACACTTTAGAAACCTTGAAGATTCCTCAAGACGTGGTGGAGAGCTTCGGCAGAAGGTAGAACAATGGTACGGAATTATGGAATGTGGTGGTATCGGGTATGGCTAAGTATTTTTGGTGTTTGGTTTTTGAGAAACTTAGAGCTTTAGGCTAATACTTGTGCTAGAGATGAGATAATATTTCTGTGGGAAAATCAGATCTTTATAGAAGGGAAAAGATAGGGTATTGCCGGCACCAACAAGGAAACACGAAACCTAAACCGAGTTGGTTTAGGATACTTGCCGGCCACTCCTCTTTTCTTCAAGAATCTTCCGTGCAATTTCCCTATGGACTGGCTGCATTGCTTCATGGACTCCTTAAGTGGATCGACAGCCTATGTTTACCGGATAAAAAAATCCATGGATCGGTTGCAGCTTTCCCTAGTATACCCGGGAACACCTTTCCTTCTTCCGATAGGATTTCTTTGTCTTCCTAGGATTGCTTGTGGCTGGTTGACTTTTCTTGGTCTTCATACGTTTTCATTCCTTCCTAGTAGCCCTAGGATATCTTGCAGCCACTTGCAACCACTTGGAAAGGCAACGAAAAGCGTTGAAAGCTCTCGGAAGCAATATAGGCAGAATGCCTTGCTCTCGGGTGCTGGGTGCAGCAGGAGCCCGTGCGCGTGTTTCGGCAGTAGGCAGGATCCTCGCGCATGCAGCGTGCATGGAATCGGTAGAGTCGGTGTAGGGTAGCGAGGCAGCAGCAGGCGTGTGCGGGCTTGATGAAGGCGTTGGCATCTGAGCAGCATCGGCAGCAGTAGCGGTAGGCAAAGGCGTGTGCGGGTTGAGTGCCCATATCTGATACGAGATGCCAGTATCGGATACGTGGTGAAATAGGCCAAAGCCTCGGCGGATACGCCTGGGATACGGCTCGGATATGTCTAGGCCTGTGTCAGATACATGCCGGCAGTGTTGGTGTCATGGTGAGGAGGCTGTTGACAGGCTATCAGCAGCTTCCTTGGCAGTATAGCCTCGTTAAGACATGGATGCGCGCTAGCTCTCGGCAAGCTGTATGTCAGGTTTTGTGGCAGCGCGAGTGTCAGGCTGTGTGGCAGCGTTGCAGCGGAGGCTGCAAGTCTCGAAGGCTGGCACTGCAGCCTATCAGCAGGGGCTGCTTCTCTTTGTGTCAGATACTTAATTTCCTCTCAGCAGATTGACCTTGTGTCTTCAATCTCAGCAAATTACCATAACTTCCTCCAGGAAATTGTTATTGATGCGATTCCAAATTCTGTAGAAACTAGACTCAAAGATCTTTTCACGCATGTATGGCACGCCATTTAGTTCCAAGTGAGCTGTTCTGGGAAAATTTTGGAAGTTGAGTGATATGCCCAGGAAATTCCTGGAACTTACTGGATCCGAACTTGCATAGCAATTCTCGATAGCTTCTTTAGCTCCAATTACTCTAAATCTTTCTATTGCTCAATCATCAATATATATACTGCTCATAAGAGAAGAAAATTTCATCAAAAGCAACATGGAAGCTTGACAGATTCAACGAAACATTTAAGGACTCCGATTTTTAGCACTTAGTCAAACTTCTGTAAACTTCCGACTTTTAAGCACGATTTCATTAAAACTCTACCAAAAGCTCATGACTCTATATTATGACTCGATCTTAAGCAAATAAGGGCTAAACAATGTATAAATGTAGGCATAAACATATGAAGAACGTAGCACTTTGTGCTCCTATCAACTACCCCACACTTATCTTTTGCTAGTCCCTTAGCAAAACTATATTAAACTAGACTCTAAACAAACTATTGCCCCTAATGATTCCTCTCAGGCTCGTATGAACATATAGCTTTCAAGTTGATGCATGAGAATGCTAAGTACGAAAATCTTGAGACAAGGTAAAGACATAACTATACTAAGCTCATGGAAAGTGTTTAAGGGTGATGAAAGAAAAGGCTAAATGTTGGCTTAAGGGGGTTTACTAAGGTGTCTCAGGATGGGCTCAAATAGGGCACATGCTTTATTTGGCTATGGTGGTAAACCTAAAAGATCTTTTGCAATCACTTTCGAAATCAAGGTCTTTTTATGATAAAAACGTTTTAAAAATCAACAAGAGTAAGTTCTAGCATTCTAGAGTTCATTAAAAAGCTATGACACATAATCGTTTGAATATACAAAGAATAATGAGGTTTTAATATTAATCATGCTCAAAATTTTTAAATTTTAGCACTCATGAAGAAAGCAATTTGACTCTAAAGCTCACAAGGTTATTATGGAAACAAACTAGCTAAAACATGCATGTTTTATTAATCAACAAGTCCTACATGCTCCTACCAATGCACATTATCCATGAAACTCACAATTTTAAAGTTTGCACAACTATCATCTATGTATGCAAAGAGGAGAAAAACATCATTGACTACTTTAGGGGCATCTTAAGACTCGAAACAAACAATTTAAACACTCTATTTTTGTGGAATAATTTTCTAATTTTTCTTTTCTAAACTAAGCACACAAAACATAAATGGAATACGTTATCCCACCCCACACTTAGAAAATTACATTGTCCTCAATGTAAGAATAAAACCATAGCATGCAATTCCTCGGCATACGATAAGCTAACAAATTCCAACATATCATCACAAACTAATGAAAAAGAGAAGGGTTCGAGAATTCAAACGCTCGTCGATGGCTCCTTCATTTTTCATAGTCGACATGGGTTGCCTCCCATGTAGCGCTTTAAGTGTTTATAGTCCTTTAGCCTAGACTCATCATCGTGTGTTCATCCGTTGGTGAAATAGCTCAATTCGGCTGCGAGGATAGCACAAAGGTGTGTTTGGAAATTTTCGTCCATCGCGGGTGCTTAGTACTCGCTATTGGCATTATCGGCAGTGTGTGCAGGCTCTGTGGTAGGCTTCTCGGCGTTATCGGAAGTGGATGCGCAGGACTGCTCGACAGTGTTTGTGTCATCTGTGCGTATGTGCGCAGGCGCAGCTTCGGCAGCATCGGAGGCTGTATCGGCAGCGTCAGGGCTGCTCTCGGTAGTATCGGCATTGGCTACTTCGACAGTGGTATGCTGCGTATCGGCAGCTTGGGTGTCAGGCATTATCGGAAATGGATGCGCAGGACTGCTCGGCAGTGCGACTGTCAAGCTGCAGGGCTTGCGCCGCTGCATCAGTAGCGTGACATTGCAGGGCTGCTCGGCTGGTGTGTGCTTGCTGCCTATCAGCAGGGGCTGAGGCTGCAACAGGGGTTGAGGTGGCATGGGGCTGCACATCGGCTAGTTGCACAATATTGCCTTGGTTTGGTGCACCATTAACGTATTGTTCTTCAATGCTAAAGCCGGTAAATGGTTCATGATATGGTTTTAATCAGTGTCCATTTACCTTGAATGTATCACCCGAAACCTCACTTTGAATCTCGACGGCCTCATGTGGAAAAATGGCTTTGACAATGTAAGGTCCAAACCATCGAGATCGTAGCTTTCCCGGAAAGAGCCTAAGTCGTGCATTAAATAAGAGAACTTTTTGTCCAACTTCGAACTTCTTTCCTCGAATCATCTTGTCATGGTACGTAGGCTCGAGTCTTTTCTTTGTATATCCATGCAGCATCATAGGCTTCATTGCGAATTTCTTCTAGTTCATTGAGTTGAAGCTTTCGATGAAGGCCGGCCGAATCTAGTTCCATGTTGAAGGCTTTGACGGCCCACCATGCTTTGTGCTCTAGTTCCACTGGTAAGTGACAAGTTTTTCCATAGACTAGTCGAAAGGGAGACATACATATTGGCGTCTTATACGTGGTTCGATAGGCCAATAGAGCATCATCAAGTCGATCACTCCAATCTTTTCTTGTTAGACCTATGGTCTTCTCTAATATTTGCTTAATCTCCCGGTTGCTCACTTCGGCCATGCCACTTGTTTGGGGATGATAAGCTGTAGATACCTTGTGTGTGACTCCATATTTCTTCAACAAAGCTTCCATAGTGCGGTTGCAAAAGTGGGAGCCTCCATCACTTATCAAGACTCTTGGAACTCCAAAACGTGAGAAAATGTTTTTCTTGACAAATTCGGCAATCACTTTTGAATCATTGGTACGTGTAGCCTTTGCTTCTATCCACTTAGACACATAATCAACCGCGAGCAAGATGTAGAGGAAGTCTTTGCTTGAAGGGAATGGTCCCATGAAATCGATACCCCAAAGGTCGAAGATCTCTACCTCGATGATTGGCGTGAGCGGCATTTGGTCTCTTGGCACTATGTTGCCGGTCCTTTGACACCGGTCACATGTCATGCACGTTGTGTGTGCATCTTTGAAAAGCGTAGGCTAAAAGAATCCACAACTTAGTACCTTCAAAGCCGTCTTCTTTGGTCCAAAGTGTCCTCCACATACTTCGCTATGACAAAAGGCAAGGATGGAGCGATGCTCTTCTTCCGGTACGCACCGGCGAATAACTTGGTCACTACATTGCTTCCATAAGTACGGCTCATCCCATAAGTAATTTCGAGCTTGCTTTTTTATCTTGTTCTTGGGGTGGCTCGGCATACCTTTTGGAAAGTGACGAATTGCAAGGTAATTGGCAATGTCGGCATACCAAGGTTCTTGTGTCGCATCAAGCCGAAATAGTTGCTCATCCGAGAATGTCTCAAGAAGTTGTAGCTCGTCTTCTTCTTTCACAATTCGGCTCAAATGGTCGGCTACAACATTCTCACTTCCTTTCTTGTCTTTGATCTCTATGTCGAATTCTTGAAGTAAGAGAATCCATCAAATGAGTCTTGGCTTCGCATCCTTCTTTGTCATGAGCTATCTCAAAGCGACATGATCACTATATACAATAACTTAGAGTTTAGTAGATATGATCTAAACTTTTCTAAAGCAAAAATTACTGCTAAGAGTTCTTTCTCAGTTGTGGAGCAGTTGAGTTGAGCATCGTTGAGAGTCCTTGAAGCATAGTAGATGGCGTTCGGTTTCTTGTCCAATCTTTGGCCGAGCACGGCTCCAAGTGAGTAGTAGATATGATCACACATGAGCTCAAATAGTAGCTCCCAATTCGGTGTAGACAAGATTGGTGCCGAACACAAGGCTTCCATCAACCGATTGAAGGCTTTCTCGCATGCTTCACTCCACTCAAATGACACATCCTTTTGCAACTAGTTACTCAATGACTTTGCATCCTTGGAGAAATTTTTGATAAATCATCGATAAAATCCGGCATGGCCAAGGAAGCTTCTCACATCTCTCACATTCTTTGGCGAAGGCAAGTGTTGAATGAGCTCCACTTTGGCTTTGTTTACCTCAATGCCTTTTGCCGAAATTATGTGACCAAGCACAATACCTTGCGTCACCATGAAGTGACACTTCTCCCAATTAAGCACAAGGTTGGTCTCAACAGACCTTTCTAGTATCTCCTCTAAGTTCTCCAAACATTAGTCGAAGTCGCGTCTATACACGCTAAAGTCATCCATAAAGACCTCGATCTTATTTTCAATAAAGTTGGAGAAGATGTTGTACATGCATTGTTGAAACGTGCCGGGTGCATTGCATAGGCCGAACGGCATCCTTCGATATGTAAAGGTGCCGAATGGATAAGTGAAAGTAGTCTTCTCTTGATCATCCGGGTGTATCATGATTTGGTTGTAGCCGCTATATCCATCAAGAAACAATAAAACTCATGACCGGCTAACCTTTCAAGCATTTGATCCATGAATGGAAAAGACATTTGATCCTTCCTCGTTGTTGTGTTAAGCTTCCTATAGTCGATGCACATGCGATGGTCAGTCACAAGTCTTTGAGGCACTAGCTCGTTCTTCTCATTCTTCACAACCGTTACACCACTCTTCTTTGGAACTATTTGCACCGGTGAGACCCAACGACTATCCGAGATTGGATAAATGACTCCATAATCGAGTAGCTTGATCACCTCATCTTTGACAACCTTCATCATCTTGTTGGTTTCGCACCTTCTTCAAGCAAAATGCGATGAACACACGTTGTAGGGCTTATTCCCTTGATATCCGCCAAGGTCCAACCTATAGCAGTTTTATACTTTTTGAGCACACTCACTAACTCTTCTTCTTGCTTTTAAGCATTGAAGACACAATGACCGGTAGAATGTCTTCTTCTCCAAGGTATACATACTTCAAATGACTAGGGAGCTCTTTTAATTCTGACTTTGGGGCCTCTTCCACACTAGGTCGAAATTTGCTTGTGGCATTTGGAATTGACAAGAACAAATTATATTTCTCAAACCGTGGGGCAGCCTTTAGTTCGGCCAACACTTCCCTTAGGCTCGGCTCAAGCATCTCTCTTTCGTCTTCACTAATCCGTGCTCCCTCCTTGTCAAATTTGACCCCTTGCTCTATGGTTCATTGCTATGCGTCGAGCGAGATCGACATGACTTGCTCGACCTCCTCAATAACTTCAATAGCTCGGCATTCTTCCTCCTTGACAACCGGATACTTCATGGCGTCGAATACATTGAACTTAATCACCTCACTATCAAACTCCATTGTCAAGTTGCCCTTGGCCACATCAATCTTTGTGCGTGCCGTCCTCATGAATGGCCCGCCTAATAGCAATTGTGTACTATTAACCGGTGAGTCTTCCATCTCTACTACATAGAAATCGGCCGGAAAGATGAGGTGATTCACTTGCACAAGTACGTCCTCGACATACCCCTCTGGATACTTACTTGACCGATCCGCAAGTTGAATGATGACATTGTCCTTCTTGAGAGGCCCTATACTCAACGTTTGATGCACATTGAGTGGCATGACATTGATCGATGCTCCTAAGTTCAACATTACATCATCGAAACGTGTGTTGCCGATCATACATGGCACATTGAAGCTCCCCGGATCTTTCATCTTTGGTGGCAACTTTATTTGAATAACGGCCGACACCGTCTCGCTCATAGTCACCACACGTGTATCCCTTGTATGTCTCCTTGTTGTGCAAAGCTCCTTGAGGAACTTTGCATACTTAGGGACTTGCCTTATACATTTCAACAACGGGGTGTTCACTTCCACTTTCCGGAAAATATCCAACACTTCCTCGTCGGACTTATCCTTCTTTGATTTTGCAAAACGAGAAGGGAAAGGAATGCATGAGTTCGGCACCCCTCCCTTGTTGGCTTTTATTGGCACGGCTTCCTTCTTCGAGGTTGTGGGATCTTTGATAGGTGCATAAAATGCTACGTTCTTAATGTGTTATACCCTTCATTTATACTATGTTTAACCCTTATTGTCTTAGACTTGAGTCATAATATCGAGTCATGAGTATGTGGTAGAGTTACAAAGAAATCGTGCCAAGTATAGATAAAAATGTACAAAAATGTTAAAGTAGCCGATTTAGAGTTGTAGAGATGTTTCAATAGATTTGTTAAAGCCTCGACTATACTTTTGATGGATTTTTCTTCTCTTATATATAGGAGACATGTTAATGATTGAGCAATGGAAATATTTTTACTAATTGGAGCAAAGAAAAGATGCCAGGAAATTACAAAGCACAAAATCGGTGCAAATCCAGTATTTCCAGTATTTTTCTGGAAACCTAAATCAACTTCCAGAATTTCTCTAGGATGGACCACAAGGAACTAGAAGGCGTGCCATATATGCACGGAAAGCTCTATGAGTCTAGTTTCTACATAACTTGGAATAGCATCAAAATCTTTTATGAGGAGAAAGTTATGCCCGTCACAAAACAGCAAGGTCACTGTCCCTGCCGAGAAGAATACCTACTGCCCGTTTTCACTCTTTGGTGTTTTTAATTGTCTAAATGACATCCGATTGCACCATTGAAGATTGTCCAAGCTTAATGAAGGTTAGAGGAGTCAGCCATGCCAAAAAGAAGTGGAAAATACGAAGAGAAAAATTTTCCTAGCTCAGCTAGGAAAACTGTCGGTTCCGGGTAGCAGTCTGCCGATTGAGTGGAGTGAGGCTAGAGCTGCGTAACCATGGATCAATATCTATCATGGGGAATTGCTGAGTCCACAAGAGAAGTCTATGAAGCATTGCAGCCCGATCCATGAAGAAATTCGGCAGTTAATGATTCCTAGAAGATCAAAGAAAGAGAGAAGACCAAATCCTACAAGGAAAAGGTTTTCCTTGCCGAATTGCACAAGGAATGTTGCCGGCCCTCTTCCATCTTTTCTCCTATAAATAGAGGCATCCTCTCTACAGAAAAATTTGTCTCATCTTTTGCACAAGTATTAGCCTAAAGCTTTACTAAGTCTCTCAAACACCAAACACCAAAAATACTTAGCTGAATCCGATATCACAATTCCGCACCATACCTCTACCTTCTGCCGAAGCTCTCCACCACGTCTTGAGGAATCTTCAAGGTTTCTAAAGTGTGATCTGATCCATCTATGGCTATTGTATTTATTCATGTTTGTGTAGTTTGTAAGAACTTGTTTCAATTCTTGGTTTTTGTTAAACTCTTGTATGAATTCGGTTTGAAGTTTATGTGAGTGTTTTGCGTTTTTAACTTGTAATATTTTCGTGTGTAGATAATTAGGACAGTAGGTGTCAATGCATGTTTAAGGTTTCAAATTGGTTAGTATCTAAGGATTGGGCATAAAAGTCGGTACTTAGTGTTGTCTTGAACATTGATCTAGGTGCTAGGTTTAATCGGCTAGAGTAATAACAAACTAAGCTAGACCTACCCAGCTGTTTTGATTTGTGTTGCTCACTTAGGGTTTAATACTTTAGATACTTGCATGTTAAAATAAGAAGATTGACGTCCTTACTTGTTTACTTGTCTCCGATTTAGACTACTGTGCACAATTTTTAAGTCCTACCCGGATTAACATAACTTTAGGGCCTAGAACTACCTGTTTGGTCTTAAAACTTGAGAAGTCTTACAATCTAGGTTGTAGTCGGAACTGATTTGAGTCTTATGCATGTTGATACTTGTTCCTTACTTTCATTCACGAATTTGTTACATGTTAAAGAGTTTTTTGTGCTAAATGCTTTGTGTGAAAATGATGATCACTTGTATATAGTAAAATAGGATTTAATTTCGTGTCTAGTTATTTAGGGCAATTTGTTGCCGAACCTCATCTAAATCCCCCATGATTTCGTTTCATTGTTTGTATATAATTGAAAATATGTGTTTCTAACCTTTTATATGTCAGGTACCCTTAATCTCCAACTAGAACGATCCCTACTTATTTCTATACTACTAACGATTGTAGAGTTATTATTGAATTGCCGCTTCGGCGACTCATCAATCTTTTTCGAGTTCATTCCTCATTCTCTCTCTGTTTAGGCAGCTCTCTCGGCTGCAACCTTCTCGGCAGCAGCCTCGGTAGTGCTCTCGGCAGGGCTGCGTGCAGTGGCATCGGTAGCTTCGGCAGGCTGTAGGCCTTCGGTTGCGTTGCGTGAAGCATCGACAGGATGCTCGGCGACTTCTTCTTCCTCCAAAATTCTGCCGAAAGTCACCTTCTTCAGAATTTTCGTTCGAGGTTCATCCAACACTCTTCCACTACGTGTTGTGATGACCTTGGCATGCTCATGCCCCGGATTTTTAATAACTCCACCCGGAAGCTTCCCTTGCTCGGTGATCTTTCCCATAAAGTCCACAACTTGCCCTATTTGAGTCTTTAACTAGGCTATGTCCTTCGAGTGTGTTTGTTGTCTCGCGAGCAATACTTGAGTTGCACTCGAAAGAGATTGGATCAGTGCATTATAGTTGGGGTTGCTTGGTGTGGCTTGAGCTTGAAAAGGCACGGCTTGAGATGGCATGGCTTGGTTCGGTGCTTGTTGGTTCGGTAGAAAGGGTGCTCTCGGTACATATGGTGCTCTTGGTTGAAAAGGGGCTGCATTCGGTGGCCTTTGAACATTGTCATTGTTTGACCATCTAAAGTTCGGATGATCACTGAACCTCGGATTGAAGTTGCCGAACCTTTGTTCTCCTTGAAATCCAACGGCATTCACCTCTTCCTCACTTGATCCAAGTTGAGGGCATTGTTCGGTTTCATGATTCCCGGAACAAACTCCACACACTTGTGCTCTCTTTCCTCGCATTAGACTCGCTACCATATCCGATAGCTTATCAACCTTGTTCTCCAACACCGAACTAGTAGTCTCATTCACTTTGTGCTTCAAGGCATTGTCTCGCGACATGCCAAATTGTTGACTATTCAACGCTCGGATCTCCAACAAGTTCTTGGCCGGTGTAGGATCAAGCTCAAGGAAAGAACCTTGAGCCGCCGAATCTAGGAACTCCCTCTCCATGAGACGCAAGCCCTCATAAAAATACTGAAGAAGTAGCCATTCTCTAATACCATGAGATGGACATGAAGCGACGAGGGTTTTATACCTCTTGTAATAGTCAGAAAACGTCTCATCTCCTCCTTGCCTTATGCTTGTGATTTGCTTCCTCAAATCAGTGATACGAGATGCCGGATAATACTTGAGTAGAAACTCATTCACCATCGTCTTCCACGATGTGATACGACCAGTTGGCACCTCAAATTGCCACTCTTTGGCTTGATCCTCAAGTGAAAACAGAAAAGTCTTCATCTTGAAGTGTTGAATGTCGGCACTTATAGGACACATGCTTTCGGTGGGGAAGTTAAACCTATGAAGATGCTTATTTGGATCCTCTCCCGCCAAGTCGTGATATGGCCTCAATTGGTGGAGAAATCCACTTTTCAATTCAAACTCCCCACTCTTACCAACACACGGAGGGAAAGTGATGTTTGCGGGTGTGGTTCCTCCTCCGGTGACATGTCCATTTTGAACACGGATTGAAGTCATGATTGGTGGCTCGGGAAAGTCGATAACGAAATCTTGCAAGTGAGGCTCGACAAAGGTCTCAAGGTCGGGTCCCTCTATGTCAAGATTACACGATGAAGTCACTACAGAGGCCGAACTAGGGCTAGAAGGTGGTGATGGTGATGGTGATGATGTCGAGCTAAAGGTGTCAGATGGGGGCAGTGGCGTTATGATAGCAAGGGCGAGGTCTTCGTTGATTCATTGGAAACGTCTGCGGTGGTCTCTTGTCAAAAAATTAGACTCGGACATGCACTATTCTGAAATTTTCAACACGAAGCAAGTTAGAATCATTGAAGACAAATAGAAAGCAAGAATATATAAGGCAATTACAAGCCACGACATTGGCAATTTCAAACAATTTTCAAACAATTTCAAGCTATAAACACACGGCACAAGGAAGAAATAAGCACGGCAAGAAGAGAGCAAGAATACGAAATTTTATGGTGTTGTCGAATTTCTCTAACTTTAATTACTTTTAAATTTGTTCTAACTTTCAAGGTACGTGGAGTAGAGGAGATAACAGTACAATGAGCTGAAACAGCTCAAGGTAGTATCATGCTTATTCCAATATACCTCGAAAGTTTGAACCAAAAAACGTTTTCTTTTAAGTTTAGAATCTCACTCATGCCAAATCTACCTAAAGTTTCAAACCTCGGTGGACATGCGACGTAGGTTACATCGTCTAGACACAAAGTTTCATGGTTTCAGAAGGCTAGGCGTGTCATCCGAAAATAGCTCAAGACAAGACTCATTTGTTGGTAACCACAGAGGACAAATCCCCTATCACCCTTCTTCAAAAGAGAAAAGAAAACAGTCTGTGGGCCTCTGAGATCTAATTTGACAAACTTTTGAGTCTAAGTCAGAACAACACACACTAATAGGCGAACATTTTGCCCCTTACTCAGTTAAGAACCTCGTGTTGACAGTTTCTACAAGTGTCAATAAAAGCCGCCCTCAACCTCATGAGACCTCGAAAGATAACATGAAGGGTAAAAGCTAATATTAACAAAAGCGACATTACATATTCCTCTTCCCCTCGAAACTCAAAACAAATCCAACACAAATAATCCTCTAAACTTCCTAGCAATTTAGCTAACCTATTACATCATAGTACAATCGGCAACATCATATAATTTTCAGAAATTTAAACAATACATGCCGAAGCATATTTCTACTTTACAACAAAATTTCCAACAAAATATTTACAACACACGAAATTTATACAAAACAATCAGCATTTAAACATATCAATCTTTAATAATCCCCGGCAACGGCGCCAAAAATTGACGAGTTGCCTAAGCACATCTTCAATAATAACCCTACAATCGTTAGTAGTATAGAAATAAGTAGGGATCGTTCTAGCCGGGGATTAAGGGTACCTGACATGTAAAAGCCTAGAAACAAATATTCACAATTATACACAAATAATGAAACGAAATCATGGGAAATTTAGATGAGGTTCGGCAACAAGTTGCCCTAAATAACTAGACACGAAATTAAATCCCATTTTACTATACACAAGTGATCATCATCTTTCACACAAAGCATTTAGCACAAAAAACTCTTTAACATGTAAGAAATTCATGAATGAAAGTGAGGAACAAGTATCAACATGCATAAGACTCAAATCAGTTCCAACTACAACCAAGATTGTAAGACTTCTTAAGTTTTAAGACCAAACAGGTAGTTCTAGGCCCTAAAGTTATGTTAATCCGGGTATGACTTAACAATTGTGCGCAATAGTCTAAATCGGAGACAAGTAAACAAGTAAGGACTTCAATCTTCTTATTTTAACATGCAAGTATCTAAAGTATTAAACCCTAAGTGAGCAACACAAATCAAAACAAGCGGGTAGGTCTAGCTTAGTTTGTTATTACTCTAGCCGATTAAACCTAGCACTGAGATCAATGTTCAAGACAACAGTAAATACCGATTTTTATGCCCAATTCTTAGATACTAACCAATTTGAAACCTTAAACATGCATTGACACCTACTGTCCTAATTATCTACACACGAAAATATTACAAGTTAAAAACGCAAAACGCACACATAAACTTTAAACCGAATTCATACAAGCGTTTAACAAAAACCAAGAATTGAAACAAGTTCTTACAAACTACACAAACATGAATAAATACAATAGCCATAGATGGATCAGATTTATAAGGGAAAAGATAGGGTATTGCCGGCAACAACAAGGAAACACAAAACCTAAACCGAGTTGGTTTAGGATACTTGCCGGCCACTCCTCTTTTCTTCAAGAATCTTCCGTGTAATTTCCCTATGGACCGGCTGCATTGCTTCATGGACTCCTTAAGTGGATCGGCAGCCTATATTTACTGGATAAAAAAAATCCATGGATCGGTTACAGCTTTCCCTAGTATACCCGGGAACACCTTCCTTCTTCCAATATGATTTCCTTGTCTTCCTAAGATTGCTTATGGCTGGTTGAATTTTCTTGGTCTTCATACGTTTTCATTCCTTCCTAGTAGCCCTAGGATATCTTGCAGCCACTTGCAACCACTTGGAAAGGCAACAAAAAGCGTTGAAACCTCTCGGAAGCAATATAGGCAGAATGCCTTGCTCTCGGGTGCTGGGTGCAGTAGGCGCCCGTGCACGTGTTTCGGCAGTAGGCATTATCCTCGCGCATGCAGCGCGCATGGCATCGACAGAGTCGGCGCAGGGTAGCGAGGCAGCAGCAGGCGTGTGCGATCTTGATGAAGGCGTTGGCATCTGAGCAGCATCGGCAGCAAGGCAGCAGCAGCAGTAGGCAAAGGCGTGTGCGGGTTGAGTGCCCGTATCCGATACGAGATGCCAGTATCGGATACATGGTGAAATAGGCCAAAGCTTCCTCGGCAGTTTAGCCTCGCTAAGACATGGATGCGCGCTGGCTCTCGGCAGGCTGTATGTCAGGTTGTGCGGTAGCGCAAGTGTCAGGTTGTGCGGCAACGCTGCAACTGAGGCTGCAAGTCTCGAAGGTTGGTACTGCAGCCTATCAGCAGGGGCTGCTTCTCTTTGTGTCCGATACTTAATTTCCTCTCAGTAGATTGACCTTTGTGTCTTCAATCGAGCATAACTTCCTCCAAGAAATAGCTATTGATGCGATTCTAAATTCTGCGGAAACTAGACTCAGAGATATTTTCATGTATGTATAGCACGCTATCTAGTTCTAAGTGAGCTGTTCTGGAGAAATTCTGGAAGTTGAGTGATGTGCCCAGGAAATTCCTGGAACTTACTGGATCCGAACTTGCATAGCAATTCTCGGCAGCTTCTTTAGCTCCAATTACTCTAACTCTTTCCATTGCTTAATCATCAATATATATACTGCTCATAAGAGAAGAAAGTTCCATCAAAAGCAACATGAAAGCTTTACAGATTC
The DNA here is from genome assembly GCA_963682095.1 of Potentilla sterilis. Classification (NCBI taxonomy): domain Eukaryota; kingdom Viridiplantae; phylum Streptophyta; class Magnoliopsida; order Rosales; family Rosaceae; genus Potentilla; species Potentilla sterilis. Next base: position 24,084,399 of record OY821758.1, on the reverse strand, counting down.
AACGAAACATTTAAGGACTCCGATTTTTAGCACTTAGTCAAACTTCTGTAAACTTCCGACTTTTAAGCACTATTTCATTAAAATTTTACCAAAAGCTCATGACTCTGTATTATGACTCGATCTTAAGCAAATAAGGGCTAAACAATGTATAAATGTAGGCATAAACATATGAAGAATGTAGCATTTTGTGCTCCTATCAACTACCCCACACTTATCTTTTGCTAGTCCCTTAGCAAAACTATATTAAACTAGACTCTAAACAAACTATTGCCCCTAATGATTCCTCTCAGGCTCGTATGAACACATAGCTTTCAAGTTGATGCATGAGAATGCTAAGTACGAAAATCTTGAGACAAGGTAAAGACATAACTATACTAAGCTCATGGAAAGTGAAGCAACTGAATGATAGGGCTTGCGAAGGTGAAGCAATAGAGCTCAAATGATTAGATAGTCATCAAATGATTGGTGATGACTATCTAATGCCCGAAACGTAGTTTTGGACTGTCTGTCAAAGGTGAAGCAACTGAATTAGAGTCCACCGTCGAAGTGTGCTGGGGCAGGTCGTGAAAGACAGTACGTGATCTTTCGTACCTGTTTATTTGCAATTGCTTGTAATATGTTGAGGCATAATTTGTAAATGAAGCAAAACTATAGAGTTTTTACTGCTCTAGCTAATTAAGTTTAGCCTAACGAGTCAGTCAATGGGTGATCGAGTAGGTTCCATAGAAAGACTGCTACTTGATCAGAGGTAAGGAAAACGAGTACACCACTCTCAATTTCTTGAACTAGCTAGGAATATCATTGAAGAATACATCACTAAGCTAGCTAGGGAAGGCAAATGTACAAATCCAAAACCAAGGTTGTTTTGCTTCAAAAATTACAGAGCGCTAGGTTTTCCAAAACGATAAACGGAGGCGACAAACTATGAATATTCGTCGCTTCAATAATTTCTAAGCGACGAGTATTAGGCAACATTCGTCGCTCTTTATTTTTGAAGCGACGAGTCCAATATTCGTCGGTTGGATGTCTTGAAGCGACAAATTTTTTTTCTTCATTTTGATTCTTTGTCTCTTCAGTACTGATATGCAGTAGTGAGTAAACGATTACAATCAGAATGGGGCATTGTTATCCCGCAATCGCGCATACATGTTGCTCAATAAGTGCGAGCAGCGTTGAAGGGTATGCAATCAACCATCATTCCGGCACTAATCCCTACAGCTACCGGGTCGCTGCAAATGAAAAGAAAGTTCATCGAGCGCCTTTACTCCAGACAATTTGCGATGTTTATCAACCATCCCAGAATGCGAAGGAGAAAGTGGTGAGTGACATTGTTTTAGATTCGAATTGGATTTGGCTTGTGATTTTGGTTTTTTGGAATTAAAAAATATAATAACACAAATCTATTTGACTTTTTTTTAGCAGGCAGCGGTGAAGAGGAAGATGGATGAGCTGTGTGCTAGTCGAGTGACTGATAAAGTGGGCGGGAGTAACGTGACGGGCCACGTTACTGTGGAGGAGCAGATGGCTGTAATCGAGAAGGAGCTGGGTGGGAAGCCGGGGATGAGGGTCCGAGGTATATTTTTTTTTATGGTTTATCATTTACATTTTTTATTGTGTTGTGTTTTAGTTTTTAGATACGAAATGGTTTTTAATTTGACTATTTTTTTTTCTTTTACCATTTTTGCAGGCTAGGGGGTGCATTAAGACGCCCGCCAAAACCAAGAGGCGGTGCACGCGTGCCCCGCAACGATGCGGTGGTTGAGGATTTGAGGAGGCAACTAACAGACGTCACCGAGCAGTGCAAAGCCTCGAAAATCGAGAATGAAGCTCTGAAGCAACGTATGACAAGGATGGAGGATGCCCTCAATGATGTCATCTCGGCCCAAGGCAATCCGGGTGTTAATACCGCCACAGCAACTCCGCATGTCGCCGATAAATCATCATATGCTTCATTAGGTATTCCCGAGGATGACCTTGATTAGGACCCTTCCTTTTCCTTGTAATTGGATTATCGTACATTGTTGTTCTGGAACATATTGTAGCTTTGGATGAAATCTATGTATTTATAAAATGTAGTGTGTTTGTGTTATGTTGGATGTGTGTTTTATGTTTTTTGAATCTGTGTTTTGTGTTATTTGGATGAGAATGAAATAGGTTCAAACCAGACCCAGAAACCTGTTTTTCTGCTTTGTAACACTGCATGAAGAAACGAAGATTGATCAATATTTGTCGCATTAAAATCTAAGCAACAACCAAACTTCATCGCTTCAATTTTATCATCCCATGTTTTCTTCTCTGTAACATGACGTTAAGGGACGAATTTTGAACCAAAGTTTTTCAGTAGAAATCGTAAGTGACGACCCCAAAGTTTGTCGCCACAAATCTCAAGTGACGACCCAAACTTCGTCGCATAAAATTCCAAGAGACGACTCAGAATTCGTGCTTGGAAAAAATTCATAGCCACTAGCCAAAAGTGGATGTGCTCAAATGAATCTTGCAAAAGTGCCTACCAGTCTATTGAAAATTTGAGGAATTTTGATTTACACCCATTTTTTAAGAGGCGTTTTAAATAAAACCCACCCACTAAATAATCCTACATATTATATCCTATTTTTTATAAAATTTACACAAATTGCCACCATTCAATTAACATTAACACAATAAATAAGCTTAATTAACTCTATGTATTAAATACCTTAATTATGGGTTTTTCTTCAATACTAACCATTTTGTTTTTCAATCAATTTCATAATTATTACAAAAATCATTCTACATCTTATGAAAAAGTTTAGTGAAAGGAAATTCATTCTCTATGCATAAGGTAGAATCATAAAATAGATACATAATTGATTGTATGTATAAGATATCTAACTATTAGAGTACTATATATTCTAGTGAACTTAGAGCATCTTTAACAGACTCTCTATTATAACTCCTTAGCTACTTTGGAGAGCATATTTGACTTTTTGTAAAAAATAACAGCTATATCAGACTCTCTATTATAATTCTATGTTATTTTTTAGCTATCTCGCTAGCCAAATTTGGAGAGCGTGATAAATTAAAGCTACAACTTTTTAATTTAATACCTTCCATATATGTAATTATATATAATTTAAATATACATTTAAACTACTTTTTATTTATTTAATGAATATTTAAATTTTAAATCAATCTAAAATAGAGAGAACTGATACATACATATTTTTTAAATTACTAGCCAAAATGACTTTTTAGCTATTTTGGCTAAAATTTAACTAAAATATGGCTAGCATTGCTGAAAATGCTCTTAAACATCTAATATATAGGAAGTTTATTTCTCGTATGACACCTCTATATTTGATTCTAATTTTAATTATACCTCTTTGTTAGGTTTCCTACTATATTATACCTATGATTGTGGAATACACACACACACACACACACACACACACATATATATATATATATATATATATATATATATTACTGCAATCAATCTTTGTTTTAGTTTAAAGGTTATGTTATGTACTTAAACTCTACTTAATATGTACATTAGAAATAATTTGAGTAAAAGTGTGACTCGATCATAATAATATACCTAAGAAGAAGAGAAAAATTAATCGAAAGACAAGATCACCATGTACCTTACAATTAGATATCATTCGAGTAAGTAGGGAGACACCAAATGTGAGCTCAAAAGTGCAAATGCAAACCAATCCCTAGAAGAAAACTCTTTCTCTCATTTCTTCCCCTTCTCCAACCTTTTTTTTTTTCTTTTTTTCTTTCAGAGTATTTCTTCGATCAGGCCGTTGGGACACATGCAAGAATACTATCCATACATGTCTTCTTCCCTTTCTTTGATGCAAGAAGAAAATTCCTTCTCACGATTCAAACCAAAGTTTCATTTTATCTCATGAAAGAAATTCTGAAATTTTTATATGAAAATACACCTATACATTAGGGAATAAAAATCTATTACAAATGGAATACTTCTATAAAGAGCATATATACACTCAAGGTATGAAATTAAGAATGTAATTAATTATGATCAATTTAAATCGAGCTAAATTTTAGTTTGGTATTTGAAATTCATATTCATGCTAAGATTGAGAATGTACCAAATTTAGTTTTCTACAATCTAAAAGGTAAAAATGTGAAGTCAGACAAAAATGAAAAAAAATAATATGGTGTTCAAGGAAGGTTAATTCCGTAACTTCTGCTGTGTGTCTTGACCTAATTAGACTAGATTAGTAGTTACCTTAGTAGATAGGGAATCCCTGATTATTCAGGATACTTGATGTAATGCCTATATAAAGGCATCCTTATCTATCAATAAAGACTACGCTTAGCATCTATTCCTTTTCTCCTACAACACGTTATCAGCACGTGGCTCTAGCCTTTCGTTTAATAGCCATGAAAAATTCATAAACCCTAGGGTTCCAATCTGAAGAAAAAAAATTCAGAAACCCTAACTTTTTCTTCTGCCGGTAACTGCTTGTCGGCAAAGAAGGCCTTCCCCAGAAATCACCTTCTGCCGGCAACTCCTTCGTCGGAAGAAAGAAAAAATAATTCAAAGGCTCCAAGTTCTGCAGGCAACTTTTTGTCGGCAAAGACAAGAATTTCAGAAAACTCATCCTACTGACGACATCTTTGTCGGTAGAGACTGAAGAAATCCTAGGGCACCCAGAGATCTTCTCTGGGCACCACACCCCCCCCCCCCCCCCCCTCCGGCCTGGCTTCCTCCGCCAGTCGACGTCGCCCCCCCATCCAGAAGCCTCCGCCGTCCGCTTTAGCCGTCGACCATGCCTGGACAATGAAGCCTCTGCGCTCTCCGCTGATCCATGCCTGCTCAGCCCAGTGCCGTCGACGACGACGACAAGCCTGGTGCTCTCGAATCCCACATTTGACGCCGCCGCCCGGCAGCCTTGGAAGCCGCCAATCCGAGCCCAGGCGTTGCACGACCTGGATTCCCCGCCAATCCGATCGACACCAGCGCACGACGTTGCTCGATCCGCGTGCCGGATCTGCTAGACCCGGTTCGCCGACCCGACCCGGTTCGGCTCAACTCGGATCACTTTTGATCCGACCCAAAATGATAAATAGTTTTTACCTCAGTTAAAAAGTTTTTACCCTACGGGTTAAAAACAGTTACTGCAGTAATTCTTTTATTAGTTTTACTGCTCCATATATGGTGAATATGACTAACCATATGTTTTTCTTTTCCATGCAACTTATTGCACGATGCATCGCGATGGAATTGCGAGGATTATTTCGTTGCACGTACATGGAAGAGCATCTCAATTTGCACAAGGATCAGAACCGAGTCCTCAAGCGCAATTTATATTTCTACGCAGTTCATATAGCGAACTAGCAAGTATGATTTAATAAAAGTTCCCGTTTTTCGCAATTTCAATTATTTGAATTTGTATGTTGGAACTTGTGTGTTTTTCAGGACGATACAAAGGGGCCCCACCCACCCCTGCGTATCACAGTATTTAAGAGGTAATTGTGATGTTACCGTCCAAAGTTGTGCTTGTGGCTGTGATGCCACTGTGAACCACAACTCTTCGTGACTATTTTATCACGATTCCCACAACATATTGTCGATGCTTGTGACAATCCTAAGGGAGTCACAAAAGGGGACAAACTCATGATGTGCGACGGAAATTGTCGTTGTAACATCGATATGTGACGGAAATTGTCACAACAAATATTGAATTGAGTTACCATACTCTTGTTCTTTTGAGAAAAAGAAAAATTGACCACAAAATGCGCCCAGAAAAAGAGGGGGAGGTTACGCCTCGAAACCCCCATGTCATACAGAAAAAAAAAACAGAAAAGGGCCATTGAAAAAAAAAAAAAATCATGTCATTGATATGGTTCTACATCGGTTCGCTAATTGCAAATGATGCAATCATATGGTCAATGTATACAAGAGATACATGGAAGAAGATGAGAGTATATCCTCATGATTACGGATTTCAAAAGCAAAAGATAATTTGCGATAAATATGAAGCATATGACTTCAATTTCATAGTCAAAATGATTACAAATCTGTTGATTTTGTGAAGGCATAGACCTCACAT